>CM053622.1:524055420-524102915 GCA_028646595.1 Phalanger gymnotis
CCCTGTATGAGGCTTCTTGCAGAAATTAAGATTTACTCCAAGTCTTGATGGCAACCAGGAAAGCTGTAGGTGGAAGTGATAGGAGAGCATTCCAAGCATCAGGGCTAGCCAGTGTAAAAGCAAAGCACTGGGGAGAAGGGGGGTGTTTCATATGAGAAGCAGCCAGAATGTAGGTGGCAGGTATTGCTAGATCATAAAGTTACCAGGAATACAGTAAGAGGTAAGAAGACTGGAATGATAGGAAGGGGCCAAGTTGTGAAGGGCTTTAAAGATGAAAGAGAACATTTTATATTTGATCCTGGAGGTTAATAGAGAGCTAATAAAATTATTGAATAGGGATGACAGACTTACTTCTCAGGAAAAGTAGGATGGATTGGAGCGGGGAAAGACTTGAGGCAAGGAGACCAACCAGAAGGCTTTGCAGCAGTCCAGACATGAGATGAAAAGAACCTGCTGAGTAGAAAAAAAGGAGATGTGCATGAAAAATGTTACAGAGGGAAAAATGTCAAGTTTTGACAACTAATTAGATGTATAGAGTAAGTATGAGAGAGTAGTCACCGATGATGACACTGAGGTTGCAAGCCTGAGTTACTAAAAGGATTGTGGTGCCTTGGACAGTAATAGGAAAGTTCGGAAGAGGGGAGAATTTGAGGGAAAAGATCATGAGTTCTTTTGGTCATTTTGAGTTGGAGGTGACTATAGGGCAGACGGTCTGAGATTTTCAAAAGGCAATTGGTAACCCAGGACTGGAGATCAGGTGAGATTAGGGCTGGATATATACATATGGCATCATGTACATAAAGGTGATAATTGAACCATGACAGCTGATAAGAACAAGTGAGTAGTACAGAGAGAGAAGAGACAGAAGTCTAGCAGAGAGAGCCTTGGGAGATATCCAGACTTTATTAATGTGATCTGGATGAAAAACCAGCAAGGATAATTGAGGAAAAGGTCCATTTCCTACCCTATTTTCAAATAGGTATAGAAGTAATATTAGGGAATAAGAGACAGACCAAGACGATATGTTGATTGTCTTACTTGGGATAGCAAAAAGGTGTCCTTCCAGTAGCCAGAGGTCCTCATAAAGGAGGAACACCCAGCTTCCCACCCTTTCCTTGATACTCTTTTTAAAATTAAATCTGTGATGCCAAGGTCATATTACTTTAACAGAACTTTAAGAGGTATTGTTAAGGCTTCTAAATGTATAAGCACATGAGAAGCAGCAAAGTAGGCCTGAAGTCAAAGTCCTAGCTATGGCAGATTTGAATTCAGAAAGATGAGTCATCCTGACTCCAGGGCCCCATACTCTATCCCCTGTGCCTTCTAGCTGCCTCCTCACATAGCTGGCACCTTACTATAGTGGGTACTATTCATGGGTTCCTAAAGTGGGTGATACTGCCCCCTAGGGGGTGCTGGAATGATGGAGGGG
Source organism: Phalanger gymnotis (assembly GCA_028646595.1). NCBI lineage: Eukaryota > Metazoa > Chordata > Mammalia > Diprotodontia > Phalangeridae > Phalanger > Phalanger gymnotis. The sequence goes on from CM053622.1 coordinate 524,056,850, forward strand.
GGGCAGTAGTAGCCTCTGGTGCAATTGGGGGCATTGAATAAAAATAAGGGGGCTGTGGAAGCATAAGGAAAGAAGAGAAGAACAGAAAATTTTGAAAAACTATTCGTACATGTTTTATTTGTTGCGTAACAGTTAAAGTCATAGTGATTGCATTATCTTCCAAAAAACACACAAAATGCAAGTTACAACCTATGGGTGGCCAAGTCCGCCAACAGATCTTAACAAGCAAGTGTTGGCAGGTGAGCCTGTCACGCACTGTGGGGAAGTCCAGCATGCATGGGCAGGAATACGTGTGTGTGTGTGTGTGTGTGTGTGTGTGTGTGTTTGTAATGGCTTGTTTACAATATGATACTATACAGTTACATGATGCAATACTGCATCATCAAAATTTCAATGCAGAAAAAATGCACAAATTTCCAATAAATTATTAAATTTAAGAGGCATCATTTTTTTAAAAAAAATTTATGTTCTTTAAAATGATACAAATTTCCAAAAAAAACTGTTAAAGGGCTAAAGAAAGTAGATTTCCAGTGGGTGCTGAGTAATTTTTTTTTGAAAAGGGGACAGTAGACCAAATAAGTTTGGGAACCTCTAGTACTATTGAATGAAGACTTACTGTGTAAAAAACGTCTTCATTCCTAATTGCACATAAAATTTAATCAATTGTATTAATAAAGTTTGTGACAAATTAAGAGCTTGTCACTGTCAGAGTCAGCTAGATGAAGCATTGGATAGACAACTGGACTTACAATCAGGAAGACCTGAGTTCAAATAGTGCCTTAGATACTTATTAGCTATGTGACCCTCTGTTAGTCACTTAACTTCTGTCTGCCTCATTTTCCTCACCTCTAAAATGGATATAATAACAGTGCCTACCTCCCAGGGTAGTTGTGAGGATCAAATGAGATGATATTTGTAAAGCTTTTTGCAAACCTTAACATTGCAATATAAATGCTAACTATTAACTATAACCATCTGTACTCCTTGCCTGGTTTCCATGTTTTCTTTTAATTTCTACATGCATTTATTAAACACATATCATGTGTGAGGAAATATATTAGACTCTAGCGATACAAAGAAAAAATGAAACAGTCTTTGTCCTCAAGGAGTTTATATTCTACTGGGAAATCACAAGATTAAGTTAAATTAAATGACACATAAAAAGATATATACAAAGTCATATGAGGGAAGGAGAGACTAACAATTCAGGGAAATAAGGAATGGTCTCTTAAAAGAGATAGCACTTGGACCAAGCCTTGAAAGGAGCAAGAGTTTTCCAAGAAGCTGAAATAAAGAGGGTGAACATTTCAGAAATGGGAGACAGGCTGTGCAAAACCATAGAGGCAACAGGAGATTATTTTCAAGGATTAATGCATAGGCCAGGTTGGCTGAAATTTCAGTGTAAAGAGGTGTAAGGTTTAATTACCCCAGAAAAATACCATGGGACTCAGATTATTAAAGGTCTTTAAATATCTAACAGAAGGGTTGGAAGACAATAGGGAAGCACTGAAGCTTCCTCAACAGAGAAATGTTGTGGTCTCTCACCATGGAAGGTGATGGATCTCAGATCACACAGAAAATTCTTGTGACTACTTAAAAGGCCTGGCTTATTTCTTTCTTAAAGGAAACCTTCCCTACTAGGGTGCTTTTTTTTTTTCCAATAGAGGAATCTTTAACAGACTCAATTCTCAGACTATGAAGTCATTTCATAGGATCATAGATACAAAGCTCAAAGGTGCATTAGGTGCCACCTAGTCCAACCTCCTAATTTTACAGTTGAGGAAACTAAGGTCCAGATAGGTTAAGTGAGTTGCCCAAGGTTACACAAATGGTCGATAATAGCACCATGACTCAAACTCAGGTCCTCTGACTGCATAGCCGCCACTCTTTCTACTCAATCCATCTATGAGTGTGTTTTAGCCCTTTGCTGAACTGTCACCTTCCTTAAGGCAGGGACACTGTCTTCTCCTTCTTCACTTCTTTCTTAAAATGAAATTTCGTTTTTTAGGATTAATTTCATAATGATCAATAAATATAAACATTTTACTTTACAAAGAAGATTATGTATAGAACCATGAACTTGTGTTTTGTAGTTTGTTTTCTAATTGCATATTATTCTAGTTTGTGACCCATTCTGAAATTCCTTTCAGAAATATTTTAAACATATTATCGAAGCCCTTTTTTTCTTCTTTTAATCTCTCTCACTACACATTAACTCACCTTACTCACCAAAATAAAATCTCTCTTATGACAAATAAGCATGTATAGAGAGGCAAAACAATTTGATACATTGGCCATATGTACCTCCTTCTGTACCTCTTGTCAATCACCTCTCCACCAAGAATTGGGTAGTATGCTTCAGCGTCAAGTCTCCCAAAAGTCAGAATTGGTCGGTGCATTGTTAAAAGTTCTGTAATCTTTCAAAATGGTTTTCGTTTACAGCACTGTAGTCATGTAAACTGTTCTGGTTCTGTTCACTTCACATTGTTTCAGTTCATACAAGTCTTCCCATAAAGGACAGGATCTGGTTTTCCTAAATTAGTGCAGCCATTCCACGGTTTATGGACTTTGTTTCCAATTCTTTGCTATAACTAAAATTTCTGCTATAAATACTTAATTTGTGCCTCAACATCTATTTATATTTGATTCTCTTTATTAGTGGAGATGCCTAGTGTCTGTGTGAGAGGCAGACTTGGAGAGCTTGGGAAAAGAAAGATTTTGGTATTCTACTTTCCAGCTTTGAGAGAGAGTACATGTGGCTCCAGATTCTCTTCAAGTCGCCGAACAGAGAGAAAGACTTTGGGAAGAAGCTGACACGTAGAGGAGCCAGCACTTCATTCATGTCCTTATGTGTAGCCTATTATGCTCAAGACTTCAATGAATTTCTCCTCAGGTAAGATCTCGGTCTCTCTCTCTCTCTTGGTTGAGCTGAGACATCTCATTCCCAATAAAATCCTCATTTACTCTTTTGTATCACATGGTATATATTCTCATCTGCATACCCTTCTCTGATTTCTTTTTGCTCTCAGCTTGGCTAGATAGGTTTGTTTGCTTTGTGTGTTCATTGTGGAACTGGCATTTGGTAGAAAGTGAGTTAAGCCTTGGATGTACAGTTTGAAGTACTCCTTCTCCATTAATGGACAGTGATCAGGAGCTCAATTTGAACCTAAAATTTGTTTCCTCTAGACCATCGCTATTTAACAAGTGTGATAGATATAATTCTAGCTCAGTACTATTTCTCTCAGGAGAGTACAGTAGCCAGCCTCTGGCCCGAACCTCTTGCTTCCCTCTTGTCTAGAATCAGACTCCCTTTGCAGAAAAGAGACTCTAGAGATAACTATTCATGGCCTCCACGTAAGCCACGTCTAGATAAACCCATATGCACTCATATAATTTACATGGGCAAAACACAATACACCCTACTGTTTACAGATATATTTCCTTTTCCCTCAGTCTTTGACCTCTTGAGGATGTATGCCCAGTAGGGGTATCATTGGATCAAAGAGTTAACTAAATAGTCACTTTATGGGTGTAATTCCAAATTGCTTTCTTGTATAATTAGATCATTTCACAGTGCCACAAAGACTGTATCGCTCTGCCTGACCTCCTGTACCCCCTCAATAATTAACATTTTCCATTTTTTTTTCATTTTTTCCAATCTGATGAGTATATCTCAGTGTCTTTTAAGGCCTTATGCTGACATAGCAACCAGAGACTTGTTTCCCAGGCAATAGCTCAGGGTGTCAGCCTCCTTGGGAAGCAGGGGTTAGTCAGCTGGTACTAAAAAGGACCAAGACTCACATACAAAAAAAAATCATCCCATCCCACCGTCACCTTGGAAAAATAGCAGATTCCTCCTTCCATCTTCTTCACCTCACCATGGCCTTCACCCCCACCCCATTGCTGCCTCTCGATATCCATTCATTTCAACCCTTTTGTGACATCTTCAAGGTTTCCCTTGATATCAGTTTACATCTGGTGAAAGTATAACATGATTCGTCCCAGGTCCCACACCCGCACAGAGATTATTCTACAAACCTAATTCCTCTATGCAACATAGAAGAGGTAGATTTTATATCAGTCTACTGAATTTACAATCCTGAAACCACCAATATTTAAGGGGACAGATATGATTCTAGCTTGGTACCCTTTCTATGAGGAGAGGGGAGTGGCCAACCTCCTGCTCCCTTCCTGGAAGGAATCAAAGACTCATTTTGGAGACAGGTGGGTAAAGGAGACTCTAGACAAATCTATTCATTCTGATGATCTAGATTATATGCCACATTTATAACAGAAGGAGAATTAAAACTCAGCTCATGGCGACAAGTCCTAGTACTGGCTAGCACAGTGCCTTGCACATAGTTTTTGTTCAGCTATTGTTCAGTCATTTTGACTCTGTGAGCCCATTTGGGATTTTCTTGGCAAAGATATTGGAGTAGTTTGCAATTTCCTTCTCTAGCTCATTTTACAGATGAGGAAACTGAGGCAAACAGGGTTAAAGATCACACAGTAAGTGGCTGAAGCCAGATTTGAACTTAGGAAAATGAGTCTTCCTGACTTTAGACCTAGCATTCTAGCTATAGGGTGTCTCTAAAGTCTGGACACATACGCAAAAATGCATATTTTGAAATATTTGGATTATTAACAGACCTTAGCCCCCTTGACTTCTTTTTCTGGGGTATGCTAAAGGAGAAGATTACTCAACGAAAATCACAGATGCATCACAGTCGATTGAACACATAAAGAGTGAATGTGCTAAAATTGACGGCAATGTAGAGTTGTTGCATCCAGTTCACGTGAATCTTGTAAAGCGCGTCAACCTTTGCATCACAAATGATGGAAATCATATTGAAGATGTTATTTGTTAATATTCCAATTAAATAAAATGTTGAAAATTTCATTCATTTCATTTCTTGAAAATATGTATTTTTGCCCGTGTCCAGACTTTAGGAACACCCTGTACCATGCTACCTAATTGACCCTTACATACAGTAGGCCTTTGATAAATATTTACTGAACTGAATCTTTTCCTCCAAAACTTGCTTCTCCTTCTGTCTTTACTATTTCTGTTGGTGACATCACCATTAACCTAATCTCTTATGGTTGAAAACTTGGTGCTACCTTTATTTTATCACAAACATCACCTCATACATGAAGCCTTTTCTGATTTCTCCCATCTCCCCAGAAGCAAATGCTTTCTGACTCCACCTCCCCTAATGACCTTATATTTATCTTCTATATTCGTTTCAAGTTCTGTTATACATCCTAGCTGTGTAGCTCTGGGCAACTCACTTAACTTCTCTGGGCTCTAGGCTACTCTCCAAAACTATAATTTCCAGGGAATTGAAGAGAGAGAGAGAGACAGAGACAGAGACAGAGAGACAGAGAGAGAGAGACAGAGAGAGAGACACAGAGAGAGAGAGCCAGAGAGAGAGAGAGAGAGAGAGTCTGGGAGTTCCTTATACTAAGGAATCACTGATGATTCTTAATCTTATATGTAGGGTATACTTATATATCTATACGTTGACCCCTTCATAGGACATTAATAAACTTAATGAAGTCAAGAATCATTTCATTGTATCTCTGTATCTCCAATACCTAGCACAGTGCCTGGCATATAATTGGTGCTTAGTAAATGCTTACTAATTTATTTATTGACCTTTCGACTCCTCCTTCTCTCTCTCTCTTTCTGTAGCCAAACAATGATAAAGTCCCATTGAATCTTCCTCCATGATATTTTTGCATCCATTCACTCCCCTGCACTCATATTGTTCCTTAGGATCCTTATCATGCTTTCCTCTCTCTATGTCACCGTTGATGCTGTTCCCTGTGTCTGGAATACCCTCCCTTGCATTCGTCATTGGTTGAATTCTAGTCCTTTCAAGTTGAGTTAAAAGGCCACCTACTTCATAAAGCCTTCCTTGAATTCTCCCCACACGGAGAGACTTCTCTTGGCCCTCAAATATCACTTTGTTTTGGGCTCTCTAAGATCATGAGAGTTGTTTCCAGGTATTTTCTCTATTTGCCACATGGAAAGACAAGACTTTTCTGCTTGGCCCGAGAGGGCAGAACCAGAAGTGAAGGAAAGATGTTGCAAATACTCAAATTTGCTCTTGATGTCAAGAAACTTGTTTAAAATTAAAACTGCACAGAAGTGGAACAAGCTGCTTCCAGAGATCACAAAAGTTCCTCTAGTAAAGGCAGAATTGCCACTTATTAGGAATGTTGTAGAAAAGATTCCTGTTCAGATAAGATGGCCTCTGAGGTCCCTTCCAACTCTGTGATGCTGTGATTTTGTGACATAGCAATGTTTGTGGTGCTGAACTGTGGAATGAGAGTAACCCATCTGGTATATGTAGACGGGGGCAATAGCTCTAAAGTGAATCCCAACCTGTTGTAGAAAACATTACAGTATGACCAGGACACTATGAGATTCATTTTCATAGGTGGCAAAGCGAAATTGTTCCATTATGTTAGAGTTATAGTACAGGTCTCAACAATGTTTGCTTGAAACTGATGTCATTTCTAGCCAAGACTTTAGCTTCAGGACCTAACCAACGTGTCTTTGGTATTATCTATTAATGAATCATATACAAATGATGAAGAAAATGTCAGATTAAACAAACACACACAAAAAAACTATGAACCATCTGACAGTTTCTCAAACTATCTGACATTCATTTAAAGATGCTATGATAAAGCTAAGCCTGAATTTTAACTCTACTACTGGTCTGAGCAATGAACTGGCTCTCTAGATTTAGTCAATTTAAGTCTATCATATCTATTAGCTTCTTTCCATCCTTTTAGCAGCAGACAGGATAAAGGAGAAACATGGTCAGGGAGTGGAAGTGAAAAAGCTAAAGTTAGGGAAGAATAATATAACTCAATTGGAAGCATTTGCCTTTGTAACAACATATTCCATTCTCTTACCTGGCAATAGCGCCTGACTCAACTCCAAAATCAACACCACCTTGTTATTTTAGCTTAGTAATTAAGTTTGAGGTTAAAAAGTCAAACACTTTGCTAAAGTTATATTGGAAAGCAGCATGGCGTAGTGGGTAGAGTGCCAGGGTGGGAATCAGGGAGACGAGGTTCAAATCCACATCAGACACTAGTCCTTGGCATGTCTCACCATCTTTCTGGGCCTTCATCTCCTCATCTGTAAAATGAAGGGTTTTGACTCAATTACTTTTAAGGTGATTTCCTTCTGTTTCCACACCAATAATACCATATATCACTCAACCTTTCTGGGCCTTATTGATTACTCATCTCTGAAATGAGGGGGATGGAATAAATGACCTCAAAGTCCCCTTCCAACTTTAATTCTCAGATCCTATGACCTTAGGGAATAAGTCTATATATTCAGCAATTTTTTAAAAACTTTTTTTTAAAAAACAAACTTTAAAATTTTTGAACGTTTCTAGGAACATCCTAGGAACATTCCAAGCGCAAGAGACAGCCAGTGCAAAGACATAGTTAGGATAGGGAGTGTCCAGGCACAGCAAATAAGCCAATGAAATTGAATCTTGGAGTGTATGGAGGACAGTGAAAGAAGACTGAAAGGGGCCACGTTGTGATGGGCTTGAAATGCCAAACAGAGGACTTGACATTGATCCCAGAGGTAATAGTGAGTTGCTAGAGTTCATTGAATAGGGGGTCAGACTTACACTTTAACAAATTTATTTGGGCAGCTGAGTGGAAGACGGTTTGGAGTAGAGAGAGACTAGAAGCCAGAGAGGCCAAACAAAAGGTATTTTTAAAAATTTATTTTATTTTCAATTCACAAAATAAAACAAGCATTTCCATAACACCATACAATAAAAAGATGATTACATATGAAAATGCAAATTTACCATGTACAATTTGCTATTCCCTCCAAATATGTAACAAAGTTATCATGCAAATTTCTTTTTTTTTCCTTCCATCCCCCACCCTAGAGATGACTACCATTAGACACAAACAGTATGTACATATATATGTAAAATTATTCTATACATAATTCTGTTTATTAGTTCTTTCTCTAGACAAAGGTTATTATGATAGTCCAGGACAGAGATAATCAAGGCTCGTACTAGGATGATTGCCAGTATAAGTGGAGAAACGATAACGTAGATGAGAGAGGTAAAAGTAGAAACAGGAAGATTCAGCAACATTTGGTTTATATTAGATGAATGTGGATGACACCAAGGTTGTAAGCCTGAGTGATGTGAAGGATGGTGGCTGCCTCTATAGTAATGGGAAAGTTTGGAAGAGGAGAGAAGAAAGATAATGAATTTTGTTTTGTGTTGAGTTTGAAATACCTATGGGACGTCTAGTTTGAGATGTCCAAGAGGCAGCTAGAGATGTATGGCATGCTCAGGAGAGAGACTAAGGCTAGATATAAAGATCTGAGACTCATCTGTATTGAGAAGATAATTGAACCCATGGGAGGTTATGAGATTACCAAGTAAGATGGTATAGAGTGAAAGGAGAAGATTGCCCAGCCCAGTAGTGCACTGTTGGTAGAGCTGTTGATTAATTAGTCATAGCCATTCTGGAACACAATTTGGAACCATGGCCCCCAAATTACTCCATTTTGCATATGCTTTGAAGCAGCCACACCACTAGAGACAAATAAAAAAGGAAAAAGATCTATATGTACAAAAAATATTTCTAACTTCATTCATCATAGACCAAAATCAGAAACTAAGAGGCTATTCTGTTGGGAATGGCTAAACAAAATAGCCTATATGGGTATAATGGAATATTATAGTGCCATAAGAAATGACAAAATGGACAGTTTCAGAGGAAACTGGAGAGGTCTTTATGATCTAATGCACAGCAAAATGAGCAGAACTAGGAGATTCATTTCTACACTGACAACAACATTATAGAGAAAAACAACTTTGAAAGACTTTAGAATCCTGATCAATGCAATGATAAATCATGAGCCCAGAACACTGAAGATGAAACATGACACCTACCTCCTGCCAGAGACATACATTCTCCATAATGGCCAATCTGGAAATCTGTTTTTCTAGACTACACATGTTTATGATGAGGGTTTTATATTTTGGTTTTTGTTTTATTGTTGATTGTTCAATAAGATGGGAACGGTAAGAGGGGAAAATTTCAAATACACGTAAAAGAAAAATAAAATTAAGGGAGCCCAGGATAGAGCCTTGGGAGATAGCCATAGTTAGCTGACATGACAGATAAGGAACTAGCAAAGGAGATTTTAAATGTGTAATATTAATTATGGAATCCAATTTCAAAAAGCTAGATAGAAAAAACCTTTGCTAACTTTCAAAATGATTTTCTTTGGTCTTCAAAAGGCATTTTTATTTCTATATTCTTTCGACTTAGCAACAGGCTATGTTCCAAAAGTTCATTCTTCATTTGGTTGTTTGAAACTAGGAATGTAATTTTCCACAGAAACAGTGTTCTAAATGATGGTTAGTTTTCCAGTTTAGGCCACAAAAGTCTCTATGACCCCATTATGTATCCAAAATATGGCACAGATAGAACAATTGAACCTAAATACTATTTTTCATGTGTTTCTATTGGGAACTGTGTCTAGGATTCCATGATGGGATATTTTGACCTCATAGATTCATAGGGCAGGAAGGTTTGAGACCTTGGAGATCATCTAATTCAGGTCCTTCACTTTATAGGTAAGGAGACTGAGGCCCAGAGAGGTAGCGACTTACCGTAGTCATACAGCTAGCTAACGGCAGAAGTGGTATTAGAATCTACTTCTCTGATGCCCAGTGCAGAGATTTTTATGATATATCATGATGATAATACCAATACCTATACCTTAAAAAAAAACCTCTATTTTTTCCTTGCTGTAAGGAACTCCTAGTAAGAAATTTGCATCTACCAATGCAGACCAGCAGGTTTTTGGAATTTACAATCTTAGAACTATTCCCTGAGGGATGAATGACACGTCCAGGGTGACACAGCCAGACTGATAGAAATAGCGCTTGAACCTAAGTCATCTCGACTCTAAGGCTAGTCTTTGGCTCATTGAACCAAGCTACTTCTCAATAATTAAAAATAATATAACAATATGACTTTAATAATAACAATAATTACATTAGACTTTAATCTTTTAAAATTTTCAAGTATATTACATATATTTCATTTGAAACCTCAAAACGACTGTGTGAGGCAGCTATTGTTATCTCAGCTTTACAGAAGGGGAAATTTAGTTTTTGACGAGGCTTGTGCCCTGTGGCTTCACCTCCACCAGATCCAGCTGTCACAGCAGTAGCAGACTCCCCTGCCCTTCACGTCTTAAACACTTGGAATAGGGGAGAGGACATCCCACAGTCTCAAGACCCAAGTGGTGGCTCCTCTGGCTTGAAGCAAGGGCTCGAGAGATGAAGATTGGTTAGGGGCAAGGGAAAGAGTCTTCCAACACCAGGTCTAGCAGTTCCTTTACTGCATGACCTAGCTGCTCAGTCCAGTTTGCTTTTCTCTATGTTCCTATTCTCTCCCCTTCTTTCATGGGATGAGATAGGATGCAAGAGTGTAGCAACATCAAAAAGGAGTGTTTTCCCCCACTTCCAACTTCTAGTTATCATAAGATGTCTCACATGCACTACAGGGTATCAGCTTGGGAGAACATTGCTTTCAAAGAATGAGTGGATAGAGAGAAAATGGATAGGAATTAGACCTGTAATTTCATTGGTATAGGTGACTCTTTTGGGGAGGGGACAGGCAATGGAGGTTAAGTGACTTGCCCAGGGTCACACAGCTAGTAAGTATCTGAGGCTGCATTTGAACTCAGGTCCTCTGGACTCCAGGGCTAGTGCTCCACCCGCTGTACCACCTAGCTGCCCTAGTACAAGGAACTCCTGACAAGCAAAATCCCTCTGCCCAAGCGGGACTGCACAGCAGTGGACTCTGTTACTTCCCTAACCCTACTTTCTTTGCAGAATCAAGAAGGAAATAGAAGGAAAGCGTTAAAATGTGTCCAGGTGACAGCTTAATTCATTAATTGCAGCTAAGTGTACAGACTAGAGAGCTGATCTCTGAAGCAGAAAGAATTTGGAGTTCAGGTTCTGCTTCCTCCATGCTAGCAGTGTGACCCTGGGCAAGTCACTTAACATATCAGTGCAGTCCTGCTTGGGTAGAGGGAGACTGCTTATGAAGACTTCCCTATACCAATGAAATCACAGGTCTAATCGCTTCACCTGTTTTTTCCATCCACTCATTCTTTTGAAAGGTAAGTTCTTCCAAGGCGATGTCCTGTAGCAGATGGGAGACACCTTTCATTTTCCAGGAAAGTGAAAGGTATTCACCATTCTCATATACACCACAGTCAACTCATATTGGCAAAATATAACACTAAGAATTGGCAGCTGGGTGGAGTAACAGAAAGAGTGCAGGGCCTGGAGTCAGGAAGACCTGAGTTCAAATCTGCCCTCAGACACTTACTAGTTGTGTGACCCTGGCCAAGTTACTTAATCCTGTTTGCCTCAGTTTCCTCATCTCTAAAATGAGATGGAAAAAAAATGGCAAACCATTTCAGTGTCTTTGCCAAGAAAACCCCAAAAGGAGTTGTGAAGAGTCGCACATGACTGAGAAACAACTGACGACAACAACATTAGTAATTATTTAGTTATTAGCTCTAATCACATTATAGCCCTTGGAGACATGTTATAGTAGTATTAATGATATTGTGTTCATAGCAGCCTAATCTCCTAAACAGGAGAAAAACCATAAGTTACTTGCTAGCAATTTAAATATGTTATTTTAGATAGATAGATAGACATGTAGATAGATACAAATAGTTAGATATTATATACACACAATTACATAAAACCAAAGTAGTAACAGCTGCATTCATGAAGTTACCTATTAGAAGCTAGTGTTGAGATTTGGTATTCAGTAGCCTGGCCAAGAAAAACAGTGGACTTAATCCTTTGGGTAAGAAGGGGATAGGTAACTTTGTCATTAGAGACCACTTAACATCCTAGAAAACCAAGCTGAACAAGATCTAACCTGGTCCTATGAAAGAACTAATTAATGCAGTGCCATAACCTGAGCATTTCCTCCTTTTCATCTTGCAGCGTTCCTATGACGCGCTTGGTTTGTGAACTAGCGAAGAAGCATTGTGGAATAACAGAAAGAAGGCTAGGCTAGAAGACCTGGTTTCCCCTGAATAACTTTCATTGGTGAATTAATCAACAGGCATTTATTAAGTGGCTGCTCTGTGCTAGGCACTAGGATACAAAGAAAAGAATAAAACAGTCCCTGCCCTTAAGAAGCTTATATTCTTCCAGAGAAATGACATGTATGTGTATAAGTAAATATGATATATGATATGTAGTAACTTTTGCAGCTGAGGGGGTGGAGATCAGGAAAATCTTCATGTAGGAGATGATATTTGAACTGAATGTTTAAGAAAACTAAAACTTCTGGAAAGAAAGAGCTGAAAAGACTGAATTCTGGGAATGGAGAATAGTCTTGGGTAAATTGCTTCCCATCTCCAGACCTCAATTTCTTTGTTTGTAAGATGAGCAGTTTAAACTAAATGAACATTCATGATTAGTTTTTATTTCTTCAGAATTTCAGTTTAGCAACAACAACCTAATTCTTTTTTTCCACCCTGGAGAACCTTCCACCCTGTTGGTGACTCCCTACCACCACTATCACCATTATAGGAAGGACATCTCCTGCCATGCTACACCATTTCTAGCACCTGGACTCTTCCTTCTTCCTCATCCCTTTTCAGCCCCCCACGTAGGTGCTGTCTTTCCTCTTTAGAATATTGCTTCTGTAACGTAGGAATTCTCTCTGTGTCTCTGTGTCTCTCTCTTTTCCCTCCCTATCTCTCTACCTCTCTATCTCTGTTTCTGATTCTCTCTCCGTCTCTGCTTCAATCTTTGTCTCTGCCTCTCTGCCTCTGTCTCTCTCCCTTTCTCTCTGTCTCTGTATCTTTCTCTGCTTCTCTGTTTCTCTCTGTTTCTGTCTCTGTTTCTCTCTCTATTTTTGTCTCTATTTCCATCTCTGTCAGTCTCTGCATCTGTCTCTGATGCTATCTGTTTCTCTGTCTCTGTTACCATTATCTATCTTTGCTTCTTTGTCCCTCTCTGCCTGCCTCTCTCCGTCTCTGTCTCTCTTTCTGTGTCTCTCTGTATCTATTCTCCCTGTCTCTGTCTCTTCCTCCCATCAAAAGCAAATATGAAAGATAGGGCCTGCCTTTTCCCAAGTCTATTTCCTCATCTGTGAAATGGGGACAGTCACGCTGCTACTACCTATGTGCACTACAGGGCGGTCGTGAGGAGAGCATTTTGAAAATGGTAAAAGTACCCCATAAAGGTGAGCTATAGCACCTTAATTTTTAAAAGCACGTTCATTTTTGGCATCGCCTTTTTACTCTCAACAATCATGTGAGGAAAGATAGGTATTTTACAGTTGACAAAGCAGAGTTACAGACAAGTTAGGTGATTGTCTAGGGTTTCACAGCTAGGCGGTAACAGAGCCCAAACCAGAATTTCTTAGATACCCAAGTACCAGACTTTAAAGAAAATCAGTGTCAATTTCCCTTTCTCCTATCCCAAATTCTGTCCTTCCATCAAAAAAATGTGTTATGTTCATGGTCACTTTATGAATAAAGTGATGCTAAAATGAGTGAGAAGATGAAATTCCTGGTTGCTTCCTTTCATCCAGGTGTGTTCCGGTCTGGAAAAACTCTTCTGCTTTGAGATGATGAGACAATCACATTAATACCACACAGAACAGGTGAGGGAAGCCTTCAGCTGTTGGCATGATTCTGTAAAACCTTCCAAAACAACAGAATCCTGGCCACTGCTCCTGTAACCTGGAAAATCACTCTGCCACTGCCCTATATGTTGCTGTAAATACCACATTTAGAGAAGAGAAAATCTTTTCCAGGCGTTCTTAATTTGAGGCCTGTGTACTTGGGGTTTTTTTATATTTTTAATATTATATTTCAAAATGATTGGTTTCCTTTGGAATTCTACACATTTTATGCTTTGCATTAATTTTTTCTAAGAACCTATATTGAATTACCAGCCATCTTGGTGGGTAGAGGGGAGGAGAGGGAGGGAGAGAAAATTTGGAACCCAAAAACTTGTGGGACTGAGTGTTATAGACTAAAATTAAAAAATAAATTTATGAAAAATTTTTTTTCTAAGAAAGGGGTCTATGATGTTTAAAAAAAGGTTAAAAACCTCTGCCAGAGGTTTAAGGAGAACAGTTGAAAAGCTGTAAACAGTAGTTAATTTGTGAGCTTTAGAAGGCCAGTGATAACTTAGTCGGAAGCTTATAGCCTCAGGAAAGAATTAAGTATGAATGGGATGATTTATTCTGAGAACCAGGTTAGTTAAATCTGGAGAGACTCATCACCTCATCTCTTCCAGATCCTCTCTTCTATATGTGTCTCTTTTTGTCTTGCTTCATTTTTTCACGTGTGTTTGTGCCTCTCTCTTCTTCCTCTATACGTCTTTCCTTTCCCTTGGTCTCTCCCCTTCCTTGCCTGTCTTTCTGTCTCTCCCTTTCCCCTCTATTTGTCCACCTATCTCTTCTCACCCACTGCCCAATCAGTTTGTGTCTTCTCTTTGTAGAAGCAGCCCAGCTGCCCATGCACACCGAGGTTAGCCGATAGCAGGGGCAGGTGCTGGAAGAGACTCCGCTAGGAAACCTGACTCTCTGGCCCTACCCCGTTCCAGCCTGACCTGTGCGGGGGTTCCCCTCCCCCTGCTGACCCTGACATCTGGTCTTCTTTACCTTGGACCCAGCAGCAGACTAGGAACTCATGCGCCTCTGATCTCATTTCTTCCTGTGTCTACCACAGCTCCCTCTTCTTCCCTTCCACCAGGCCCCAGCCACTCTGACTTCTATTTCCAAATCCAGTTTAAAGACTGATCCGAGCTCCTAATTGCTTCTCTCCCTTGGCAGTTTGGTTTGGAGTTCCTGACCCCGGGCTGCACCCTGGGCCAATTAACCCCACTACAGGATCTCAGCAGCAAGGGCCAAAGTGGCTTCTCTTGACTCTCTCTTGTCTGGCTTTGTCTGATTCTCCCTTTTTCCAGCCTTGCCTCCTTTTCCCTGTTTTTCTTCACTCCATGTACCTTTCATCAGCTTACTCTGTTAATTATCTATAATATGAAACACATTTTAAATAAAATCTATTTAAATACATAGGAAAAATATATTTAAATGTATTTTAAAGATAGATAAATGTATGTTTTCCTGATGGTCATTAGGAAAAAAAAAGATCTCTCAAGCACTGATACAAAGCATGCAAAAACAGTTCTTGCCCTCAATATTCTTCTCCCCACTCACTTAAAAATTCTGCTTACTCATGGCATTCGGGGCAATCAGAATGTTTGAATTCTGGGGAAGTGTGATGGTTTCCCTTTCCAGGTAAATACTAAGCCTGCCATGCAATAAAAGAACTATAATCTATTCATCTACAGCAATGAAATGAGAGGCAGCATAGAATAGCAAATAAAAAACCAGTCATACAAATCAAGAAGATCTGGGTTCCAGTCTCACCTCTGACACTTCCTGACCATGGACATGTCACTTATCCTCTGGGTGTTCCCAGGCAGCTCTCTCAGACTATAAACTGCAAAACTGTTGGCAATCTGTATTGATACACGGAGTTTCCTTCATAGAAGTTCTCTATGATGATACCAATGATAGAACTGATGACAACAATGATAGAAATCACAGGTCCAAACAACAACATAACTACAAGGAAAAAGAAGATGGCACCAGAAAAAAAAAATTACTTATGATATTTCTGCTAATGTTTACAATGTTAGGATATCATTGAATCAGGGTATTTTTTTAAAGCCTCAGTCTCTTCACTTCACCCTAGGTAGAAAATCAGAGGGAATCATAGTTTTAAACTTCTTTGGTGATTAAAAAACAAACAGGCAAAAACATCTTCCTCATATTCACAACACTAGATGCGTCTAGATGAGGAAGGCTATGTCAGACCAAACTGAAAAAATGCATTTGGTCCATTTTTTTGTCAGTCATCTCCGGGAATCATTCAAGTGGGCACCTCAAAAGCACCAGTTCTACTTCATTCATTCATTCATTCATCCATCCATTCAGTTAGTATCTATAAGCACTTCGTGCATACCCAGCTCTGTATTAGGCACTGGAGACACAAAGACAGTTTTATTAACACAATCCTCAGTCCATTGAGCTGATAGAATTCCAGCTTTAAGTCAGATGTAGTTTCATTTAGATTGTGTAGATATGGCCTTGTGCCTGTACTGACTTCTCAGTTCTCATCCACAGCTAGTTGTAGGATTCTAAAATCATAGAATACAAGAAAGGCAGCAAAGTGCAGAGAGCAGTTCTAAGCTGACCCGGGTTCACATCCTGCCTCTGATCTATACTGTTTGATGGTAGGCTAGTCACTTGTCATTTTAATGCTGCAGGCAGATCTCTAAGACTCTTAAATTACACGTGAGTTACTGATCTACATCTCGAGCCTTTCTACAAACCAAGTCACACACACTGTTGAAAACACAGGTCTGGACACCCACCACCACCACCACCACCACTATCACTGCCAAAAAAAGGAGCAGGAAAAGACTTTACAACTCATTTAATCTAATCCTTCATTTCAGAGATTATTAAATTATTATTATAATTATAATTATTATATTTATATTTTTAGTTAAGCCTCCTGACAAGGCCAGGAGGCGACAGAGCACTGGACTTAGATCTAGGAAGAGCTGAGTTCGAATCCTGCCTCAGAAACTTACTAGCTGTGTGAATGATCAAGTTACTTGAGATCCTTCAGCCTCAGTTTCCTTATCTGTAAAGTGAAGGGTTTGGACTCAGTGGCCCTCTAATGTCTGACTCTAAATCTATGATCCTATGACCTCAGAACCTAGGGCAGCTAAGTGTCACAAGCCTGGAGTCAGGAAATCCTGAGTTCAAATCCAGCCTCAGATACTTACTAGCTATATGAACCTGGGCAATTCACTTAACCCTGTTTACCTCAGTTTCCTCATCTGTAAAATGAGCTGGAGAAGGAAACAGCAAACCACTCTAGTATCTTTGCTAAGAAAACCCCAAAAGAGGCCACAAAAAGTCAGACATGACTAAAAATGACTAAACAACACCATGATCTTAGGAAATAGGGGGAAAAAAATCTAACATTTCTAGGTCAATTCACCTAATAATTCTCTTTATTGCGTAGGGTCATATATTTAGAGCTAGAAGGGACCTTGGAAATCATCAAATATAGCACTGCTTCATTTTACATATAAGGAAACCGAGGCCCAGAGAGGTTAAGTGACTTGCCCAGGGTCACACAGCTCGTAAGTAGGCAAAGTGAGATGTGAACCCAAGTCTTCCTCAACCCAAGGTCAGCACACTATCCACTACCCCTTTCTAGTTCAGTCAGTGCTTATTAAATGCTCATGCTTTAAAAAGTCTGTGAATAATCAAAAATTAATTTATTCATATCACCAAATCCTCCCATCATCAATCACCAGATTTTTTAGGGGGCGGTTTAGAGGAGTAATTCTCTTTTCTAATACATTTTCCCCTTTTAAATATAATTTTAATTCCAAAGCCAGAGACAATTATGTCACTTGTGGTACAGACCAAGCAAGACGGGAACTGAAGAATGAGGCACTCGATACAATCCCTTAAGTGGCCCTCTTAATATAACTGCTGGTATATGGAACTGTGTCACTTAGGTCAGTAAATGATACACTACTGGAGTGGAAGGATTAACATATAATGAGGCGTTACATGTCGAATAGAGAAATGTCTGAGAAAGGCTCCGGTTTTTAAAAAGTCTAAGTGATATGAAGGGTACACATTATGTTTAACTAAGGACTCTCGTGGAGGAAATGCAATGGGGCACAGAGGAAGCAATGAAGAAAGGTGAGGGGTGACCTACTCCGCTCCCCAAATCTAGTGCAACAGACCACAGCTTTTAGTGTTACTGACTTGGTGAGATGTGACCAAAGGCAAGGGAGTGGGAACGTGATGCCTTCAAGCTCGTCCAATCAGGGCCTCTGGAGGGTCTACTTGGCAAAGGTGAATAGGAGAGTGAAATCTTGGTAGGAAGAGCCAACAGTCACAAGTGAGCGTCAAATCTTGCCTGGTTCGCTGCCCTGGAGAAATAGATTCTGAGGACAACTAATTCTAACAGCTGACAGTGACCCTTTTTGAAGCGCCTCTTTTCATTGCCTGCAGATAATGAGTTAGGTAGCCGTGGTAGAGTCGAGCTAGCCTTGAAGGAAGAGGACCTAGGCTCAAGTCTAGACTTTGACAAACGCTGACTGGGTGACGCTGGACAAATAAGTAAGTCATTGGCCGTCCCTTTTACCAACATAAGCACAGATCTTATCCAAGACAATAAGAGTTAAAAACAACAATATTTAGGTACTTTTAGACATGAGTGAACCATGGTCGACATGATGAAGTTTTTCTTTAGGAAGTTGTAGTTTCCTTTGAGGGATGAGGTCAGAAACCATATTGCAAAGGTTTGAGAAGCGAGAAGAGAGGAAGTAGACTTTTTCAAGGAATTTGAGAAAGGATGATAGCTTGAGGGCATAGTAGGAACTAGTGAAGGGTTTTTTGAGATAGAAGCAACTTGGGTGTGTTTGAAGGGAATAAGACAGACGCCCTAGGGAAAGGCTGAAGTTTCAAGAGAGCCTCAGTTTCCCCATACATAATGATGATGATGATACCTATATTAGGAGTATGCTGAAGCCAGATCTTAGTGACTTGCAAGAATCAGCTACTAAATTTTCACTGTGAGCATTTACCTCTCAGAAATCTTCAAATGCAATAAACTGGGGCTTAATTTATGTTTTTATTGATTGGATTGTCTAGACTTTAGAAAGTAATGAAGAAGATGTTAATAATGCAAATTAAAGATAAATGTGTGCCTGGCATATTCCCCCCCACCCCAAGAGAGCAGGTTGTTAAACATTTCCCAGCATACACCTCCACATATTACTTACTTCTCAAAGGTGGAATGAGGTTCAGATGAAATAATGTATGGGAAGAGGTTTTTTTTTTTAAACTTTGAAAAAGTATATAAATAGCAGCCATAATATATCACTACTAGTAAAAAAAAAAAAACAATTCAAGGACACATCATTCTGTGGAAGGATGAGAAGATAAGTTTTGTATAAAAAGGATCTTCTCTTTACCAACTAAATATCAGGCTACCAAGCTTTCTCACTCCAGTACTAAAGAGTGGGGAGAAGTGCTGTTCAATTTGCCTCAGGGATTCAGCCTTACAGATCTTACATCAGGAACTCATCACAGATCAGGCCTCAGTGGTACACCGCATGTCCGGAGCTTGGATACTGTAGGTTGGCAATTCACACAGAAGCTACACACAGAATATGGAAAAAGGGAAATAAATGTCAGAATCCTACGGCCGTGTTCCTCTGCCCCAACGACGCTTCAGCCTATCCTCATCTCTCTCTGACCCCAGGCACGTCTTCTCTGCAGTGGAAATTTGGGACAGCAGAGGTCTTGTTTGTTCTAGGTTGAATGTACTGACTGGAAGGGTTTATGCACTCCTCAGGGCCAAGAGACAAAGCTACGCCATTCTTGCCTCTGGCACTCAATTTTTCTGCTGTCCCTGCTTGGCTCCCAGCAAGGACAAATGTGAATATGATGACATGGGCCCACTTCTTTACCATGACCATATTTTTTTCCTTCCCACAACTAAGCCCCAACAATTGGCTCACTAGTGGGCCCTACTGATTGCTAACTACTCCCAACTTTTTTCTGAGCTGAGTTTCCTCTACATTGAGGTTGTATTTTGGGAAAGGAAACAGGCCCCTCTCCATGCCTCCTGAAGAAAGCTTACCGCCCTGCTTACAGTTAAGGGGTCTTAAAATTAAACATTACAGGGCAATGTGTGAATATCTTCTGATAACAATCGATAGAAAAATTTACAAAAGAAAATTCTCCGTAGGACTTAATTTCTCATTGAGATGTGGCATGGGACATTATACCAGGTAAGAACTCTAGTAGATGAAGAAGCTTTAGAAGGCAAGGAGATTTTTAAAAATAAGGCTGAGAAAACTATGGAGGTAAGTAGATAGGAGTGGCAAGATATAGAGCAGCAGTTGGGGTAGAAAGAGAAAAGGTGGCCCATAGGTGGATGTGGTTATGGAGTCCTAAACCCTGGCATCCCATCTGAACCAAGATGGTGTCTATAGAACTAAGGTGAGACTGCTGTTCTCCAGAATGTCCTGATGGACTCCAAGAAGCTGACAACAACATGGTGACCATTTGTACTGTCTACAAAATGACTGTCCTCTCCAGCTATGCTGGAAAGTCAGGGGGATTGAAGAGGAGATAGATATTATAATCCCCTGAAGTTTATAGGAGATTTGTGCCTCTTTGTGTATGGACATAGGTGGATAGAGGACCAGGCTTGGAATCAGTAAGAGCTGACTTCAAATGAGGCCTTAGACAACTACTAAGTGTATGACCCTGGGCAAGCCACTTAATTTGTGTTTGCCTGTTTCCTCATCTGTGAAATTCAGATAATAATAACACCTACCCCCTAGGATTATTTATAAAAATAAAAATAAGATAATATTTGTAAGGCACTTTAAAAACCTTAGAGCACTATGCAACGCTAGCTTTTCTCATCCTCACCACCACCACCGTCACCACCACCACCACCACTACTTCCACTAGATTCCTTCTTTTTTTCTGCTGGTTTGTATCTTAAATACTTTTGCTATCCCATGTATATGTCTTTGTCATGACTAGAAATAGAGTAACACAACTCAAGTCATGCATTGCATAGTTTTCACTGTAAAAGAGCCACATAGAACCTCAGAGTAGCTAAGCATGAGGCCAAAACTATAAGCTCTTTTCACTCAGTCTTGTTCTTCCACACACTTTCAGAAAACTTAGGCCACGTTCTTTCAAAATTCAAAATCCCTTCTCCCTTTGTCTAGCTGACTTGCCCCAATCTTATCCTCCAATTCAGCAGGTACCCTACAAGCCCATTCTTGCTATGTAGCCAATGGATTCGTTTGTGCAAAGTTTAAGGCTTCTCAGCCTCCTAGAATTCATTTCTCCTAACTTTATCTCTAAGCAGAGAATCTCCATGTCTTGACCAACATCTCTTTTCCATGGCTCCCCGAGATGACCTTTTCTCCACTTTCTGGCCAGGAGACAAAGAAGATAACCTAAATCCCTGGATAAAAGAACTTTCCCATCTGGGCCTCCCCAATATTTCTCCCCAGAACCTCTAACCTTAGAAAGTAGTGGATTAATGACCTTTCTTCTTTAGGTGACTGTAAGCAAAGTCTAGATTATTCGTTGTCAGATATGTCTTAGAACGGATTCTTGGTTTGTGTATGGGTCAGACTAGATGGCTTTAGAGAGTCTTTCCAATAGGACAATGCTATGAAGTTTGCCTCTCCTCTCTCACTTCTTTTCTTAGAGGTCTGGAGGATATGTGAAGGCTCGGAAGTTCCTGGTTTCTTAAACTTTGGTCATTCCTTTCTTTCCTGAATGATTTGAAGAGGGGGAGTGGAGTAGAGGAAAGAGTGCCAAACTTGGAGTCAAGAGACCTGAGTTTTAAAAGTTGCTTCAGATGCATACTAACTTCATGACTGAACAAGGCATTTAAGCATCAAGAACTTCCATTTCCTCTTTTGTAAAATGAGGATTGTAAAACTCGCACTTTCCACGAAGTCCCGCTCTAGTGTTTTATCATGATGTAGAGGTTACCTTGGGTTCTCCAAGGCCCAAAACCTCTGATAGGTTTAACTATCCTGGAAAAGCTTTGTAATTTAGCCCCAGTGTGAGAGGGATGTTGTATAGGGCTGGGACCACATGGGCCATCCCACAGCTTAGCTGAGTCAAGCTGACCACTTCCAGCAAAACATGTTTACCTCTGAGGGATTTGTTCTTTGAAATAACAAAGTAATGTCTTTATTGGCCACTGAGCAGAAAGAGCCACCGACTCAATGGGTCTGTAAAAAGAAGTGATCTGCTCTCTGCTTCTCTTTTCCTGTCTGAAAACAGTGTCAGGACTATTGAAGCCTATCCTAGCATAATCATCTCAAAGAGCAAGTATTTCAGGGGTGAACATATTTCCCTGGATTTGGCCAGGGCAACTGGACTACATTCCATAGGATGATCCTTACAGGCCTTACGTGCATATTTTATGAGTTTCAAACCCTGCAATACCAATAACAGATTGGGTGTACATCAAAATATTAACGTAAAATAATACATCAGCTACCTACTTTACATGATTGTTGGAGGAAAGCACCTTGAGTATTTTAAAGTTTTGCAGTGCTCAAACTATATTATAAGGCAATAATCATAAAAATCATTTGGTACTAGTTAAAAATAGGAAAGGAGTTCAATGGAACGGATTAGGCAAGGGAGAATAAAAAAATAATTAAACTCTATAATCTAGTGAGTCAATAAACCCCAAAACATAAATTACTTAAAAATAACACCCTATTTGATAAGAAATGCCAGCAAAACTGGGGGGAAACAGTCTGGCAGAAATTAGTCTTGCACCAACATCTTACACCATATTCCACAATAAATTCAAAATGGATACATCACTTAAATATTAAAGATCATGTCACATTTGCTGTAAGGGTTTTTTTTTTTCCTTTTTTCCAATGTGGGGAGAGAAGGGGGAGAAAATAAATGTTTGTTAATTCAAAAAATGAAATAATTTTTTAAAAGTCAGGAGAGAGTAAGACCAGATACCTTTCATAATTATTGCTAGGGGATGAATTCTTAACTGATCAAGGCACAGAGGCAATTATAAAAGATAAAAGGGATAATTTTGATTACATGAAATTAAAAAGCTTTTACATAAACAAAATTTGCATTTCTAAAGTAAGGAAAGCAGTTAACTGGAAGAAAAAAGTTTGTATCAAATACTTCTGATAAGGATTTGATATACAAGATCTATAGACAACTAACAGAAATGTGTAAGATCAAAATCATTCCCTTTTAGATAACTCATTAAAAGATATGAACAATTCTCAAAAGAAGAATTAGAAACTATTACCAACTACAGGAAAGGATGTTCTAAATTATTAATAAATACATGCACTTCAGAACAAGCCTGAGATTTCACCTGACACCCAGCAAATTGGTAAAGATGACAAAAGACTGGACCAGCCAATATTGGAGAGGGAATGGAAAGATAGGAACACTAATGCATTGTTGATGGAGCTATGAATTGGTATAGCCATTCTGGAAAGCAACTTGGAATGATCCAAATGACATGACTAAAATGAAGATAACCTTTTGCCCAGACATTCTACTGCTAAGCATATACGGCAAAGAGGTCACTGACGAAAAGAAAAATTCAACATACCCAGTATATACAGCAGCACTTTTTGTGGTAGCAAAGAACCAGAAATAAATTAAATGCCATTTGGTTAGGGCAAGGTTAAACAAATTGTACAATATTAATATAATGAAACATTACTGTGATGTAGGGAATGAGGAATTCAGGGAAGTCTTTAAAGATTTATATGAACTGATACAAAGTGGAATAAGTAGAACCAGGAAAACATACAATGACTACAATAATATAAAGAGAAAGAACAACCACCACAAAGCAATCAAAACCGAATGTTGCAAAAGTATT
Source organism: Phalanger gymnotis (assembly GCA_028646595.1). Lineage (NCBI taxonomy): Eukaryota > Metazoa > Chordata > Mammalia > Diprotodontia > Phalangeridae > Phalanger > Phalanger gymnotis. The sequence goes on from CM053622.1 coordinate 524,080,467, forward strand.
TTTAAAAAACAAGCTTGGCCCCAAAAAAGAGAAAGGAGAAGACACATCTACCGCCTTCTTTGAAAGAGTCAGGTTCCATGGATATGGAGCACTACATACACTGTCAGACTTTGTTTGATGTGTTTTGATGTGCTAAAGTTTGGGGTTTTTTTTTAACTTTTCTTTTTCTTCTTTAAAGAAAATCTTTGTAATAAAGAATGGCTTTCTGGGAAAGGGAAAGGGAAGCACTAGAGGGTGAAATGTAGATATTGTAAAAATAAAAGGTATCAGTAAGAATCTTTTTAAAAGAAAATCTTAAAGCGCTCTACAATTCTGAATAATTATTATTTTTCTCTAGTCCCTCGCAATAGTTGATACAACCCTTATTTCTGAAAATAATTTCTTCACCTCATTGTTCTATGTAAGCATCTGGGCCTCTTCCTTTCTTGAGGCCAAAAAGCCTGAGACCATGTGATCTAGACTGCCAGGATTCCCTCTCCAGGGCCTCAACTATCTAAAGCCTCTTCCAAAGGGTGTTGTCCTCTAGACAGAACTCTTCCTGTTCAAAACCTGTACCCAATGGCTGTCTTCTTACTGAGTTCATGTTTCCAGAAGCCCTTGTTGTCAGTGCCTTGATAAGGTAGAGATTATAAAGGCCTAGGACCTTTTCTTGACTCTTCTGGACTTTTTGCCTTAGGTTGTTTAGTCATGTTTCATGTCTATATATTCCAAAGTGGAGTAGGATGAGGGAAGGGGTGAATTTCCAGACTCCAGACTTCACAAGAGTTAATTTCTACATGCCAAGTATCCCAATAAGAAGAAAATAAGTGATGCACAGAACACGTATTTCACATACGTGCCCTTCTTTCCCCTAATGAGGGTGGTATCTGGTACCATACCGACCTTCCTTTCATCTCAGTAGGCCCTACTCACGGGAATCTTCTTTAGTGAGACAAATACAACATTCTCATCATGTTAAAAAAAAACAAACTCCAATCTAGCTGGATAGCAATGTTATTCAAAGGAAAGAACATTGATTCTGAACTCAGATAACCTCGATTCAAAGCCTGTCTCTGATATAGTACTACCTGTGTGAACTTGGATAAATTATTTAACTTTCCTGGGCCTCAGTTTCCTCATCAGTAAAATGAGATTGGACTAGATAGCCACTGAGGGCTCTTTCAGATGCAGATCTGTAGTCTTATTTGTTTTTTTCCTTCTCCACCCACACTAGGCATTCTAATCTCTGCAGTGACATCTCTTTTTAAACTCAACTTCCTTATTTTAGCCATAAGTATTTGAGTCACTTTTTTTTTCCATTCCACAGCTTTTCTCATTCAAATGTACCCAGCCTCCAAAATTAAATTAAAACCTCTATACATCATGCACTCTCCTCTCCAAACTGACATAAAAAGAATATGAACTATATTTATTCATCAAGCCCCAGTTACCAGAAAACAACAAATTCCTTGAAATATTGAACAAGATAACATATCACTTGAACCAAATATTAAAAGCAGAGTTAATTTTGACATAATTAATCTCACTTCTTATAGATCAACATTAAATGGTGTTAGAAGTGAAAATATATTAGACAGTTGAGTAAACTAGATTATGGATGTTTTATTGGATTTTTTTATCTTTAATGCAGAAAAATGATGAAAAATAATGCTAAAAGTCATAGAGAATAAGTGCTTCTGACACTTGAGCACCAAAAGCTAGAGGGAAACCTCCTTAATAATAGTACAACCCAGTGGCCTTATACCTTATTGTAATCCATATCCATTAACTTCAACATAGATTATTTTTTACAACTTTTCACTTCTCTTTTTGAAAGCAGTGCTTCTTGAAACATTTCAATGAGTTCATTACAAAAGCTCTCTTATGAAGTTATGAGAGGAAGAATGCTATTTTAAGAATTTCAACTGGTTTCATGATATATAGCACACATTAACCTGATTTGAAATTTTTATTGGCCCAAGAATTTCTAAGGATGACTTTCTCATTTTAGTAGAAGCACCAAAGTTCCCTTAAGGTAAAATGTAGTAATAAATGCCACAGCATCACTATATGGATGTGCCCGTACCACATACAAACAATGACGGAATAAAAAATTCAGATAAGCACAAACTTTTGATAGTCAAGTGTACTTACAAAAATTGTTATTTTACTGATTAAGTATGTTGACAGACTTTTATGGGGGAAGAGGAGGATGTTACTGATTTTAGTCAGACCATTTTGCATGAGGTTTGACTAAACCACTAAGCCTGATAAAATCATGGGTCCAGTCTAAAAAAAGACTACGTATACACTACTTCCCCAATTTTCAGCTGTAGAAATGGAAAGGCGGTGCTGTAGAATATCACAGAGAAAAAAAGAATTGAGGTAGAAACGGATACATTAGCTAGCAACTGTGTGGCTAACAACTAGTAGAATTTCTTAAGAAGCTTTCTGATTCCCCTAAGAAAGTCAGTCCGTTCTAGCCACGACCCTCTCCGTCAAAGGTCAGACTGAGGTGGTAGGAAACTAGAGCAAGGACAAGAACAAAGATAAAAGAGTTGATATCATTCCTGGAATGCCAATGAGTTATTACGGCTTGAGGCAATCAAGCCAACTGTTAGATACTTCCTGGTTGCCTGAAGTCTGGTATAAAGCAGAGGCCAAGGACAAGCACAATCAAAATGGATATCAAAAGGCCTAACCATTTGGGAGTCTAGACTTCCAGGAAGTCAAGGCTAAAGGACCAGAGAATCTCAGGTAGAGAAAGGCAATGGGTCTAGGATGTAGTTAATAAGGTAGATTGAGTCAAAGGTACTGCAATCAAAGCATAGGAGGGAGTTTGATCATAAAGAAATCTGACCTAGATAACCGAGGTCATGCCAGAACAAAAAGAAGTCTCAGAGTCTGAATCCACCTGTATACACAGGCAACAATATATGGCTTCATCTACCTGGGGAGGAGGTTAGGGAGCCAGGGTTGGTTTCAAGCAGCAGGTGTGCTGATAAATATTTAAAAGCCTCCTCTTTAAGGTAGTGCATGCATGGGGGGGGGGGGGGGGGGGGGGGAGAGAGAGAGAGAGGGATTTTTTAAGTTTGATCTACATTGTTCACATTTTCTCTATCACTTTCTTAAATCTAGATAGTCATCAAAATTATTAATGAAGCCCATGATTTATATCATTTGCCTATTCCCTAAGTGTAAATACCAACACTGAAAATTTAACTATCAGTTTGAGCCAGCTCCTGCACACAGGTGACAAGCTGTCAAGAGGGCAAAAGAATCACTAAATGTAAGGGTTGGAAAGACCCTACTGAAAGCAAGGGCTTGAAAGGCCCTACCACAGACAAAAGCTAGCCCAGGTAACCTCTTTTCAACAAAGCAGTGGTTGCTTGTAGATACTGATAGGAAATATACAAGCTCAATAGGAATGGGAAATGACAGGGTGGGGAAGAATCCTTCCCCTCTATGCAAATACTCAAAAGCTTTCCTTTTTCAGATGGACAATATCATTATCCTTTGCAGAAAAAAAAATAAGAAATTAATTTTTTTCCCCCCAAGGTCCTGATACAAACTAAGAAGTTGGTACAGACAGAGCTTCTGCAAATTTCCAAATGCTTTAACTGTATAAAAACATCATAACATCTGGACAGTGCCATGTACTCTATATGTGCTCAGTAAATGTTAATGGGTTCACGAATCCATAGATGAATGAATAGATAATTGAATTACATAGCTAGTGTTTATTTGTTTTGTTAAACAGGTGATGTGAATTTTTTGCCACCTAGTGGTTAAACCAACATGTGCAAGTGATTTCAAATTGGCCTAGTACAAAAAAAGAGAACTAGTATTCTCTGCCCCTAGGACTCATTCACAATTCCTGAATATTCAGCTACTCTGAAAAAGGAACCAGTTGACAATGAATTCAGAAAAGACTTTAGTGGGTCTAGTCCAAGCCCTTCAATTTGCAAATTAGGAAACTGAGGCCCAGAAATGTTGTGACTTAATTTAACGGTAACAGGGGCCTGTATGAACTAGTCCTATAACACTCTACAGTACTGTCTCTCCATTTCTGCAGCTGAAAATTAGGGATGTATGTGTGCATATTCTTTTGGGGGCATCATTTTAGGAAGTTCCCAGTGAAGAATATCCTCTCATGTGAAATTTGTGAGGATATATTATATTTGTATGAATACATATATACACATGGAGTAGCTAGATGGCACAGTGGATAGAGCACCAGGGCTGAAGTCAGTAAGACTCATTTCCCCTAGGTTCAAATCTAGCCTCAGAAACTGGGACCCTGGGCAAGTCACTTAACCCTGTCTGCCTCCATTTTCCTCATCTGCAAAATGAGCTGGAGAAGGAAATGACAAACCACTCCATTATCTTTGCCAAGGTAATCCCAATGGGGTCACAAAGAATCAGACAGGACTGAAATTACCCAACAACAAGAGAGAGAGAGAGAAATATATGTATATATGTATGTGTATTATACATACAACACATACATATTTACATACACATATATAAGTATATGTACATATCTACACATTTTTAGAGAGAATGTATTGATATTTTTCTAATAAAAAATGTTTTAACCATTACATATAGGAAAATGTTTTTGCAACTACATACAAGATGAATGGAAAGTCACTCTACCATTACATATTTTTATGAATAAAAAAGCAAGTTGAAACATAAAGTAAGCAGTTTCTTTCAAGTTGAACTGAATGAGTTGTTCCTCAAATGTGTAGTGATTTTTGCCTTGTTTATATATTTATGCCTCAGGCCAATAGCTAAATAAAATTCAGAACTAGATCTCTTCTCTTCCATAAATAAGAATGGCATCTGGCTAGGATAACATTTATAACTAATGTCAGCCTTGAGGTCTGAAAGACTTCATAATTTTGTCAGCGGTTAGGGATAGGAAACCATTTTAATCAATCAATCTAGAAGCAGTTGTTGAGGAAGGGAAAAGGAACTGAGAGAAGAGAGATGAACATGGGTTGTAATCTTTCAGGATGGCTTTGCAGAGGAGTAAAACTGAGTCTAGATGGGCGGAAAGAAGACATATAAGCCATTACAGGAGCAGGGAGCAAGGTTATTTCTACGTTAATCAGCTTTTGTTTGTATTGTTTGTCTGGCCTGGACTGTTCTCTCCTCCCTGCTCCATCTAGCCTTCATGGCCTAGCTCAAACTCTATTTCCTCCACGAAGCCCTCTTTGTTTCCTCCTGCCCTCCTCGGTTTCACTTTCCTCTGGATGCCTGAAGAGTTTACGATCTGTACTACATAATTTAGCACCACATAGCCTTCCATTGTTTATTATCATTCACGTGCCTTAGTGTTCACTCCCTAGCTATATTATAAATTCCTTGGGGGCTGGGATTATGTTTCAAACAGCTTCTATATTCCCAGAGGCAGCTAGCACAGTGCTAATCACCAGTGTATTGCTGATCCGCTAATTGGTTATTGTATTAATCAGCAATTTGTGACGTGCTGGATAGAGACCTGGCCTCGGAGCCAGGAAGACCTGAGTTCAAGTCTATACACATACCAATTTTGTGACCTTGAGAAAATCACTTTACATCTCAGTGTTCTAAGCAAATCTGTAAGATTATGCAGAGAAGGTGCTGATCTGTATGGGGAGAGGAAATTTCCACATTCATTGGTTCCCTATACCAGTGAGGGAACAGAGAGTGGGGGAAAGAGGGGCAGCCATGGATATGGTGCCAGGCCTGGAGGCAGGAAGATTCTTCTCCCTGAGTTCCAATCTGGCCTCAGACACTTAGTAGGTGTGTGACCCTTTGCTATTCACTGAACCCTGTTTGCCTCATTTTCATCATCGATAAAACAGCTAGAGAAGGAAATGGCAAACCACTCTAGTATCTTTACCAAGAAAACCCCAAATCAGGTCACGGAATAGTCGGACATAACTGAATACCAGTTAAATCTCAAATCCAGTCCAGACCCCATTCTCTATCCTAAACTGCTCTATTAGGCTGTAAATTGCTTGAGGACAAGAACGGTAACTTGTTTGCCCTGGATTCTCCCTCACCACTTCATACGGTGTTTTGCACACAATGAAAGTTAAACAATAACTTTTTGAATTTATGGCATGACTGGCCAGGAAAAATGAGAAGAAAAGAGGAAACTTTTCCTCTAAACCAAGTGTAAAGAGCTTGAGGAGGTTATATATGAAACTGTGTAGTTAGATTGGAAAAGCTCGGAAATTTTATGAAAGGTTAGGAATGATTAAGCAGGAGAGTTGAAGGCGCCGAAGAGGGCAGAGAAGCCACTCTTGGTGTTTGTCCCGCGCTGAAAATTTAGGAAAGAAATAGACTAGCTCGTGGAGGTTCCTGTGACCTTTATTATTAGAAACTTACTAGAGTTCAGTCTGGCTTGTAGAGGAGGGCATAAGGCCTGGAGAACTCAAACAGAGGGGAAAAATACCAATTGTTCCTTCTTCACAGTTCAAAAAGGCCAAAGAAAATGGACTCTGGCTGGAATTAAGAGGAATTTCAAAATAGGCAAATGGGAAATGTTAACCCAAGCTTAGCATGGCATCACTTGTAGTTCCCTTTTTTGTTTGTTTGTTTTTTTTTTTTTAGTTTATAGACCGGGATCTTGGGAAAGTTCCTTCTTTAAAAATTTTAAATGGAGATTTGCAGGAATTACAGAAAAAAGGACACCAAGGTGGAGGGATACCACTAAAATGGAGGCAAAAACCTTGATGGACCCCAAGATAGCCTTGGAAGGAGAAATAAACTCCCTAGCCTCCATTGCATGCTTGATAACAGCAGAAAATTACTCAAATGATCATACTTTTTTAGGAGCCCTATGTTTGTGGGCTGTCCCAGACACATTTCATCATAATCTCTTTGCATAGCAAAAAAAAAAAAATTGAAAATCATTTATACCGCATCTTAGCTTGGAAAAAAATCCTTACTGTATGTCCTTTTTAGTTTACAAGTTTATTCTTTTTAGTCTGTTAAAGTAAAATAATTCAACTAAATAATTACATTCATCTAGTGTTTTAAACCATATGCTCTTCGTTAACTTTGATTATTCTGGTTTAAGATGTTTCCATAAGCAAAACTGCTTCCCTTTACCTTCTCCCTACCTCTAAGCTATTGTTTGTAGATACATCATGCAAAAATGCTTTGCATAATTTATTACTGCAGTGGTTGTTTATAATAGCCCTGTGGGAAAATGATCAGGCAGTTCTGACACTAATAACCTGAAGTATATTTGGTGAAAGTTTGGTGGAAAATATGGTGCTCACTCTAGCAGCAGGAGACATAATCTGTAAATGTGTTCTCAGGGCTTTTTCAGAAATAATTTGCTCTGGTAGCATATTATGATACCAGGTTAAGTTATTGTTGTTTAGTCATCTTTCAATCTTGTCAGACTCTGTGACCCCTTTTGGGGTTTTCTTGTTGAAGATATTGGAATGGTTGGCCATTTCCTTCTCCACTTCATTTTACAGGTGAGGAAACTGTGACAAACAGGGTTAAGTGACTTGCCCAGGGTCACACAACTAGTAAGTGTCTGAGGCCAGATTTGAACTCAAGAAGAGGAGTTTTCCTGACTCTATGGCCTGCATGCTATCCACTAGGCACCCTAGTTACCACTCGAGTAGCTATGTCTTCCATCATTGGTTTCCCATTATCAAGATGACAAAAAAATTACCCATTTTTTCTCATGTACAGAACAAGGTTAAATTGAGACTAAGCTAAATTCCACAATCCAAATAATCAAAATGAATTTATGACCTCATTGATATAAGATAGTACCTCTAAAGAGGCAGGCTGCAACCCATCCATGCCTGCCCATCCTATAATAGAATACTACTGTTTGTTAGAAATCACGAAAGGGTCCATCTCGGGGAAACCTGAGAAGATTTTTGCTCCTGTTCTATAAATTTACGACTGAGGTTCCACCCAATGTGTTAGGAGGAGTGGAGGGAATTTTCTTACTTTCTGTTGACACTGAGAATACCAATGGAGAACATGGGCTGTCTTATTCTTAGTCTTACCACTGACTTAGCACAAGATGACCTTAACACATGATATCTTCACCTCTTTAGTGTCATGGGATTCCTTTGGCAGTGGGATGAAGCCTATGGACCCCTTATTTTTAAATGCATAAAATAAATAGGATTACAAAGGAAAATTATATTTAAAAATAATTATCAAAATATCTTTAAGACAAATTCATGAACCCCCAACTTAAGAATCCCTGCCTTAATGAATTAGAATTACTTTGCTTTCTATTCTTGGCAAATTAAGCCTACTTGAGTTCATAGACTATTTACCTAATTGGGAAGTCTGAGAGTCCAAAAAACTTAAGGTTTTAGACTTAACTCATCTTGTCGCAAACTATATCTGCTCTACACCAAACACCCTCCCCTGAGCCTGAAAACACCTGCCTCCTTTCACTTTTCTGGAATATCTTATACTTGCAATCTTACTCCCTTAGAAGGCTTTACACCACATATAATATAGCTAATTAGAGTTTCCTTGGCTTTGACCTCAGAGGTGAGAGAGCAATCAAAAGTGCCAGACATTGGGGAAGTATGCTTAAGATGGCAATGTGGCATGCCAGATTTCCCTCATATACTCCAACAAAGAACAGAAAAGGGCACTGGATTGATTAATGATCCAAAGATCTGAAGAGAAACACCAATAGCTCTTCCATCCAGCCCAGGTCTGCACATGTGTGTTAGCGTGCACACACACACACACACACACACACCAGAAATCATAGTTCTGGAAGCCCCAGGGGAAGACAAGATTACCTCAGGTAAAAGACTTGATACCCATAGCAGCATATTGACCAGTGAGGGGTTAAAGGCCATAGTGCCTTGACTGGGAAGCATCCAGGGAAGTCAGAAGATGGCAGTGCTCTGATCAGAGACTGGGAAATATCCAAACACTGTGAGCATAAATATGCCAAGGGAGGGAGAAGCCAGGGGCACAAGCTCAAGACATCAGTGATAAGATTGAACTAAGCCTAAACACCTCCTTCCAAAATTGAAGGAAAAGAGTGGAGTGAAAACCTAGTTCAAAGTCCCAAATCAGGAACTAAACTAGAAAGTATGAAGAAAAAAAACAGGAGAAAATACTGAACGTAAAAATACTCCTGGCCAAGGTATGCCCAAGAAATAAACATAAAAGAGTTACAACAAGCATAAGCAGAGTCTCAGAAAAAAAAAATGATTTAGCGGCAAGGACTCCAAGAATGGTTGTACAAAATGATGCAACAGATTTTTTTTAAATAAGATTTAAAATTAAGAGCATTTGAGGAAAGAATTGGAAGGAACATAGGTAGCTTAGACTGAACAATGGAAAAAATCTTTCCTGAAGTCAGCTCTCTGAAAATGAGAACAAACAAAACAGAACTCAGTGCCTTTATGAGACAACCAAAAATAGAAAAATGAAATCAAAAGATGTATTTTAAAAATTATTTATTTAGTATTTTATTTTAATTACATGTAAAAACAATTACACGGAGAGACAATTTTCAACATTCATTTTTTAAATGCTGAATTCCAAATTCTCTCCTTTCCTCCCCACCTCCATCATTGAGAAGGCAAGCAATTGTATATAGGTTATACATGTGTAGTCATGCAAAACATAGTTCCATATTAGTCAGACTATAAAAGAAAACCAACCAAAAAAAGACTCAGGAAAAATAAAGTTAAAAAAGCATGCTTTGATCTGTATTCAGACTCCATCAGTAAAAGATTTCTTTTTTTAAAAAAGAAAACATAGAGTATTGAATATCAAAAACAACCGACTTCGAAAATAGGTCAAGGAAAGATAATTTAAGAATCATAAAACTCCCTGAAAATCATAATCAAACAAAAAACCTGGACACTGTATTTCAAGAAATCACAAAAAGAAAACTTCCCATAGCTATTAGAACCAGAGGGGGAAATGAAAATAGAAAAAAAAAAAAATCTACCAGTCACCTTCTGAAACAAACCTCAAACTGAAAACACCCAGGAATGCCATGGCCAAAAGCCAGAGGTTCAAAGTTAAAGGAAAATACTACAATCATTCTGAAAGAAAAAGTTCAAGTCCAAAGGAAACAAAGTCAGGATCACCCAAGTCCATGGTGCAAATATTTAAAATGAGAAGAAATCTTGGAATACAACATTCCAAAAGGCAACCACTATAAATAACTCACAGTAGTATACAGGAAAATAAACTTTTAATAGCCTGGAATTTTTTTTAGATCATTCCTCACAGAAAGAAGAGAACTGAGTAGAAACACAGCTTAAAATAGAGTTGTCAAAAGAAAACTAAAAGAAGTTAATACATTTAAGCAACTGGAAGGTAAAAAACAATAAAGAGATGTTTAGAATCTAATGGACAGCTAGGTAGCACAGTGGATAAAGCACTGGACCTGGAGTCAGGAAAACCTGAATTCAAATCTAAACTCAGACACACTGGCTATCACTTAAGCTCTGCCTCTATTTCAGAAAAAGCATCCTACACAGCCTTCTATTCACCTGCCAGGAGTCACTCCCTGTACGTATGTATAGCAACATGAAAAATTCCTCAGGTTTGTGTAGAAGCCAGGTTACATTAACATAAAACTGAAAAGATTTTGCATAAATAAAACCAATGCAGTGAGAATTAAAAGGAAAACAGTTAAGTGCGGGTGGGAGGGGGAGAATCTTAGCAGATTTCTTTGACAAAGATTTAATATCTAATACACTTAGGGAATTGATACAAACATATAAAAATAAGAGCCATTCCTTAATAGATAAATGGCCAAAAAATATGAACTAGCAATTTTCAAAAGAAGAAAGGCAAGTTTTCAACAACCACATAAAAATTATCCAAATCACTTATAATGATACAAATATTAATTAAAACAACTCTGACATTCTATCTCAGATTGGCAAAAGGTTCCACCTCAGATTGACAAAGATTCTAAAAAGGGAAAATGATGATTATTTGAGAGGCAGTGGGAAGACAAGGACACTAGACTACTGTTCATGAAGTTGTGAAGTAGTCCAACCATTCTGGAAAGTAATTTGAAACCATACCCAAAATATCACTAAATTGAGGATACCCTTTGACTCAGCAATACTACTAGCGGACTTATTCTCCAAAGAGAACAGAAAAAGAAGTCAAGGTCTCATATGTACAAAAGTATTTATAGCAGTCCTTTTTTTGCACTTAAGAACTGTAATCAGCATAATGCCCAATTATGACTCCAAAGGATTAACAATGAATCATGCATCCCATCTCCTAGCAGATTGGTGATGAACTAGAATCACAGAACAAGATAGATGTTTTTCGGATACAACTAATCTGGGGATTTGTTTTGTGTGACTATATTTATTTGTTCCAATGGAGGGCTTTTATTGTTGGCTTTTTCTGTGTGAGAGAATTTGGGAGCAATACTGATGATTAAAAAAAAATCAGGAAGAAAAGAATGTCAATAAATCATTACAAAAAATAAACAAGAGAGTAAGAGGAAGTTTAGAAGGGGACACAGATAAGCAGGACAGTGTTGGAATTCCCGTGTTAAATTTGATTTAAAAAAAAACAAGCTGTATGTGTTAGGAAGAAAACGACGAACTGTACAAAAGAGAAGTTCACAGTTTCATATACAATCCCCTTTTTTGTTGTTGTTTTCTCTGTATGTTGAAATGTTTGTTTCCTGATTAAGTTCATTATTTTTTTTAAAAAAAATTTAAGGGCCAGGAGGAGAGCCTTTTCCCCAATACATCACCTGACCCTCGTCTGCATTACTGAGAAGCCTTATTCTATGATATGATCCAGGTGTTTTCTCGTCAAACTAGGAGGAAGGAAGGAAGCCTGGCATAACCTGGGTACCAATTGTGAGGGCTGCCTTTTTCAGGATTATTGCTGTCCTTCCTTTGTTGTTGTTTTGTTTATTTCAGTCACATCTGACTCTTTGGGACCCCATTTGGGATTTTCTTGGCAAAGGTACTACAGTGGTTTGCTATTTCCTTTCCCAGCTCATTTTACAGATGAGGAAACTGAGGCAAACAGGATTAAGTGACTTGCCCAGAGTCACACCACTAGTGAGTGTTTGAGGCCAGATTTAAACTCAGGAAAATGAGTCTTCCTGACTCTAGACCCAGTACTCTATCTGCTGTGCCTTTTTACTTATGTTGAAGCTGTCTCTCACCTGAGGCCTGCCTGTACTCCCTTTCACCAGCTAGATAGATCTCATCCTTCCAGAGATCTGGTTATGTCCTTATGTTTCCAATGATTCTCAATTCCATGTATCTTTGCTCTTTCTTCCCTTGGTCCCCTCCTCATTCCCTTGGGTGTTGCCACCTGGGATATCTCGTAGTTATCTCAAACTCAACATGTATAAAAAGGAATTCAGTATCTTTCCAATCTGGCGGAGACTGTCTCACCTCTGTATTTGTCCCTAGCACCTAGCACAGTATCTGGGACAAAATAAATTATACTTAAATATGCTTGTTGATGAATGATTGGTCCTCACCCAATATTCTCCTTCTCTTCCTAACTTCCTGATTTTTGTAGAAAACAACATTATCCTTCTGGTCATCCAGATTTGCTGCCTCTGAGTCATCTTCAACTCTCAACACTTCACTCCTCCCTCCACATCCAATCAAATGTAAGTCTTGTTGACTCTACCACTACAACACTCTTTGGTCCATCTTCTTCTCTCTACTCACTTGTGACTGGGACCCTCGTCATGTCTCATATGCAATTGTCTCCTATTGTAAGTAGCGTCCCCACTTTCACTCTCTTCTCTCTTCAATCCATTCTCCACACAGCTACCAAAATTATCTTTCTAAAGCACACACCTGATGAATTCATTCCTCTCCTTAAAAAGTACAGTGTCTCCCAATGGCGCTAGGATAAAATGCAACCTCTTCCAATAAGAAAGTAAGAGCCTAAATGGGGGCAGGATAGGATGGAGGGAAATATAGTTAGTCTTTCACAACATGATTATTGTGGATTATTTTGCATAACGACACATATATAACCTATATTGAATTGCTTGCCTTCTCAATAAAGGTGGATGGGAAGGGGAGAAGGAAGAGAATTTGGAACTCAAAGTTTTAAAAAGTGAACGTTAAAAATTGTTTTTACAGGCAAGTGGGAAATAAGATATTCAGGCATTGGGGTATAGAAACTTATCTTGCTCTTCAAGAAAGTAAGGGGGAAGGGGATAAGAGCCAGGGTGATACAAGGGAAGGCAGACTGGGGAAAGAGGTAATCAGAATGCATCTTGGGGTGGGGGGAGGGGAGAGATGGAGAGAAAATTTGGAACTCAAAATCTTGTGGAAATGAACGTTGAAAACTAAAAATAAACAAATTAGTAAAAAGAAGGGTTAATTGGAGAAGAGAGGTGTACTGAACAACTTGGTGTAACAAGAAAAAGGCATCAATAAAACCTTCATAAAAGCAAAAAAAAAGAAAAGAAAAGAAAAAGAAAAGTACCGTATTCCCCCATGTATAAGATGTACCCTAATTTTGGGGCCTGAAATTTGAAAAAAAAATGTATTACATAAAGTTATTGAACTCAAGTTTTAGTCATCTGCTCATAGCTTTCAGGCATCTTTTGGGCAAGTCTGGTGCATGTACGCATCCTGAGTCCATTTCATTTCATGAACCTGAAGCACCAATTTTGTCCTCCTTTGAAATCAGTAACTTCTTCATCAGCAATTCTTCTAGCCTCATGCTGAACCATCTTTGTGAACACAGGAATTCCAATTGCCCTTTGTTCTTCAATCCATATCTTCAATTCCTCTCTAAATCAGGCCATTTTGCTGACTTGCCTCTCATGGCCTTCTTCTGCCGTGGCGTTTTCAGTAGGGTTTCTTCTTCCCAAAGCCAGTCTCAGATTGTTTTCTCAGTTGGAGGAGGAGCGAACTTATGCTCAGCAGCATGATTTCCATTCACTTTTGCAAACTGGATCACTTTTAACTTGAATTCAGCACTGTACAAAAATCTTTTCTGAGCCATTTCTGGGCAGAATGTGGCAAAACGTAACCTAATATACCAGTAACAAATGCGAAACAATGAGCGCAAAGACAACAAGCACGAAAAAGTAGGAAATGCAAGTAAAAAAACTACAACCACTGTATAAGACGCACCCAATTTTTAGACCCCAAATTTTTCGAAAAAGGGTACATCTTATACATGGGGAAATATGGTAAAAGCCTTCCCCAGCTGGCTCCCTGACTTATTTTACATGACTCCCCCTCACACATTCTACTTTCCAGCCTCATTGGCCTACCTACTAGTCCTCATACATTCTACTGCATCTCCTACCTTTATATACATCATTCACTGTTTTAATAATGTCATTTCTATATTTCCCCAGTAGAATGAAAGCTTCCCAAGAGAGGGGATTATTTTCTTTTCTTCTTTCTATCCCAAGTACCTCATAGGGTTCAAGAGATGATTAAGTTGAATTGACAGAGAGTAAAGAGTCCTAGGTTCAAATCTTAGCTCTAACACTTACTGTGTGACCTTAGTTGTCATTTAACCTCTTTAAATCCTAATTTCTCTCTATATAAAATGGAAAAAAAGTAATAATGATAACTCAACTTACCTTCAAAAGAATCATGTGAGGCGGATGTTGTGATTAAACCCATTTTACAGACATAAACTGAGGTTTGAAGAAATTAAATGACTTGCATAGGATCCCACTATTTGTCAGTATCTGAGGAGGGATTGAACCCAGTCCTTCTGGACTACAAGGTCTATATGCACTACACCTTGGGACCATAATACTGACATTATCTTCTTCACTGGATTGTAAGAAAAGCACCTTATAAACCTGAAAGTGCTATCAAAATGTGAGTTATTATTCCCCGAATTTTCTTACCTATGCTCACAATCCTATGATTCTGAACTTACACCATTCCTTTGTATTCCCAATGATTAGTATAGCACATGGCACACAGCACTTAATAAATACTTGCTGATTGACTGATATTAAGACAATAAAACTCTCAGCTTTGAAAAAAACCATCGAAGTATTTCTAAATAGAAAACAAAGAAAATTAGGTTTGTTCAATTTGTTTTCAATTCAGTGAATCCCAGGTGATTTCTCTTGTGTTTTATACAGATAACATGGTTGACTCTGACCTTACTCTCTTCAGCCCAGGTCTGTTACATCTGTTAGGAGTATTGTGTGTCTCTTTTCTCTACTATTGGCTGTAGCCCCCACACTGATTGTGTTCTCCCACATCTATTGGGTGCCAGCGACTAATAGAAACCAGTTTCATTTGATCATTTAACATCAGGTAGCTTTTATTTTCTTTTAAATTTTTATTTTGTTTTTAATAAAACAAACTTTCCATGACATGACATAATAAAAAAAGATGACCGTACATGAAACTACAAATCATTTACGTACAACCTGCTATTCCTTTTAAATATATTTTCTTTTCATTATTTCTTGTGATTTTAGAGTTGTTCTGATACCTATATAAATGTAGTCTCCAGAAAGACACGAAAAACTTGGCTCCCTTATGGCATTTTTCCTCCCCCCTCCCACCCTATAGATGGCTACCATTAGACACAAATACGTATATGTTTTCAAAATCATTATGTTCACACTTCTACTTATCAGTTCTTTCTCTGTATACAGAAAAGTGTCTTCCTTCATATGTCCTTTGTAGTTAATCTGGGTATTTATAACAGTCAAAATGACTTAGTCACTCAAAGTCATTCTTAAAACAATATTGCTGTTACTGTATACAGTGTTCTCTTGGTTCTGCTCATTTGGCTCTTCGTTGTTTCATGCCAGTCTATCCATGTTTTTCTAAGATCACCGGGATCATCATTTCTTATAGCACAATAGTATTTCATCACAATCATATACCACAGATTGTTCAGTCATTCCCCAATTGATGGGAATCCCTCAGTTTCCAGTTCTTTGCCACCACAAAGAAAACTGCTATAAATATTTTAGAATATACAGGTAATTTTCTTTTTTCCCTAATCATCTTTAGAATTAGACCTAGCCGTGGTATTGCTGGGTCAAAGGGCATAGGCAGTTTAATAACTCTTTGGGTGTAATTCCAGATTGCTTTCCAAAATGGTCTGATCAGTTCACAATTCCACCAACAATGGATTAGCATCCTAATTTTTCCACACCCCCTCCAACATTTGTCGCTTTCTCCTTCAATTATTTTAGCCAGTCTGATAGGTATAAAATGATGTCTCAGGGTTGTTTTAATTTACATTTCTCTAATCAATAATAATTTAGAGCATTTTTAAATGACTATAAATTGTTTGGACTTCTTCGTTGGAAAACTGCCTGTTCATATATCCTTTGACTATTTATCAGTTGGGGACTGACTCATATTCTCATAGATTTTACAAAGCAAAATGTCATTTTGGTACTTTAGGTAGCTTTTATAAAGAAATGCTTACATTAGAGATATAGCAAGAACAAATATAGCAACATTTCTCCCCAATACCTCAGTAGCATAACCCCCCCTTATACAGGGTGTTCCTAAGGTCTGGACACATAGGCAATGGACAGCAATGTGGAGTTATTGCATCGAGTTCCCGTGAATCTTACAACCTTTGCATCACAAATGATGGAAATCCTATCGAAGATGTAATTTGTTAATATTCCAATTAAATATAATGTTGCTGAAAATTCCATTCATTTCATTTCTTGAAAATATGCATTTTTGCCTATGTGTCCAGACTTTAAGAACACCCTGTACTACTTCGTTCCAGCCAAGTCTCATCAGCTAGCATTTATTAAGTATTTACTACATGCCAAGCACTGTGCCAAGTGCTTGAGATACAAATACAAGCAAGAAGAAAGACAGTTCTTGCCCTCAAAGAGTTTACACTCTAACACAGGAAGACAATACATGAAGGAAGCTGAAAAGACTATGGATACCCACAGGAGCATGAAGGCAAAGTCTACTCTAGAGAGTCAAAAGCAGAGCTGGGAGAGGAATACAGGTTGGCTGTCCTGGGCTTCTCAAAATGGAGGTTCCAGGCAGAACTCACCAATGGGAAAAGAGGAGATATGTGGGCAGAAGGATGTTCCATGATGAGAAGGCCATAGGGAATGAGTAAGGGTAGAGGGGAGGAGAAATAGAGCCCACAATTTAGTTCAGTTCCTACTTAGCAGTGGCCCCATCAAGTTCATGTCCAGATACAGCATGACTGCCAAATGAGCCCATTTCTCAGCCACCTGTCCCTGAAGGTCACTCCCAAAAGTAGCTCCTTGCTCCTCAGAGCTCCGACGCTGCACCAGCTACAAAACTCAGTTTGGAATGGTAGGATGCCAGGGAGCCCTTTGGTCCTTTCACACTCAAAAGGGCCTAGGCCACACTTCCTTCACCACTTGCCAAGCTCCTGAACTGAAGCCAACAGGATTTTTTAAATGCATCTACAACCAGTCAAAGAGCCTCCTCTTCAAAAAATAGTTAGACAACTGAAACTAGTTATAGAATATCTGTCTACATATGCCTCTTACACTATCTAAGGCTCTAAGATTCTTTACGTGACATTCCACTTATATGTCAGTTTCCCAAATGCAACTGCCTAGAATCCTCCACGTTGAGACATAACATAATAGGAACACTTGGGACACATGCCACCTCTGCCCCAATCCATACCACTAAATCCTATGAATTATTGCTTCTTCTAAAAAACATACTATATTAATGGGATAGGCTGGCACAATCAAATACTCGAACACAATATTTAGAATTGTAGCCGACGCGTAAAACTGAATTCCTATTTTTAAAAGGGTTTAGAATTAAATCTCAGGGAGCTAATTGATGAGCATGAAAGATTGTACTTAATGCTGATGTTTACATTTTTAAATGACGTGAAATAATAACATACTTGGTATAAGTTTTTGAATTGACAGTATATTATTGCTGGTCTGAATAAATGTTTTCTCCCTATTTCCTGTCAATATTTTTCTCAGGTAGCTCACTGACTCTTAGATCTGTTATTTATATGATATCATTCTAACTACTGCTAATATTCAGAAACTATTATTAAGTTTAGAAAAATCTTAATATTGGTGATATGGACCATAGACTTGGAACCAGAAAGGATCTTAGATGCAATAGAGTCTACATTTAAGGAAAATGATCCTCTTTTAATATCCCTTCTTTTGAATTATTTGGTTTTCCTGCCAGACTCTTTCTTGATCCTGATTATTGCTTTAGTTTATGCTAATTTTGTTTCATTTTTCTTTAGTTGAATCTGTTTGCAGTATTGTCTTTCTCCTCTCTCTCTTCTAATTAACATATAATAGATAATATTGAAAGCAGATTAAAATTAAATTAAAACAAAACCAGGAAACGAATAAATTGTTCCAAATAAAATTACCATATATCCCACCACATAAGACATAGGAAGTAATCTCTTGTCAATAAAAAGGATAAAAATTAAATAAATAGCCATTTTCCTGGGACCTACCTCTGAGGGGTCGTACCCACCTCACCCTGGAGCTCATAGATTGGACAATAGATCCCTATTCTCTGAGCACAGAGTGAATGTAAATACCAAATAGTAACTATTTCTCTTTTGGCCAGGAACTCTGAGAGTGTTCCCCTTCCAGTTTGATTTTTTTTTTTTTGAGTTTTTGATTAAAGGGGACATCCTTTGATTAACTTCTTAAAGAGGCCTATTCACTGAATGGGCTTTACCTCACTCAAAGTGAGAACCTGAAAACGCCTTAGCCTAAAAGGGCCAGGGTCTCCCATTGCATCCTGGGCCCTCTGAATATCAGGCCATTGGTCCCAGATGACTCTGGAGGAGAAAGTGAGGCTGGTGACCTTGCACAGCCTTCCCTCACTCAAATCAAAGTCAACTGCAAGTCATGTCATCATTTCCCTGATGTCGCGGTCCTTTTTGAGAATGAAGGACAAACACAAAGCCATAAGGGAGCCAAGTTATTCGTGTCTTTCTGGAGACTAGATTTATATAGGTATCAGAACAACTCTAAAATCACAAGAAATAGTGAAAAGGAAATAGATGATATGTATTACAGCAACACAAAGAGACAGAATCATTGTAACATAAATGGAAGGTTATCTGTTTTTCTCAGCCGCAACTGAATTGAATTCTCTATTATTTAATAAACTGGGACAAGATACTATTGTAGTACCTATATAAATAAGATGTCATTTTAAATTCGCTCTCCTAAGAAGGCTGCCTCTGAAATTTGTAGAAAATCCTAGAGGAATTAAAACACTCTCTAAATAAGAAATAATTGAATCTAGTTGTAATCCCCCCAGCAAAATCAAGGATTAGAGTTACTACAGCTGGTTCTTCTTTCTAACCCGAATCTTTAAGAGCCTTTTTGATCAGAGAAATAATGGCATTAGAAGGAATTGCCTTCATTTAAACATTGGTAGAAGACAAGGCTGAAATCTTCATTTAGAAAATCAAGAGGCTTTCAATGTCTCTGGAAAACAAAAGGTGAAATTCTGCTGAAGCTTCAACGACCTCATAATGAAGAGTTGCAAATTTTTGTTGTTTAGTGGTGTCTGGCTCTTCCTGATTCCATTTGGGGTTTTCTTGGCAAAGATACTGGAGTGGTTTGCCATTTTCTTCTCTAGCTCATTTTATAGATGAGGAAACTGAGGCAAACAGGGTTCAGCAACTTTCCCAGGGTCATGTAGCTATTAAGTGTCTGAAGCCAGATTTGACCTCAGGTCTTCCCAACTCCAGGCCCAGCGCTCTATCCACTGTGCCACATTTGGAGATTGGATTCTTCCATACCTCCACAGCTCCATCTCCAAAGGAACACACACACACACACACACACACACACACACACACACACACACACAAGCACACACACACACACACACACACTTTGTTTGTCAAATTGCTACGTGAGAAGGGGACAAAGGGAAAGGAAACAAGCATTTATTAGACACCTACTACATACTGTCCTAAACACTGTCCTAAACTGTCCTAAACATTTTACAAGTATCGCATTTGTTCTTCACAAAATCCCTGGGAGGTAGGTGCTATTACTATTCCCATTTTAGGAAAGGCAGGCAGACAGGGGTTAAGTAACTTGTTCAGAATCACACAGCTAGCAAGTGTCTGAGGTCAGATTTGAACTCGGGTCTTCTTGACTCCTGGTCAAGCACTCCATCCACTGTGCCACCTGAAGTCCAGGCCCCTTGTTTAAGAGAGGAAGAAACTGAGATCTAAACAGATGAAATAACTTACCAAACAGCCCCAGCAAGAGCAAGAACACAAGCTTTCTAATTCTAAACTCTTTCCAGAATCAAGGAAATAGAACAAGAAATCTCTTAGGCAAAATAGCACATTGGGACACACCTAGAAATTGGAACAGAGACAATCAAAATAGCAGCCCTGGGTAGGAAGCTAGGGCTAAATGGTATACTCAATTTGGATCATTTATTAAGGGAGTGCTGTGCAAAGAACTGTACGAGGCACCCCAAAGACAATGACAAAACTGAAAACATCTGTAGCAACAATCTTGCTAGCAGCTACTGTGGCTGTGAAAAACCAACAACCAGCACACAGAAGGTCGCTAACACAGGTTCTTTGATTTGCTTTACTAAAGAAAGCAATTTTAAGGGGTTAACAATCGTACTTTAATCCAACATACAAATATCATTCACTGAGTTCAGAAGGAAAAGCCAGCACCCTGAACTTCAGAGCAAGTACAAACAAATTACAAACATACACAATATAAACAGACCAAAT
This sequence comes from Phalanger gymnotis, assembly GCA_028646595.1. Classification (NCBI taxonomy): domain Eukaryota; kingdom Metazoa; phylum Chordata; class Mammalia; order Diprotodontia; family Phalangeridae; genus Phalanger; species Phalanger gymnotis. Next base: position 524,101,164 of record CM053622.1, read on the forward strand.
CACAATTCATAGTTGCCAAGAAAGCATCAACATCTGGGTTTACAAGCCCGGGGCCTCTTAAAATGGCTGCCCAGAGTCCCACACCACTCTTCCAGTGACTGAGAGCCCCAAGGAAAAATGCCAACCTCTTGAATTTATATATTCTGTTCAGGGTCAAAGGGCATCACAAACATGCAACTTAAACCACGTGACCTAAAAGCATCACAAACGTGCACCTTAAACCCACGTGGCCTAAAAGCTTCTGGTATCACAAATATGTGACTCAAACCCATGTAAACTAGGCTTTCCCTTGAGGCTAGGAGGTCATCAAAGACTCCCAATTTAATCAAAGAAACAAAGGTGGATTCATCAACATTAAGTAAGTACTAAAATGGAAAACAGAAAAAGAAAGTCCCACCTTAATTACTGATACACCATCTCTTTCTTCAAGGACCTCACTTTCTATGAGGTGCTACAACATGCACCTAGATAGGTAATTTGGGGAGGGAGAGAGAAGGAAATCTGGGAGATATCAATTGGGATGTCAGAGAAAGGTTCAAACAGGAGGGGCATCTGAGGTAAGTCTTGGGGGAAGATAAGGAAAAGTTGAAAGAGGAGAAACTATATCAGCTCTACAGCTGGAAAGGACCTTAGTGGCTATCTTGTCCGACCCCCTAACTTTACAAATAACACTGTAAAGGCCCAGTGAAGTTAAATGATTTTCCCGGGGGGAGCCAAGATGGTGGCAGGAAAGCAGGGACTAGCATGAGCTCCCTGCCAAGTCCCTCCAAAAACCTATAAAAATGGCTCTGAACCAACTCTAGAACTGAAGAACCCACAAAATAGCAGAGAGAAGCAGGGCTCCAGGCCAGGACAGCCTGGATGGTTGCTGGGTGAGGTCTTTTGCACACTGAGCTGGGAGCGGAGCAGTGCGGAGCAGAGCCTAGCATGGGCCATGTGGATCAACCAGACCAGGAGCCAGGAAGAGCGAGCCCTAGTGCCCTAAATCAGTGAGCTGTGGCAGTTGCCAGACTTCTCAACCCACAAACAGCAAAGACAACAGAGAAAAACTGCAGAACCCACAAAATAGCAGAAGGAAGCAGGGCTCTAGCTGAGGAGAGCCTGGATGGTATCTGGGTGAGGTCTATCCTGCATGCAGCTGGGAGCAGAGCAGAGCAGAGCCCAGCGTGGGCGGCATGGACCAACCAGACCAGGAGCCGGGCGGAGGGTGCCCTAGCACCCTAAATCAGTGAGCTGCAGCAGTTACCAGACTTCTCAACCCACAAACACCAAAGACAACAGAGAAGGTTAGTGGGAAATGCTGCTGGGGACAGAGTTAAAGAAGGAGTTCACGGTTTGGCCACTGCCCCAGGGGCAGCAGAGGTGGGGCAGCTACAGAACTAGAGCTGCAGTTGCTTCTGGCCCCAGGCCCACCTGGTGGGAGGAATTAAATGGCAGATCAGAGCAGGAGTGCAGAGCCTGCTGAAGATCTAAGTCCAGTCCAGGTTGGGGGTTCTTGGGGAAGGAGGAGTGCTAGTGTGGCAGAGCTGGCACATCCCCCCAAGCTTGGAACATAGTACTCTTTATTCTACAAGCAAGCATACCCTGCTAAAAAACTCAAGGGTCAAGTAAGTTGTCTGGGAAAATGGCCAGGCAGCGAAAATGCACCCAGATTCAGTCTCAGACTTCAGAAGCTTTCTTTGGTGACAAAGAAGACCAAAACATACAGCCAGAAGAAGTCAACAAAGTCAAAGAGCCTACAACAAAAGCCTC
>CM053622.1:524103415-524122727 GCA_028646595.1 Phalanger gymnotis
TAAAGTAAGCTTGCCAAACCCTTAACCTTGCTCTCCTTATTAAGGCATATCAAAAGAACGTGGGCTTTCTGGCTGTCCGGCAGCTTTCTGGGTGCTGGCTGTGGGTGGATCTGGACCCCCCACAGAAGCTGCTAGCCAGATTGTTAAAACAATACCTTAGAAACTTTGAGGACAAATGCTGAAATTTAAGTGTTTTGTTTTTAAATTTGGTATGTTTTGTTTGTCAATGCCTTTGGGCAGCTAGGTGGTATATTAGATAGAGTACTGAATCTGTAGTCAGGAAGACATGAGTTCAAATTCAGTCTCAGACATTTACTGGCTGAGAAATCAATTGACCTTGATCTGCCTCAGTTTCCTCATCTGTAAAATGGGAAAAATAAGACCACCAAATGCCCAGGATTGCTGCTAGGATCAAATGAGATAAATTTTTTAAAAAGCATTTGGCACAGTGCCCAACACATAGTAGGTGCTTGAATGCTTGGTTCTTTCTCCCACCTTTGAAATTTTGTTGGAACTAGAACTATTTCTTAAGATTTGGGAAAGTGCTTGCTACACATCAGGAACCCTAGAAGAAAACTCAAATTGGAGGTAACTAACACTATCTTTGTGCTTCTTCAGAATTAAAACTATATTCATGGATGTCTGTTTTACCATTTAGGTCTCAGTCATTTGTTTTCTTGGCTTTTTTTTTCAACTTTCCAACTTTACCCTAATATCCGTAAAGGAATAGTTAACAAAAAATGTGCATGAAAAAAACAAACTAGGTGTATAAATAGCAAAGATAATGATAGCAGCATGCATTTACATGTAAACAGCATAACGTTTGCAAAGCACTCTTATATATCATTTGATCTTCACCACGATCCCATGTAGTAGGTGTTATTTTTAATCACCATTTTTACAGATTAGGAAACTGAAGCCAAAAGGTTAAGTGACTTGCCCAGGGCCACTTAGTAAAAGTCAATGTCTGAGGCAAAATTTGAACCCACGTTTTCCAGAATCCAAATCCAGCACTCTGTCCACTGCCTCATTCACACCGACTATATTACCCGCACTTTGACAACACCAATCATCAGTCAACTAACAGGGCATTATACATACTGAGTGTTTTGTGATTGATTTGAGGCCAAATTTAGTATCTAAGTTTTTAGTAGCCTGATTGATTTCAAACAACATTCATTGTGTGTTACCAATATAGGCAGAAAAAGTGGATAATTATACTATGCATGCTTCTTGACCATTACGATATTTTTCTTCATGGACCAACTTGGACAGTTTTTTGGAGCCTAAGAGTACCACAGAACACAGTCCAAAAAGCATGAGGCTACAAGATTATTCTTAAATACCTCACTAAAAAATTTTAGGCTTTGTACAATCTGACTAAAGCCTACTTTTCCAGCTTTATTGCCAATAATCGTGTGCCAGTATCTAGGCAAGCTGAACTATTAGGTATCATCTGATACCTTTCACTTCTCTGCCTCTACAATTTTGCTCATATCACTACCCTCTGCCAGGCAGCCTTTTATTCCTTTTCCCATTCACTACCTATTAAAATTCTAACTCTCCTTAGTGTAATGTTAAGCAGGGTGGGACTTTTTTTTTTTTTATTGTTTTCTCTTTTGGAATGCTAAGGCAATCAAGTGCCTTTAATGAGTCTTGCCTTTGTTTGAATCAAGAGTCATTGATTGGAAACAATGTATATGATGTGGTGCTATTGATTAAAGATCATTCCAACACCCTTTTGCTAAGTAGGCACTGAGTGAACAGGGTATATGTGCTTTGAGGTTGGTGTTTTGCTTTTGGGGGTACAGTCATTGGAAGAATGTTGGTGACAAGACTCTGGGTAGCCATGTAACTAATGTATGTGATGTCTTGATCAGACAAAAGCCTGTCTGTTGATCTATTTATATTTTCTCTGTATTTGCTCTAAAGTTCAGGGTACTTCTTCCCCTGAGCTAAGTGAATGATATATGTATGTTTAATTAAAGTGAGATTATTAATCCCTTAAAACTGCTTTCCTTAGAAAAGTAGATCAAAGAATCTGTGCTAGAAGCCCTCCTGTATGCTCTCATTGTTGGTCTTGTTGGTCTTTCACCTCCACAGCAGCTGCTAGCAACATTGTTGTTACACTTGGAAACCCAGGTCAAATTCCATCTTATCCTATTTGGTGTAAAACTATGTTGACTGGGGGTGAGGATAATCCTTTTATTGAGGGGATTTGTTCTGTGAAGTTTGAATTCAGTAAGAGGGTCACACTTGAGGACCTAGAGGGCCACAGTGTGGACTTGAGGCCACATGTTCCACACCCCTGGCTTGACTATGCCTACTGTAGGTATTGCTAAGGAGATCGCTATGCTAGAGATGGATGCCTCCTGGTATGGGCAGAAAATTCCCAGCTACCTCCTCTCTGTAATGTTTATAAAGTACTTAGCATAAGCACTTAATGAATGCTTGTTCCCTAACCCTGCTTCCATGGTAACCTCTAAAGGGAGTTTTGCCTGACTTTGGCATTAGAAAATGAGCTGACTTTAACTAGGAGACTCACCCTTCCAATTCTGAAATTGTAGAAAGAAGAGATAAAGCCACAGGCAACTCAGAAGGAAAAAGTAGCAGAGTCTCCACCACAAAGGTGGATTTAACAAATAGAGTTGCATCCCAATACACTTGCTCTTTCCCCAATAAATATATTGTCATTAAATCTGTTGTGTGACCTACTGTTAAACTATTTCTCACCTCTGTACAAAGTATATTCATTAAACTGAAACTGCTTTCATTCAGGACTACTGATTAGTTGGTTTGGTTTTTTTTTTTTTTAGTGTGTGTGTGTGTGTGTGTGTGTGTGTGTGTGTGTGTGTAGTTACAAATATTGGAACATTGTTTGAATCTACATTATTATTTAAAATCCTCCCCTACCCCCAAATTCAAATCAATTCCACGTCTTAAAATTTCACTTAAATGGTCATTTTTTCACCATCTATCCGTGGTAAAGTTAATCCTTTTTAAGCCCAAGTGGATGACTTTAATAAATTAAAATGCTTTCATCATTGTTTATATCCCATAAAAGTAAGTTCATGAGCTCTATTACATTTTGAGCAATATATTCTTAGGAACAGCATTAAATTTATTATTTTATTAAATAGGGGTGTCTTTATGCTTATCTGACTTAATCAGATCTTCAACTTGAGATTCATGCTTTTCAGTGTGAATCTTTAAATTCATCAAAGCTCTTATGGTGTGTTTGATTAATTTTTGCACTTCCTGAATGTTAGTTGATCTTGACTGCAATGCAGTTGAAAGTAATGAAAATTCTTCAAGAATGTCAATCATTAAAGCAAGGTCTTGCAAAAAATTAATGTTAGCTAGTCTCTTTGCCAAACCAGAATAAGAAAAAAGAACAAGAAAAATTCATACAAAATATAAGATAGGCATGACATGTAGCAACAGCAGGTCATAATAAACTACACACTGCCCCAGTGCTTGACCAATTTTAATCATTTCAATTTCAAGTTGTTTAGCTATAGTTGCTATCTTGGTTTGATTTTTTTCTTAGATTGGTAATAAATAGAATAAAATTTACCTAAAAATATTTTTAAATAATCAACTTATTCTATTTTAGATATTGAACCATCAAGTATTAAGTACAATCATGATTTAAATGATACCAAATTATTACTTTAGGAAGTTTTTCTATTCCAGACTTCCTTGCAACATTGCATCAGCACCATAAGAATGAAATGCAATTTAGTTTGCTTTCAAATATTCATTTTTAAAGCCACAATCACTTAAAGCAGACAATAATGTATTGAAAATATTCTCTGCTGTGGTTGATAACAATTCTTGTAACCAAAAAATAACATTCCCAGGTGAAGAAATCTATTGAATTGAACACTGGCTATGTTTAACACCTAGCTCAAAAAATTCCTGAAAATTTAACAATCAGCTGATATGAGCTAGTTTTAGTATACTACCAAATCCAGTTTACAAAAATGTCTACTATGAGTGTCATAAGAGTGACTGACAGCCCTAACAGACTGCTCACCAGCTTAGTATATAGCCACCACCATTGTCATACACAAAGTCCTATGACAGCAGATAAAGCATTGGGCCTGTCAAGAAGACCAGAGTTCAAGTCTGGCCTCAGATACTTACTAGCTGTATGATCCTTGGCAAGCCATTTAGCCCATCTGCCTCAGTTTCCTCAGATGTAAATGAGAGTAACAATATCATCTACCTCTTGGGGTTGTGAGGTTCAACTGAAATAACATTTACAAGAAGCTCTTAGTTTCACAGGGTAGGCACACCATAATTATATGAGCTGTTTGTGCCTAAGCTTTTGTAGAGCCTTCCTAGCTCATGCTGGTTTGATCAGCTACAGTTGGACGCACTGTACCTTGACCCCAACCTAGTGATGTCATTTTGGTTGTCTTTGAGAATGAAAGACAACAACCAACCACCTATATGAATGCTCATTTCCTTCCAAATGCCCAGTCCCTGTTCTGCCATTTACTAGTCCCACAGCCTTAGATAAGCCACTTAATCTCTCTAAGCCTCAATTCTCTTATCTCTAAAATGGCCATCCAATGGCATGGCCTGCTCAGACAGAAGGTTATAGAGAGGATCAAATGAAATCATTCACCTGAGAGCCCCTTATGAGTCATTTCAATTCAACTGACATTTATTAACTATCTATTATGTGTCAGGTCCTATGTTTATACAGGCAGAAGACATCTGGGTGTAGTTTAACACTTAAGACCACTTGCTGGGCTTTAAAAAAGAAAAAGTTACAGAAGTCAGTACAGAGGATTGATTTTCCCCAGGAAAAAACCATACAGGTTACTAGAATCCCATTGAGTAAATTACTATATTGGAGACTAAAACATTATTGTTTCAGAGTGAAATTGAGGATGAGACAAATCTATCTCGGACTCTAGCTAAAGAGGCTTATTCACTGAAGTCCTTGACGTGCTCCTTACAAGATCGCCTCATAAATTAGGCAGTCCCCCAGATAGACCCCAATGGCACTACTTTACCATGGCTCTATAGTACCAGTTATTAGTGGGCTGATAAAGTTAATCAACCCTTTAGTTTTGCCAAGCTAGAAGAAAACTAAAAGAAACAAGCTAAATCTTTCATGCGGATACAGCATTTTATGGTTTCTAAGGGACAGCTGGGTATAGATAAATAACAAGGTGGACTTGAAATCAGAAAAATTTGAGTTCAAATCTCACCTCTGATATATACTGTCTCTGTGAATTGCTAAATCTCTCAAGATTCTCAGCAACTCTCTCATACTGTAAGTTACAAAGGAGATGCTAACCTGCATCAGTGGAGGGAGTTTCCTCTCCTAGAAGTTCCCAGGAAATCACAGATCTAGCCCCTGTCCTTTATGGTTATAAAGTGTTTTGTTGACCAAGATCCTGGGAGGAAGCTGTGAAAGGAACATCCTTATTATACAGAGGAAGAAAGTAAGATTCAGAGTCAAGAACAACTTGCCCAAGATCCCACAGCCAAATGTCACAGTCAAATTCAAACCCAGCTCTCTGGACTCAACGTACTTGATATAACTCGAGTACTTGTGTGATACAAAGCTGCTTTGAGAAGTCATCTATTTCATCTCCCTTCCCCCTCCTTTCCATTAGTATTCATTCATTCTTAATTTTGTAAGCAATTTAGGTAATTACTAAGGTCAAGAGACTCTACTGCAAAGTTAAGCTAGCATTTGGGTGGAGTATAACTGGACACAATAAATAATGGATCATGTTAAGTCATCAAGCATTTATTAAGCACTTACTGTATGTCAAGAACTCTGCTAAGTTCCAGGAATACAAATCCAAGCAAAAATAAATACAGTCTCTGCTCTCAGGGAGCTTAGATTCTAATGGGGAAGACAATATGTAAAAATGAGCTGAAAAGTAGGGGTGAGTGGGATTGGGGCACAGATAACCCAGTGAAAATCTGAAGGGAGATAAGAAAAGAGTGAAGGATGGCTGGTGTGGGCTCTTCCTCAAAATGGAGATTCTGGGAGAAAGGCACATAAATGGGAGGAGGGGGCTTGGGGTGAAGGGTCTTTCTGGGGTGAGAAGGTAGCTGAGCCATAGCAGTAACATTTAGAGAGTCAGGAGCTGAGCCAGGAGAGAAGCAAAGGAAGTCGATGAAATTATATTAATGTTCATTTTGTTAGCAAATAATCAAGGCTTTGTATTCTCAAATCATTACATCATTATTAATGTATTATAATCATTTTTCCAATAGCCTTTGAAATTATACACGTATAAAGTCTGAATACAGAAAAATGAATGGGATGATTATTTATTGAGACATTTTTCTACTATGTCACTAAAATTATCTGCAAATGACTGAAAAGTTCATAGGGTCATAGACTTACAACTGGAGGGGATGTTGGGGCTCTTCAACTCCTTCACTTTGGAGAAGAGGAAACTGAGACCCAGAGAATAAATAGCTGAGTCAGGGTGTGAGCCCAGCTCCTTTGACTCAAAATCTCAGTCTTTGGACTGTCTCTCTGAACTGTTATGAAACCCTGGCTATTTCTACTGATGTTGGTTAAAAATTAAACATATTCTGTTTTTCTTTCCCCTAAACTACACTTCCTCTCCCCGCCCCACTTTACTGAATTCAAATGTGGCTCTTTGACAATTCATAGGACTGGGGAAAACTAACCTAGACAGATTCAACAAAGCATTTGACACAGACCACAACTGCCATCAAAAAATTTAAGTGCTTTTGAATGGCATCTGGATTCTGACAGGGAGACTATAGAGAGAAAATGAATTTCAGTAAAAATCACTAAAGGAATGTCATAAAAAGACAGAAAGAGAGAAATAGGGAAGGAGAGAGGCAGGGGAAGGGAGAGAAACACACAGAGAGAAAGACAGAGAGATGGAGAGAGACAGAGAGAGAGAAGGGAAGAAGAGAGGGAGGGAGGGAAGAAGGAAGGAAGGAAGGAAGGAAGGAAGGAAGGGAGGGAGGAAGAAGGGAGGGAGTGAGGGAGGGAGGGAGGAAGGAAGGAAGGAAGGAAGGAAGGAAGGAAGGAAGGAAGGAAGGAAAGAGAGAAGACTTCCATGACTTTGTAATAGGCTGTGTCCCATGACTACTGTAGCATCCCTTAATGACACTCACATACTTCTTATAATCAGTCAGCAATCCAGTCAAGTCCATGGATTTCCCTCCAAACCCCTGTAGGGTATGCACAGATATTTTCCAAATGTTACCCAGTAGCTGTAATGGCTTGGAGGTTTGTTCTATATGATGAGAGAAGTCTTTTAATTGACTCCTGAATTTTATGAATATATTAAAAGGGTAACCCAGCCTTCAGTACCCCTTTTCTTCCCATGTAAGGAGAGGCAGGTCTGGGCTGTGTGGAGAGTCATATGGGAGAGGGCATCCTGTCCATGCCACACCTGGCCCCAAACTTTTATTGTATGTGCTGCCTGGGATGAAGGCCCCTCCCTGCCACCAGCAGCTGTGGTGCCGAAATGGCCAGAGATGGCCAAATGCTGCAGAGAGTGAAAAGAAAACACATAACATGGGCCAGGTGGAACAGTAAAGTACAGCTCCATTTATTTAACTGAGGGACAGGGCTTATATACCTTTTAGGCAAGCAGAATCAACAAATCCATGTGTGAGGCATTTGCATAATGCATGACTTCCTCCCTTTTGCCATAAACAATATTGCATTAATAGCTCACAGGTGTTATTTAGCACATGTGTGTCATGGGGGTATTGGAGAGAGCATGTGTATACCGAGGAGGCTTGAAAAGCCTTCGTCCTGAGCAGAGCGTATACGCCCAGGGAAGGATGGAGAGCCCACATGCTGAGTTATCAGCCCAAGGGCAAGAACAGGCCTCTGGCCTGTATCTTATCCCAGAATGGACTTTCTCAGAGCCGGCCCTCTACACCTCCCTTCTTGTGTCTTCTTTCCTTTGCCAAAGACCATGTGAAATTTTGAAAGGCAGCTGGCATCTTCCCTCCTTCCCTAGCACCTTAGTAGCAGGCATCGGCAGAAGCCATCTGGAACCCAGAGACTACCATACTGTGACTGAGGCATAAAGGCCTAAAGTTAAAGAACTGTCAGGAGAAAGAGACCACCAGAGCATCCCTCTTGCCTGTTCAACTGGAGAATGCCAGTGCAGAGATGAAATGTGAACCTAACAGCCTTGCCGATGCTGTTTGTGCTCCAGCAAGCCTTAAGCATTAGCCTCCCAGCTGACTGTGCTAGTTAAATTACTGGATTAGGTTCTAAACTCCCGTAATGTACGCTATAACTTCTACAGCTATCATCGTCTCCGTGTGGGAATAAAAAAGTGCTGCCCTATGCCTGATTCATGTCTATACATCGGATATCTTTTTAACTTTCCATTTTGCTAAGGAAAGGCCTTAGTCTTTGAGCCCATAACCATCTCTATAATTAGCAACTCTATAAGTAGCAACTTTCCCCAAAATAGCCTGGGTAGGTAAGGATGAAGAGCCAATGAATGTGAGAATTAGGGAGTCTAGCTCTTCTATTGAGAAGTCAGGAAACCCCAGAGCAATGAATCCAGGGCAAACTTCAATGACATGTAGAGGACAGGAATTCCTGCAAGTCACCAGCCCCTGTATCCTCAAACATGGACTGCTGCAGGTCATCAGCCACCATATCCTTAGACAGGAATTACTGCGGGTGACCAGCTCTGTGTCCTCAAACAAGGAGTACTTCAGGTCATCAGACCCTGTGCCCTTAGTAACTCCTGCAGGTCACCAGCCCCATGTCCTCAAACGGGTACTTCTTCAGGTCACCAGCCCCATGTCCTCAAACAGGGACTTCTTCAGGTCACCAGTTCCTGTGTTCTCAAACAGGAACTGCTGCAGGTCACCAGCCCTGGTTGCCTCAGATTAGCATCACGATAACCACCATTTAGGTAGTGGAATTTTCTCCTGCTTCTCTTGGTCCCTTGAGATTCCTAACTTCTTTCAAGGATCAGATCCATCAAGAAGTCTTTCCAGATTTCCTGAAATCACTTTGAATTCATTTGTATGGATCATGTAAACATGTACCCCTCCAATATGCAGACATTCCCAAAATGGGTGATACCAATCCCTGGGGAGTGCTGGAACAATCCAGAGGGGTGGTAGTAGCCTCAGTTACCATTGGGGAGCATGGAATAAAATAAGGGGGCAATGGAAGCATAAGGAAAGAAGAGAAGAGAATTTTGAAAAACCATTTCATCCATCATGTAACAGAGTCAAAGTCGTAGTGATTACATTATCTTCCAAATAAACCCCCAAAATGCAAGTTATAACCAATCAGTGGTCAAGTCCTCTGACAAATCTTAACAAGCAAGTGTTGGCAGGCAAGTGTATAGCACATTGTCAGGAAGACCAACATACATCAGCAGGGATATATGCGCGTAAAGACCTGTTTAAAATACAATACTATGCAGTTGCATGATGCAATATTGCATCACCAAATTTCAGTTCTGGAAAAACATACAAATTTGCAATAAATTATTAAATTTAAGATGCACCATTTAAAAAAATTTTTTTGAAATGACACAAATTTTCTTTTAAAAAGTTAAAGGGTTAAAGAAAGTAGATTTCCAGGGGGGCACTGAGAATTTTTTTTTTCTTTTTGAAAAGAGTGCAGTAAGCCAAATAAGTTTGGGAACCTCTGCCCTAAAGTCTAGAATTTAAATTTTTTTTCTTTGTATCCCCAGAACCCAGAGATTGTGAGCACATAGTAGATGTTTAATGAATGCTTGTTGATGGATGGATAAATTGATTCTAAAACTATGCTGGGCAGGATGGTTCCCAGTGTTACACAATTATATAAAGTGTGGCTAAGTTATTTTTCATCTTCTTAATAGAAATTTATGAAAGATAAATCATAAATGAAGTTTGCATCATTTTTGCCATCTAATTTGAAGAGTTTTAATCAATGCTGTTTCCTTTTGAACAGCAATCTCGTAGCTACAGGAAACATATCTTCCCATATTCAAGCTTGTAAAATATGAGTCAAATTTGTTTAAAAACCACTGATAGTAACATTTGAAAGTCGCCTGAAAATCACAGAGCCACGTTCCATGTAGCAGATCATTTGAAACATACCCAGGTAGTCATGGAGAAGTCGACCAGCTGAAAAACTATGTTTTCTGTTAAAGCATTATCACATGACAATCATAGCTTAAAATGATATATATTATCACTCAACTTGGGGGAAATCAGCAACCGAATGGAACTATTCCTGCGTGTTTGTTGACATTAGGCCAAGTGAGAATTAGAAATGTACCAAGATGTCAATCTCTACATGGAGAGGCTACTCTTATAAAAGTGTGGATTATATATCATATACATATTATATATGTGGATTATATGAAAGTGTGGAAATATAAAATATTTTTTTTTAAAGTTCAAAGGTTCAAAAGTTTTCATTAAGGCATATTTCCTTAAAAATCATATCTAAATGGTTAAGGTCTACAACAGGGATCATGCTTTGAAACAATTGTAACACCCTTTCCAGAGGATGGCAAGAGCTGAGAGGCACAGGCACCTCTGGAATTCAGCCCCTTCCCACTTGAAACGGCTGTTAAGAACATCATAGGATTATAAATTTGCAGCTACAAGAAACCTTAGATGCCACTGAGTCCAATTCCCTTATTTTTTAAATTGGGTCTTCTCATCACACACAGCTGAAAATGCTTCCTACTCTGCCCAATCCTGAAGGCTTAAGGTATTAACTAAAGTTAGTTCAGACACCCAGAAAGCCAACTGGGAAAGCCCACTGAAGTTCAAATCTCTGGAACTCAAGGGATCTGCCCATAGCCTACCTAGTAGCTTTTATTACAGGTATGTACCACCACACACAAGCCCCTTATTTTTAAGATGGTGGAGCTGAGGCATGGGAAGTTATTTGTCCAGAGTCACATAGCTAGTGCCTAAGGCAAGAAGTGAACTCAAGTCTTCTTGACTGAAATAATAAGGAGGCAGGTGAGCCAGCCTACCTGGAGCAGCAAGGTACCCAGAAGAGAGACAGGAGACAGTAGGCACTAGACAAGTGAAACCATCTTGACCATCAGCTCCCATTCAACCTCCATGGAAATAGCTCAGAACTCTGAACTTAAAAGCCTTGAGTGTCTACAGACCACCATCCTGGACCCCACAACCATCCCTGATGGGAGAAATCACCATGGAAGAGAGTTCTACCTTCCTCAATATCACCAACACCAATTGCTGACCAATTGCCACTGATAGTTAGGAAAGCCAAGAGCCCTGGAAGTGACAGAATGCCCCTCTCCAAAAAAATCATAGGTCCTGCTGGCATCCCAGCCACCATAGTCAACATTCTGTGAATGGGAGATGCCACCAGGCAATGAATGGCTCCCATAGATGCTATAGCTATAGCTACTGAAGACCCAAAAAAGAAGGACCTTGCCACTGGAGTCCTTGGCGCTGTTAAATGGTTCAGCATAATAAACTGAAATAATTTGATCAGGGAACATGTCATTAAAAATGATGTATTACCATTTGCCTTGCCACTGTGCCTTAAGGACCATGAGAACTTTTCACCTGACTTGATTGTAAGGGCAAGCAAATTGGGACTTTTTCTGGCTTTTTTTTTCTTTTGGAGTTCTAGTTCTTCTCAACATTAAGGCTATCAAATACCTTTGAGCCTTGCCTTTGATTGAATCAAGAGTCTTTGATGACCTGCTTAAGTCAATAGAAAGCCTAAGTCACACGAGTTTGAGTCACATGAGCCTGGGTCACAGGGGCTGAAATGTTTTCTGACCCCAAAGAAGGGTATATATACTCTAAGGTGAGCATTTGGCTTTCAGGCTCACTAATGGGAAGAGTGTTTGTGTGGTGTAGACCCAGATGATACTCTGGATGGCCATTAAAAGCCCCCCAGCTTTGAAAATCTAGATGTTGGTGCTTCTCTGTGTATATATGTATGTACGTGTGTGTGTATATATATACATATATATATATATACACACACGTACATACATATATAATATATATATATATATATGTTGCTTTCCTATTAGAATGAGAACTCCTTGAGAAAAGGGACCATCTTCCTTTTCTCTTATATCCCCAACACTTAGCATAGTAATTTTCACTCAGTAAATACTTTTTGGCTCGTTCATTTATTCAATTCAATCAACTTTTATGTGCTCATTATGTGCCAGGCACTGTGCTAAGCACTGGAGATACCAAAAGAGGCAAAAGATAGTCCTTGCCTTCAAGGACCTTACAATCTAATGGGGAAGACAACATACAAACATATATAGTGTATGTGTATATGTATATATATATATAAAGAGAGAGAGAGACATATATATACGTGTGTGTGTGTGTGTGTAAACACACACATATACAGGATAAACAAGAAATAATAAAAAAAAGGAAAGCACTGAGATGAAGAGAGATTGGGGAAGGCTTTCCATAGAAGGTAGGATTTTAGTTGTCACTTAAAAGAAGTCAAGAAGGTCAATAGTCAGAGCAGAGGAAGGGAGAGTCTTCCAAGCATGGGGAACTGCCAGAGAAAATGCCCTGAGCCAAGACATAGAGTGTTTTGTTAAAGGAATAGGCAGGAAGCCAGTGTCACTGGTTCAAAGAGTATATGTTGGGATGTAAGAAGACTAGAAAGGTAGGAGGAGGCTGGGTTATGAAAGACTTTGAATGCCAAACAGAGCATATTGTATTTGATCCGGGAGGCAACAGAAAGTCACTGCAGTTTGTTGTGTACGTAGTGACGTGGTCAGACCTGTGCTTTAGGAAAATTATTTTAGTGACTGAATAGAGAATAGATTGGAGTAGGGAGAGACTTGAGGCAGGCAGACCCACCATCAGGCTTTTACAATAGTCTAGATGTGAGGTTATAAGGGCCTTTACCTGAGTAATGGCAGTGTCAGAGGAAAGAAGGGGATGAATTTGAGAGATGTTACAGAGGTGAAGGCCTTGGCAACAGATTGTAAAAGAGAGAAAGAGCCAGTGAGGAGGATTCCAGGATGACTCCTAGATTGCGAGCCTGAGAGACTGGGAGAATGGTGTTGCCTTGTACAATAACACAGAAGGTAGGAGCTGTGGAGGGTTTAAAGGGAAAGAAAATGAATTTTATTTTAGACATGTTGAGTTTAAGATGTCTACTGGACACCCAGTTCAGGATGTTTGAAAGGCAGTCAGTTGGAGATGAGAGACTAGGAGAAAGCAGAGAGTTTGAGACAGGATAGGTAGATTTTATAATCGTCAGCATAGAGATGGTAATCAAATTCAGGGGAGCTGATGAGATCACCAAATCAATTACTATAGAAGGAGAAGAGAAGAGGGTCCAGGACAGAACCTTGAGGGACACCGATACTTAGAGAGCACAAGCTGGAATGAGGATTCAGCAAAGGAGCCTGAGGAGTGGTTAGATAGGAGGAGAATCAGGAAAAAGTGGTGTCCCAAAAACCTAGAGAGAAGAGAAATATTAAAGAGAGAGTAAATGAGAAAAGGCCAGAGGATTTGGCACCTAAGAGATCACTGGTAACTTTAGAGAGAGCAGTTTCCATGCGATAAGGTCAAATGCCAGATTTGAAAGGATTAAGGACAGAGTAAAAAAAGAGAAAATAGAAATTTTATGGAATTAGCTACAAAGGGCAGAAGAAACATAGGACAATAGTTACCAAAAACAGAAAGATGAAGTAGGAGTTTTTTGAATATTTTTGAATATGGCATTTTTGTAGGCAGTAGGGAATGAGCCAAGAGACAGAGAGTTTATTTGTACATGTGCCGATTTTTATGGGTGTCCATTATCATTCAGGTCTATTGATGCTGTTAATATTTTGCTATCATGCTTATTTGCATATGTTCTATGAATATCCCTGTATTGCCGGGACATGTGCATGTAATATGTCCAACATGAAATTTATACTTGCAGTTCCTGAGGTTTCCTGTCAAACAATGCCTTACACATGACACAGTAACGTCTTTATTGCATGTGCTGTTAATGTATACTTCTCATGAATGTTACCCTGAAATGATTGCTTTGGGTACTATGTTGATTATTTTAAGTTCTGATGTTTGTTTGATACTTAAGTTGTATCTTTATAGATGTTGAGTATTCTTCAGATTTTGCAAGGAACAGCAAAATATGTGGCCCCGGGAGGCAGTGGATGAGACACAGGAACTCTCAGTTTGCAGATGCCCCTGGCTAGGGATGGTTTGGGGGAAGGTGATATAATCCCACCCCACCATTAAAACGACCACAGAGGGGAAAAAAGAGCTTGATTTGAAACAAAGCCACATAGCTAGAGGAGGAACCGAAGCACCAGAGGTTCATGATGACTATGCAGAAAGGAAAAATACAAATCATCTTCTGAGCCTGCACTGGAGGAGAGTGAAGAGCACGAGTCTGAGGATGTGCTCTGAGTAGAGCTGAGTCCTGTGACAGAACACTGAGGCAGGTGATTGCCCAGAGTAAAGCCATGTGTGCCTGGCGATAAGGGGGTCATTCTAGCCCACAGAGTAAAAGCTCTCCCCCTCTTCCTCTTTTCTGTAGCCCTTGGGAAGAGAAATTAACCTTGCTGTCTCTCAGGGGATTGCTAAGCTGTTAGTCTTTAGAATTGCCTTTTGTCTTAGTTAACTTTAATCTTTATACTATTAAAAAAAACCCAGTTAAATGTTCAAATGTGTGTGCTAATGCTTGAACAAAGCATTGAGAGGTGATTGGGAGTGACCTGGAATGAGAGAAATTTAAAATTGCTGTATCTGCCAGAGTGAGATTTTTGGCTAGGGGCTCACATCCAAAGGAGAAAGTTATTGATTTATTTTAACAACTTCCCAGAGCAAAGAAAATACATCTACTGTGGTTTCTCAGGGCATCAAAATGAGTCAGGAACAGTGTGGGAAGCAAACTAGTTAAACAAGTCGAGCATCCGCAGTTACCTGTGGCCTGGATGGAAAGGAAAATCAGCTGCCATCCCAGAGGGGATGGACCAAGGGAGTGGCTAAAGAGAAAGTCTTACCCCAAGGGAGAAGTTCCACCCACACAAAGGCGTAGGGCAGTCAAAGTGACTGACAGCTCTGCCTGCTCATGAACAGCTGCAAGAACCCCTATTACACTAGAGAGAATCCCGTACAGGTTATTAAATATTGGTGCTCTGAACGTGGAAAGCTCTGTGATTACACATCAGTGTGAATGATACCATCTTGGGCTGCATTAAGACAGCACAGCCTTCGGGAATAAAAATGGGTTAATCCTGTCGTATTCTGTCCTCATTAGACCTGTCTGGGGAACCGGATACAGTTCTGGGCACCAAGGTTTAAGAAGGACATTAGAAAGCTGGAGAGTGTTCAGAGGTAGACAAACAGCATGGAGAAATGTGCATCCTCATCATGTGAAGATCAGCTAAAGAAACTGAAAAGAGGAGACTCAGAGAGGGCGTGATGGCTATCTTCAAGTGTCTGAAGGGCTACCGTATTGAGGGGTGGGGGGAGGAACCTGTCCTGCTTTGCTCCGGAGGACAGAACCCCAAAAAATGAGCAGAAGGGACAAGAAGGTGAATTTAGGCTAAATGTCAGGAAAAAATCCTCTAACTGGAGCTATCCAAAAGTCGGATGAGCAGTTTGAGAAATGGTGAATTGCCACCCTTTGGGAGGTAGAGAGTGGATGTTGGCTATATTGTAGTAAAAGCTGGCCTAGGTTGTTCCAGATGGTCTTTGTGGCCCTTTCAACTCTTAAATTCCAAAACATAGAAAAACTTACACTAAATAATGAAGAGAAAATGAGCAGAACCAGGAGAACATTCTATACAGCAGCAGCAATATTGTTTTAAGAATGACTTTGAGTGACTAAGTCATTTTGACTGTTATAAATACCCAGATTAACTACAACAGACATATGAAGGAAGATGCTATCTGCATCCAGAAAAAGAAATGATAGATAGAAGTATGTATTGAATGATTATATATATATATATACATATATATCATATATATGTATGTATATATGTATAAATATACATATATACACACACATATTTGTGCCTAAAGGGAGCCATCTATAGGGTGGGAAGAGGGTAGAAAAAAGGAGAAAAAAGAAAGTTACATGATAACTTCATTATATATTTAAAAGGAATAGCAAATTGTACATAAAAGATTTGCAATTTCATGTGCAATCATCTTTTCTTATTATACTATGGTATGGAAATGCTTGTTTTTATTTCATAAATTAAAAATAAATTACATTTTTTAAAAAAGATCCTTCAACTCTGCAATCTTTTTTCTACTGACAAAGATCCTGATTATTCCAGCCTTTTCTTGAGCTGTCCTGGCTGAAAAAGGTATCACCTGAGGACCAACCTTCTAGTGATGAGATCTTCATAGTTCTCATTATACACAGACAAGAGGAGGCATATGACACTTGTGGCACAGTGAAAAGCACACCGTCTCTAGAGCCAAAGAAGCTGAGTTCAAAACCTACCTCTGACATTTACTATTTTATGACCTTAGGCTATTCACTAACTTCCCTGGGTCTCAGTTTCCTCATCTGTAAAATGAGGAAGTTGAACCTAGATGGCCTTTCAGATCCCTTCCAGATCTAGATGCAGATTCTAAGAAAGAGAAGAGAAGAGAGGGAGAGACAGAGACAGAGAGGGGAAAGAGAAAGACAGAGCAAGAGAGACAGAGACAAACAGAAAGAGAGAGGAGAGACAGAGACAGAGAAACAAAGAAGAAAGGCAGAGGCAAAGACAGAGATAGAAAGACACAGATGGAGAGCTCTATGAAAGCTTGTACTCCATTGGCACATAGTTTATGAAAACTGATCTGCTGTGAAAAGGCATTTCAATAGGATTAAAAGTGGAGGAAAGATGTGTTAATTAAACATTTTATGTTAATGTCAAAACCTGGCATCGAAGGGCAGTAAGATAAGAAGGAGAAGTTGTCAGGTGGAGAAAACCTCTTTCTATTTGGTTGTAAAATGATCATCACCTGGAATTCATATAGCTGATACGCACATATAGAGTAACAATCCCTTTCTCTTTAAGCTTTTGCCAAACACGGAACAGAAGCTTCATGGGATCAAAAAGCCAGTTTCTGCTTCACACAAAGATAGAGAAGGGAACTGGTTAATAGAGAGTGCTGAGCAAAGGGACAGAAGTTCAAAAGAGGGAAATAAAGCATCCATCCTAATCAGGCTTTTCATAGCAACTTGTACTTTAAGTCCCAAAGTTCCAAAGCCAGAACTAGAGAAGTAAAACCATCCCTCCAGATTTCTGACTATGACAAAAGGCTAATGAGTGGTTTTAATCAAACTTAAAAGAAAGTCAGAGTTAGAATCAACAGTGACAGTGAGTAACCACAGTTGAGCAAGGTTACCCAATTGTGCCTTTTTTCATTTGTATAAAAACACTATGGGGTGTAACAGATGTTCAGAGAGAACTAGCATCTCTGGAACAAGCCCTTTTCATAGCTGCTCATCCACCTTTGCAGTCCATCTGCCACCTAGTCTTCAACTGTGGCTCCAAGAAGCTGTAGCATGCCCAGCAGCCACCATCCAGTAAAACCATCTTGGCAGACAGGCTAAGGCAGGCTGAGAGTAACCAACAGGCCCCAAACTAGTTGGTGAGTTAGGGGGTGTCTATCCTAAGCATGTGAAGCCTTCACCTAGAAGAATGGGAAGACAAAAATAATTTATTCCAACAGCTGTGAAAGAGGCTGAAGCACTTAGAGCTCTGTCAGACATAGAAGATACCAAGGTCATCCATTGCATCCTGGGCCATCACCAGGCATCTTGACTTTTGTCTTGCCACTGGATTTTGATGATTCTGAGAGAGTGAAGCTGACAACTTTGTACAACTCTGCTTCACTTGAATTCAATTTACCCATGAGTCATGCCATCACCTGTCTTGTCCCTGGTTCTCTTTGAAAATGAAGGATGAACAAAAATAATTTCTATTATGGGCGTTGTTATTCTTGGTTACTTTCTTAAAGAGGTCTATTTTCACTTTAAAAATGCATGATTATATGAAAAAGCATTATAGTAATCTAAACTTCTCTTAAGCCTACTTAGGGGATCCCTGGTCATTTAAACAGCAAAAGCACACACCAGGTAACACAGTCTGGTAGATTTAGAATGTTAGAACTGGAAGCAACCTTGGTGATTAATTATATGGTTCAATCCCATTTTTATAGGAGTTTGAGCAGCATATAAATATAGTTTCTACTATGAAATAAATAGCCTGACTTACATTCTCACAGCAATAAAGTAGTGGCAAATATCATATCTTGTCTTAAGGGAAATATTTACATTTCAGGAAAATTCCATTCCTATTAGAATGTAGGCAGGTAGGTGGCACAGTGGACAGAGTGCCAAGCCTCGAGTCAGGAAGACTCATCTTCCTGAGTTCAAATCTGGCCTCAGACACATACCAGCTATATAACTCTAGGTAAATCACTTACCTCTGCCTCAGTTTCTTCATCTGTAAAATGAGCTAGAAAAGGAAATGGCAAACTGCTCCAGTGTCTTTGCCAAGAAAACCTCCAAAAGGGTTATGAAGAGTCAGACACAACTGAAAAACAATTAAATAGGAAATTAAAATGTAAGCCAATTTTTAAAACTATTTCTATTTTTCATAGCTAAGGCCAATAATTGGACATTTTCTTATCTCTGAAGAAACGTAAGATGACTTCTAGAGCAACAGATTCAGAGTCAGAGGGTCTAGGTTAAGATGTATGCTAGTTACTGCTTGCAAAAACTAGCAAATCGATACAACTGTCTGGGAATTTGTTTTTTAATGCAGGCGTTGGACTAAATCACATCTAAGCTTCCTTTCAATTCTAATTACTCTCGACTTATGAGCCTGTGAAGAGGGGCAACATGATATAGCGGGAAAAGGCGTTGGAGTCAGGAGATGTAGTCTTAGCTTTCTCTGCCAGTATCAGATCTTAGTTAATTACAATGTCATTTAATTTCTATTTCTTTGTCTCTAAAATGAAGGGGTAGAACTAGGAGATCTCTCTGTTACTTTCTTCCTCCAACATTCTACGATATTTTACTAATGGGAAGCCAGATGATAATTTGTGAGGTAGATAGTAATATTAAAATTGATAAAAGAATGAAATAATCAAAAAGGCAGGCATTAGAAGTGGCATATCAAATTTGGTCCATGTTTGAAAGAGTTAAAAACATTCGATTAAAAAATGGGGGGGGGGCAGCTAGGTGGCGCAGGGAGTAGAGCACCAGCCCTGGAGTCAGGAGGACCTGAGTTCAGATCCAGCCTCAGATACTCGACACACTTACTAGCTGTGTGACCTTGGGCAAGTCACTTAACCC
>CM053622.1:524123227-524136423 GCA_028646595.1 Phalanger gymnotis
AGAGAGAGAGAGAGAGAGAGAGAGAGAGAGAGAGAGAGAGAGGTTACAGGGTGAGTTGAATATGAAGGGATGATATCTAAAAAAAAATAAAATCAAACTAAGGGATGAGAGAGGAATATATTGAGAGAGGGAGAAAGGGAGAGATAGAATGGGGTAAATTATCTCACATAAAAGTGGCAAGAAATAGCAGTTCTATAGGAAGGGAAGAGGGGGCAGGTGAGGGGGAATGAGTGAATCTTGTTCTCATCTTAATTGACCTGAGGAGGGAATAACATATACACTCAATTGGGTATCTTACCCCACAGGAAAGGAGGAAGGAGATAAAAAGGGGGGATGATAGAAGGGAGGGCAGATAGGGGGAGGAGGTAATCAAAAGCCAACACCTTTGAAAAGGGATAGGGTCAAGGAAGAAAATTGAAAAAAGGAGGATAGGATAGGAACAAACTATAGTTAGGCTTTCGCAACATGAGTATTGTGGAAGAGTTTTGCATAATGATACACATGTGGCCATGTTGAATTGCTTGCCTTCTTAGGGAGGGGAGTGGGGAGGGAAGAAGAGAAAGAATTTGGAACTCAAAGTTTTAAAAGCAGATGTTCAAAAATAAAAGTTTTTGCATGCAACTAGGAAATAAGATATACAGGCAGTGGGGCATAGAAACCTATCTTGCCCTACAAGAAAGTAAGCGAGGGGCAGGGGGGAGTAGGGTGACAGAAGGGAGGGCTGACTGGGGAACAGGGCAATCAGAATATATGCCATCTTGGAGTGGGGAGGAGGGTAGGAATGAGGAGAAAATTTGTAATTCAAACTCTTGTGAAAATCAATGCTGAAAACTAAAAATATTAATTAAATTAAAAACAAAACAAAAACAAAATAAAATGATGTGGAAGAACAGGAGAAAAAAGAAAGAAAACCAAAACTGAAGATATTGTTTGCTTCTCAAACATTCCAAACAACAGAAATGCAGAAGTGAATAAATTCATCAGCCAAGGACAGCAACAGCAACAGAATGACAACAGAGAGACCAGTAAGAGGCTTCTGTCTAAATGCACACAAAAAGACACGGATGAAGGTAAAAGTCCACTGGAGAAACTAGTAAGCAAAACCCCAAAGGGAAACCAGTAACAAATGAGAGGAGGGAAATGAGAGTGAGGGGAAGAGAGCCAGTGAGAATAAGATTACTTTTAAAAAGATTAAGGTAAAGTAACTGAAGGAATATAATACTCTGTTTATAGCAGAAGAGGGGGGAAAAACACAACTTGAAAAAATATAGTATTAGAGACAGATGGGGGAAAACATAAACCTAACTCTTGACTTTAAATGTGAATGGATTAAACAACCCAAAAAGAAAGAGATAAACAGATTGCTTAAGATAGCAAGGCTCTACAATTCTGCTGCTTGCAAGAAACACATATAAGAAACAAAGACATACACAAAATAAAACTGAGGAGATGAGAAAAAATTTACTATGCCCCGAATGAATCCAGAAAAGTAGAAGTTGCCATTATGCTACCTGACAAAGCAAAAATATTCCAAAAATAAAAAGGCAAGACCAGGAAACAATATTATACTAAAAGGAGCCATAGCCAACAAACCAGTATCAGTAATAAACTCATATACTTGAAATGCCTTAGCACCCAAATTCATACAGAAAACATTATGTGACATATAAGAAGACATAGAAAGTAACACAATAGTGATAGGATACTTCAATATCCTTTTCTCGGTTTTGGATAAATCTAACAGAAAGAAAAACAAAAATGAATATATGGAACTGAAACAATTGCTGGAGAAACTAGGGTTAAAAGATATATAATGTCTTCTAAATTGGATTGCAAAAGATTCTATATTTTTCTCAGCACTACATGAAACATTTACAAAAGTTGACCAAGTTCTATCATGCAGAGATATTGCAAACAAATATAAAAAGGCAGAAATAGCTAAAGCATTTTCTTATAGACAATAATACAATGAAAAGGTTGATTGTTTCAGGGACCACAAACAAAAGATATAGACTCAATGGCTTTAACAGTGAAATACTAAATAAGGAGTGGGTCAAAGAACAAACCATTGAACAATAATTACATAAAAGAAAATTATAATGGTGAAACAATATAACAAAATTTCTAGGATGTAACTATAAAGCAATCCTCAGAGAGAAAATCATATTCCTACAAACAAATAAGTAATGGAACTATACTTTGAACCCAGGGCTGTTGACTCCAAGTCGAAGTATATTTCAAATGTTCTCCAGTTGAAGATTAACAATCAGCCTATTTTTATCACATGCCATTCCGTTATACTTTACACAAAATAAAAATAACAACCTCAAACCTAATTTAGTTTAGACTCCCCCAAGATACACTTAATAGAACAAAAGAACTTTGGAACTTGAAGGGACCGTGGGGATAATCTGTCAAGTCCCTTATTTTACAGAGTTTGAAACTGAATATAGCTGATGTCAAGTGATTTGAGTAGGAAGCCATAACAAATTATATCCCTGCATATAAATATTAAATTATTCTATAGTATCTTGTCACAAGCATATATAGTGAATATGAACATGATCTATTCTAGCCTTCTCAAAATATGGTCTAGAGATTCTTGGGGAACTCTGAGAACCTTTCATAAGGTTCACAATGTCAAAAATTTTCATAATGATTGTAATATGTCTTAATTACTAATACACTAAATATTTATAGATGTAACCAAGTCTATGCTGGTAAATATTTAACAATTGGCTCTCGGGGAAGAGGGGGAGAAATGTGCACATAGCACACTTTTAAGTTGAAACTGCAATATTAACATTTCAACCAGCACTTTCTTAAGTTTAGATAATAAACAAAACAATAAATCAAGTCTTGATTTGTCATGTTTGCCAATTTGTAAAGAGTAAATATTCACACTGAAAATTTACCAATCAGCTTTCTCTTAAGCTGGTTCAAACTGGCTCTAGTATACCCTTGGAAACAACCCGTATAAATAAAAACTCTTCAGAAGGATCTTCAATAATTTTAAGAACATAAAGGAGTACTGAAACCAAAAAAAAATTGATAACTACTGCCCTAAACTATATTTGTGTATGGAAAGTACACATACAGCCTCAGATGAAAACATGGCAAACATAAGTATTTTAACATAAATAAGTTCATATTACAAAGGGAATTGGTCCATGCCTTTTTCCCGCTCTACCTCTACCGGGTGATTAACCTGTTTTGAAATGGAAAATATTTAGGCCTATCCCTAGCAAATCAGTATTATGTCATCTTTAGAGATAAAATACACGATTTATCATGTGTAGCAGGTCTAAATCTGCCCTCACTCTTCCTGACTTTCTTTCATATGACACGCTATAAACATTTTAGTTTTGAGAGCTTGGTGGAAAGATCTACATTTTTATCAATAGAAAAGTAACTTTTCATCAGATGAAGTATTTCTAACAGAACTCAGACTACCATCTATAAGTTGACTCATTTCTGGATTGATGATGATGGTGGTGATACTAGCTAGCACTTATATTGTGCTTTTAAGGGTGGTAAAGTGGTTAACAAATATTATCTTATCCTCACAACAACCCTGGGAGGCAGATGCTATTATTATCCCCACTTTACAGACGACAAAACTGAGGCAGATAGTGATTAAGTAACTTGCCCGGGATCACACAGCTAGCAGATACTTGCTACAGGATTTGAACTCATATCTTCCTGATTCTAGGTCCAAGACTCTATCTCCTATGCCACCTAGCTGCCTTGCTGATAATTTACTCCTAGCAAGATTTCTGATAAGAGTTGCAGGGGAGTCTTGAAATGGCTATATACTCCCTTTACACAGGAAATATATGTAATCTCACGGATCACAGAATTTTCTAATTCCTCTAAGGACTGGGATGTGTGAAGCTGAGGAACTGACCTTGCTTTATGTGGTCCTACAAATAGAACAGGTCCACGCTATCTGGTATCACAGCAGTGGCCACGTAATGTAGCATTCGCTGGAGTGCTGACTCAAATTCAGTTCCCACGTGAACAGTTAATGAGGAGTTGTGGTCTGGCTACCCGTGGCATAATAGTCAAAATTTGAATGAGCGTATTGACCCAGAATCCAGTGTTGTCTGTCAGTCTGGCAATACTTTATCCCGGAATATAGAATGCTTTTTTGCCTCTGCCTGAAATTAAACATGTTCTCCCAGAGGCATAGTTTTCTCACTTAGGAGGGGACTAGAGCTGAGAATATAGGATGTGGGATGTGGCAAAATAACCATAGGTTCTACCGTGAATCAATTAATAATCAATATACATTGATTGACCACATTGACTATGTGACATGTACCCTCCTAGGTGCATCAAACATCACTACATGACTCCTTTTAGATATTCTTTGCATCTTTTTTTTTTTAGGCAATCAAGATTAAGTGATTTGCCCAGGGTCACACAGCTAGTAAGAGTCAAGTGTTTGAGGCCGGATTTGAACTCAGGTCCTCTTGACTCCAGGGCCAGTGCTCTATCCACATGTATTCTTAATATATGTGTTGGTCCTATCCTTCAGCAGATCCCACTGGAGCTGTGATCCTCAGGTACGTGATTCTGAAGAACATTTGCAATCGTTCTCAATAAGTAGGGTCACACAGCCTCCATTTATCCTGCAAGGTAGAGGAAAACCTCTTTTTTTTTGAGGGGCAAAGGCAGGGCAATTGGTATTAAGTGACTTGCCCAAGGTCACACAGCTACTAAATGTGTCAAGTGTCTGAGGCTGGATTTGAACTCAGGTCCTCCTGAGTCCAGAGCCGGTGCTCTACTCACTGTGCCACCTAGCTGCCCTAAAACCTAACATTCTAATATTAACACTTCGAGATTTGGAAGATCAGGAGAGCTAGTGGCTAACCCCTAAGTCTCCTCCAGCTCTGAAATTCTATGCATCTATGGGGTACATCTGAATAAGCTACATGTGGTTCAAGAGCCTTGGTCTAAGTATGGCTAGTTTAGGGTAAACCCATGTCTCTAAATGATTTGGTATCTTTCCTTTAAATCTTTACATCGTGAACATTGAATGGCTTAGCAGAATATAAAAAAGTGAGTAGGCAAACCTTCAGAAGAAAGTCCAGGGAGTAAGTGCAAGGGAATTGAAGAGGAAAACATCTCTTTGCCTTTGAAAAGAAGGTTATGCATTGTTCAACTTGCTTGTAATTACATTGGTCACAACTGCAATTAAAATGGTCACAAAGCATTATGAAGGATTTTAGAAGAAAATTGCAGGCCAGATGTGGAAAGGGACTTGGATGGCACTGTAAAGGCTCGAACCCAAAAGAGAAGGGAAAAGGGTTTGAGGTGATAGGACTAGAACATTCGTGTTCTTCAAATTGTTCATTTTTCTAGATTTTTGGGCTAATCTTTCCTTAATCTAGTCCAGTTGTCCCCAACTTTTCTTAATCCAAGAACCCCTTTCAACAACAAAAAATGCTGTGTGAACCCCCTGTTTACAATTATAACAATACTACTACTGATAATACTATAATATACCACTCATAATATTCTTTAAGATTTATTCAAATGCTTATAATACCTATAATGAAAATGTTTACTGCTCAAAGCTTGAAGTTAAAATCTGTTATATAATAATAATAATAAAATAGAAGTGTTATTTTATCTGTATTTAAGAAAATTATAAGTATAAAATTATAAACTAATTTAAAATTTATTATGAATATTTTACATGGAGCATTATGTAAGAATTACAAATAATCCAGCATGACTTCATATATGCTTACTATTATTTGTAAGACATATTCAAATTATTCAATTTACAAATTTTGTACAGGAAAACTATATTTGTAATATAATTAAGCAATTATTTGCTCCTTAAGGCACTGTTAAATAATTTTTAGTGCCAACCTTTTAGACCATCATTGGGAAACACTGCAAGGTTCAAGAACCACTAAAGGGGAACCTCCAGTCTAGTCCAATCCTAAGTAATGCTTTGTAAGTACAACCTATTATTAGTTTTTATTTTACAAACCCCTTTCTCTCTCATAATAAAAAAATACTGTTTGTCATTTTTTTATTAACTGAAATGCATTGAAATTAATTTATTTTTAAAAGATTATTGTGGCATATTTTATGATGCCTCTTGGGATCAATGGAGGTATAATTTCTTAGTTCTGATCAGCTCTGGGCTTTCCATTATTTGATAGTAATAGCCCATAAATGGAGATTTAAAAGAGCATACTTTTCAGAATTTTTGAAGGGGAAATCCCCCAAACAACAAGAATGTACCTTGAACACTGAATGCTTGTAGAAAATGACTCAGACAAACTATGTACTAATTGGATCTACTGCTTTCTGGTAAGAAATCCTCCCTTCCCTATGCCCTGTCCCTGTACTCCTCCCCAACATACTACTTTCACCCAATAGCCAAAGGGAAGTCAGTCAGTACCAGTGTAAATGGACCGTGAACGAAAGAAATTAAATATTTAAATATGATCTGTTTAGATCAAAGTAGCTATTGCAATACTTTGTACAAGGAAATACAATGCTTATACTTTATTAGTATAACATTCCCAATGCTTACATTTGGAAGCTTCTATTATATTGGGAAGGTTTTTGTTGTTTAGTCATTTTCAGTCATGTCTGACTCCTCATGAGCCAATTTGGGGTTTTCTTGGCAACGGTATTGTAATGATTTGCCATTTCCTTCTCCAGCTCATTTTACAGATGAGGAAACTGAGGCAAACAAGGTTAAGTGACTTGCCCAGGGTCACACAGCTAGGAAATATCTAAGGCCAGATTTGAACTCAGGAAGATGAGTCTTTCTCACTCCAGGACCATCCAATGTGCCACCTAGATGCTCCATTGGGAGGATAGGGTTGACAATTATTAAGTAACCACATAATATAAAGTAGATCTTTATATAATTATGTGTTTAAGGAGACAAGATTTGACTCTAGGACTGCAAAAATGTAGAGTAAATATGGTATAGACAGAAGGTTTACCTTGGAGTTAAGAAGAAGGTTCACTGGATGCACCCTATTAAACTCCCCTCCAAATTACTTCACAGTACAAGAGAAAAGGTGAAAAACAAACTCAAGTACGTGGTTCTTTTTTGTAAGTGGCTCACATCTCTGTTGACTCTCCAGAATCAATTCTCCCATTTTTAAACTTTCTATCTCTCCCACTTGCCTACTCAAAGAGCAGCTGGAGAAATAGTAATCCACACGTAGGAACAAGTCTATTTTTTTTGCTTATTTGTAGATGAGTTTCCTGACCCTTTTATATATGCAAATAGACCACTAAACAACTGAGCACAATCATGGAACCTGTAAATTTGATCGAAGTCTAAGAGGGGTTCATCTTCAAACTTTCATTATCTCTATTACCTGCTCCTTACATTCTGTAATTTTATCAAGTAGGTTGGGAGAGTGAATTTATCAGGGGTCTCCTAAGCAAAACACACACACACACACACACACACACACACACACACACACACGACCAAAATTAAACACATTTTTGCCAAGTACAAGTCCAGTTTGGCTTACACTAAAGAATCTATGAGGGGTGAAAGAGCTCTGGAAAGGTAGGTTGAAGCCATATTTAGCTGAGCTTTAAATATTAAGGTTAAAAAGTCTGGATTTCATTCCTTAGGAAATAGGGAACAGGAAATGCATGCTCAGACCTTCGAACTTTCTCTTTATTCCTTTTTTCAATATTGAGCACAAATCAAATTATTTCCTTCTCTTGTAGCCTTAACTCTTCCCATCTCTCTGCTCCACAGAAACTCAGATGTTAACATATGTATCATACGTGTACTTTTCTGGAACATTTGCTGCTGTTTTAATTAGTATTTAATGCTACTTGTATACACTCTCTTTTTTCTAATGTCATAGAACTCAGTGTGTAGCTCCTTTTTATTCTACCTCTGCTAGTGAAGTTTCTGACAGTAAAGCCTGTTGTTATAATGCTTCCTAGTAATTATAATTTATTACTATGCTTTTGAAAAATCATATCCAAAACTACAATTATAAGTCTTTTCCTCGTTGGGAACAACATCTACTTGTAGTAAATGAGCCCAGATAGTAGGGTCTTGTTTAGTTTATTTATCTTTCTATCCTATCTTATTTTATTTTTTCATCCTTATATGTTCGAAAGAAGATTTTAGAGATCTCAAAGTTTATTGGAGCATAGATTTAGAGCTAGAAGAGACATTAAAAGTGCTTGAGTCTAATCATCTCATTTTACAGATGTAGAAATTGAAGCCCAGAGAAACTAAATGACTTGTCTATAGTCACAACTCCCTTATGTGCCTGAAGTAGAATTTGAATCCAGGTCTTCCTGTATACAAATCTAGAGAATTACCTGCTATACCATGCTGTCTAAGCATTTTATAGTCCTAAAGACATTTAGAAAAAAAATGAATAGAATCTTTCAGAGCGAAAATATTACTTACCAGTTCAAAAAAAAAGAAAACCCAAAATAAAACTAAAATGACTGGCATTCATATCATAACGCTTTTCAGTAAATTTAAAATAGTGAATTTCTGACCTCATAAATTTTTCTAATTTTTTGTTTAGTATATTTATTTAATATTTTATTTTTTCTCCAATTACATGTAAAAACAATTTTGACAATTGTATTTTAAAATTTTAAGTTTCAAATTCTCTTCCCCTCTTCCTCCCTGTTCTCCATTGAGAAGACAAACAATTTGATATAGGTTATACATGTGCAGTCATGCAAAACATATTTCCGTATTAATCATGCTGTAAAAGAAAACAGACCAAAAAAAAGGAAAGAAAAATAAAGTTAAAAAAGTGTGCCTCATTCTGCATTCAGACTCCAGTTCTTTCTCTGTAGATGAATAGCATATTATGTCATAAATCCTTCAGAATTCTCTTGGAGCACTGTAGAACATCTTAGTCATTCACAGTTGATCATCATACAATATTGCTGTTGCTGTGTACAACATTAACCTGGTTCTGCTCATTTCACGTTGCATTAGTTCATGTAAGTCTTTCCAGGTTTTTCTGAGAGCATCCTGCTCATCATTTCTCATAGTACAATAGTATTCCATCACAATCACATACCACAACTTTTTCAACCATTTCCCATTTGATAAGCATCCTCACAATTTCCAATTCTTTGTTACCACTAAAAGAGCTGCTATAAATATTTTTGTACATATAGGTCCTTTTCCTTTTTGTTTTTTATCTCTTTGTGGTACAGACATAGCAGTGATATTGCTGGGTCAAAGTATATGCAAGGTTTCATAGCCCTTTAGGCATAGTTCCTAATTGCTTTCCAGAGCGGTTAAATCAGTTCACAACTCTGTCAGCAGTGCATTACTGTCTCAATTTTCCCACATGCCCTCCGACATTTGTCACTTCCTTTTCTATCATTTTAGCCAATCCGATAGGTGTGGGATGGTAACTCAGAATTGCTTTAATTTGCATTTCTCAAACCAATAGTGATTTAGAGCATTTTTCCATTTGACTATAAATAGCTTTGATTACTTTGTCTAAAAACTTCCTGTACATGTCCTTTGACCATTTATCAATTGAGGAATGTGTTTAATTTTAAAAATTTAACTCAGATCTCTATATATTTGAGAAATGAGACCATTATTAGAGAAACTGGCTGTAAATTTTTTCACAGTTATAATAACTATGTATTTCCTTCCATTATATTTTTTATTGTTTATCCTACTCTCTCCTTTCACCTTGTCCAGCTTCAAAAGTATTTTGCTTTTAACTACCACTTCCTCCAATTGACCTTCCTTTCTATTAGCCCCACCTCCTTCTCTTATCCCTTGCCCCTAGGAGGAGATCGATTTCTATATCCAACTGACTGTGTATGTTATTCCCCATCTGAGTGAATTCTGCAGAGAGTAGGGCTCAAGCACTCTCCTCACCTCAATTCCCCTATCTTCCCCTCCACTACAAAAGCTCTTTCAGGCCTCTTTTATGTCATATAATTTACCCCATTCTACCTTTTTCTTTCCCCTTCTCCCAGTGCATTCCTCTCTCTCACTCCCTAATTTTATTTTTTTAATATCATCCCATCATAATGAATTCATACCCACGGCATCTGTCTATGTATACTCCATCTAACTGCCTTAATAATGAGAAAGTTCTTGGGAGTTACAAGTATCATATTCCCATGCAGAATGTAAACAGTTTAACCTTATTGAATCTTTTATAATTTCTCTTTACTGTTTACCTTTTTATGCTTCTCTTGAGTCTTATATTTGAAAGTCAAATTTTCCATTCAGCTCTGGTCTTTTCAACGGAAACAATTGAAAGTCCTCTACTTTATTGAATACTCATTTTTCCCTGAAGTATATTATACTCAGTTTTGTTGGCTAGGTGATTCTTGGTTGTAATCCTAGCTCCTTTGTCCTCTGGAATATCATATTCCAAGTCCTTTGATCCTTTAAGGTAGAGGCTGCTAAATCTTGTGTTATCCTAACTGTGGCTTCATGATATTTAAATTATTTCTTTTCTGCTGCTTGCAATGTTTTCTCTTTAACCTGGGAGCTCTGGAATTTGGCTATAATATTCTTTTTTGAGTTTCCATTTGGGGATTTCTTTGAGGAGATTATCAGTGGATTCTTTCAATTTATATTTTACTCTCTGGTTCTAGAATATCAAGACAGTTTTCCTTGATAATTTCTTGAAAGTTGATGTCTAGGCTCTCTCTTTGACCATGGCTTTCAGGTAAGTCTCCTGGATCTATTTTCCAGGTCAGTTGTTTTTCCAATGAGATATTTCACATTTTCTTCTACTTTTTCTATTCATTTAATTTTATTGTTTTTGATGTCTCATGAAGTCATTAGCTTCCACTTGCCCAATTCTAATTTTTAAGGAATTATTTGTACCTCTTTTTCTACTTGGCCAGTTTTATTTTTTAAGGAGTACTTTTCTTTAACAAATTTTTGTGTATCTTTTTCCATTTGACCAATTCTGCTTTTTAAGAAGTTCTTCTCTTCAGTAGATTTTTGTGCCTCTTTTACTATTTGGCCTATTCTATTTTTAAGGTGTTATTTTCTTCAGTATCTTTTTGTGCCTCCTTTACAAAGCTGTTGATTCTTTTTTCATTATTTTCTTGCATCACTCTCATTTCTTTTCCCAATTTTTCCTCTACCTCTCCTACTTGATTTTTAAAGTCCTTTTTGAGCTCTTCCAGGAATTATTTTTGGGCCTGGGGCCAATTCATATTTTTCTTTGAAGCTTTGGATATAGCAGTTTTGACTTTGTTGTTTTCCTGCAAGTGTTTGTTTTAATCTTCCTTGTCACCATAGTAATTTTCTATGGTCCTGTTCTTTTGTTGTTGTTTGCTCATTTTTCCAGCCTATTTCTTGACTTTTAACTTTATATTCAAATTAGGTTCTGATGCCAGAGTGGAGGGGACACTGTCCTAAGGTTCAAGTTTATTTGTGCAGCTGTTTCCAGAGCTAATTCTTAGGGTCTGTAAGTTTTCTGTTCTATGAAGGTGGTATGATCTAAGGAGACGTGTGTTGACTACTCTGTGTCTGGTCTGTGAGCAACCACAAGCATTCTTTTCCACCCTGGAACTGTGACCAAAGTCCTGCTCCCCTTCAGCCATAAGCTCTGTTGTGCTAGTGCTCTTCCTCACCCTGGAACTATGAACAGGACTGTGACCTGGATCCAAGTATGAGCAATGCAATAGAGTCGTACCCTCAGTGTCAGCAAAGGGACCCCTGTAATCTCTGTCTGACCCCCTTACTGAATGTGGGCTAAGAGCTCCAGAAACTGCTGCTACCCCACTGATTCCATCACCCCACCCCCCAAGGTCTGCTGCTGTTTTGCTGGGGGTAGTCTGCCCTGGGGCAGCCTATGCTGGTGCTGGGACTGCATTCCACTATCACCTGGGATAGACCTTTCCCACCAACATTCTAAATTGTCTTGGGCTGAAAAATTGTTTCACCTTGTCCTTTTGTGGGTTATACTGCTCCAGAATTCAATTTGAAGCATTATATAAAGTTGTTTGGAGGGGAATTTGGGAGAACTCAGGGTAGTACCTGTCTTTTGTCTGTCATCTTGACTCCATTCCTGCAAGTTTGACCTCATAAATTCTTAACTGGAAGATATTGATATTTTCATATAAACTGTAAACCCCTTCAGGGCAGGAATTATTTCATTTTTTCCTTTGTTTTCAAATCACATAGGCTTTTGTCTAGAATGTAGCATGTGCTAAATAAATGCTTGTTGACTGATTATAGTACAGCTATGTCTTCTGAATTATTTAGTCCTGTTAATACAATACAATGAGATTTATGGAGAATGAGACTATATTTAATATAAAGCACAACCAGTCTTATTCAGTCTGTTCTCTGCTTTCAGCTTAAATATTTTATTTTTCCCCACTTACATGTAAAAACCACTTTTAACATTCATTGTTGTTGTTTATTTTAAGCTTTGAAGTCCAAATTCTATCTTTCTCTCCCTCCCTTCCTCCCCTTCTGAGATGGTAAGCAATCTGATATAGGTTATAGATGTGCAATCCGATTTCAGTTCTGTAGGAAATTATTGGCAAGTAATCGTTATTGTAATGGCAAGTAATTATTGTCACAGAGCAGCACCTTATCTGCAAATTAGGGTCTTAATTGCCTGGCATTGAGAAATTAAGTGACTTATGGAGGGTCATATTGGTAGTATGTATCAAAAGGCAGGATTTAAACTCTGATCCTCCTGATTCCAAGACCAGCCATCAATCCTCTCTACCGTGCTGCCTCCCTCAACTACTATAAGCTTTATCATTTGTATAATGGGACAATTGTTTCAGCACTTGCTGTCATGAAGGCCTGAGTTCAAATTCGGCCTTGGACATTTACCAGCTGCATGACCTACTTGTGTAGCAAATAGCTTTATCTCTGTTTGCCTCAGTTTCCTATCTGTAAAATGAGAGTAATCATAGCCCCTGCATCCTGGGGTTGTCAGGATGAAATGAATAATTTGTATATGAATAAAATTGTAATGAAATTACAATTGTAAAACCCTTAGAACAATGTTTGGCACAAAGCAGGCTCTATACAGATATTAGCTATTATTAAGTTATAGAACTAGCTTAGGTTGGCTATTTTTAGTCAACAGGGGTTTGTTTGTTTTTTTCCTTGGGTGGGGGGGGGAGGAATCCTCCTTTGCTTCTTCTCTCCAATGAGTATGTTTTGAATATAGGGAGGATATTAAATTATG
>CM053622.1:524136523-524199362 GCA_028646595.1 Phalanger gymnotis
GTATGCTGGACTTTATTAATGTATACGTAAATCTCAATTATCCAGGAAATGCAATATGAGTTTTCAAGTGGCTAAAAAATAATGGGCCACCAGGCATGATTCAGTTCATTCCAAGGCTACATTTTATCCTCCTTTGAACTAAAGTC
Organism: Phalanger gymnotis; assembly: GCA_028646595.1. Classification (NCBI taxonomy): domain Eukaryota; kingdom Metazoa; phylum Chordata; class Mammalia; order Diprotodontia; family Phalangeridae; genus Phalanger; species Phalanger gymnotis. The sequence goes on from CM053622.1 coordinate 524,136,670, forward strand.
ATATTTGCCTGGGCTTTATTGGATTGGGGGAAGAGGGTGGGGTGGAAGGGAGGCAAAGATGGAAGGGAGGGGGGAGAATTTTTTGCTTCTCAGTTTAGTTCAAGCTTTTTTGTTGTTGTTATGAACACAGAAATTCTTAATATTCCAGACTCAACACCAATCTAAGTGCTATTTTTGCTTTGGTCTCTTATTTTCCCCTTCCAGTTTCAAATATATGATTCTAGATTCTGTGATCTCAAAGGTCCCTAAAAATCTCTCAAGTTCTATGACATAAACACTGAATATTTGTAATAATACAATAATGCTGTCTCACGTTTATATAATGCTTTAGCATTTACAAAGCCCTTTTACATGATCCTACCACAGTCTAATGAGGCATGTAAACAAATATTATTCATTTTATTTTATAGATGAGGGAACTAAGGTAAAGTCTTGCTCAGGATTATGCAGCTAATAAGTGGTTGAGTCCAGGCTCAAATGCAGGACATATAAGACTCAGTTGCTACTAGGGAAATATGTGCCCAATGAACAAGGTAGGAGATTTGGTATATTATTATCATGGGGGTCTGGCCCACTTGCAAAACCTTTCACATCCCCAAAATGGCATCTCCATAAAGAGGATGCTAGGGTGCTGTTATCAGGAGAAACATGAGGAAAGTAACTAGGAGAAATTGGATCTTGTGTGGACATTGGGTATCTGGTTCTGATTGGATAAACATGTGGTTGGGCAGAGTCTTTTTCCATTGGCTGGGTAGCCCATGATGACGTCTTCAAAAAGGCCTGAGTCAGCTCTCTGCTTCATTGTTTTCACTCCTGCTCTGGTATTGTGATGGAGGCCTGGAAGAGCCTGCTGTAAAGGTAAGGTCCCTGAGGCCTAATCTCCCCTTCCCCAGAGGTTTTTGGGAGAAGGATTAGGGGAGAGATAATGCCCCTGAGCTGCTGAGGAGAACCTTGTACGTTTGTTCAGACTATGTCTTTGAAGTAAATATGCCTTTGTAAAAGATTTAGTAAAAAGAACTAGGGTACTAAAAATGGAGGATGGGGTGGGGAAAAAGCTGGTGGCTGCTTAAGCCCATGACAGAAGAGAAAGAGACACCACAAGCCCCTCAGGATGCCTGAGAACTCTGGGGGAGATGTGGCCTGCCTGACCCTGAGAAAGCAGAGGCAGAGCATCCTTGTAGTTCTCTTTATTGTCTTGTGTAAGCCATTAAGGGGGGGGGCGGGTAAAAGACTTGAGAAGAGTTGACGGCACTGCTAATCTTTGTCGTTCATTCATTTCAGTCATGACATTCTCTTCTTGACTCCATTTGGGGTTTTCTTGGAAAAGTTACTGAAATGGTTCACCATTTCCTTCTCCAGCTCATTTTACAGATGAGGAAACCAAGGCAAACAAGGTTAAATGACTTGCCCAGGGTCACACGGCTACTAAGTTTCTGAGGCTATACTTGAATTTGGGTCCTTCTGACTCCAAGGCTGGCACTCTATCCACTGCACCACCTAGCTACCCTATAATACTTATACAAATGCTATATTCTGAATAACATACCTGTGCTCTGCTCAAGCCTAGTCTCCTAACAGCCCATTACTGTCTATTGGTTGTAAATCAATGCTAGTTAGGAAAGCTCCTTGAGAAGAAGGATTTTTTGTTTGTTTGTTTGTTTGTTTGTTTTTTTTGTTTTTTGCTTAGCATAGGATAGTAGGTGCTTAATAAATGCTAGTTGACTGAACGACTAGTTAGGGACCTTCCAAACTAGCATTAATTCTCTGGACAAATGTTATTTTCTCTTCTAAAGGCAAATTTTAAAAATTGCCTCCTTTTGTGTGGTTTAGAGTCTCCTAATGGGAAAAGAACTTTTTTTAAAGAGCAAATTCAGTTCTTTACATAAAGGATTTTTTTCTCCCTTGCTTCTGTCTTCCTCTCTTATACACAAATATATTTTGGAGGAAAGTGCTTTGTAAATCTTTAAGAAAAATTATGACAGTGGTGGTGGTGGTGGTGGTGGTGGTGGTGGTGGTGGTGGTGGTGCTGGTGGTGATGATGATGAAGGTAACAAATAATATTTACAGTAGATAATCTTTGAACATCCGCAAGAAGATTTATATGCAATATTTCATTTGTCGTTGTTCAGTTGTTTCAGCCATATCTGCCTCTTTGTGACCTCATTTGTTGTTTTCTTGGCAAAGGTATTAGAATGGTTTGCCATTTCCTTCTCTAGTTCATTTTATAGATGAGGAAGCTGAGGCAAACAGGGTTAAGTGATTTGCTCAGGGTCATACAGCTGAGGCCAGATTTGTACTCAGGAAGATGAGTCTTCCTATGCACTCTTTGCACTGTACCACCTAGCTGCCTTGTAATATTCTCATACAAATATGTTATTCTTGTTGTGGGTTTATTCCCAAGATCCAGTGAGGTTGTCTAGTGTTCTGGTGTTTTATCACACGTGATTAACAAAAACCAAAACACAAGAGTAGGAAAGACTCTAGTTTCTCAGATATCCTCAAAATGACTACATGTAATTTAAAGTTTTGAAGGGGGTCAGACTTATTCTTGACCCTCAGTAGGCTGAGGTGCAATGCTACAGATTAACACTTTATTCAAGAACACTAAATTCCCAGTCTTTCAGGATTTGTAAGCTATTGTTTTATCCTGAGTACATTCCCCTCCTCTTAAAAGTGCAGCATAAAATTTTTTTAAAATTAAACTAAATTAAAATAAACCTGTTTTGAGTACATCTTTGATTTGCACGCCTCCCACCGAGGCATACTAGGGTGGTATACAACCTGAGTGGGAATCACAGGGCAGAAGGTTATTCATCCAACTTTGTAGTTATAAGTAATAGTATCAAGCAATATTCAGTAATAGTAATAAGACTATTACTGAAAACATTTCTCAAAATTACTGGCAGCTCGCCTTTATTTATCAGTTTAAAATGTTCATTTATTACCTCATTTGATTCTTGCAACATCTTTATGAATCAGAAGCTATTACCTCCCCAATTTTGTAAGTGAGGAAACTGAGGACCTTTGAGATCACAGAATCTAGAATCATATATTTGGAACTGGAAAGGGGAAAACAGGAGACCAAGGCAAAAATAGCACTTAGATTGGTGTTGGGTCTGGAATATTAAGAATTTCTGTGTACATAACAACAACAAAAAAAACTTGAACTAAATGGAGAAGTAAAAAATTATCCCCTCTCCCTTCCCCCTTTTCCTCCTTCCACCCCACCCTCTTCCCCCAATCCAATAAAGCCCAGGCAAATATGACTTTAGTTCAAAGGGGGATAAAAAGTAGCCTTGGAATGAACTGAATCATGCCTGGTGGCCCATTATTTTGTAGCCACTTGAAAACTATTGAGTAGGTCATTTGTCTTGGGTGGTAGAGCTAGTGTCTAACATTGATCTAGCCACATCACCACACTACCTTTCATTTAGCCATTTTCCACATACTTAATCCTTATAAATGTTGCATATTTAGTAAATACATCTATCACAAACCTGATAGACAAAGGGAATCAATCCATCAAAATCCATCCATCATTTATTATGTGGCTGGCACTCTGCGAATCCTTGAGAACATAAAACAAAAAATGAAGCAGTCACTCCCTTCAAAGAGCTTACATTCTATGGAGGAAGACAATAAGTATGTTTATAATTACATGCAAAATACATAAAAACAAATACAAGGTAATTGGGTGAGGGAGGTCGCTAGCAATTAGTGGGATTAGGAAAGACCTGGCAGAAGGTAGTACTTGAGCTGAATTTTGAAGGAAACAAAAGGGATTGTAAGCAGGAGTGGTAAAGAGGGAGTTCATTCTAGGCTTGGGGGACAAACAGTGCAAAAAGAGTAAGCTGATGGAGTGTAAGAAATAACACAAAAACCAGCTTGGCTGGACTACAGAGTGTGGGAAAAGAGGGTATTATATACTAAAGTTGGAAAGGTATGTTAAGATCAAGTTGTAAAGACCTTCAAAAGACAGAGAAGTTCATATTTAATCCTAAAAACAATTGAGAGTCATTGGAGTTTATTGAGTAATGTTGTGACATAGTAAGAATTGCCTTTTAGCAAAATCCCTTTAGCTGGGAAATAGTTTGGAATGGGGAGAGAGTTAAGGAAGAGAGACCAATAGTAAGCTATGAAAAAGTCCAGGCAAGAGGTGGTAAACTGGGGTAGGGAAGGGGGTTTGGGAAAGTGGCCATATGAATGGAGAGAAGGTTTATGGGGGAGACTTTATGGAGGTTGGAATGACAAGATTTACAACTGACTGTATATATGGGATAAGAGAGAGTAAAGAGTCAAGGCTTACACCAAAGTTGTGGGTGTGGTTGACCTGAGTTATGGTGGAAACCTTGACAGAGAAGTTCAGAAAATGGAGAGATTCAGGCAAAAAGATATCACTTTGGACATGTCGAGCTTTTGATGCCTACAGGAAGTCTGGTTTGAAATACCCAATGAGCAAATGTCTTATCTAGAGCTTAGGGAAAGAGACTGGGGCTTCATATATAGAACTGTTGTCTAAATGATCATTAAATCCATGAGACCCGATGAGCTCCCTGGGAGTGTAGAGAGAGAGAAGGGAAGAGGGCCCAGGACAGAGCCTTAGGGAACAACGACAGTTAGTGTGAAATGGATTTATTAACCAACAAAAGAAACTGAGGAGGAGGAATCAGAACAGTAATAGGAGGACCAAATTGGAGCAAAGTTCATAAAAATCCATAGAGTAGAGAGTAATTGGGAAGAGATGGTTGTCAATAGTGTCAGACCTTTCAGAAAAAATGAGAAGGATGAGGACTGAAAAAAAAATCATTAGATTTGACAATTAAGAAGTCAGTGGTAACTTTGAAAAGAGCAGTTTCTATTGAGTGATAAGGCTAGAGACCAGATGGTAAAGAGTTGCAGGGGTGAGGAACCTGTACCCTTAAGGCCCCATGTGGCCCTCTAGGTCCTCAAGTACAGCCCTAACAAGTCAAAGGGCCTCATTTGAGGACCTAGAGGGCCACATGTGGCTTCGTGGCCACAGGTTCCCCACCCCTTCTTAAGGAGAGGCAATGATTATAGACATTTTTTCCTGGTACTTTGATTATGAAAAAAGAAAAAAAAAAAGGATGATAACTTGAGGATATGGTAAGATCTAGTGAGGTTTTTTGTTTTGTTTTTAAGGAAGGGGAGACCTAAGTATGTTTCTAGGCAGCACAAAAGTAATAAATAGATTAGGATAGATTGAAGATTAGAATTTGTGGTAGTGACTGTGAAGCAATTTTCTGGAGTATGAGATCAAGGGTACATATAGAGAACACAGAGCACAAATTATGAGTCCAACATTTAATAAGTTATTCCCAGCTCAACAGGTAGTTTTGAAATCTGCTATTCATATATATACACATATGTATGTATATGTGTATGTACACATATATGTATATATATTTACACATATATGTATACGTGTGTATACATGCATATACATATATACACATACATAATAACTTCATTAATTCAACAAAAATTTTAGTATCTACTATCTCTAAGGTACTTTCTGGCTCAAAAATTCTATATTCATTGTTGCAAGGCACTCTGCTAAGAGCTGTAAAAGATATAGAACTACAAATACAAGATGGGAGTCCCTCCTTCAAAGAGCATGAAGAAACGTCCATGTAATCTGGATTCTATCTTAGGTCTACTCACTAATCCGATTTCTAAGGTCCTTTCGAGCTCTAAAAATCCAGTGATCACCTTGGGCAACTTTGCAAAAGGAGAATATAGAAATCAATGATCGTTAGGGTCTCTTTTATACCTAAAGTTCTATGAAGAATAATGGTGACTGCTTCTAAGAAAACTTATAAATAATAGCATTGTCTTAAATAGTTCTTTACAGGTACTAAACACTTGTTATACATATGATCTCATTTGATCCTCATAACCCCAGGAGGTAGGTGAGACAAGTTTACTGTTATCATTTTATATACAGGAAAACTGAGGCTTAGAGAAACTAAGAATTTGCCCAGAGTCACCAATGCAGTAAGTGGTGAGTCGAGATTCAAGCTCAGGTTTTCCAACACTTAGTCTCATGCTATTTCCACTGCCCTAAGATAACCTGTAGGCCATCTAAAAATCATTTGTACCAATATAGCCTTTAGAGCAGGCTCATTCTACTCTATCTCTCCATCAAGGTAGAATATGCTGAAATTGGGTGAATTAAATCTAGGCCCACTTAGGTAAGTTAAATCTAGGCCCATTTAAGCATTCACATGGACAAAGTCTTGAAAGCTAATTCTTTTATAAACAAAGATCTAAGGCATTCAAGACCTTAGGTCAGAGAACAGCAGAAAGGACTTCAACAACTCCACAGGGGTAACAACAAATGACTGTACACATATATCCACACCGCTTCCCCAAAGAATATCTCATACTGAAGGAAATCTCACAGAATGTCAGGTCAATCTCCTTTCAGGAAGAGAAATAAAGGAGAAGCCATGGGAAAATGAAACAGATTTATTCTGCAAATACGATTTGAATTTGACTGAATAATCAACCTTTATGGTTACTTTGAGAAAAAGAATCTTTCACTCTTGTTTTCTTAGATTTGACAAAAAATTTAATCTGAATATATCAGAGAATTATACAGCTGATAAGGTCTATATCTCAAAGAGACTGTAACCTACAACCAGAACATTCCAAGAGCACTTGGCTCAGGAAACATCCTTAATATTGCAGACTTTTGAGACAGAACAAATTAAGGCCAATATTTGGGGGACCAGAAGATTTTTTTCCTCGGTAACCTTGGTTAGTCCTTCTAAGGGCCTGTCGCAAGTTGTTCTAGGTTGCTACATCACAGCCAATTAGGCCACATCTCCCTTTTCTGGGTCGTAGGGGTCTGGGTATCTCTTCACTATCAGCTGGAGCCTCCACCAGCTGGGTTGCCTACTGTTAGGTGCAGGCACTCATTTCATTTAACAACTTAACATCAATTTGATTTTACAAAGCAGTGTTTGTTTTAATGATATAGCTAGAATAGAAGTACAAATATTTCTCCCCAACACCTCAGGATTGTATTTTTCCCTGCACCCCCACAGTCTCTGGGCAGAGTGGGCTCACTCCTGGCATAGTTTCTACATAGCCTTAGTCCCACGAAATTCATGCCCAACTGCAGCATTAATTGCCTGCAGAATTCTCACAGCTTATGGCTGAGCTGGGTCTCTAAGGTCCTCATTCCTCTAGGCATCAGTGCTGGGCTAACTGTAAAACTCAAAATGACTCCAGCTCCTGAATTACTGAATTCCTGGAGGCTCATTCTCCTGACTTTTCCTTGTAAAATTGAAGCATCCAAAATGAATATCCTTCATTTAAATCAAAAGAAAAAATGAGTAGACAAAAGGACAAGGTCCATTTTTATGGGTTCACAAGCCAGATTTGGAGGGTAGAGTGTCCAAGACCTTTCCCCTTACAGCAAGTTCTCTCACTGGGCACTACCATCTAGAGAGTTAAACCAAGAGAGAGAAATTGAAGAGAATAGCTAAAACTCTAACAGACTACTGCCTTCTGAAAGTACTCCCCTTCCTTACCTATGTAGTCAATTGAAAAGGCTTCTTTTAACAAATGGCTGAAAAAAAATAAAAATAAAAAAAAAATTTTAAAAAACCAAATGGCTGGTTGTTGTGATTCAGTCATTTCAGATTCTTCATGACCCCATTTGGGATTTTCATGGCAAAGATACTGGAGTGGTTTGCAATTTCCTTCTCTAGCTCATTTTACAGATGAGGAAACTGAGGCAAACAGGGTTAAGTGACTTGCCCAGAGTCACACAGCTAGTAAGTGTCTGAGGCCATATTTGAATTCAGGTCTTTCTGAGTCTAGGCCTATCATTGCATCACCTAGCGGCCCAACAAACGGTTAGCAGGCAGCAAACAGGTAAAGAATGCCTAGACCTCCAAAGTCTCTCCAAGTCACTGCCATTACGTATCATCACAACTTTTCTAAAAGCAGCCTCCTCTTCATCATGGGGAGTTTATATCAGAGCCACTCTGCACAAATACCAGTTTCCTATTACATTTAAATCAAACTAGAAAGAGCATGACAGTAGGGGGGAAAAAACCACTGTCCTTGGCATCAGAAGACCTGAGTAGGCATTGTGGTTCCACCACTTACTAAGAGGATGACCTTTGGTGAGTCACTTGACACCTCTGCGGCTCAATTTCCTCACCTGTAAAATAGGGATGTTAGCTGTGCTATTTACCTCACAGGTTGGTTGTCAAGATTAAATGAGTTAGTGTTAAAAATTCTTTGTCATTACAAAAATAATTTATACAAGTAAAATAGTCTTATTAAATGAGACCCCTTCCAAAAAAAGCTCACCCTTGCTTTAATGATTTCTGAACTTGATTTTAACTGGTTAAATATGGTATATTTGATATAGGCACAATTCAGTGAAGCCATTCATCCAGCAATTTGGGAACTGGGTAAAAGGGCACTATGGTTTTTCCCATTTTGTTAAGTGGAAAAACAGACATATTTCTTCCATATAGTCACAAAGGTTCTAGCACTTCTCTCATATAAACATTTCTAAGAAATTCCACAAGATGATGAATGTAGTTCAAGTCTATTCATTAATTCATTCATGAAACGAATAGTGATTGTGAAAATTATACCTACAAAATATTACAAGGGGAATATGAGAATAAGATAGAGTCTCTGCCCTCAAGGAGCATGAAGTCTCATAAGGGAGACAACTTTACAAAATAATTACAATACTGGTATTAAAGAGAAATTTTTATAGCATCTACAAAGTGTCCTATTCCAAATTAGTTCGCGGAAGAGACAGATCTCAATGGAGGGGCTAAGGAAAACCTCACGGAAGAGATAACCATTTGTTTTCAGCCTTGGAGGATATACAGGAATCAGGCAAGCTGGGCTAGGTAAAAAGAGCATTGTTAATGAAAGAATTGTGTATGAAGGTGTGGGAAAGTGGAGCAAGATTGGACTGGAGCATGGGCTCCTTGAAGGGTAGTCGTTTGAAGTGAGGTGAGGCTGGAGAATTATGCTAGAGCCAAAATGTAAATGACTTCAAATGTCAGGCTAAGCAGTTTAGACTTTCCTTGCTAGACCATGGAGAGGGCGGGGACATTCCCCAAGAGATGAGATTGTCAGAAAGTTATATTTTAGGAAGACTGACCTGGTGATAAACTCTCAGTTGTCACCCACATCTGTTACAAATACTTCATTACTAAATCCGTTACTAAATTCATTACTAAATTACTAAAACAATCCACTAATGAACACTTTTCTATTATGAAGGCAATGTAGTACAGTCGGGTATACTAGGGAAAGGATACAGGGTTTGAAATCAGAGTACTGAGTTTTGATTTCTGGCTCTGTGACATTTTGTGACCTTGGACAAATCCCTAATCCCCTCCTAGCCTCATTTTCTTTTTTCTTTTTTTTTTGGAGGGGAGAAGGCAGGGCAACTGGGGTTAAATGACTTGCCCAAAGTCACACAGCTAGTAAGCGTGTCAAGTGTCTGAGGCTGGACTTGAACTCAGGTCCCACTGACTCCAGGGCCGGTGCTCTATACATTTTGCCATCTAGCTGCCTCTGAGCCTCATTTTCTCATCTGAAAAATGAGGTAATAGGATTAGATGGTCTCTGAGGTCCCTTCTAGCCCTAGACTTATGCATTGTCTTTGGACAACTGGAGAGATATTACTATAAAAGTACAAAATGTATGCGTATATGTGTATGTTTCTATATCTATATATTTAATAACTATATTTCAATATGATTGGTTTCCTTAGTGATCCTATATTTGGGGTGGGAGGTTTTTTTAAAAAATTATTCTGAGAAGGGATAGTTTCACCAGACTTCCAATAGAGTCCATCACACAAAAAAGTCTAAGAATATCTGCCCTAGAGGTGTTGGGAGGGGAGAGTTTAAAACTTTAATAAATGCATTTACAACATCAGAGAGAGAGGCAATTACCAAAGCAGTATGTATCTGTTCTGGGCTGAAAGAGTAAAGGAAAAGAGCTGTTTTATGTCAATGAAGAGTCTATTTCCTTCGTTCTGTGGCTATTTACACAGTGAATAAAATAATTGGGCAGTGCTTCTCTCTCTCAGTAAGAGGATGTGAGAATCAGATGGTTTCATGTTATACTATTGTGGGTGGGAGCTTGGCAGCTCTCATCTCTTGGCTGATGAGAAGCGATGTTTTAAGGGGGTTCCCTTGGAGAGATAGAGAAGTGACTAACTCTTTAACACAGTAACATGAAGCAGCCTGGTTTCTTTGATGTGTAGAAGGATTTATGTTGTGTGTATATTTTTGTTAGTTTTCTGAGGCTAATGTTTAAAAAATACTAGAAAACAGCCATTTGGGTCGTGCATGGATGAACCTCCAGTTTCATGTCTTGTCTTCAATTCAATTCAATGAGGACTTAAGGAAGTACTTTTTTATCAAGCATTGTATCAGGCACTGGGAGATAAAACAATGCAAAGACGGAAAGACTAATTCTCTTCCCTAAAAGAGCTGACATTATTATGGGGGAAATGATATTCATAACTACCATAATACATGCTATAATGTATGTAAGCTTCTTTAGAATAAGGATAACAACTCTTTTTTCGGTCATTGCATCCTTTAGCACCCGGCATGGTGCTCAATGCATAGCAAATGCTTAGAACAGTAACTACAGCTAGGCTTCTCAGTACATAGTTTGCTACACCTGCAAACAGGAAGATCTGAGTTCAAATTTGACCTCAGACAGCAGCTATATGGTCCTGGGCAACTAATCTACCTCTGTTTACCTCAGTTTCTTCATCTGTGAAATGAAAATAATGATAGCACCTACCTCCCTGAGATATTGTGAGAATAAAATGATGTCAATTTTAAAGTGCTGTGTAAATGCTGCCTGTTATGGAGGATGTCAGGTTTTTGAATAAATGCATAAGAAATCTGCAAAATGCTATGATCGTATCTTTTCATTCTTGGTAAATGAAACTGATACTAAGAGAAAAAAAGAAACTAACATGTTTAAAAGAGTGTTAACAATGGGTGGTAAAAAGAAGATACAGAAAAAAAGGAAGCTCCATTAGTGACTCTTGGGGAGGAGAATCAGTTTATATACCACAAGACAAAAAAAAAGTAATGACAACAAAGCTCTAGTAATATCCTTGTTGAAGCACCGGTTCATTTGAAAGGGGTCTTTGTCTTAAATCCCTTTAAATAGGGCTTGATTAGAAACCAGAATCCAACGATATCAAATTCCATTTAAAGTAACTGTAGACAATATAAAATATAATCGAAAAACACTTTTCACATAAATAAAGACAAATCTGAAAAACTGGAGAGATATCAATTATTCATGGGTAGCCAATATAACAAAAATAACAATTTTATTAACAATAAAAATGACAGTAAAAAAACCTAATATTATAAAAATGACAATTCTACCTAAGTCAATGTACTTATCCAGCGCCATACTAATCAAACTACCAAAGAATTATTTTATAGAGCTAGGAGAAAAATAATAAAATTCATCTAGATGTACAAAAGGTCAAGAATATTAAGGGAATCAATGGGGGAAAAATGTGAAAGAAGGTGGCCCAGCAGTACCAGATTTCAAAGTATTCCACAAAGCAATAATCATGAAAACAATCTGGTGCTTGCTAAGAAATAGAGTAGTTGATCGGTGGGGTAGATTGATTAGGTATACAACATTTAGTAGTACCTGACCATAGTAATCTAGTTTTGATAAACCAAAAGACCCAAGCTTTGGGGACAAGTACTCACTATTTGACAAAAAGTGCTAGGAAAACTGGAAAACTGTTTGGCAGAAACTAGGCATAGACCAACATCCTACACTGTATATCAAGATAAGGTCAAAATGGATAAATGATTTAAACATAAAGGGCAATCTCATAAGCAAATTAGGGGAGCCTGGGATAACTAACCTCTCAGATCTATGGATAAGGGAAGGGTTTATGACCAAACAAAAGACAGAGAAGATCACAGGAAGTAAAATGAAATTTTGATTACATGAAATTAAAAAGTTTTTACACAAACAAAATCAATATAGCCCAAATTAGAAGGAAAACAGGGAACCGGCAAAAAAAAAATTGTAGCAAATTTCTCAATTTTCAAATATATAGGAAACTGAGCTAAATTTATAAAAAATAAAATAAAATAAGAGCCATTCTCCAAGCAATGAGTGGTCAAAGGACAAGAATAGGAAGTTCTTAGAAGAAATTAAAGCTATCAAGAGTCATATGAAAAAAAAAGCTTTAAGTTGCTACTGACCAGTGATTAGGTTATTAATTAAGTTGTGTCAGAGGATCTGGTTTCAAATCCTGCCTTTATCACTTACCATGTGACTTTGAGCAAGTCACTTAACTTCCCCGGACTCCATTTTCATTACATGTAAAATATGGGTGTTTAATTAGATGGCCCTTTCTAATCCTGGCCAACCCTAAATCTATGATCCTCTCAGCAAACATATCCTAAGATGTCAATTACCATTTTTGTTGTAGGCACATTGATTGAAGAGACATTGACCCGAGTGTGAATCCCTGCCCTGTCCTTTATTAATTGCATGATCTTTAGCAAACCATTGCACATTTCTGCGCCTCAGTTCTCTTTTCTGTAAGATTGGCATAATAATGGTTGGAGTCCCTGCCTCACAAGGTGTCTGTGAGAAAAGCGCTTTGTAAACCTACATACTTCACATTTCAATAACATGCGATTTTAGCATGTGTATATTCCCCCCACAGATTCAGATCAAAACTCTTTGGTGACTTAGTAGAAGGATTTCTGTCACCAAGCAATTCATCAACCTATGGCTTACCTGGTAATGGACTTTTTTTGAACTTAGCTAGGGTGGCCTTTGGGTGAAATATACATCACTGGAGACTGGGCCCATACTTGAAATTTTTCTAGCTTGATGATGGAGTCAGCATGGTCCTGTGGGAAGACGTCTGGATTTGGAGTCTAAAAGACCTAAATTCAAATCCCAGCTCTGCTCTCTACATGACCCTTGGCAAATCGCTTAACATCTATGGGCCTCAGTTTCTTCATCTGGAAGTGAAGACATTGGAATTGATGGCCTTTCAGGTTCCATCTACCTCTAAAACTGTGATGACAGTAACCTTATGACTCATCACAACTTACACTTGACTGTAATGTTTAAAGATGTTATGGGACACTTTTATACCTCAGTGGATATAGTAAGAGGAACTATCAAATATGAATATATTATTACTATTACTACTACTGGGTAGTTAGGTGGCTAGGCCTGGAGTTAAGAAGATGAGTCTTCCTGAGTTCAAATCTGGCCTTAAACACGTAGTTGAATGACCCTGGACAAGTCACTTAACCCTGTTTGCCTCAATTTCTTCATCTGTAAAATGAGCTGGAGAAAGATATGGAAAACTACTCCAATATCTCTGCCAAGAAAACCCCAAATGGGGTCATGAAGAGTCAGACAGGACTGAAAAACAACTGAACTCAATTACTGCTCCTCCTCCTCCTAAAATATTTGGATTTAGTGAAGGAAGGGTTTGTATTGTATTAATAAAATGAATTATTTTATAAGTTAATATCTTATGTGTAATATTAAATATAATTTAAATGTATATAAATATAATTTAAATAATTAAATAAATAATACTAAAATGCTGATTCAGTCCATTTTTAGATAATTCCAGAACATATTTGACCTTACATGTGATGCCTCCCGAATCTCTTAAAGTGGGACAGCTTGTGGACTAGGGGGTGGTCTATATCACTTAAACAGTGTTCTCAAGGGCCACTATTCTCTTCATTTGGCCATACTGAAAAAAGTTCTTTTCTGTTTTAACTTTGGAAATATCAGTATATACTAGAAAGAAAAAAATGAGTTTAATATGCTAAATTTCAGTTCTGAAATGAATGTAGCCCTGAAGGTAAATGTAACACAAAAGTCAAAAGTTCTCATTTCTTTATATTTCACAAAGATTCTGAGAGGACCTCGGAATAAACCCAGAAAACCTTTCTCCCATGGCAGAGAGACAATCCTTATTCCATCTTCATTCTCCATTGCATTACTAGAGGGGCTATTCCAAACCTTCTCCTTTCAACTCAAGTCTCTGACACCATCTACTTCCCCCATTTGCCTCAGAAAAGGATCTTGCCTCATACTTTACTGAGGAAATAGATATCATTTTCCATGAGCTCGCTCTTCTCCCCTTCCCTACATGTTGAAACTTCATGATATTTGCCCCCATTTTCTCCTCTTTTATTCTAGTCTGTTGAAGAGCTACTCCTTCTCACCGAGGACAACCCCTCTACTTTTGCCCTTGATCCCATTCCATCACATCTCCCACAACTACCCGTTTCATACATATATACATATATATACATATGTCTGTGTGTCTATATATGTATATGTATACATATACATACACACACATATATATGTAAAATTATTACTTCTATGTATCAGTTCTTCCTCTGGATGCAGATAGCGTCTTTCTTCATATGTCCTTTATAGTTAATTTGGGTATTTATAACAATCAAAATAACTTATTCACTCAAAGCCATTATTTTTTTTAAAAAAAATGTATATTTATTTAGTTTGTTAGTTTTAGTTTTCAACATTCATTTTTATAAGATTTTGAGTTTAAAATTTTTCCCCCTCTTTCCCTTCCCCCTCCCCAAGGCAGCATGCAATCTGATGTAGGCTATAATGTAAAATCATATTAAATATATTTCCACATTAGTCATGTTGTAAGGTAGAATTAGAACCAAAGGAAAAAACATGAGAAAAGAAAAAACCAAAGGAAAAAAAGACAGAGAAAACAGTACGCTTCAAACTGCATTCAGATTCCTTAGTTCTTTATCTGGATGTGGATAGCATTTTCCATCATGAGTTTTTTGGAATTGTCTTAGATCATTGCATTGCTGAGAAGAGCAAAGTCTATAATGTTGCTCATCGCACAATGTTGTTATTAATGTGTATAATGTTCTTCTGGTTCTGCTCATTTCACTCAACACCAGTTCATGTAGGTTCTTTCCAGGTTTTTCTGAAGTCTGCCCACTCATCATTTCTTATGGAACAATAGTATTCCATTGCATTCATATACCACAACTTGTTCAGTCATTCTCCAGTTGATGGGCATCCCCTCAATTTCCAATTTCAAAGTCATGCTTAAAATAATATTTCTGTTACTGTATACAGTGCTCTCTTGGTTCTGCTCATTTCACTCTCCATTTATTTCATGCAAATCTTTCCATGTTTTTCTGAGATCATTGAGCTCATCATTTCTTATAACACAGTATTATTCCACCACAAAGTAGATATCTCATAAGAATCTCAATTTCAATATGTCCAAATCAACTCATTATCTTTGCCTACAAACCTATTCCTCTTCTCACTTCCCTTTCTCTATCAAAGGTACCACTATCCTTTCAGTCACACAGTTTTGTAACCCCACCCATAGCCTTTCTAAAAATAGCCATTCTAAATTCCTCACTCTTTCTAACCTCATTTATCAAATCAGTTGCCCAATCTTTCCAATTATAACTCCACAACATCACTTGCATTTGTCTCCTATCCATTCCCACAGCCACCACTCTACCTGGGTCTTCATCATCCCATGCCTAGACTGTTGCAATAGCCTCCTAATTGATCTCCCTACATCCAGCTTCCACTGTAACCAATCCAATCACCCCACAGCTGCCAAGAGGATATTCCTAAGGTGTAGGTGTGAGTATATAATGCCTCTGTTCAATAAACTCCTGTGACTCCCTATTACTTTCTGAGTTGAATGCATACTTCTCTGTTTGGCATTCAAATCCTTTCACCTCCCTTTCTAGGCTTTTTATACATTATTCCCTTTCACACACTTGACACTCCTGCCAAACCTGCTTTTTTATTGTTTATCACACACCGTATTCCACCTTTTACTTCCATGACTTTGCACAGGCTGTCCTCCATGCCAGGAATGTATTCTCTTCTCACTTCTGCCTTTTAGAATACCTAATTTCTTCAGAAGGTCAGTTTAAACACAAACTCCTACACAATGTTTTTTTCTGACTTCCTCCACCTTAATTCACTCTCCAATACTCCTCCCAAAAAACCCTTTGTATTTATTTTTATACACGTTGTGTATATTTATGTAGCTATCCATATGCTATCTTAATAGAATGTAAGCTGCTTGAAGGCAAAGAATGTTTTACTTTTGTCTTGATATTCTCTGTACCTGACATAGGTCGTGGCCTTTAGGAGGCACTTGATAAGCGCTTCTTGGGTTTTTTGATTGACAGATACAACTTCACGCATATAACTGACTAGAAACCAAACTGGTCTAATGTCTATCAGCAAGCAAGAACAACATAGTCATTCATCAGATACAGCCCTGGTGATAGTTCTTTTGTGAAGGACAATCTTTTGCTAGCTTGGATAATAATACCCAGTTAGTTCCTAGATTATAATTATCCTGTGGAAACAGTAAGTTATTCTGGCCCCTCTTCAGAATTGAAAAAAAAAATTGGGCTGTGTACACATACTTGTGAAATTTAAGCACATTATCTTTTCCTAACAAATACTGCTACTGATCTTAATGAATTAAGGAGAGCTAAGTTCAAATGATAAGGGACTGAATTTGACAATGAAAGGTAAACAGTGACATCCTATAACGGATTTGCTAATAGCTCTTTCTTTTTGGGGTACAGTCCCAGTTTCTCTGAAGAACATACTCTAATTATTATTAAAATACCTAGGGCTGAGATAATGTGTACTTTGGGGTTCATCCTATCAGCCAGGTCAGAGTATTTAACACGCACATAGAAAGCTATTCAGATAAAAGCTGGCTACAAAGTATTGAGCCAGAAGTATTATAGTAGAAATAGTCATTGAAACGGAGTCAAACATCATAGGTTTGTATTTTGGCTCTTCCGCTTACTGGTTATTTGACCTTTCACAAGTTACTTAACGTCTCTGGACTTCAATTTCTTCATCTGTAAAATGGGTGGAATGGACCCAATGATTGCTTTGAGGTCTAAATCTCGGCCGCTCCTGGGGATACATCATTGCCTTGTGAATTTAGACAACCTTTTTTGCTTTCTGCCAGATTGGTAAGGTTTATTATTTACCTAATTTAGTACAATATTGGGAAAATTAAGAAGGTATCTACGAATCATCCTGAACTTTTTGGATTTAGGCACCGTGTTGATGTCCACCACTATAAATCCAGTAGAATAAAAGGGTGGGTGAATTGCTTGGGAATGCATGTCATGGCAAGACATACAAAGACAGGACTACTGAAGACTAGATGAAACTTATTGACGGAACTCACTTTTTCAAACTGTTTTACCTTTTCCTAAGCTAATTTCAACATCTCTGTGACTAGAAATCCAGTACTGAAGTCAAGAAGGATCAGCTTCAGATTCTGCCTCTGATACACATTGGCTTTTTGACCGACCTAGTCACCTAAGGCTCTCAGTGTCCTAGGCAACTCTCTAAGGCTAAATTGTTATGAGGTGATGATTGGGAGCAATTGAGGGAGTTTCCACGCTGGTAGGTAGTCAATAAGAAATGAAATCATAGGTTCAACACCTCCTAAAAAATTCTTTATGCATATGTTTGTGTTCAAGATGATTAAAAATATTGAGATTTTTTTAAAAATACCAAAATTTGGAGGAAATAGCACCAAAACAGAGTCTTCCCTGTGATTTCCCTAGTATTTAAGATGAAGTCTGTTCCTTTAATAAGTCAGAGTTTGTATGCTATTTCCTCCGTCTACTATAATGTATGTAATTTTTTCCCAATCTTAAAGCACTAAATAAGCATGAGCCATTATTATTGTTGTCATTAGCTAGTCTCTTCTTGCTTGTGTTCTTCAATAAGCAGCTTTCTCAAGCACCAGACCTGATCCGGGATTGAGTGAAGATGGGAAAACTTTCATAGGATGATACATATAGAGCTGGGAGATCATCTTAGAAGTCTCATCCAATCCTCTCAGAAACAATGAAAACTGAGGTTTGGAAGGGAGGGGTGGTAGTTGGGGGGGAGGGTAAAATAACTTCTGAAAAATGGAAGATTCTGTATATCAGGGGCCTATGTCTGTTCCTTCAACACCTTTGCTTTTTGACCCACCGACTTTCTAAATAAATCTCTGCAGATCTTAGCCAAAAGACTGCAACTGTGATGGCAAAGGGACACAATCACTGCATTTAAACATTTAAAAAGTAGCCTGTGGAAGAGGGATAAGACTCATTCTCCTTGGCTCCCAGAAGGCAGAACTAGGAACAATGAATGGAAATTGCAAATTTAGGCTTAATGTCATGAAAAACTTCTTTACAATTTATAACTATCTGAAAGTAGAATGAGTTTCTGCTCAGGGACTGTCTTTTGCCTTTCTTTGTTATTTAGCGCAATGTTTTTTAGGGTTTAGCACAATGCTTAGAACACAGTAGGTACTTAATAAATATTTAGGTAGGTAGGTGGCACGGTGGGTGGAGGGCTGGGTCCGAAGCTAGGAAGACTCACCTTCCTGAGTTTGAATCTAGCCTCAGAAGCTTACTAGCTGCAAGTCACTTAGCCCTGTTTGCCTCAGTTTCCTCACCTGTAAAATGGAAACCACTTCAGTATGTTTGCCAAGAAAACTCCAAACAGGGTCATGGAAAGTCACACATGACTAAAAATAAAAACAAAAAACGACTAAACAACAACATCAATAAATGTTTATTGACTGACTAGAGTTCTAGCAAAGGCTGAATGAGTACTTGCTGAGTGTATTGCAGAGGAGAGTTTTTAAAAAGTTTTCTGTGTATATACTTTTATTTTCTCCAGACATTTCCCAAAGGAAACCTTTAAACGATACAATCCCCAATCCTAATTAGATTACTGATGATTAACATAAAACGCATGTGTCCTTTCATTTTGACAGCTTCATATTAACACTGAATACAGTATTCAGTTTATACTGAGGACAGTAATTTGTTAATTAGTCGTTGGTAAAATCAGCTCATAAGGTTTTTAGAAGACCCTGGTACCTCAAGGGTCAGAAATATGAATATCACTAACTAGTTCCATGCCCAGCTTCCTCAGAGAGTTCATGAATTAGAACCACATAATTCTAGATTTGAAAGGGACCTTTGAGTCCGTCCAATCCTGCATTTTAGAGATGGGGAAACCAAGGCCCGGGTCAAGCACCCAAAATCACCTAAATAGCGACGCTGATGGAATGAAAGCCAAGGTCTATAGATTCCTATTCTCATATTCTTTTCTTTTTCTTTTCTTCTCAATTTTATAAATATTACTTCATTTTATCCTTACAATGACTCTGGGACACAAATTCCACTATTATCCCTCATTTTATAGATAAGGAAATTGAGGCAGACAAAGATTAAATGACTTACCCAAGGTCACATAGCTAATTAGCGTCTGAGAATGAATTTGAATTCAGGGCTCCCTAACTCCAGGTCCAGTGTTCTATCCACTATTCCACCTATTTGCCTCTAAGAAGGAAAAAGCAATTATTAGGCACCTACTACAAATATTATCTCATTTAATCCTCATAGCAACCTTGGAATGTAGGCACTATAATTATTTCCATTTCACAGTTAAGGAAACTGAGAGAGGCAGAGGTTAAGTGACTTGCCTGGGGTCACACAGTTAGTAACAGTCTAAGGCTAGATTTGAACTCAGCTCTTCCAGGTCCTGCACTCTATCTACTACACCACCTATGCCTGCTGTCACTTATTTCACCATACCATGCATTTGGGCACAGGAAGAAGAGAATACAGTTCAAATATCCAAGTGCTACTCCCACTCTATACCAGCCACCAGTCATTACCTGACCTGAGAGAGGAACACCAATCAATTGGTACTTCCTCTTTCCTATATCTAGCAAACGCCATCTCCTGTTCCCCACTTAATTTAGCTTTTGAGCTTGTACATTCTCTGATCTAGAGGTGGAAAGAACCTCAGAAGCCACTTCTTCTGATGCCTTCATTTTATAGATCAAGAAACTAAGAACCTAGTGGATAATGAGCTGCTTAAGGTCATATCAAAGGCAGAGTTTGAAGCCAAGTATTGTTACTTCGGAGTCAGTGTTCTTTTTTAAAAGTTCTTTTGTTTTAAAAATTAATTTAATTTAATTAATATTTATTTTCTTTCCCTTTCATCTCCTTTACCTACTGAGGGAAAAAATAAAATTCATATAATAAATATATTGGGTAAAGCAAAACAAATTTCCACATTGGCCATATCCAAAAATGTATGTCTTATTTTGCATAATGAGTTTATCTGTCAGGAGGTGTGGGTCAGTCCTCTGAAATCATGGTTGGTCATTGCATCAATCCATTCTTAAGTTTTTCAAAGGTGTTTATCTTTACAATGTTGTTGTTAAATAAATTATTCTCTTGACTCTATTCACTGCACTCTGTATCTGTTCATATAAATCTTCCCAGGTTTCTGACACCATCCCTTTTGGCATTTCTTATAGCACTATAGTATTCCATTGTATTCATACACCATATGAATAGTATCTCTTTGATCCTTTGGCTAACATTGTAAGATAGATACTACAAGCATGATTATTCAGTGGCACAAGAGATCAGAAAGTATTTTATAAAATCTGCAGCATGCAAATGTCAGGGACTATTCTTATTATCCCCAAAACAGCAAGGCAGGGAACGGTACGTGGAAGGTCCCAGACTGAGCCATCCTGTAGGAAAAAAGATTGTCAAGAAAATAAACAAAAAAAATAGACTTTCCATGGGTCTATGATGAAGAAGAGCCCTGGGGAAAATTTATAAAGTAAATAAAGTTCATCTTTGAGACCCTTCTACCCAGAAGTCCTTCTCCTACCTTTCCCTATCTTGAGAAGTAGAGTACTCTCATTCTGACTCCTTGATGTTCAAGGTTTCCCACTATGGTGTCAAACCCAGGCCTGTCTTCTCAGGCAATGTCCTGCCTTTTCAAGTATGAAGACGACCCTCTCTTCCCCCGACTCCACCATCAGTCAATCAGTCAACAAGAATTCATTGTGCTTAGTATGTGCCAGAAACTGTAGTCATGCTACAAAGAAAAGCAGAAAACAGTCCCTGACATCAAGGAACATACATTATAATGGATGAAACAACAGGTAAATAAATAGGTATATGAAAAATATAGGCAGGGCAGATGAAAGCACACTAAAAGGAGAAGGCATTAGCAGCTTAGAGGCCTGGGAAAGGCTGCCTGCCGAGGCCAGGGCTTGAGTTGAATTTCAGAGGAAGCCAGGAAAACTAAGAGGTAGACTTGAGGGGGCAGAACATTCCAAGAATGAGGCACAGCCAAGACAAAGTCATGGAGAGAGGAGATGAAATGTCACGTTTGAGGAATCATGACAGCAGTTACAGTATTAGTAGATATTGATGAAGAAAAGAAGCTAGTGACAAAGTAACTAAGGTGAATTCAGTAATACATTCAAATGCTTTTGTATTTTTATTCATTCCAGCAGGACCTACCTAAATCTGAAACACAGTGATGCATATATGTATACAAAACATTACTTATCAAATCTATAAAAGGTACATTTGCATATTTATTATGCTAAGTCATTTAATGAGATGGACTACTTGCAATGATTCCTTAACCCCCAGGAGTCAGGCTCACAGTGGAAATCACTGTTCAAAATCTATAACTCTGCCCAAACTAAGCCAACTAGCATGTCTATTTCCACAGGACCTCCACGACACCTAGCTATCAAGACCGATCTAATAAACTATTATGGTGTTAATGGTTGATAACAGCTTAATAGGCTACCTCTTCCCAGTATATTTTCATTTTAACAGGTGACCCAATCCCCTATTCATCCATTCATTAAACAAGTATTTAGTGAGTAATTTAGTGAGTACCTGCTGGGGGCCAGCCTCAGTACAAAAGAATGAATCTACTGGCAGAAATTCAGACACCCTGAGAGAGTCCATTAGGGGAAATATGTGGGAGGAGGGAGATAAAGAGCTTTACCAAAAGCTCAGAAATCATAACATGTAGGCATCCACTAGAGAGTGTGTTTGGAGATTCTAGCATCAAAAATGAAAGTATTGGGATATTTATGTCTGAAAAATGTTATTATTCTATCGGGAAAATTAATCATTTTCAATTTAATTTAGGAAAGAGCTTAGCATAGTGTCTAGAGCGCTGGACTTGGAGTAAGGAAGACCTGGGCTTCAATCAACCCTGCAATACCTATTAGGTCACTGTGAGCAAGTTATTAAACCTCTCTGAGCCTCAGTTTCCTCATCTGTAAAAGGGGGAGAATATGTGAGGCATCCCATTGCCCTTGCTACTCTGCTTCATCACCGCCCTTTGCTCCACTGATTAGAGGGTGGGATCTTGAACCCCAAAATGTCCATTTAAAGAGGGACCTCAGCTAAGCCATCTTTTCACTTCTCACCTGGCTGCGCCACTCTCGGACTTTTCTGACTCCTCCACCATGACCCCTCATTGGGTATTTTCTTTAAATCCCTTGTTTTTCAGCCTTTTGTGTATTGTTTTCCTTCATTAGATTGTAAGCTCCTTGAGGGTAGGGAATTTCTTTTTTCATATTTGTATCCTGAGGTCCTAGAACAGCACACAGTAGGCACTTCATGAATGTTTACTGACTATTGACTATCCAATTTGGGATGATGTAGCATATAGAGTACTGGACTTATGGTCATTATACAGATTCCCCTCCTGTGTCAGATACTAGGTACAATAATGGACAATCACTTAACCTCTGAGGACCTCAGTCTTCCTCATATATTAAATGGGGATAATAGGAGGTGTGTTACCTATGCTACAAGATTAACACAAGGAAAGTGAATAGCAAATCCTAGAGTGCTATCATAAATGTAATTTATTATTATGGAAATAAGAGACAATGAGAAAGGAACGTGTAACACACGAAGGGAAGGAGCTAGAGAAGTCAGCTGGACTTTATTTGGTAGGCATTGAGGAACTACCAAAGGTTTTTGAATAGAGGATTTAAATGATTGAATAGAATAAAACTATGTGTTAGGAAGATTAATCAGGTACCAGGGTGAAGAAAGATGGACTATGGAGGAGATAGATTTAGGAAGTCAAGTTGGAAGGTTATCACAATAATCTAACCAGGAAAAAAGTGAGTGCCTAAATTGGGATGGTTACAGTGGGAACAGAAAAGAAATGAACGAGGAATAGAGAAGGAGAATCAAGAAGACTTGACAGGTCATGGAATAACGGAGGGAGAGCCAAGAATCAAAGATGGCTCTCAAGTTTTAAGCCTAAGTAACTTGAGGGATGATGGCGTCTTGAAGTGAAATGGGAAAGCTGGGGAGAAGGGAAGATTTAGGGGGCAAAGCTGATTACTTCAGTTTTCCAATGTTGAGTTTGAGGGGCTTGCAGGAAATTCAAGTTAATCCAATTAGGCAGGCATTCTGGAGCTCTGGGAAGAAGGTAGAATGGAGATAGAGATCTGAGACTATCTGCTTGAAGGTGACAACTCCAACACAATAGATAATAAATAATAAATCATTTGAGACTGAGATTTGACACTAATCTGCTTAAAGGTGACAACTCCAATGGAATAGATAATCAAGAATAGTAAGAAATAAAATAAATAATAATGAATCCAGCAGGATGGATGAGGTCACCAAGAAAGAGAGTGTGGAATAAAAGAGAACCAAAGATAGAAACTTGCGGGGTTTCCACATTTAAGCAGTAGAAGAAAGAAGAGGAGTCAGCAGAAATGACAGAAAGAACCTAGAGAGGGACAACATCAATCACCAAGAGCATCTATTAAGCTGGGGGTGTAATGATAAAAAGGAAACCTGCCCTGCCTTCAAGAAGTCAATCGGTCAAGTCAATAAATATTTATTAAATGCATACTAAACGCTGGTAAATAAATATCCAGATAGATCCATCATTAGATAGATAGATATACAAAACATATACAAATAAGTATAAGGCCTTCATTCCTCTCTAGATTGCAGTCCTGAGCCTCAAGGACTTTCTTTGTCTGTCTCTCCCACTCCCCTCCATGGATACCTTCATCTCTTCTCTTCCCTTTCCAGCTAAATTGATGCGCTGTCTTTCTCAATCAGAATGTAAACTCCTTGAGGGCAGGGACTATCTTTCTGCTGGATTTTGTATTCTCAGGTTCCAGTCAGCACAGGGCCCAGCACACAGTAAGCTAGTAAATATTTGTTTCCCGACAAGACAATTTGGAGGGTGGAAGGCACTAGCAGCTGGGAGAAGATGAGGAAAGGGATTTACATAGGAGGTGATGCTTGAGCTGAGTTTTTAAGAACATAAGCAATAAGGAAAGAAGTCATAAGGGAGAGTGTGCATTCCAGGCTTAAAGGAAAGCCCTCTGACAAGGCACAGAGATGGAGATGGAGATGGAGGATCCTGTGTGAGGAAGAGACAAAAACCTCAGGGAGGGCAACGTCTCTTGTGTAACAATAACAACAAACAACAATGATGATGATAACTAGTACATATATAGTACTTCAGGATTTTCAAAGAAATTTATATATGTCATCTCGTAGGTCTTCCCAACAACCTGTGAGGTTACTGTTATCCCCATTTTACAGAAGAAGAAGCTGAAGATCTTAGAAGCTGTGGCTTCCCCATGGCCACACAGCTGGTGGGTGTCTGAGTCTGGATTTGAACTCAGATCTATCTTAGTCCAAGCCTAGTGTTCTATCCACTAAAAGTTCTATGCCACCTAGCTAGCTGTCTCAGCTCTTAATGCATATTATTATGCCATAAGACCAGAAAGGTAGGTTGAGGCTAAGTTGTAAAGGGTTGTAAATGCTAAACAGAGAAGCTCATACTTGTTCCTAGAGGCAGGGGAGTGCCTTGGCCAGACCTGCACTTCAGAAAAATCATTTTGGCAACTATGTAGAGGAGAGATCAGTGAGAACAGACTGTAAAGAGAAGGCCAGTTAAGAAGCTGTTGCAATAGTCTAAGAAAGAGCTGATTGTGATGAGGGCCTGAACTAGGGGGATAATCATGTGGAAGAGAAGGAGATGGACACAAGAGATGTCGTAGAGATAGAATCGACAAAAAGTGTGGATTGATTGGCTATGAGAGAGCATATATTGACAGGTCATGCAATAACGGAGGGAGAGCCAAGAATCAAAGATGGCTTTCAAGTTTTAAGCATAAGTAACTTGAGGGATGATGGTGTCTGGAACTGAAATAGGAAAGTTTGGAAGAAGGGAAGATTTAGAGGGCAAAGGTTGTGAACTTAAATGACTGGAACAATGGTGGTACACTCAACAAAGATGGAGAAGATAAGAAACAGGGTGGATTTGGGGGAAGGGAAGATATTCAATTCTGTTTTGGACCTAGGGAGTTTGAAATGCCTGTGGGACATCCATGTGGCGAATGTCAAGGAAGAAATTACTCGTATCTAGCCACCTCTTCTACCTATGAGTTGACTCTACCTCAGAGGACATATTATAAAGGTCATGGTAGCTCTCTGGGACATCAGCCTAGTCAAGCAAAAGTCCGAGGCAAGATTTAAACTCGAATCTTCCTAACTCCTGCTCCAGAGCTCCATCCTCTGTGACCTCCCTGTACCTAATGCTAGGGTTACCAAATTAAGCTGGACCCATGTCCTGGCAGAACAGTGGCCTGGCTAAGACCAGCCCACAGCCACAGCAGGCAAGTGAAAATGACTCGTGCTTCAGAATCCTCAGGAATTTAGGTTTTAGCTCCCTAGCAGAATGTTAGATACCTTGTAGGTTGAGTATTTTAATTCAAAGCTGAATCTAACCCTCTAGGACCATTATCAAAGGGTACAGTATCTTCCCAATAACTTTAGGCCATAATAGTCTTGAATTAAAACAGATCAGCCTTGAAAAGACATTGAATGGGAAAACTCTTCATGTCAGTCAACAGATCTTTATTAAACACTTTCTATGTGGATAAATCTAGGTCCAAGTCAGCTTCTATGAACATAGTTGACATGCTTGGAGGAAAGTTAAGATTATAACAATCTTATTAACTTCAAGCATCTTGGCCATAGCTTAATTTTTATAGGATTTCATTTTACTTAAAATGTTAATAACTTTTTAAATAATTAGCTGAATAATTTCTCGAAAATTTTCAAATTTCTAACCTTTTTCATCAGAAAAAAAAGCTTTCTGTTCAGTAGAAAGCAAAAAATAACTTTGCCATAATACATAACGTATGAGTCATGGAATGGGCTTGAATAATTTGCAGACACGTTGCTATTGAGTCATCATGAATGATACAAGACCATTTGAATGTTCCTAAAGCTAAACCTTTTACAATTTACAGGAACAAAAATACTACTACTTTTCTTTTGCCTTATTATTACTCTCCATTTTTTCTTTGCCTTTATGAGGGGTGCTAAGGTTACATGATAACAGTACCATTTCATAGATGAGTAAATTGAGGTACCAGGGGGTCAATTGACTTTCTAAGCATCCCAGAATGAATCACTTGTAGAGCTTGGCATAAAATCTATGCCTCCTTTAAATTTGTCCAGTAGATTTCCTTCCAATAGAATGCAGTAGGCTGAAAAAAAAATTGATACTCATAAATTTAGCCTCGTTTCTCTTAGGACGTGTAAAAATCCTATGACGCAAAAGTATTGGGCGAACTAATGAGGCTTTGTTACATACAATGAAATTCTATCATTTGTCTTTTAAGCATACCTCTTTTTAGATGGACAATTGTAAAGTTGATATTTCCACTCTTCACCAAGGGCCATGGTGATTGCTTCTATTTTTGAAATCATTGGAATCCACCACTTAAATTCTGGTCATAAACAAGTTTCCCCTACTCCCACACTCTCCTGATAAGGCCAGGTTAATAGCTCAGTGATTCCCTTGGTGTTTTAAAAGAGATGCCCAGGTGCTGTAGAAATTTTTTCAACTTTAACATTTTAGAAGCAGCTAGGTGGCAATGGAATGTACAGCTGGGAGTCAGGAAGATCTGATTTCGAAATCTTCTTTCTAATATTTACTAACTCTGTGACCCTATGCAAGTCACTTAACCTCCTTCTCTCTCATTTCCCTCAATGGTAAAATAGATATTATAATAATAGCACCTTGTATTGGTAATTAGGGTGGGACTTTTTTACTGTTTTCTCTTTTGGAGATTGTTGTAATCAAGTGCCTTTGATGCATCTGGCCTTTGTTTCTTTGATTAAATTGGGAGTCTTTGATGACCTGCTTCCGCAAGGGAAAGCCTAGTTCACATAGGTTTGAGTTGCATGGTTGTGATACCTGAAGAAGCGTCACATGGTTTGGAGTTACATGGTTATGACGCCCTTTGACCCTGAACAGGGTACATAAACTCTGAGATTAGCATTTTGTTGGGGGCGCACTCATTGAAAGAGTGTTGGTGACAAGACTCTGGGAAGCCTTTGAAGCAGCTGCTTACCTCCCGGCTTTGAAAACCCTGATATTGGTGCTTCTCTCAGGTAACTATGTATGTATTATGATTTGGTCAGACAGATAAAAGCCTTTCTGTTGATCTGTTTATCATTTCTGTCTGCGTTTTCTCTGAAGTTCACAGTGCTGACTTTTTCTCCTGAACTAAGTGAATGATATATGTATGTTTAATTAGAGTGAGATTGTTAACCCCTTAAAGTTTCTTTTCTTAGAAAAGCAGATCAAAGGACCTGTGCTAGCAGCCCTCCTGTGTGCTCTCATTGTTGGTCTTGTGTTGGTCTTTCACCTCCACAACAGCTACTAGCAGCACTGTTGTTAGATATCTACTTCCCAGGGTGGGGATAAAGTGAGTTAACAAGTGAAAAGTGCTTTGAAAACCTTAAAACACTATCTACATGCTGGTTATTATTATTGTTATTATTATCATTTATTGTTCATCCTTTGTGCTCGAAAAGGACCAATGACATCAGGAGGGTGATGTCTTGGCTTACAAGTGCACTAGATTTAAAGTGAGGCAGGGCTACGCAAAATCATCAGCCTCGCTCTCTCCTCCATAGTCATCAGAATCCAGTGGCAAGACATAGGTTGAGATGACCAGTGATGGCCCCCGATGCAGTGGCTTTTTTAAGCCTTTCCTGGGTCTCAGTTTGTCTGAGACAACACCCATTCAGAAGTTAAAGGCTAGGTAGGAATTGAGACAAAATATGGCCTAGTTTGCCTTCACAAAAGAGTCATTCTGGGAGGGGAAGACCCTCAGAGTTTCTGGCCAGAACAGAAACAATTGTTATTTTTACTCTATTATCATTATAGGTCCTTGACATAAGTAGCCCTATCCAAAAAATAAATAGCCTTCCCTACCCAGAAAGCACTAGGGTCAGTCTGACTTCCCCTGGTTTACTCTTTAATTTTGAAAGGGGGCCTCTGCATCACTGAAGGTGAGGCCAGACAGAACTTTTCCCGTAGCAATACCCTGCGGACTCCAGGGAAGAGTAACCAGAACAAGCGTTTACCATCCAGGGGTGACCATCCACCTCTCCTCATTGCTAATATTTCTCTGAGCATCCTGTTAGGTCTTCCCTCAGAAACTTATCAATTCTATACGTTACTCACACCCCATGTGATCCAAACCCCTCCAAAGAGGGGAGTATGTGTCAGTAGGGCAACAGATGGAGGTAATTAAGGGCAGGTAAACGTCTGGGATTTTTCTTACCTTTTATGATTTACAAGAAGTGAACATACAAACACCTCTAGCAATTATTGTCTGAACCGCCCATTCAGGGATTTAATCATACAGAGATAGGGACTGGACCTGGGATTTCACTGCTATATGGAACTCCCAGATAAGAAAACTCCTTCTGTTAATACAGGTAGAGACATTCTCTGCAGCTTAGAGTTGCTCTGAGAGGTTAAGTCACTTGCCAGGGTCACACAGTCAGTATGTCATAGGTGGGACTTGAACCCATATCTTCCTGGCTCTGAAGGCTGCCTCTTTACCTACTATTCCTCATGTTGATTTCTATTGTTATTTCCCTGTTTTATGCCATATATTTTGCCTGCCTCCTGGCAATGTCACTTTCTTTGGGGCGGGGATCATGCCCCCTACTATTTGTAGTCTGCATGGCACCTACTTAGCAACGTGCTTTGCACAAAGTAGGTCCTCAATAAAGATTTGTTAAATAAAATGAATGAATGAATATTAATAGAGAACGATAATGCCAAGGGAGTAGGATGACTCATCTCCTCTGTAGATAATTAAGAACAAGACAGATACACATATGACTGGAAAGGTTTAGCCTAGCAGCAAAAGCATAAATTAGATTTCCTTTGGAGGATTCTTATAGACTGGAGTTCCTTTATTTCTGTGCTCTAAATTCACTATAACTGGGATCTTCTTCTTTTCCTATCTTTTCATGGGTTTTTAAGTTCCAAAATACCATTTTTACTCAAGTAGGTATATTCAGAGCTTCTTAAAGTAAATGTTCTATGTGAATAAAGGTAATAGGTGAAGATCTTGATAAAGGAGATTTCACTATAATACCTCCATAAAATGAAAAAAATTAATTAAAATTTAATGAGCTCTAAAATAGCTTGGGAGTCTTATATGGTAGAATCAGCATTCCATTTTAATATCAGCTACAGGTATTTTAGGAAAAATGTAGAAAATAGCATGATAACAAAACACAGTCCTAGCCTTAATTTTTTTTCTTTTTCTTTTTTTCCCCCAGTGAAAGAAAAACTAATTGTAACGCTAGGATATGGCATATAGGCTCCGTGAATAATACTGTGAGAATTGAGCTTTTATTGTAGTCACAGAATATTAATGCTTAAAGGAGCCTGAAAGGTCAGTCTTGCTAACCCAACCTCTTTTGATTAGCCTACTAAGAAAAACAAAATAGCAGCTAGTGCTTCTCGTTAGGGCAGCTAAGTTGCATAGTGGATAGAGCGCCAGGCTTGAAATCAGACTCATCTTCCCAAGTTCAAATCTGGCCTCAGACACTTACTAGCTCTGTGACCCTGGGCAAGTCACTTAACCCTGTTTGCCTCAGTTTCCTCATCTGTAAAATGAGCTGAAAAAGGAAATGCCAAACCACCCCAGTATCTTTGCCAAGAAAACCCCAGATGGGCTGGTGGAGAGTTGAACACAACTGAAAAATGACTTAACAACAATACTACAAGCTAGTAATTTTTTTTAAAAAAATCTAGTTTAATGTATGGGATTTAAAAGTCAAAATTATAATAACTAATATTGATGTGGTGCTTTAAAGTTTTCAAAGCACTTTACATAAATTATTTAATTTGAGCCTCTTAACTCACAAGGTAGATACTATGGATATTATTAGCTTAATTTTTATGGACATAGAAACTGAGGAGGTTAAGCGACTTGCCCATGGCCATCCTCCAAAGCAAGTGCCAGAACTAGGATTTAGATCCAAGTCTTCCTAACTCCAACTCTGTTATATGATCTACATTGTTAAACATGTGTGTGTGTATTATCCATAGTCATAATTACTTAGGAATTCATCCATTAAACCAATAATATCACAAACTTTTGTCAGGTGCCATGCTATGGGGGTCACAAAAACATATGATATAAAACCCAGTCTCTGTATTCCCAAGAGCATGTAGTCTAGTTTTGAAGATAAATTTATTAACAAATAACTATCAAACAAGACAAAATATGGTAGGTACCATATGAGGATCACAAGAGGCCCTGGAGATTATCTAGTCCAACCACCTAATTTTAGGGATGAGAAGACCAAACCCAGAGAATTAAAGAGGCATGCACAAAGTCACACAGCAGCCCAGCCTAACAGGTCTCCCCATCTGAGAATTGGTCTTTGATGCCACACTGCAGGAATCTGAAGGAATCAATCCATGCCCCTAGAAAGAGAAGAAGAAGAATGGATCATAGAAATGCCTGGACATTTTAAAGTAAGTAAGGCGATGAATTCAGCTAGTATGGGCATAGGTAGGATGGTTGAACACCATGAAATCCCAGCTAGTTTAATAGCATGTCAGGTTAACATTGTTTCATGACTTCTCTAGTAAAATTGTTAAATCTAGGGTTAGGCACAGGGACAGTAAACAAAGCAGATGGCTAAAGGAATGTCAACGAAGAGGCAGTATAGTAATACAGTGAACAAATTGGACTGGACATCAAAAAACCAATATATTCCAGGCCAGGCTCTATCCCTTTTACATGTCACAACCTCTACCTGGAAGGTTTCATGAATTCAGTGAAGGTCAGTAAATTCAGGTATCCAGGTGTCAAGGACCTACCAAAAGCCAAATCAGGGATGGCCCTTTTAACTGCCAGACTGAAAACTCACTGTCAAAGTCAAGGGCTTACTGTTGTTGAGTCATTTCAGTCATGACCCCATTTAGGGTTTTCTTGGTGGAGATACTGGAGTGGATTGCTATTCCCTTCTCCAATTCACTTTTACAGATGAGGAAACTAAGACAAACAGGGTTAAGTGACTTGCCCAGGGTCACACAACTAAGTGTCTGAGGACAGATTTGAACTCAGGAAGATGAGTCTTTCTGACTCCAGGCCTGGCATCCTGTGCACAGCACCATCTACCTGATCATAGGGCTTTCTAAGTTGGCATTGAAGATCCTTGTTTTGACATGTACTCATCTGACCCATGTTTTGTTTCCATTTCTTTCTTTGTAATCTTTTTCCTTTTCTTGTGTCTGACCTCCCTTTGCTTTCTATAACACAATAACCACCTGCCTTTCCATTCCCTGAAGGCTTCCTCTACTTAGGTCTTTACTTCCAGAGTGTGCCAAAGCCAGCTTGAAATGGATCCCAAGCCAACTGTTACATTTTCAGTGTGAACATTTACACCTTAGAAATCTGAAAAGGACTACAAATCAAGGCCTAATCTGTTGTTTTGTTGATTGTCCAGACTTAAGAAAGTGATAGAGAAAATATTAATAATGCGTATTCTTGTGTTGTGAGTACATTTTTTCAGAGTTAATATTAACTGTTAAACATTTATCTACCAACACACTGCTGATTTAGCCCCTCAAAACTCTCAGACCCTCAATAAGCCCTAGCCATCTCTGACTACAGTTAAACCTTTAGACCTAGGATTTCCTTTCATGCTATAGAAATGACTCTGATCTCATACTTTCTTCCTGGGATTGGAGGATAACTTGGACTCTTTACAGGTCCTGAAAACATTATATACATACATACATATATACATAGGTGTATGTGTCTACCTCCAGGGGATTGGCACTTTTATCTTACAGGGAATAAGTGTGTGTGTATGTATATGTATGTGTACAAGTACATATACCTATACCTATACCTATACATGGATAAAAGTGCCACCCTTCTGGAGGAAAGCCAGGTAGGTGATGGGAGAAAACATCCTGTAGACCTAGGTCCACTGAGGAAGTGCTTGTCCCATGGTCCTCTGCTCCAGGACCCTCCCTAGCCACTAGTACCTTTTGCCCTTAGCAGCTTTACATACAAGTTAGAAGGGAGTGGGGGCGGGAAAGAACCATTATGTTGCTTTTTGGCACAAGGGAAGTTCTCCATTCATTTCTGCTCTGTGGACTTACTCACATGCTAATAGCTTCCTATTAGTCACTGAGTGAATGACCCCTCTCCTCAAAGAGATCAGCTCCCTGTTGGCCTGCTCTGCAAACTTTCTGCCCAAATTCAAATAGGTGCCTAATAATGGAAAGTAGCCATCAGTTGAACAATCCAGATGCTTCTTTTGCTGTGGATCTGATCGCGAAAGCTGCCCTTTCTTGTTCCAGCTCACAGATTCAGAGCTAGAAAGGAGCTTGGAAGGCCAAGCACCCCAAACCCCTCATTTTACATATGAGGAATCTGAGGGCCAGAGAGATTAAGTAGCTCGCCCAACCTCACACAGCTAATAAGTAGCAAAGCCAGGATTTGAACCCAAGTCTTTGGACTCCAGACCCTGTGTTCTTTTCCACTGTAGCATGCCGCCTCTCACTAGATGATCAGTCCTCAGAGGGGCTGACCAATCCCACCAGGGAAAATGACACACATGCAGAAATCTGGTGTATTTTCTCTCGGAGTTTATAAATTGAGGATTTTAAGGAGATACTTCCCTCCTGCTCAAGACACAATGGTCAGGCACCATGCCATCCACTATCCTGCCAAAGCATCCCAGGTGCCGTGAAGAGAATGAGTTGGTTCCACTCCCCACTTTTCCCAGCGGTTCTTAAGACCTGCTGACTCAAGCCGCATGACCCACTATAATCCTGGAGTGCTCTAAAGTTTGCTACTGACAGCCAGTCTCCTGATCCCAGCTGGTCTCTGACTGTTTGACAAAGAAAACTCGGAACTCCTCTGAGAATCAAAGGACTTCTGGGACATATTTAGAGCCATGGAAGCCACAGCTTTGCCCTCATATGGTAGCTCCATTCCCCTCCCATTTCTAGAAGATATTTTGCTACCTCTCCCCTCTAGTCTGAAAGGCACATCCATTATATCAGCTGGACGTTTTAGCAGGATCTCTGCCACAATACAATTTAATACCAATATAACTGGGGCTTCTTTCACACCATCCCTGAAATCTGTGCCAACCAACCGCTTGTCTCTCCAAAACGTGTAACAGAAAAAATCAAGGATTTATTCCACCATGTCCAGGCTCCTGCTCCCCACACACTCATGCTTATGCTAGGTGACTTTTGTTGTTCAGTCTGCTTTTCAGGCACATCGAATTCTTAGTGATCCTATTTGGGATTTTCTTGGAAAAGATACTGGACTATTTTGCCATTTCCTTCTCCAGCTCATTCTACAGATGAGGAAACTGAGGCAAACAGGGTCAAGTGACTTGCCCAAGGTCACACAGCTAGTATGTGTCTGAGGCCAGATTTGAACTCGAGAAGATGAGTCTTCCTGACACTAGACCCTGCACTCTACCCACTGCACCACCCAGCTGTCCATCTAGGAGATTATGTTCACTTCTAAATTATCCAAAATAGAGTACAAAAAGTATATTTCCCTAGAGGACTTAGGCTAGATCAGGTCTGGCTCTCCACCTGCCATATTAATTCAGAATAGTAAGAACCTAGTAACCTTCCATCTAAAGCCTGAAGCAGTAAGGTGATGCAATGGATAGGGCCAGGAAGTCAGGAAGATCTGAGTTCAAATTCTACCTCAGACACTTATTACCTGTATAACCCTGGGCAAGTCACTTAATCTCTATCTGCCTCAATAAAATGGGGGCAAAAGTAGAACCTATAACACAACTCCCCTCCCCCAGGGTCGTTGTGAGGATCAAATATTTGTAAAGTCTGTGATGGCACAATGTAGGCGCTTCATAAATGCTAGTTTCTTTCCAAGAGCTGCCATCTACCCTGTGCTCTACTGGTATTACCTCTACTGTTCCAAATCTGATTTTTTTCATCAATACTTTGCCCACTCCCCATTCAGAGAATAAGTCTCTTTAAGAAATAGGTCAAGGGATGCCCCCTTTAATTAAAAAAAAATAATAATAATCAAATTGGGAGGGGAAGACACTCAGGGTTGTCGGCCAAAAGAGAAACAGTAACTATGTACATTCACTATGAGCCAAGAGGGCCCAAAAAATAATCATTAAGTGGTCATCCTGGGCTATCTCCAGTGGTCCTGAATGATATCAGGCCACTGCACCCAGATGGCTCTTGTACAGCCCTCCCTCCCTCAAATCAAAGTCAATTGCAAGTCATGTCATCATTTTCCTGATGCCATGGTCCTCTTCAAGAGCAAAGGACAAATCACAGCCCACTCCCCAAATTAGGTAAAGGTTTTTGTTGGTCTGGCTCATCTTAAACAGTCATTTCTGCCAGATACACAGGGAGTGGGATATGGAAGTAAGCATGGACTACAGAACAAGTATGGAATCTGGAAACTCACCTTCTGTCTCCAACTCTGAAACTGAAATGACTGTTACCCTTCCAAGACAAGACTCCCCAAACCCTAAGACTAGGACTCGGGAGGAAATGGTATCAGAGCCCTTCCCCTCATCCCTCAAGCCCCACTAGATGCCAGTCCACAGAAATGACTTTATGAGCAAGAGCACCTCAAAAACCTCTCTGTTGTTCCAGACTGTGGGGAAGAGATGGTCCTTTTACCCGACTAAAATCAATTTCTCTACCTGATACCAAACCTCCCGCCTCCTCCAGAAACTTTACTCATCCAGTATTCCCTTTACATCTTATCTTCCACCTCTGTCTACTTATTCCTTTCCCACTACCTACAAACATTCCCAGATTTCTCCTGATCTTAAAATAATAGCTAATAGCAATTGCTAACATTTATATAGCATTTGCCATGCACCACTTTACAATTACTATCTCATTTGGTCCTCAAAACAACCAGAGGAGGTAGGTGTTGTTATTATCCCCAGATAAGGAAACTAGGGTAAAAGAGATGAAGTGACTCGCCCAGGGTCACACAACTAGGACGTGTCTAAAGCCATATTTAAACTCTGGTCTTCCTGACTCCAAACCCAACTGGCTGCATCCACTAGCACACCTACCTGTTCTCCCAATCTTCACCTGAGCTCACCCTCACCCCCAACTCTTGTCTCAAATGCTGATTGAGCTGAAATGAATTCTTCCTTTTCTTTACCAACCTCCTAGAAAGACCACTCCTAAACTTTCAGTTGTAACCAGTGCCAGAAGCCACAGAGAAGTCAAAGAGGATGAGAACTGAGGAAAAATAGAGGGGATTTAACAGTTAAGAGATTTTACTACCCACTCAGGTTTTTTTCTTAACATGTTGACTGCTTTATTTTTTTAAATAAATTATTTATTTTTAGTTTTCAACATTCACTTCCATAAGTTTTAAATTTTCTCTACCTCCCTCTTCTCCACCCTCCCCAAGATGGCATGTAGTCTGATATAGGCACTACATATACATTCCTATTAAACATATTTTCACGAGTCATGTTGTATAGAACAATTAGAACGAATGAGAGAAACCACAAGAAAGAAAAAACAAAAATAAACTAAAGAAAAGAACAAATAGTATGCTTCAATCTGCATTCAGACTCCATATTTCTTTCTCTGGATATGGATGGCATTTTCTATTGTGAGTCCTTTGGAGTTGTTTTAGGTCCTTGCATTGCTGAGAAGAGCTAAGTCTATCAAAGTCAGTCATCACACACTATGGCTGTTACTGTGTAAAATGTTCTCCTACTTCTGCTCACTTCACTCAGCATCAGTTCATATGAGTCTTTCCAGGTTTTTCTGAAGTCTGCCTGTTCACATTTCTTATAGCACAATAGGATTCCATTACATTCATATACCACAACTTGTTCAGCCATTCCCCAGTTGATGGGCATTCTCTCAATTTCCTGGTCTTGGCCACCACAAAGAGAGCCGCTATAAATATTTTTGCACATGGAGGTCCTTTTCCCATTTTCATGATCTCTTTGGGATACAACCCCAGAAGTGGTATTGCTGGGTGACCCACTCACTACCCCTTCTGACCTCTGACCCCACCACTAGACTGAACTTGCTCTCTCCAAAGTTACTAATGATCTCAACTATTAAATCTCCTGTGTTTTTCCTAAGTCCTCATCCTCTTTGACTTCTGTGTGGCTTTTGGCACATATTTTCTCTTCCCTTGGTTTCTGTGACGCTGCTCACCTCTGGTTTTCTTCTATCTTGTTCAACTCCTTCTGGAACTCCTTTTCTTGGTCATCATCTGTTTTCTAGCCCCTAAGCCTGGATGTCCCCCAAAGCTCTTGTGGGATCCCTTCTTTTATTATTCTTTCTCTGTCTCTCTCTCTCTACATACACACATACACACACACAAAAGGTACATACATGCATATTAAACACATGTAGATACACATAAAATACATATAATAATGCATAGACATATGTTTTAATATGATAAATATCAATGTGTATGTACACATATATATTTACACATGCACACACATATAAAACACAGCTCCCTCGTTGATCTCATTAATTCCCGTGGGTTGAATGATCTTTGTAATGAGCTGTAATGAAACTGGTCTATCTGCTGCTCCCTATAAAGGATTTTCCAATTCTTCCCCCTCCAGACCTTTTTACAACCTGCTCCCCACCCTGCCCCAAGACTGTTCTCCCTCTTCATCTATGTCTTGGAACTACTGTACTTCTCCCTTGCTTCTTTCCAGACTCAACCTGAGCCCTACCCTTCCCAACTGGCGTTGGTCTTCACCCACTGGAAATTACTTTGTATTTAATATGTATGTATATGTTTGCTGTATATGTGTGTATGTATGTATATATGTATACATACACATACATACAAATGTATTTAATTATCTTTGTGCATGTTGTTTCCCTCCAGTAGAATATAAGCTGCTAGGAGCAGAGACTGTCTGGTTTTTGTCTTTCTTTCTCCAATACTTAACCTAACTCCTCAGCATAGCACCCAATTACTCAGTACATTCCATTAGCTCCCTATCACCTTTGAGGTGAAATATAAGCCCCAATGGCTTTTAAAGATTCTCACCGTCGGTGCCCAACCTATCTTTTCATGCTTGTTATATTTTATTCCTCTTCGTTTGTACTCTGGTGTAGACAGGGCTATTGCTGGTGCCAGCTGCAACCAGCCCAAAAGAAGAGTCAACTGCAAAATTTTACATGTGAGTATTAACACCTTGGAAATTTGCAAATGCTACAAATTAAGGTTTGATTTATTGTTTTGTTGCTTGTCTTGACTTAAGAAAGTGATGGATAGGATGTTAATAAGTCAGATTAAGCTTAAAAGTATCCTGTGTACATTTTTTAGAAAATTGGTTGCTAAACATTTACCAGCATACCCCTGGGGGCAGCCAAAAACTGAGGTTCCTACTGTTCTTAGAACACCATTTCCCATCTTCATGCCCATATACTGGCTAACTTCCAGGCCTAGATCATACACTCTCCTCTCTCTGTCAACTAGAACCCCTAACTTCCTTCAAGAGTCAGGCCAATCACCAGCCTGCCCTGCATGAGGCCTGCCCTGACCCCTCCTCCTGGCTTCAAGTGCCTTCTCCTCAAAATTACCTTGTATATGTTTTGTATATATTTGGGTATATCCCAACATATGTAGATATTGTTGTTCAGTCATTTCAGTCTTGCCATGACCCCATTTGGGGTTTTCTTGGCAAAGATACTAGAATGGTTTGCCATTTCGTTCTCCAGCTCATTTACAGATGAGGAAACTGAGGCAAACAGGGTTAAGTGGCTTGCCTATGGTCACACAGCAAGTAAATGTTTGAGGCCAGATTTGAATTTAAGAAGATAAGTCTCCCTGACTCCAGGCTGTGCCATCTAGTTGCCCTTATATATATATATATGTATATATATATATATATGTATATATATATATATACACACACACATGTATATACACACATACATGTATATGTGTATATACATATGAACACATATGCACATATACACATATACATAAACACACACACATAGTCTCACCAACTAGAATGTAAGCTTTTTTTAAGGTAGAGATAATTTTGTTTTTCTGTGTTAAGCAATGGGGCCTGGAGTCATGAAGACCTGAGTTCAAATCCAACCTCAGACACTTACTAGTTACATGTCTAAGTACAGCTTAACTGCTGTCTGCCTCAGTTTCTTTAACTGTAAAATGGGGATAATAAAAGCACCGACCTCCCAAGGTTGTTGGGAGGATCCAATGATATAAAAAGCGCATCTTTCTTTCCTTCCTTGGCAATTGATTAGAAATGGGGACGGGAAAGATTCAAGGGTGACTTCAAGCTTGGGGTTCTGGATGACTACAGTATTAGTTGGTAACCTCAAGAGAAACAGGAAAATTTGGATAAGTGACAGGAAATGTGTCAGAAGCCAGCCTGACCTAAGGTAGTCTTCTTGAGTCTGAGGGCAGCTCGCTGGCCAGCCGCTGCACCAGGGCTGTTCTTCATCTCATTCATAAGAATCACCAGAGGCTCAGGGACAAATTATTGCTTTAGGATTACACCAATGGATCGATAAGCATCAGACACTGTCTCCTAAACTGTGAAGTCACGTCATTCTCAAATCACGGGATTTTGACATCTGATGGGTCATCTAGCTCTAAGGGTATTAGACTCATAGTCAAAAACAGTCGATCTATATCTGAATAGTGATTGGCATTTATCTAGCATTTTAGGTTTTACAAAGCACTCTACATACATTATCTCATTGGATCCGCAAAATAAAACTGATGCAGAAGGCGCTACAAATGCTATCTCTATTTTACAGACAAGAAGATCCAGGTTCAGAAAGTTTAAGAGCCTCAGCCAGGGTCACACAGCTTGCGATTATCAGAGAAAGGATTCAAACCCAGGTCTCCTTCCACCTCCAAGTCCACACAGCCTTTCTGTCTACCTGAAATAGGAACCTCCTCTGTAACAATTTCTAACTATCATCTGGACTCTACCTGAATACTTCCAGAGGTGAGCAATTCACTTCCTCACAAAACTGATTTTTTGAACAGAAAACAAGAAGTCATTGGGTTTGGGGTTTTTGTTTTTGTTTTTTTTCAGTCAACTGAAATTTGACCCTTTGCCATTTTTGGCCATTTTTCCTAGTTCTGCCCTTTGGGCTAAGGAAGAGAAGGCTAAACCCTCCTCCACATGGCAGGCCTTCAAATATTTATACGTAAAGCTAACATATCCCCTCCAAATCTTCTGTCCTCCAGGGTAAACATTCTCAATTCTTGAAAATAGTCCTCACATGGTATGATTTTGAGTTGCCTCACCATTCTGGTTGCCCTCTTCAGGACAATCTCCAAATTGTCAATATGTTTTCTACAATAAGGTACCCAAAATTGAATACAATACCCCAGAAGTTGTCTGATGGGGCAAAGTACACCAGGATTGTGAAGACTATCACCCCTGTTTTTGGCTCTTGACTCCATGAATTCAGCCCCAAAACACACTAGCCTAAAGGGGGAAGAGGGGAATGTGCGCTATCATGCCACTCTATTGACTCACACTAAATTTGCAGTCCTTATTAACTGAATGTGTCTAGGAAAGTTTCTCCCATTCTTCACTTGGGCAGTATAAGATTATTACATTACTTCATGCCTCTCATGGTTTAGCCGATCGAATTTGGCTCCTAACACAATCCTGTGGACAGTTTTTTGTGTCCTGATTCTACCATTCAGTGCAATAACCATCCATAACAGATTTGTGTCTTCTATAAATTTAATAAAAAAGGGCACTCATGTCTTCATTCATGTCTTTGTCAAAAAAGGATGAACAGAACAGGGTAGAGGATAGATCTCTATGGCAAACCATCATAGACCTCCTTCTAGATTGACATCAAATCATGAATTACCACACTTCGAGAGGTATAGTGGGGTACTAAAAAGCACTGAATTTATAGTCAGTCAAGACCTAAGTTTGAATTCCTCCTATGACTTACTAGTTGTATGGACATGAGAAAGTCATTTAATCTCTGCACTTCAGTTTCCTCATTTATTAAATGTGGATAATATCATCTCTTGAGCAGCTGGGTGGTACAGTAGGTAGAAAGACAGGCTGGGAGTCAGGAAGACTCACCTTCATGAGATCCAAGCTGGCTTCAGACACTGAGCTGCTGCTTGACCGTGGGCAAGTCACTTAATCCTGTTCAATTCAGTTTCCTCATCTGTAAAATGAGTAGGAGAAGAAAACGTCAAAGCATTCCAGTATCTTTGCCAAGAAAACCCCAAATGGGGTCATGTGACTGAAAATGACTAAACAACCACAAAAAAGTTATCTATAATTCTTCCCTCACAAGGTTGTTATGAGAATCAAATAAGATAACACATGTCAATTTTTGTAAACCTTAAAGCGCTGTATGAATGTCAACAATTATATGAGCTTGGTCATTTCAGTAGTTACAAGCCCACCTAACCATAGTATCATTCTGTGCAAAAGGATTTTATGACAGATTTTGTAAAACATCTTTATAAAATACAGGTATACTACATGATGGTATTCCCCTGATCTTCCAGGTTGGCCATCCTGTTGTAAACTAGAAATAAACTTAATTTGGCATGACTTGTTCTTAATTAATTTGTACTACCTCCGAGAGACAACTGTTTCTCTTTCCAAATGCTAACAAAACACTCTTTAAATATATGCTAGAACATTTATAGGAATGTAAGTCAAGATTCCCAAGCTACTCTGCAAAGAGTCTACCTTCTCCCCCCTTTTGAAAGATTGGGACATTTGTTCCTCTTTCTTCCCTTGGTACCTTTCTCCATTCTCCATGCCTTTTTCAAAGGACACCGATACAGATTCCACAGGTATCACACCCACATGGTGTGAGAGGTTCCTGATTCAAACATTTAATAGGTGTGAAACCCTTGGTGATTCACTTAGACTCTCTTCTTTAAAATAAAGAGATGGACCAACTGACCTCAAAATCTCTGATTCCTGCTCAATCTCCGATTCGAAATCTCTGAGCCTCTGATGATCCTCCCTATATCACCTTGTCCAAGGTGAGACAATGAAAAAAAGTACTGCCTCTGGTGTCTAAGATCTATGTTAAAATCCTGCTTCTGATATTACCCGTGTGATCTCAGACAAGTAACATAATATGATCTCTGGGTCTAAATTTCCTTATCTGTACAATGAGGGGTTGGCCTTGAGGGTTCCTTCCAGCTATTCATCTATGATCCAAGGAACTCAGTTCTTGGCAGAATGGTAGAATGCCAGATTTAGAGTCAGGAAGACCAGAATTCAAATCCGGCCCAGACACTGTTTCAAGAATCCAGTTAGCAGCTGCTGTGGAGGGGTAGGAGTGGGGGTGGGGTTGGGGGTGGGGGTGGGGGGTAAAACCAACAACAACTAGTTCACAGGTTCTTTTGATCTGCTTTACTAAGGAAAGCAACGTTAAGGGGTCAACAATGTTACTTTAATCCAACATGTACATACATCATTCACTTAGTTCAGGGAAAAAAGCCAGCACCCTGAACTTCAGAACAAATGCAAACAAATTACAAACATTGACAGATAGACGTCTGATTCAAATCTCAATGCATAGTTACCAGTGTTTAACAAAGTCCCAACATCCGGGTTTACAAGCTGGAGGGCTCTTAAGCTACAGCTGCCTGGAGTCTCTACATCAGTGAACTGCCAAGAGCGAGAGCCCTAAGCAAACAGCTCTGTCTTCCCTTTTTATACACTCTTTAGCCATTATCAAACGTCATCTGAGCAACCAGAACTTAAGCTCTTACTGTTGGCTCTGGTCTTAGCAACTCCCCTTAGGACCCTGAGGGCTTCATGCCCACATAGGCTTAGCACCTAATAGATAGGGGTTTGGGCCTGGGGCTTTGCACCTAATAACACTCAATCAAAGACACTGAATTAATCAAAGGAAACAAAGGCCAAACTCTTCAAGGGCACTTGGTTGAATAAGTGCTAAGAGCCCATCTTGATCCCCAATACAGACACTTTGTAGCTGTGTGACTGTGAGTGAATCATTTAATTCCTCTTGGCCTCTGTTTCTTCATCTGGAAAATGATAGTAGCATTAGCACCTTCCTGGCAGCCAGGTGGTACAATGGATAGAGTACTCGGTCTGGAGTCAGGAGTTCAAATATGACCTCAGACACTTACCCAAATCCTAAGTTCAAATGTGA
Source organism: Phalanger gymnotis (assembly GCA_028646595.1). NCBI lineage: Eukaryota > Metazoa > Chordata > Mammalia > Diprotodontia > Phalangeridae > Phalanger > Phalanger gymnotis. The sequence continues at coordinate 524,179,183 of CM053622.1, forward strand.
CCTCAGACGCTTGGGTACTGGGAAACTTAACTCTGCCTCAGTTTCCTCATCTGTAAAATGAGCTGGAGAAGGAAATGGCAAATCTTTGCTAAGGCACAACTGAAAAAAAAGGATGAGGGAAGGGATATAAAGTGAAAAAAGACTAGAAAGGTACATTATGTGGGATGGGGTATGGTGAGGGGGGAGGGTGTGAAAGGCTTTGCCTGCCAAACACAGGATTTTACATTGAATTCTGGAGGTATTTGGGAGCCACTGGGGTTTATTGAGGTAGGGTATGACATGGTGAGACCCACAGTTTAGGAAGATTGGCTTTGACAGCTGAGTAGAGAATGGATTGGAGTGGAGAAAGACTTGAAACATGAAAACCAACCAGCAAGCTATTGTATTAATTCAGGAGAGAATCAATGAGGCTGCGCACTAATGCAGTGACAGGATCTGAAGGGAGAAGGGGACATATCAGAGAGCTGTTGTGAAGGTGAAATCAATCCACAAGCATAGGCAATAGCTGGGATTTGAGGGAAAAGAGAGTGTGGAGTCAGAAACGACTCCAGCAAACTAATATCAGGGTGTGGCTCAGAGCTAATAGCCTGACTCAATTAAAATCTTCCATAACTCAATTAAACCTTTCTCTATGAGGTGTGAATGGGTCAATAAGTACCCAAGTCAAGGATACTCCCAGTTTCCTTTAAAGGAATGAGACTAAATGAGCCTCAAAAGCTTCATCCTCTAATCTTTTTAAGTGCTCCTGAGTATTCCAGCCACACCCTTCTACATACATTATATCATTTGAACCAGCAACCCAGTGACTTAATATTTCACATATAATTATCCCCATTTATAGATACGGAAACTAAGATGGATAGATTAAGTTACTTGCCCAAGGTCACACACATCTGGACTCAAACTCAGATATTTTCCATCTAAGTCCATTGTTGTTTCTAAAATCACAGCTACCACTTTAGAAAGATGGGGTGGGGTGGGGTCTGTATCTGACCTTGCTGTGTGTTTGTTAAGAAAATAAAATCCCTGCCTTCTATGTACACCTAGGTTCAGGGTCTAACAGTCGCGCCCATCAGCCAGCCTCCCCCACTGCCAACCCATTCTTTTAGGCATCCAGCTTTTAATTAGAGGCTTAACCAAACAATTGTAACCAGAATCTCATTTACCTAGATGTAGCCTTTCAACTGAGCCCTTCCCGCCTCAGTCACTAAATTCAGTTTTCCTCATGATTCCTACCAAATGAATTAAAACTCATCTGATCATCCACCCCCACCTTTTGTTGTCTGTTTCCCCCTAGGCTTCTTGGTCTTATTAATGGGTCATTTAACTTTTCACAAATCAGGTCTGCTATTTGCTTCTTCATTTGTAGAGGCACAAATGTGTAGTGAGTGGTTCTCAAACTTTTTGGTTTCTGAACCCCTGCTGCCAAAATTATTGAGGAACCCAAAGAGCTTTTATTTCTTGGGGTTACTTCCATCAATATTTACTCCATTGAAACTAAAACCAACAACTTTTTAAATCTAGCAAAAAAAAAAGATGGAGGAGAGTTCACATAGGTAACAAATATTTACAAAATATTTCTTAATTCATTTAAAAAACAATAATAAACCCATTACATGTTGATATAAGTATCATGTTTTATGAAAAAATAACTACACATTCTAAGACAAAAAGGAATAGTGAGGAAAAGTGGCATTGTTTTGCCTATGTTGGCAAATCTCTTTAATGTCTGGCTTAACGGAAGACAGCTGACTTCTCATAATCTGTAAAGATGTATTGTTTTGGCTGAAGCATACCAAGAAAATCTGGCCTCACACAGATTTGTAGTAGGAAAAGGGAGGGGTATTTTAATTAGAAAAGACCATGTTAGTATTAATGTTAAAATAGTTTGGGTCCTGAAGAGCCTTTGAAAAGTGGTCCCCCCAGGAATCTTTGAGAACCATATTGATACAGTGAGAAGACCAACGTACTGGGGTTCAAGAAAACTTAATTTTTAAAATGTATGTTCTTTTTTATTTCAAATTTTACATTTTCATGTCACTCAATAAACATTTATGTGCCTACTATGTGCTAGGCACTGTGGGAAGCACTAGAGATAAAAAATCACTACACTTAAGAGAGCTTAAAGAAGGTTTCCTACACAAGATGAGCTTTTATTTGGGACTTAAAGGCAGCCAGGGAAGCAGGAGGTGGAGGAAATGGGGAAGGAGAACATTCCAGGCACGGGGGACAACCAGAGCAAATGCCTGGAGCAGAGAGATGGAAGGTCTTCTTCAGGGAGGCCAGTATTACCAGAGCAAAGCATATATGATAGAAAGTAAGAAGCCTGGAAAGGTAGAAGGGAACTGATGGGGTATAGGCTCCGGGAACCCCCTTGAGCCCCGCCTTGAATCTTCCCACTTGATCTGGCTTTAGCTTGACTATGCCATAAGCTTTTCATGCCCAGATCTGTTACCCTTAACCTAGCCTAGCTCTCCATTGTCTGTAACCTCTGGATTGTGTCTGGCTACTTCCCATCCTTGATCCCATTAAAATCCTGTTCTCTTGGTTCCTGGAGTCTGACCTCTAGTCACTCCAGTCCCATCAAGATCCTCCTTAGACTCCTCCTCAAGACCCTCCCTAAACCCCTCCTCTAGTCACCCCAGACTACTTGGACAACCCTAGCTCCCTCTCACAGTCTTTCTGTATATAAGATCCATCTCGCTGCCATGAAGGTGCTCAGATTCAATCTACCTCAGATTCAATCTGGCCTGCTGGCATTAGCAATACAAATGTTCAGATTAAGAGTGTAGCCAATGGTGAGATTTCTTAAGAGTCTGGCCAATATGGCGGATCTTTAATAAACTTTGTTTTTCTTTGGCTATAAGAAGGCTTGGGTCGAATTCATTCAGGCAGGACCCAGTGTGTTGGTATTTTGGGATCCCAAGCACCCCTGAAACCTCAGTGGAGACTGAGTAATAAAGAGCTTTAAATGTCAAACACAGCATTTTATATTTGACCCAGAGGAATTGCAAACAGCTAGATTTCATTAAGTAGGGGTATGGCATGGTCAGACCTGCTCTTTAGGAAAATTGCTTTAATGGGTAAATGGAGTGTGGATTGGAACAGGGAGAGACTTGAGTCAGGCAGACTCATTAGGAGGCTATTGCAATAATCCAGGTGGGAGGTGATGGGGGCCTACACAAGGGTGGTGGCAATGTCAGAGGACAGAAGGGGGCATATTGAAGAGATATTGCAAAGGTGAAATCGACAAATCTTGCCAACAGATTGGATGGGGAGATTTTGAGAAGTCCAAAATGACTCCTAGATTGGGAACCTGAGGGACTGGGGGGATGGTGTTGCCTTCCAAGTAATAGAGAAGGTAATGGGGATGTGGGCAGAGTTAATGGGAAAGATAATGAATTCTCTTTTGGATTATTTAGTTTAAGATGTCTACTATAAGTTCCAGATATCTGAAAGTCAGTTGGAGATGTGAGATTGATTGTAGGTCAGGAGAGAGGTTGGAGCAGGATTGGTAGTTTCGAGAATCATCAGCGTAGCCATGGTAATTAAATCCATAAGAGCTGATGATATCACTAAATGAAGGAGAGAAGAGGAGGGAAGGGAGGGGAGGGGAGGAGAAAAGAAGGGTAACAGATTTGGGCATGAAAAGCTTATGGCATCGTCAAGCTAAAGCCAGATCAAGTGGGAAGATTCAAGGTGGGGCTCTAGGGGGTTCCAATATCTCCAAGATGAGAGGTGAGGAGAGACCTCCTGTTAAAGGATGTGATCTGAATGAGGATCCAGCAAAAAGAGATGGAAAAGGGGAGTTCAAATAGGTAGGAGGAAAACCAGGAGAGAGTAGTGTTCCAAAAACCTAGAAAGAAGAGAGTGTGAAAGAGGAGAGAGCCATCAACAGTGTCAAAGGCTAAAGAGAGGTCGAGGAGAATGAGGCATGAGAAAAAACTCTTGGATTTGGCAACTAAGAAATCATTAGTAACTTAGAGAGAGCGGCTTTGCTAGAATGATAGGGTCAAAAGCCAGATTGTAAGGAGTTAAGAAGAGAATGAGAGGAGACATAAAAATAACAAGAAAACTGTACAAGAAACTGAAATTCTGTTTTGTACAGTTTGTGGGTTTTAGGAAATGTATGTAATTATACATATATAAATGAATATGTTATAAACAAATATTATATATAAACATTAAGTAATATAAATAAAATTTACCAAGAGAATTTCTTAAAATTAGTGTGTGACTGTAGAAATTACTTAACCTCTCAGTTCCTTCATTCCTAAAATGGAGAGAGTAAGATTGGAAGTACTTACCATATAGGGCAGTTGTGAGGCTCAAATGATATACTATATCTAAAGCACCTTACAAAATTTAATGTACTAAATAAATTCCGGCTAGTATTTTCTTACCTTTTTACTTCCTCACAGAATCTAGAGGTGGCTGGATGGGGCCCTGGTCTTGGAGTCAGGAAAGACCTGAGTTCAAATGTGACCTCAGTTACTTGCTGGCTGTGCAACCCTGAGCAAGTTACGTAACCTCTGTCTGCCTCAATTGTAAAATGGGGATAGCAGTAGCACTAACCTCCCAGGATTGTTGTGAGGATCAGGTGAAATATCCTGGCACACAGTAAGTGCTTAATAAATGCTTGTTAAAAAAAAAGTCATCTCCCTTGTCTTAAAATGAGCAGATTGCACTAAGTGACCTCTAAGTTTCCTTCAACCTCTAGAGTTCATAATCTCACGAATCCTTCTGTAAGCTTCTAAAAAGTCTGATCACAACCAAAGAAACTGGGCAACCAAGAGTTAGCAGACTGACAAAAGGCACTAAGGTCCTTTTCACATTAGAAGGCCAGACATTATAATGAGTGTTTGCGAATGTAGATGAAAGACCGAGCCTAGGAAAGTATTTCTTTTCTTATCACCTTAGCTCTAATACAGAAAAATTTGATGTGTAAGAGTCATGTGTTAAAAAAAAAAGGTATGTTAATATTAGAGGAGAAAAAGGAATGAGAAAAGGAAAAGAATCAAGAACGTATGTGTTACCCTCCAAATGATAATGCATACTTTCTGTATATGCATAAAAAGCAGATATCGAAGCAAATGCATTTATGGTTTTTCCATGGAGATCCATCCTTACAGGCATAGAGACGGTCCTTTAGAAATACCTTCTGGGAATCACTACACTGGGACCAACTGGCAAGTGGATGATACTAGAATCTCAGCCCTTCGCTTTCTGAAGCAGTTCATCACCTCAGACGATCTTTCTCATGGAAAGGGTCACGAAACCAAAGGCGGTGAAACTGTTGCAATGCAATAAAGTTGGGAAGACAAAGGTTAGCACAAAGGGAAATTGCTAGAAATATCATTAGAGGGTATAGATAGCCAGCTCCAAGCCAGGAAAACCTCTGACGCATACCGAATGTATGACCAGCAAGTCCCTTAACCTCTCAGAGCTCTAGGAAACTCGCTAAGTTTCAGAGAAGGAGCTCATATGCATTAGTAAAGGGAGTTTGCTCACCTGGGAGTTCCATATATCAATGAGATGATAAACCTAGCCCCTAATCCTACTGGTGAATCAACAAATCAAATGAAATGAGGATGTCAGCAAGTAATAGTGAGTTCTTCTGCTACTTATTTTTGATCCAAGAATAAAAGGTGCCTTACTTTCCTCACCTGTAAAATGGGTCTGATATTATCTGCCCTACTTTTTTTGGTGGGGGAGGGGGAAACAATCAGGGTTAAGTGATTTGCCCAGATTCACACAGCTAGTAAATGCCAGAGGTCACATTTGAGCTCAGGTCCTCCTGACTCCAGGGCTGGAGTTCTATCCACTGTACCACCTACCTGCCCTCTGATCTATTTAAAAAAAATTTTTTTGAGGGTTAAATTGGACAATTTGTGCGAGAATGCTTTGAGAGGTATAAAGAAAAAATATTCAAAGTTAATATGAATAGGATGAAAGAAAAGATTAGACGAGAGCAAAAACATCTGACCTTGGGTCAGCCACCCTCTTTAGCCCTCTGTTTCTTCATCTATCAAAGGAGAAAGGAGGTCTAGGAGATTTCTAAGGTTATTTCCACCCCTATGTGATCATATTATGTTAAAAAGTATGTATTAGTGTTGTTGATTTATAAAGAAATTGAATTTGAAGTGAGTGATTCAGCAAAATATATAGTCTTATAATTTAATAAATTCCTCTTAGTTTCCAGTGGGGCCCAAATAGTAGCCAAGAGAGTAGCTTTAGGATCATAGAGTATCTGATTCAAGGTCTATAACAAGACCTTGTAGCTCTTTTCTCTCAAACTTAACAGGTCACTGAAGATAAAATTAAAATTGAACATAAGAATCAATAATAGTATCTTTTTATTAGTTTTTTTTTAAAGTGCCTCAAAGTGCTCTGTTGATATTGTCAAACACAAAAAAAGGAATAGATGATCTAAAGAGAACTGAGGAATCTCCAGAGGAGATTTCTCCAGCCCATTAATGAACTGTCACATGAAAAGTCACAAGGACAGGATGCATTCCGCAGCTAATTCATCTAAATGTGCAAGAAACAAATTATCCTCATATAATATATAATTTTATAATATAAATAATTTTAGAATATAAACAAATGCTGAATTCTTCCCAATTCATTCTACAGGCCAAATACAGGTTTAATCCTCAAGGAAAGGGGAGAAAAAGTTCAGAACAGTAAAGTTAAACTAAGGCAACAGAGTTAATTAAGTGGTTTTACCTATCAGGCACTGTGCTAAGCAGTGGGGATACAAAGAAAGGCAAAAAAAAAAAAAAACAACCCAAACCAAAAACGCTCCTGTCTTCAAGGAGCTCACAATCCAACCAGGGCGATCACAAGCAAACAACAAGTTACAAATAAGACATATACAGGAAAAATTGGGGATAATATCAGAGGGAAGACACCAGGATGAAGTGAGACCTTTTGCAAAAGGTGAGACTATTTTCTAAGGCTTGAAGAAGACGGAGCAAGCAAGGCAGTGAAGAGTAAGAGAGAATTGTAGGCCTGGGAGTTAGCCAGTGAAAATGACTGGAGTCAGATGAGTGTCCTGATTGAGGAACAGCTAGGAGACCGGTGTCACTAAATGGAAGAGTGGGTGGGAGCCCCTGGAGTTGACTGAGTAGTTGGGTGACATGATTAAACTTGTATATTAGGGAGACCAGTTTGATAGCTGAATGAGAGAAACTTGAAGCTGGGGGAACAAACCAATAAACTATTGCAATAGTCCCAGCACAAGATAATGATATGCATCAGGGTGGTGGCAGCTTCAGAGGAGAGGAGGGGGCACACACTAGAGGTGCCAAGATGGAGATAACAGAATTTAAGAACAGACTGGATTTGGAGTGAACGTGAGGAGTCAGGCACCATATCTAGGTTGAGAGCCCGGGTGACTGGGAAGACAGTAGTAGCCTTGACAGTAATAGGGAAGTTGAGATGAGGGAAGACTTTGGGGAGAAACATAATGTGTAACATTTATGTTACATATCATTCAATGTGATCTGTGATTTTATCAGTGTGGATGTTCCTTAAGTTTTCAACATTCATGTTTTATAAAACTTTGAGTTCCAAATTTTTCCTCCCACCTCCTCCTTCCCCCCCACTCCCTCCCCAAGATGGCAAGCAATCTGATATAGGTTATAAATGTGCAGTCATGTAAGCCTATTTCCACATTAGTCATGCTGTGAAAGATGAAAAAGAACAAAAGCCACGATAAACAAAAACAAAAAAAAAGTGAAAATGCTATGCTTTGATCTGCATTCAGACTCCATAGTTCTTTCTCTAGATATGGAGAGCATTTTCCATCATGAGTCTTCTGGAATTGTCTTGGACCCTTGCATTGCTGAGAAGAGCTAAGTCTAACAACCTTGGTCAACGCACAATGTTGATGTCACTGTGTACAATGTTCTCTTGGTTCTGCTCATTTCACTTAGCATCAGCTCCTGTAAGTCCAAGTTTTTCTAAAATCTGCCTGCTCATCATTTCATCATCAATAGTATTCCATCACATTCATATACCACAACTTGTTTAGCCATTCCCCAATTAATAAGCAACCCTTTAATTTCCAATTCTTTGCCACCACATAAAAAACTGCTATAAATATTTTTGTACATGTAGGTCCTTTTCCCTTTCTCTTTGGGATACAGACCTATTAGTGGTATTGCTGGATCAAAGGACATGCACAGTTTTATAGCCCTTTGGGCATAGTTCCAAATTGTTCTCCAGAATGGTTGGATCAGTTCACAACTCCACCAACAATGTATTAGTGTCCCAATTTTCCCACATCTCCAACATTTATCATTTTCCTTTCCTGTCATATTATCCGATCTGATAGGTGTGAGGTGGTACCTCAGAGTTGTTTTAACATTTTTTTATATGACTATAGATAGCTTTAATTTCTTCATTTGCAAACTGCCTGTTCATATCCTTTGACCATTTAGTGGATATTCCTTTCAACAAAGTAGATCTTAACCTGCCCATCCCTGGGCAGGTTATCTATATCCTCCCATAATTTTCCACATAAAATCCACTCAATATGCTTGAGTCCTTCCTTGATTTCTCTTGGCATCACAAGAATACTAGCAAAGAACAGGTGTCGCCAGTTGGTTATACCTCATTTTTGCCATGGAATTAGCCCATCTTCCTCTTTGAACATATATTTCTTTACTTAAAAAAACTTTTTCCTGCTTATTATGAGCTTAACAATCATAGCAAGCACAAAGATTACAATAAACAAAGGACAAAAAAAGACTGAATATAAAATCATGACCTACTAGTGATCAGCTTGTTTTTAAGAAGTGTATATTAAATTTAACATGTTTGTAACAAAATTGCCATTTTTCTCCATTACTGAACTTATTTTTGTTTTTTCTATGCATGTTTTTATGTTTTATTGATTTTTTTCATTTCTATCAATTCCCACTAACTAGCTACATAGTAAAAAAGGCAAGAAAGATAAATTACAGGATAATTAGTAAAGAAGACACTAAAGCATTTCCATAAATTACATGACCATATAATTAGAAAATCCAATCTATTCAATGAAAAATTAATATAAAAGATGACTCGAGAAAGATATTGTGGATGTAAAATAAATCCATAAAAACCATCTTCCTTTTTACATATCCCTAATAGAAATAAGAATACATTAATAAAACAATATATACATCTAACGAGATATATCCAACATTTTGGCATTAATTTATATATAAGAACTCTCATGTATATGACTAAATTGAGCTAATATAGCAAAAAATTAATATTCCCTAAATTAATAAATTCAAAGCTATGCCAATCAAATTATCGATGGGCTACGTCACAGAATTAGGTAAAAATGATAAAATTCATATGAACAAATAAACAGTCATAATATCAAGGGCAACCATGAAAAAAATGACAAAAGGACTTGCCTTGCTAAGACATCAAAAAATATCATAGACGATTGAGTCTTAAAACTCTGGTACTAGAATAAAAAAAAAAGGGAAACAGATTAACAAAACATAATAGAACTAAAGTCATAAAATTTTTAGAAATTGAACCTGTAATATCTTTTGGTTGAGATCCTGGGGAGGAATTTCTACCAAAATAGATGGAAATCTTCTCTGTGACTCCTAGTGTTAGAGATTTGCCTGGCATACAAGAACGTTAAATGTCTTGCTCTGAGTCACACAGCCTATAGGTACAGCCTGTAGATGCAAAACTTGAACTCGGACCTTCTTGACTCTCAAGTCAGTTCCCTATCCTTATGTAATGGCTTCATTATGTAATCTATTATGTAATACCCTCATGATAAATTAGTTTTTAATAAATTCATTATAAGGCATTAGGGAAAGAAATCGTTTAATAAAAATGGCTAGAAAATTATATAATGACATAACAAAAATGTGTCTAAACCTTAGATAAGTGTTCTAAATGTAGCAAGTACTCTCACTTTCTCAGAGGTCAGGCCAGATACATGTGACTGTCAAGATTCTAGGGGTGCCCTTGATGGATTAAAGTGTTTATTCTCTACTGCTATTGGACTGAACCCCTGTTCTGCTGTTTTTCCCCTACTGTGAATCACCAGTAACTAGCACCTTAGATCCAGTTAACCAATTAACACCAATTAGTTTTTACAAAGGAATATTTACTTTGAAGATGTAGTAAGCCTAAAAGTACAAACATTTCTTCCTCAAAACCTCAGGGGCACATTTTCCCCATACCACCGTGGTCTCTGGGGAGAGTGACCTCAGTTTTCTACCAAGACAATTTCCACATAGCATTGGTCCTGTCAAGTTTATGTCCAAATGTAGATTGCTGTTGGATGAGCCCTTTTCTCAGTGACCGCTGGGTTGGGTGCAAAAGGTCACCTTTTGCTCCTATAGGCCTCAAATCTTGACTCGCTAAATGCAAACTCCAAAACAGACTACACTCCTGGACCTCTTATTGGCTCTCTCCTGACTTTTTGAAACACATGAGGTGATGATAGACTCCAATTTCCTTCACCTAAACCAAAGCACAGAGAGGCAAAGAGTCAAGTCATTCGTGGGACATACATTAGCCTCAGATAGGGAAGACTCAAGGCCCTTCTTCTCATCGCATTGTCTCTCTTCGTTCCTTGGACTCAAAAAAGTCAGCCAAAGAGAAGGCAAACCAAGAAAATGAACTAGGTTGACTAATGCCTTTTGAATGAATCTTCAAGATTAGAGATAGCCATAGCCAATCAGAAGCTCCTCTGGATCATATGGCAAGCACATAACAAGTTACTGAATGGCATGCTCCAAGGTCTCTCCAAAGCATTTCCATTACACAGTATCATGACCTTTCTAGATATAGGCTCCCCAAACTCTTCCACATGGAAAAGAAAGGTGCAGAATTAAGGATATTAAGGTATTTCTATAACAAGAGAGAAAAAAAAGTCCATCTTTTGTAGTGATGAAATTCAAAATAGGAATAATAAAGTACAATTTTTTTATAATGTAGGTGTACTAATGAAAAGAATGCAATTCTTTTGGCGGGGGGAATAAAATTTCACTTAATTATGGTTCAAAGTTAGTGTTCCCTATCATCAAAATCAATTGTGAATGTTCCTCTGGCATTCTGAAATGTAATGAGATTTTATGTATTTCATCTTTGAAAATATCTTTTTACGCAGATAGGTAGTACCAAATACTAAGACAGATCCATGAGCATATGGCTTTAATTGAGCACATTTACCAACGTGGAAGGCATTTTTGGAATCCTATTAGAGTCTTCTCTTGATATTTGCATGTCATTATAGTGTAGATTAATGACTTGACAATTGAAGGTTAGCAGGTAGCAACTTCTTAGTTGCAGGGTTAAATGGGCTTTAAATGTGGAATTTCTTTTGTACTTGCATCAAAGTCCAAAAAATATTGCTGGAACTGCAGTTTGAGCTCAGAAAATATATCTGTTACAAATCTGTGTGAGAATGGAGATCTTGATTCTTTTAACTTTCAGTAGCATGGGAGGTATATAAAACAACTTAACATTACTTGTGTCTCAAACAATGTTAGTTGTTGAATTGGCTTTACTACAGAATAAGTTCCAGATATAAATGCTGTTTTGCTTGCAAATTCTTTAAGAAACATTATCCGGTCTACAGCAAAAGCTAATTTCCAAAGCCATTCACTGTTTGCTAATAGTGGTTGAGGGTGGTTCTCATTTCAAAAAAATTTCTGGACTTGAGCTAAAAAATTTTTAATAAAACTTTTCCCCCCTTTTTTTGGTATAATGGCTATGCACAGGTACTAAAATATCACAGTACAACAATATGTGTGGTACTCAATGCTATCGAGTTATAACTGTGTCACTGATTTTTAATGCATCAAATAGCATTGCAACATACTATCTGTCATGACTGCTCAGCACTGTCATTATAGGGCAAAAGTAACTATGGACGATATGTATATGGACGAGCATGGCCGTGTTCCAATAAAACTTTATTTTAAAATGTAAAAACTGTTCCTAAATGGCAAGCCATATTAAAAGGGGCAGCAGGTTGAATTTGATGTGCGGGCCATAGTTTGCACATCTTAAGCACGCTTGTAAGGACTAGGTTCAATGGCCAGACCCTCATTACACAGATAGTTTTAAAAACTATCAGAAGCAGCATGGTACAAGTGGATGTAGAGCTGTCCTCAAAGCCAGGAAAACCTTCAGGTAGCACTGCCTGTGCTACTTTGAGAGAATTCCTTAAACCCTCAGTGTCCAAGGCATCCCTCTAAGACCATAAATTGCAGAGAAAACACTAACCTGCATTTGTAGAAGTATTGTCCTTTCTTAGGAATCCTCTATATCAATAAAATCTGGGCCTTATCTATCTACATTAATTTCAGTCACGGAGAAGAGAAAAAGTCTTATCTACCGACAAATGAAAGAAAATAGTGGGGGGGGGGGAAGAAAATAATGGAGGAAAAACAGATGAATTTACTTACAATAAAAGTTATATACAACAAAACGATGTATCTAACTTCAAAATAAATTGTTGGGAAAATATCTGCTCCAAATAAATCGAATTTTAAACATCTCACATTCAGTATCTGTAAAGAATTGAAACACATTTACAAGAATAGTGCCAATTCCTCAATGAATAAATTTTAAAAGATATGAAAAGATACTTCAAGAAGGGGGAAGCACAAAAAGTTAATAATCACCTGAAAAAAATATTTAAACTCTAATAGAGAATAACAGCAGCTAGCATTTATATAGCACTTCCAGCATTTGCAAAGTGGTTTACATAAGTGATCTCAGTTGGTCCTCATGGAAATTCTATGAGATACGAAGATTATTCTCCTTATTATACAAATAAAACAAAGCAGCTTAGTCTGGGTCACACAGCTAGTGTAGGAAGAAAGATTTGGACTCTGGTCTTTTAGAGTCCAAACCAGCCCTCTCTCCATTGTGCTATGCCTATTTGCCTCAGAAAAACAGAAGCAACATAGGGTTGTGTTTGTCCTTCGTTCTCGAAGAGGACCATGGTATCAAGGAAATGATGATGTGACTTGCAGTTGACTTGGATTTGAGTGAGGGAGGGCTGTGCAAGGTCACCAGCCTCACTTTCTCCTCCAGAGCCATCTGGGTCCAGTGACCAGACATTCATCAGGATGACTGGAGATGGCTCACGGTGTAATGGGAGACCCTGGTCCTTTTAGGCTAAGGTCTTTTCAGAGACTCACTTAGAGTGAGGTAACGCCCATTCAGTGAATTGACCTGAATGGGGGACAGCCTTGCAGTGAAAAAGATCTAGGTCTAAATCTTATATCGAGAGCAAGCAATTTAACCTCTCAGTGTCCCAGACAATTCTCTAAAACTGTAATAAAAGAAGACTTAGTTGCTGGTCTACATTTGTAGCAAGTTTCCATGCATGGAGTCACTTCACACAGCTCAAATCATGGCTCTGGATCTCATATACATACACATAAACACATACAAAGATAATTAAATTAAATTAAATTAAAACAACTTTAAGGTACCATTCATCAAATTGGCAAAAAATAGTTAAGACTGATAAAAATTCAGTATTGATAGTTATAGAAAACATGTAAATTATTACATATAGTGTTAGAGGAATTGTGAATTGGTGCAATCTTTTTTGGAAAGCAATCTAGCAACTATACAAAATCTGAGCCTACCTTTTGACCCAATGATTCTACTATTAGTACTATATCCTGAGGATGTTATTAAAGGGAAAAAAATCTGTACAAAAATATTCATGGCAGCTTTACTGGTAATATCACAAAACCAGAAACAGCCTGCAGGGCCAATGATTAGGAAATATCTGAAAAGAAATCTTTGGCATAATGTAACATTATTGTGCCATAAAAGCTACTAGTTTGAACACAACGAAGACATAGATAAAGACTTATTCAAAATGATGCAAACCAAAGAAAGGAGTATCAGAATGCCATCATTTTGACTAAATCAACATTTTTTTTAAATCAGCAATAAAAACCAATATGTAGGCAGATTAAAAAAGATCACATGGAGACAGAATAAATAAGATATTTATTATTCTTAATTTGTTAATGTTTACATATAGAGTATATACCTATGCATACCCATTTTTCCCAATAGCAAACTTAAATGATTTGGCAATTATGGTTTTATGTGTGATTTTAATCTTTAATTCTTTGTTCATTTTTGTTGAGCTTATAGAATCACACATCTAAAATTAGAAGGAAACTTGAATCCAGGCCCTTCATTTTGTCAATGAGAAAACTGAGGCACAGAGATTGTTAAGTTTATTATAAAAGATATGTTTAAAAAGATATCATCAAATGAATCCTTAACATTTTTTAGCAAATAAGGGATAAAGAGCCCATTTGGCAGATGGTTAACTTGAGAATGAAAATCTGTTTGGCTCAAGGAATATTGTTTTAATACTTTATAAACATTTCTACCTTCTCTAGTAAAGGACTACGTGCAATAGACTTCATTCCTACTTACCCTCTACAAAGCACACACACACATCTACTCTCTCTCTCTCTCACTTACACTCCCTCTCTCCTTTTCCCTCTCCCTCTCCTGTCCCCACTCACACAACACATCCCTAATTATTCCTAGGCACTTAGGTGGCACGATGGATAGGTACTGGGCCTGGAGTAGGGAAGAGCTGAGTTCAAGTCTAGCCTCAGACATTTGCTAACTGTGTGACTGTAATTCATTGAATCTCTGTCTGATTCAGTTTTATTTACTGTAAAATGAGGTGATAATAGCAACCACCTTACAAAATTGTTATGAGCATCATATGAGATATTTACAAAGTGTGGTATACTGCTTAGGTATTTAATAAATACTTCTTCCCTTCCCTTCCTTTTCATGATGATAATATGTATAAAAGTTACCTTACTTTAAAATTTATGGTTAGACCTAGTATCCTGATTTGTGATATGACAAATGTACAATTTATATATAGATCTAGATAGATATAATATAGAAAGGATATAATGAATACATATTGCCTAATTGCCTTAAAATATATTGATTACAGAATCAAAATGAGTATAATAATCATGTAAATTAGCATGAGTCCACAAGCTTATTTTGTTCCATACCTAAAATTTCATCTCATGAAGAATTTTTGATGTTGAGATTTTCTCTGCCAAAACAGATCAGCAATTACAGTAGAACTTAGTCTTAACCCCATGAGGGGAACTGACTTGCCCATAGTCATACAGCCAAAATCAAATCTTGGAAAGGCAAGATTTGAACCCAGATCTTCTTAACTTGAAGACTGGCCCTCTCATTATACCACATTGTCTAGCTGAGTATGATGATAAATAATTTAACATTCTAACAACATATGAAAGTGGCATGTAATTTCTTTTTTTTAATTAATTTTTTGATTAAGAGTTTTTATTTTTAGTTTACAACACTCAGTTCCGCATGATCCTGAGTTCCAGATTTTCTTCACCCTTCTCCCCGCCTCCCTCTTCAAGATGGCATGGAATCCGATATATCTTCTACATATAACTTCACATTCAACTGATTTACACAATGGTCAAGTTGTAAAGAAGAATTATTACCAGTGGAATGAATCACAAGAAAGAAGAAACAAAACCAAAAAAACAAAAACAAAAACAAAAGAGAGAAAAAAAAAAGAAGAGCAAACAGTTTGCCTCAATCTGCAGTCAGACTCCATAGTTCTTTCTCTGGATGTAGATATCTCTCTTGGTATCTAATTTCTAGAAGCTACTTGTATGCTCTTCTATAACAGTGGATGCATTGAAACCCCATTAATTTCTGAAATGAAAGGCTGAATCAATCCCAAATATCAGGTATGTATCAATAAGAATATAACTTCTAAGATTTAGCTACAGCATGGCTGCTGTTTAGTTGGTTTTCAGTCCTATCCTACTCTTCATGTCCTCATTAGGAGTTTTCTTGGCAAGGATGCTATAGTGGTTTACTATTTCTTTCTCCAGCTCATTTTATAGATAAGGAAACTGAGGCAAAGTTAAGTGACTTGTCCAGGGTCACACTGCTAATAAGTGTCCGAGGCCAGATTTGAACTCAGGAAGATGAGCCTTCCTGACTCCAGGCCCAGCATTCTATGCACTGCACCACCTAGCTGCTCTATGGGAAGTAGTTTCTATATCACACTTTAAAGTTTGCAAAGCACTGGACATTTCTCACCTCATTTGGTCCTTCAATAACTCTCTGAGGTAGGTACTATTTTTATTTCCATTTAGAGATGAGAAAACTGAGTCTGGAAAGAGGTGAAATGACTTGTTTGGCTAGTGAGTTAGGTGGAATTTGAACTCAGGTCTTTCTGACTCCAAATCCAGCTACTACTGTCCACTACCTGGTAGGTGTAGGTGGTGTAGATAGGTGGAGTCCACCTAACTTCTGACTATTCTCCTCAAGCATGACTTACCCAATGAGCTAATCTCCTTTTCTGGTTTTGTTAAAGCCCTGGAAATACTTGCTATTACGTCTATTTGGAACAGCAAGCACCCTAGCATCCCCAGGATGGCCTGCTAGGACAGGTTCTTTGATCAGCTTTTAAACAAAAAATAGCCTTTAAAGGGGTCAACAATCTTACTTTAATTAAACATATGTACCATTCACTTAGTTCAGGGGAAAGGTCAGCACTCTGAATGCAGAGAAAATAGCACAGATCAACAGACAGGGGCTTCAACTATGTATAACTACGTAATACATACATAGTTACCAGAGAAGAAAGCACCAGTATCTGGGTTTTCAAAGCGGGGGCGGGGTGCTCCTTAACAGCTACCCAGAGTCTCATCTAGCCAAATTATGGAAACATTCTTCCCATCTGTAAGCCCCAAAGCAAAATGCTAACCTCAGAATATATAGAGACCTAGAAGGCATCACAACCCATGTGCTTCAGTGCCTAATTACCAAAAGGTGTGAAAGCCTTCCTACAAGCCAGCCTCCCCATAATCAAGCTTCCCCTTTAAGCAAGTTCCTCCCCCAATGGGCTCCATGTGACTCAGGATGTATCACAGCTGTGAGCTGGAATTTTAAGGCAGCAAAACATCATGAGTGAACACATGTGGTCACATTAGCCTATTAATGGATAGGGAAGATCTTCCTATTCCATTACCATTACACCATTATAAACTGTCAGGATGTAGTGTACCCAGGTTTATGGACCTTCTCCAAAGTAAAGTTTGATTTTCAACCCTGAATTTGACAGCTAGATGATATGGCAGATGGAGTGCTGAGTCTAGAGTCAGGAAGATATGAATTCAAATTCTGCCCCATATTCTTACTAGCTGTGTGACTCTAGGCCAGTCATTTGACCTCTATTTGCCTCAATTTCCTCAACCATAAAATTGGGATAAAAATAGCACCTACCTCCTAGGGTTATCGTGATCGTCAAATGAGATATTTGTAATCTCTTAGCACAGAGCTAGGAACATAATAAATACAATATAAAATGCTAGCTAGTATTATGATTATTCATGCTTCACACACTGCTAAAAGTAAATTTCCACAATGAGAGATGAAAAAAGATTCCTAACCAAGTGGAGTCAAAAAGGATAGAATTCTTTGATCTGATGCCCTCTTCAGCCATTCTCTTTAGCCTTGGTATTTTGTTATTGGTCATGATACCACTTTTTCCAAGACTGGTATAACTCAAAGCAAGTACTATTCTCTTACCAAGGACATACCCTGTTATTTCTTAATAAAAATCTTGAAAAATAAAAGCTTGATTAATTAGAAATTCATTCCAATTCCTATTTCCTACCATCTTTCACATTGCAAAGTGATGAAGTTTTACCACAACCAAAAAAAAAAATAATACCAGAGCTGAGATTCGTTGAATCTCATGCAGTCCCACGAAGCGAGTCTTTCCTTCATGTACATCTGCATTAAATCTGCATTCTTTTCAATATAGTTAGTGCCTCTGAACCACAAGCAGGCCTTCCAGCCATATCCACATCTATCATCTATTGGAAACCACCAGTTTTTGTTTTTACTTTTACCTAGGGATGTAAAATTCATGCAGTTCTCCGTGGATCAACCAGGGATATGAAGGTCTCTGCTTAGGAAATTCTGCCGACTCCCAGTTCTCCCACTTTGTTGCCACATATCATTGGCAGAAAGAGCTACCAAACATACAATTGCTTCTCTTTCCAAAGATTTTTAGAGGAACTTCTAACATCAGTTCCTAATGGCCAAGGCCTAAATGAATTGATAGCCTGACTATGAATAAATGTGAGATATTTTCTCATCCCTACAAAAAGAAGTAACTTTGGAAGTATGATATTGCTAAGTCTACACAGTACAGCTCTTGGGGTTTTTCTCTCTGCCTTATTCTTAACCAAGATAACGTCTAAAAGGTTATATCTATAACAGTCTAGGGAATACACACACACACACGCACACACACACAGCTGGGTCTGTTATACTGAATCAAACTTTCTTGCTGCAGGAAAGTCGTAGGATTTGAAAGTTGGATTTTTAGAAAAAGCAGAAAGTTACCACATATAACTAAATAGCAGAGGTAGAGTGGTGGCAAGGAGAAAAACTGAGGAAGAGAGTTTAGAAAATGATTTTTCAGAAACTGTCATCTCTGATCACTCCTCCACAGCCTGTATTTCAACAATTATTAAGGGAGTTGTTAATAAGAAAAGTGAAACTTTGTTAATTTGAATCCCAATCATTTGTAATTTATGATACCAGTCTAACAATAAAGAACCCCTGTTAGGCCCAAGGGGCTGGGGCATTGCAGTCACTCCTTCTCCCAAAGGGCATTTCTGCTCTGGATACAACCATGTGGTCTGGACTGGATTCAGTCCTGGGGGAGCTTGGCCTCTAATGAGCGGGGGGGATAGATTCCTTTTTCTCATCCTTTTCATCTCATTAAACCCCCCACCTCGGCACCCTGGGGCCAAATTATTTAAAGCTTAAGTTTTGGTTCATGTCTAGGGCCTCCCCAAAGAGAGGGAGTAGAATGGTATTTATTATTTAATATGAATCAGTTATGGGACAGGTATTTATATCCTAGGAATAATAAACACAGAACTCTTACAAGAGTGAATTTGACCAAAAAAAAAAAAACAACCCGAACTTGAAGCAGATTTCAGTAACTTCACTTATAAATACTCTTCTAATCTACCAGAAGCTGTTACCTAAATCTCATCAGAACATAAAGCAGTCTATAGGATTGCTAATTAGGCATTTTATATTTCACCTCATCTCTGCATTGTCCAAATAACACCATTACATGTCTACAGTTAAAATGGGCTAGGCCTGAGCCAATCCTCATGTCAATGGTTGTCTCCTATGAAGAAGGTTCTCTTGCTACCACCAGGCCTATTCATTGGACCTCAAGACCTCTCAAATTCAGTAAGTTCCCTCTAAGCCTGGATGGTCCATCTCTTCCTCCTAATGTTAGATAACTTACTTAGGAAAAGAAGGATAAATTGAAAAAGACACCTAAGAGGCCAGGAGGTTTTCCAGGAATACTGTTGTTGTCGTTTGTCCTTTGTTCTCCAAGAGGACCATGACATCAGGGAGGTGATGCCATGACAAGCAAACGAATTGGATTTAAGTGTCGAAGGGCCGTGTAAAGTCACCAGCCTCACTTTCTCCTCCAGAGTCATCTGAGTTCAGTGGCCAGATACAGATGAAGATGACAGTAGATTTGGCCTTTTTAAGCTAAGGTTTTTAACAGGTCTCAGTTTGACTGAGGCAATGCCCATTCAGTAATTAAGGTTAAGTAAGAAATGAGGCAGAGAATGTCCTCTTTTACCTAGTCAAAAAAAAATCAATCTGGGAGGGGAACACCCTCTGGGTTTCTGGCCAAAACAGAAACAAATGCAATTTACATTCACTCTGAGTCAATCAGGGTCCAAACAATGACCAAGTGGGGACTTGGCCTTGGACCTCTTAGTGGCCAATCAATGAGAGCTAGAGGGATCTGGGTTTAAGGCATGGTCCTTAAGAAAGAAATCTAGCCTATAAACCCCAAGACATCTTGTGAGGTTTCAGAGACCAAGATTTACATTCCTTTGGGCGCAGCACTGGCAGGTAAAGGTATGATACCCTATGTGGACAGAGGGAGAAGGGAGGGAAATGGAGGCGAGGGGAGAAAGAAAGAAAGGAAGAAAGAAAGGAAGAAAGGAAGAAAGGAAGAAAGAAAGAAAGAAAGAAAGAAAGAAAGAAAGAAAGAAAGAAAGAAAGAAAGAAAGAAAGAA
>CM053622.1:524199862-524221911 GCA_028646595.1 Phalanger gymnotis
AAGAAAGAAAGAAAGAAAGAAAGAAAGAAAGAAAGAAAGAAAGAAAGAAAGAAAGAAAGAAAGGAAGGAAGGAAGGAAGAAAGGAGGAAAGGGGGAAAGGAGGAAAGAAGGAAGGAAAAAGAAAGTAAGAAAGAAAGAAAGAAAGGAAGGAAGGAAGAGAGAGAGAAAGAGAGGAAGAAGGAAAAAGAAAGCAAGAAAGGAAGGACAGAAGGAAGAAAATAAGAAAGAAATAAAGAAAATAAGAAACAAAGAAAAGCAATGAGATGGGGAGATCCTCCCCATCTTCATCCTCACTAGGCCATCTTGAGACAGAAAACATTAATTGCCACACTAGTGGGTCAAAGAAAGAGCCTAAGCCTAAAACTGTCTCTTTTTTCTTTTACTTTTTTTTTTAATATGCAACACCCTACTCCTCTGTTACTCTTATGGGACGGGAAAGGCAAAAGGGGAATTCAGGATTTCTCACATCACACCAAAATGCCAAGTCCTTTCAGCAGTGAGTCACCTGACTAGAAGCAGCCAGGGAGACTGTCAAACCTAATGTCTACATCCCAGGTGGTTTGGAAGATTTGTAGTCATAGATTTAGCATTGGAAGTGAGCTTAGAGACCATCTACTCCAACTCCCTGATTCGACAGATGAGTAAACTGATGCTCAGAGGAGTTAAGTGACTTGCCCAAGGTCACACATTAGTGTAAGAGCCATTATTCAAACCCAAGTCCTCTGACCCCACATCCAGAGGCCTTTTCATTGTACCATACAACCTCTGAAAGCAGTGATTTGTCTTTTTTACTCTAAAGAAGGGTTTTCCAGGAAAGTAAATAGCATAAATAAGATGCCTGGAGTAATGGTTAAGCTACTTAAAAGAATCAATTATTTTCAAGTACACTCAAATAATTTTTCATGCTCATCACTGCCACTTATTAAGTTGAATACCTGCTATATTCAAGGCACTGCTGGGTATTGGGAATTCAAAGAACCCTGGGCCCTCAGGGATTAATTGACTTGCCCAAGATCACATGGCTGGTTAGTGGAAGAGATTCAGTGGGCTAGAACCCACTGAATTCAATGAAATGGTTTAGGTATTTGGACCATTCCTCTGGAATCTGGCCCTGTATTTCTGGATGCCACCTAAAAATGGCTTTTATTTTAGGCATAGACAAGATGGTGATGACTTTTTCCAAGAATCTTTAACCCATAAAGAGGAGCTTAATGAGGCAGGAGATTCTTAAATGCTTTTTATTTATCTTGTTTGAATAGAGAAATGTCTTCTGAGGCCATTTGCTGTGTTCTTTCTCATTCACTTGGGAGGCTTAAGCACAGTTACCCCAGGAGTGCTTCCTGATTTGTCCTGAATCATCCTATGCCCTCGTCCTCACCTGCCAATCTCACTCTTGTCTCAGTCATCCTGCCTCACATTCCAAAAAGACTACAAAAAACTAGTCTAGTGTCTTCAGCAATTTCAGCTAAACACACAAAGGAGAAATTTATCAATTCAAGAAAATGGGATATTTCCAAACAATTTCCATTCAAGTATGCTAAACTTAGTCGTATTTCAGTATTTTGAACAGCCAGTCAAGAAGCATTTATTAAGCACCTACTATGCATCAGATATTGTGCAAAAGTGTTGGGAATACAAAGAAAGGCAAATGACAGTCCCTGCTCTCAAGGAACTCAAAGACTAATAGGGGAGATAGCATGCAAACAGTTATGAAGAAACAAGCTATATACAGTCTAAATGGAAAATAATCATCAGACAAAAGGCATTAGAACTAAGAGGGATCAAGAAAGTTGTTGAAGATGAGATTTTAGCCGGGACTTGAAGGAAGCCATGGAAGCCAGGAGACAAGAAAGGGCGACACGTAGTGAAAACATACAGAATTATAAAATACAGTGACTTGTGCAAGTCACAGCAAAGAGGTTGTGTCACTGGATAGAAGTTTGGGGTGGTATAAGATGTAAGAAGACTAGAAATGCGGGACAGCAGGGAGGACGGGTTATGAAAGGCTTTGAAAGTCAAAGAGTATTTCCTTTTTGATCCTGGAGGTGATAGAGAACAATAGGAGTTTATTGAGCTGTGATACATGGTCAGACCTGCACTTTGGGAAGATCCCTTTCCTGAGTGGAAGATGGACTACAGTGGAGAGAGACTGGTGGCAGGGAAACCAACTAGCAGGCTATCACAATGGTCCAGGTGAAGGTGATGAGGGCCTGTACAAGGGTGGTGGCAGCGTTAGAGGAGGGAAGGGTGTGTGTGTTGGAGATGTTACAAAGATAAAATTGGCAAGATGTGCCAACAGATTGGATACGGCGGATGAAGGCACAGGGTATGTGAAAGAAAGCAAGGAGTTGAGGATAACACTTAGATTTTAAGCCTGGGTGACTGGCAGGAAGGTGGTAGCCTTGACGGTAATGGGATCATTAGGGGACAGTTTGGGGGTAAAGTTAATGAGTTTAGTTTTGGACGTATTCAATTTAGGATGCTTCCAGGCCACCTAGTTTGAGATGTCCAACACACAACTGGAGATACGAAAATGGAGTTCAGCAGAGTGGTTAGAGTTGGATAAGTAGACTTGAAAATCATCAATGGAGAGGCATGATATACATAATCTCATTAATGTAGGCATTCTTTCAAACAATTCATATCAAACCTCCCCAAACCTTCTCATCTGCTGTAAGACTCTTGTCTTAGACCCATCATACAATTCTCAGTTCCCCTTGGGGAATTCTCAGTTTCAATTCTTCAGGCTCTAGCATTTCATCGATAGCAGTCATACGTTGTCACAAGAAGGATATTCATATTGAAATGATGAATCTTTGTCTAAGGGGAAAACCTGAGGTCCTCAAAAGAACTATGAAATTTCCCAAAAGCAATCCAGCCTCTTCCCCTCCTTATGTTCAATTATGAGTCCAATTTATTGACCATCTTTAATGACTTGTCTAAAGTGTGTATATGTACGTATGTATTCAACTATATCTATATGTGCATCGGTATATAGATATATAAGATATATAGATATGTATATCTATATATAAGATATATAGGTATATATCTTAATAAGAGATATATGAGATGTTATCTCTTAATAAAATGTTCAGGATATCAATCCAAATATCTGTGTCCATCCACCATATCATAGTCTGGCCAATAAGCATTTTTCATCCATTTTTTTTTTGTTTTTCTTTTCTTTTTACCTTGTAAATAGTAAGGCAGAGCTATTTTGAATGATTATGGGTCTTATTTGTGAGGCTTTGCAAGGTTCTTGGGCTTGATTTAATCAACATAATCTCATAATCAGAGAGTCTAGAGCAAATTTATTTCTCTTGTCACAACATTCAAAGGCTGTTAATAGTGTAAGGGAGGGGGATTCCCCCATCCCCTATTTGACAGAGTCACAGAAAGCAAAGAGTAATTAACACAGATATTAATGTGTTAATAAGGTGATCACACCTGATGATCCTTTTGCAAAGTGTAAACATATTTCTTTTATTGAATTAAAGGAAACAATGTCATTGGTTGTGCAAAAATTGGGTATGCTTTTTCAGGTCTTTAAATAGCTAAGTCATGGAAAAGTTTGGGCAATTCCTAGCTGGGAAATAGGGGTTCCCCTTCCCTGTTCTAACCCCCACCCCAGCCATGGCACTAGCAACAAAGCTATGGTCCAGAAAGAAGCATCCCATCCGGCAGCTGGAAGATCAGCTTGAGAAAGGGTTTAAGGCCCAGGAAAGGAAGCAAAAACACACCTATCACACGCATAGAAATACAAAGAGACAGTTACTGAGAGCTGGAAGCAGCTTCAAGGTGCACGACCCTGGGCAGCAGAGAGCAAAAAGAGACCAAGAGCTGAGCTTCAGTAAAGAGAGAAAAGACTTCTGGACTCCTCGGTACCATGTACAAAATGAGTTTGTGAGTTGCCTTGGCACGTGTTTCCTTCATGTGTGCCTCACTACTGTCTTCCTGTAAATTTAAATTTGCTCCCATTGTCAACAGGCAATCACAGCTTCATGAAACTTAGGTGAAAACTAGGTTTATTACAAGAGAAATAAATGGACATGAATGTGGAACCCAAAGATTTCACAATCCATACAGAAGTTTGCAATTTTGTAACAGTAGGACAAAGGAAGGAGGAGAAAAAACAAATTCCTACCCTAAAGGGCATGGTTTAGGAGAGGAAAGGTACAGAAAGGGTAGGAAAAGGACAAAACCCCTCCCGAGGGCAATGGCAAAAGCCGAATTCATTTCCCTTGGAAACTGCTAGACCATGAAGAAAGAGGGTCTGCTGATTACAAGGGTCCCAGCTGCACAAGCAATTTCCCAGCCTAGTGCAGACTGACTGGCTCCCATCTTGACTCCTAAGGATATACAGGGAGTCCAGCTTGAGGGGCAAGGAACAAATTACATCAGCTTGGAGTGGGAGGCTTCATCTTTGACACATGCAGGACCTTCTGCATGCTCTAGGTCCAGTGTTTCTGGAAAATACAGCAACTCAAAAAGACAAGTTCAAGGGATCTCTTAATATTCCTTAACACCACTCATCATCATCATTGCTATCATCAACATCATCTTCATGATGCCTTTATTAAGCACTTATGTTCCAGGCATATCACTCCTCATTTACTATGTCAGTTGTTGCTGTTCAGTCATTTCAGTCATGTCTGACTCTTTGTGACCCCATTAGAGGTTTTCTTGGCAAAGATACTGGAGTGGTTTGCCATTTCCTTCTCTAGCTCATTTTACAGGTGAGGAAACAAAGACCAACAAGGTTAGGTAACTTGCCCAGGGTCACATAGCTAATAAGTGTCTGAGGCCAGATTTGAACTTGGGAAGTTCAGTTTTCCTGACTCCAGGCCTGGCACTCTATCCGCTATGTCACTTAGTTGTATCAGTAGCTCTTTACAAAGGCATTTACTAAGACAGTAGAGTAAAACAGTGGCTACAAAATATTCCCATAAAAAAACTGGGGTTCACTTTCCCAAAAATACACATTTTCTTACTGTTATTTGTTATTTGGTGCTCACCATGTCTTGTGCCACCAGACTTGTTTCTTTAAACAAGTATTCAGGATAGTAGTAAGGCTTCTGTGTAGTTTACAAGCCACTGGATCTCTTTTGTTTCCTACACTTGAATTACATGTTACAGAATTTTTTTTCATCATCCTTTCTGACCACCTTTGCACTGAAGTCACTGACGAGCATACTGATTTAATTTGGAGGCTTCCTCCACTCTTAAGTTCTAACTTCTAGTCTCTCCAATTACAGATGCTTCAATTATATTTCTTATGGTGATATTTTCAAAAATACCTATCATGAGCAATGCAGTATGAAGTGGACAAATGTCCCATGAAATGATACTTCTTCTTGCCCTTAGATGCATGACAAAACCAAATCCACCAAGCCAAAGTAGACAGAACACTACACTTAAAAGTCGAGGAGATCTGGGTTCAAATGTGATCTCTGACACTTACTAGCTATGTCACCCTGGATGAGTTACTTATTCTCCATCTGCCTCAGTATCCTCATTTGTAAAACTGGGATAACAATACCACTTACCTTCCAGGGTTGTTGTAAGGATAAAATGAGCTGATATTTTCAAGAAGCTTTGAAAATCTTAAATCTATAAATCCTAGCTGTTATTGCTTCTGCTAACATAGTAGTGGTGGTGGTGGTGGTGGTAGTGGTGGTAGTGGTAGGAGTAGAATCACCTCTCCAAGGAGGATCTTTGAATAATTCTACCATTTTACTATGACTTCCTTTAATCTTCTAGTTTCATTTACAGTGAAAATGTCAAGATTCATATGACTCGGTTTCTCCAATAGTATGTCCACTCATTGATCACTGGACAAGAGGCTCACATTTAGAATACCAGCATCTAGATGAATGTTTATAGATGGTTTTAAAATTTTTGATTCTTAGCACTCTCTTTCCCCTTTTCCACTAAGCTGCCATAGTCAGAAACAGAAAGGGACAAAACAGGACTGAAGATCACCAGTATTTTTCTTTTCTTCATGCCTTGCCATGGACAAAGTGGTACAGAAAATAGAGGGTTGGACTTAGAGTCAGGAAGACCTAGATTCAGGCCCTGCCTCAGAGACTCACTGAAAAGCCCTGTGACTGTGGATAAGTCATTTAACCCCTCTCAGCCTCACTTTCCTCATCTGTAAAATGTGGAAAATAAATGCACCTTTCTCACAAGGTTGTAATGAGGATCGCCTAACACAACACATGTAAAGCGCTTTGTAAACCGTAAAGCTATATCAATGCTGGTTTTATGATGCTGATGATTACCTTCTCTGTATTTAACTAGGCTGGTCCTTAAAAAGCAGACACAATCTGTTTCCAGGGGTCTGCTCAAAACCTTTCTAGATCCCTAGAAGAACCTGCAAGAGCTTTTGTTCCACTGGCAAACAGCCTCTGGTGAGCTGAGGGCAGGGTCATGTTAGTAAATATTTAACAACCAGCTCTGGAGGGGGGTATTATAATGATACATTTTTAGGTTTAATCTATATGATTAACATTCCTTCCATCACTTTCTTAAGTCTAGATAATCAACACAATAAATCAAGCCCTCATTTATGTTGCTTGCTAATTCCCGAGGCATAAATGCTCATTCTGAAAATTTAACAATTGGCATTCGCTCCAGCACACCCGTGACTGATTGTCCCCCCACAGCAGAACGAAGCATTAGAAGAGGACTTCAGTGGAAGAAATGTGATTGTAAAAATCATCTTCAAGACATTTTTTATTCTGAGCTTAAATATTATTTTTTAAAAATTCCCATACACACAACAGAACACAAAAAGAGGATTGTATATGAAACCATGAATCTCCATTTCACACTGCTTGCTTCTTTAAAAGCAGATAATAAATTTTATGTGCTACTTTTCAAAACTGTCCTGAATTTTAAAAGAAATTAAATTTTTAAAATTCCTTCTATTTTTTTCTGTGCATTTATATAAATGTTACTATTTTTCCATTTACTGTTTGCTAAGGGCTGGGGGTACAAATACAGTACAAATAAAGCAGAAAGAAAGATAGTCCCTGTAGTCTATGAGCTTACACTCTGGGGAAGATAACACAGAACAAGAACTAGAAAAAGGAGTGGAGAAAGTGAGAGGAAGAAGTTACACTGCCTGGCATAAAGTGCTTAACAATTGCTTGTTGACTCACTGACCAGGTTACAGAATCACACATTGGGAGCTAGAAGGGAACTCAGGGGCTATCTCATCAGCTCCCTCATTTTACAGAGCCTAAGGCTTAAGGTCTTTGGGTAGCCAGGTGGTGCAGTGCATAGAGTGCTAGGCCTCGAGTAAGGAAGACTCATCTTCCTGAGTTCAAATCCAGCTTCAGACTAGCCATGCGACCCTGGTAAAGTCATTTAACCCTGTTTGCCTCAGTTTCTTCATCTGTAAAATGAGCTGGAGAAGGAAATGGGACACCCACTCCAGTATCTCTACAAAGAAAACCTCAAATGGGGTCATGAAGAGTCTGACATGACTGAAACCACTAAACAACAAAGGCTTAAGGAGATAAACATGACTTTTCTCAAGGTCACACAGGAAGCAAATAGAAAAGTTGAGATTTGAACCTGGTCCTTTCAAATTCATATCTATTACTTTTTCCACTGCTACCTCCCAGGTGACCTCTGCTGTTCCTCTCAGCTCTAACGCCTCATCCTGGGATCCTTTGGTGACTTGTGAGAAAAAAGTGTATAAAAGATATTGTAATGTAAGAAATATATGATGGGGAAGAGGAAACAATCATATAACGAAAGCAAAAAAAACCAAAACAAGTAGACAAACCACTTTTATCTACCATGCGTCTCTCTTTTACTCTTTGAGTCACCTACAATTTTGATTTGTTGGAGATTATTATTCACTGAGATTCATAACCATGTAGCATTACTGAAAAAGAAAACTGGCGTTGAAAAGATGAGTTTTTGTGTTAGGACACAGCTGAGGATCCTCCAAAGTACTGCACAATTTCTAAAATGCAATCCAGCCTCCTTTCACTCTCCTATTCAATTCAGAGGCCAGCTCGTTGTTGCTGTCATTATAGGTGTTCCGAGGGACCAACTCAATAGGATGTCCGTCCAGCTGCATGTCCAAACTTGAACAACATGTATTCGTAACCCACTTTTTTCCTCCATGGGTGTTTTACTTTGCAAATCCTTTACTCTGCTGAAAATTTAAATATAAAGGCCTCAAATTTAAATATAAAACATTGCTCCAATGTTATGTGTCCCATGATACTTGGCTGGTAGTGTTGTACTATTTTAAAATTCAATAAAACATTAAATGAATGTTTATTAAATGCCTATTGTATGTAAGGCATTATATTAGGCACTAAGGAAGGGACAAAGTTTTAAATAAAACACAGTCTCTGCATTTTTGGTATCTGTAATCCAAAAGAATATGCTAGAGTGCATTCCACCAACGCACATTGTGCCTTACTCATCACTTACATTTAGTTAAGTTTAAATTAATTGAGTTGTTTAAAATCTACACTGAACTAGGAATCAGGAAACCTGGGATTTTGTCCCAATTTTGCCACAAACCTCAATGAAAGTCCTACTATAATGTTTCTCAATAGGGCAGTGATGCCTTGCAACACTCCCAAATGACCTGAACCAGATAAATCTGAAATTGGGAAATGTTTAACAAAATAAATAAAAATACAATTAAACACAGATAACATCGCATTTAAAAACTAAGTCAACATGAGGTCACAGAAATCTTTATGTATAAATTAGTGGCCCCATTTCATTTTGACTTTGATACCACTGTTCTTTAAGACTATACCATCAGAGGACAAGCTTTGATAGGTTCTATTAAGTTGGCAAGGCCTGAAGTGTTGTCCTCAGGAACAACCATCTACTCATGAGGACCAGAACAGGTATGTAAACAAAGTTTTATCACCAGTACGCTGGCCACTCTTCAGCCATGGCAATCAATGAAACGAAAAAAAATTCTAACTAGCCCAAGTCCTATATAGTCCCTTCTGCTTCCTCAGGGGGTACATGAATGAATAAAGCATTTATTAAGCACTTACTATGTACAAAGCTTGTGCTAAGCATTGGGTTTACAAACAGAAAAGCAAGACAGTCCCTGAACTCAAAGAAATCACATTCTAATGGGGGACATAACAGGTTTCAGATGCAAATCAAAAAAAGGTTCCACCGTCCCTTGGGTACAGATGTCAACACCTCTTCTTCAATGTCATTTCCACTGATAAAATCATATCTCTTTCTGATGTTGAAGCATTTGGCGCAAAGAACTTTCCTTTCTGGGTGTTCAGTAGCTGTAGTTATATCACCTATAGGAGCAGTTGTCAGGTTCCACCTCCATAGGAGTTGTGTTCTTGGATGATAGCTGTGAGATCTGTGATGGAAGCAGGACCAGTATTCTGGGGGATGCTGCCACTCCCAGGTCTCCTGCGTACCTGTTTTCCTGTTGGTGGCAATTGGTCAACAGCTATTGATGATAATGCTGAGCAAGGTGGGCCCTCTATTCTCAATGATTTCTCTCCTCAATGATGACTGCGGGGATAGGCAGGACACAGGTCTGGTTTAGGATACGCTGATATTGCCAAGGTTTTTGAGTCTAGCATCTGGGGCTGTCTTCCTTAGTGTTTAAGGGAAGAACGTGATCCAAATGGTGGTTGTTTGATTTGCCTGGTATATGTCGCCTCTTATGTCTGCCTTGATGTTTCTGCTGGGTTAGTGATGGGGCAAAACTATGAAAACGGGTACCAAGGTGTTCAGAATTCAATAATTTTTAAAACAATGTTAGTGGAATGGGGCAGGAACTATTAACATTTTTGTTTTTGCATCCCTGATAGCTAGCACAGTTCTAGAGACATTGTGGGTATTCAGTGAGTGCTTGTTGAATTCAGTAGTCCATCCATAAACGTCACTTTAACTCTTGGTGCTTTAAATGGGACATTGCTGTTCATCAGCCAATGAGGTGATACGTTACAGATAAAATGAAGCATATCAATATGGGCACCCTCGTCATAAATGGAATGGGAAGACATAAGAAAATTACAGTTTAGGTAGAAGGATGCTTCATGGATTCCCCTTGGAAAGGCAAATGAAGAAGTTGGTGAAGTAGGTTTCATCGTGCACTCCAAAGCCAAAAGGTGACCCAAGGGTCGTTTCATGAGTAGTCGGTCATCTCACCCTGTAGTCCTCACCATAAGCAAAAACAAAAGAGGCCTCTATAAAGACAATTGCAATCTATTACAGTGAATGAAAGAAAGGACATCAACAAAGAATTTAATGACAGCCTTCAAACCAAGACAACATTTATGTATCTGATGACCTAATTGTAAAAGTGGTCACAGGGACAATGGGGAAAAAATAAGTTAGAAAATATATTTCAGAGTTAAACAATGAAAGAGCCAAAAGATGAAAAGACTTCTTATAAACCTCCTGCCTTTCTATAAGGCACAAGACTTTTTTTTTCAACAAATGAATAAAAAAGCATTTATTGAGCACTTACTCTATGCAGGACTGTCCTAAACACTTGGAATACAAATAGAAAAGCAGGACAATCCCTGTTCTCAAGGAGTACTACTACCCTATTCACAAACTCTGAAGTTCTTTCATCTGACCACAATATTTTGCCATTTTTCCTCTTCCTCTGCCTTGCAACTCCTACACTTGTCCTTTGTATTTGCTATGATCATTGGTCCCTCCATTCCTCAGGTCTTTCCCACACTAATACCACTGTACTGGCTATACTCTCCTCCCTTTCCCATGTGGACTCCTTGGTAAACCAGTGCAACTCTACACTGTCCTCTTCTCTCCAACTCCTTGCTCTCTTATCTTGTCAATGATCTTGTCTTGCCAAACCTCAGCTTTGGATTACTCCCACCATCTGCTACCTTCACTCCTATTCATATGCTGCTGAATGAAGCTGGAGAAAATCACGAAATTCTGCTGACTAGATCCACTGCCAATTTATGTTACATAATCTCTACTGGGCACTCAGTAGCAAGGCAATCCTTTTACACCTCCCTAATTGACTCACTGTCCCACTCACTACAGTGGCTTTCCCAAACCTTTTCATGTCTTTTCAAACCTTTTATATCTCTCCCTCCTCCCACCCTCTCAGTTGAAAACATGTCTCATATTTCACTGAAAAAATTAAGGCCATTTGCTGAGAGCTCCCTCTTCTCCCCTTTCTTCATCTCATATCACTCAGATGACTTTGGCAACTACCTCCTCCTTTGCCCCTCTCCCACATGAAGGGGTCCATACACATGTCCATGCCCAGCCCCACTCCTGTGCCTAGATCTCCACTAGCTATCATATTTCTCCTCCCTTCTGTGGCTAAATCCCTTGAAAAGGCCATCTAAAATAGATGCCTCTACTTCCTTTCCTTTCATTTTCTTCTTAATGCCACAATTTGGCTTCCAACCTCATCCTTTAACTGGAACTGCTCTCTCTAATGAACAATGATTTCTTAATTGCCAAATCTAATGGATTTTTCTCAATTCTCATCCTTTCTTGATCTCTCTGCAGGCTTTGGCACTGCTGATCACCATATTGCCTTGATACACTGTTCTCTCTAGGTTTTCAGGACACTACCCTATTCCAGCTTTTCTACTACCCATCTAACCATTCCTCGATCGCCTTTGCTGGATTTTTATCCAGGTCATTTTCACTAAAGGTGAATATCTTCCAAACTTTGTCCCGGGCCTCTCTTCTCCTGCTTTATTATTTCACTTGGTGATCTCACTAGCTCCCATGAATTCAACTGTCATCTTTTTGCAGATGATTTTCAACTATTTATCTAGCCCTAACTTTTCTCCTGACCTTCACTCTCATATATTCAACTGCCCATTAAATGTCTTAAAAAGGGATGTCCCATAAACATCTTAAACTCACTATGTCTAAAACTGAACTCATTATTTTTATCCTAAAGCCCTCCATGCTTCTGAACTTCTCTATTACTTTTGAGGGTACCATCATCCTCTTAATCATTCAGCCTCACATTCTAGATATCACCCACAACTCTTTACTTTCTCTCCTCCCACATATATAATCTGTCACCAAGTGCTAGCAATTTTGCCTTTGTAACATCAGGGCCTGGAGTCAGAAAGACTCATTTTCCTGAGTTCAAATACGGCTTCAGACACTTACTAACTGTGTGACCCTGGGCAAGTCCTTTAACTGTGTTTGCCTCAGTTTCCTCATCTGTAAAATGAGCTGGAGAAGGCAATGGCAATCTACCCCAGTATCTTTGCCAAGAAAATCCCAATGGCATCATGACTAAAAACGACTGAATGACAATAAAACATCTCTAGCATGCACCCCCTTCTCTCTTTTGATACTGCCACAGCCCTGATGCATAACCTCATCACCTCACAATACCTCACAAGCATAGCTTGCTGATTGGTCCTCTCTGCCTCAAGTCTCTCCCCACTCCATCATTCACTTATCAAAATGACCTTCTTAAAGCACAGGGCTTATGTCATCCCTCTATTCAATAAACTCCATTGGCTCCCTATCAACTCAAGCATCTAATATAAAATCCTCTGTTTGGCTTTAAAAAGCCAAACTTGACTCTGTCCTACCTTTCCAATGTCCTGATACCTAACTGCTCCCACCCCTTAACCCCCACATAATCTATGATGGGTTGGCACATACCTCTTTGCTGTTCTTTGAACAAGATATTCTGTCTCTGACTCTAGGCACTTTTCCTGGTTGTTCTCCAAGCCCAGAATTTTCCCTCTCCTCATCTTCACTTCCTGGATTCCCTAGTTTCCTTTAAGTCCTAGCTAGAAATCCTATCCTCCACAAGAAGCTTTTCCTGATCTCCCTTTATGCTAGTGCTTTTCCTCTGTTGATTATTTCTAATTTGTCCTGTATATGATTTGTACATAGTTGCTTGCATGTTGTCTCACCCATCAGACTGTAAGCTCCTTTTGTTGTTTAGTTGTGTCTGACTCTTTGTGACCCCATTTGGGGGTCTTCTTGACAAAGAAGATGCTGGAGTAGTTTGCTATTTCTTTCTCCAGTTCATTTTAGAGAAAAGGAAACTGAGGCAAACAGGGTTAAGCGACCTGCCCATAGTCACATACCTAGTAAGTTCTGAGGCTGTATTTGAACTCAGGTCCTTCTGACTCCAGGGCCAGAACTGTACCACCTACCTGCCCTAATTCCTTTGGAGCTCACTATCTTTTGCTTTTCTTTGTATCCCCAACACTTAGTACAATGTCTGGCACATACTAAGTGTTTAATAAATGCTTACTGACCGACTGATTGACTATGCTCACACTTTTATGGGGAAGAAAATATACACAAGGAGTTTCAGCTGCAAATGAAATGGAAAAGGTACATGGTCTTTGGAGGCAGCAGCAAACAAGGTGGTAATGCCTTTTCTTTAATATCATTTGTACTAAACAAATCATGTTTCTGATATTCAAGCATTTGAGAGTGCCATGGCCTCTGGTGTTGAGGATCAACTCTGGGAATATCTACCGGAGTCTGTTATCATATCTAGCTCTAACCCATACAGGCTAGGGTAGTTTTTTCCTTAAAAATCACGAAAACTATTCTCTAAGCTTGATTAGTTCAGGAGACTAAAGCTCAAGCTGTTAATATGGCTCCCTGGTCACCTGGAAAAAAAAGACAGAGCACAATGAGTCAGGGGCTTCTGACCTTTTTCTAGCATCCGATGAGCAGTACAACACCATGACAGCGAAGGAAAGCTATGGCCATCTGAATCGATGCTGCATCCTCACTGAATAGACTTCTCCTACTATGGCTAAGCAAACTTCCTTTTGTTAACTTTTAAATGTTCCGGAAGTATATAATTTGGTTCCAATATTGAACCTGAAGTAGTAGCCAAACTGGGTCAGGCCTGGTATATTCAAGCTCCAATCCCCGCTCCTACCAGAACGTTCCTCTTCTTTGTTATATTTCACTGAGCTCTAGTCATATGACCTGGAAATAATGGAGTCACTCCCCAAAGGAGAAAGAATAGGTTCATCTATACGAAGTGTTTTACTCTCAACTTAGGAACAATAGGCAACAAATGGTATGTATATATCACATATAAATATATGTATACACACATATACATACACATAAAATATTTATATGTAAATAAATATACAAAATATAAAATACACATAAATGTAAATAAATATACACAAATACAAATATATAAAATATGCATAGATTTAAAGATAAATACATAAGCATAAATGTAAAGTATATGCAAATATACATATATAAAATATAAATATAGTCAAGCAATAATCAACAAACATTTGTTGAGTGCCTACTACGTGCCAGGCACAGTGCTAAACACTGGAGATTTAAAAAAAAGAGGCAAAAGACAATCCCTGCCCTCAGGAGTTTATAAATCTAATGGAGGAGCTTACAGTCTGCATAAATATATAGTTGACATAAGTATATATAAACATACGCACACACATATACAAATGTTTTTCTGTGTGGCCTTTGGCATATCAAAGCAATCTTCAGATACTCAGTTGCTTTGAACCTCCACTTTATGAGTTTGTCATGTACCCTGTGATACACCTCCTATAAGATATGAAAGGTGTGTAGACAACACAACACAATTGCCATTTGATATTCGACTCATTTCATCAAGTAAGACCAGTCATCAGGTGAAGATCCAAGATCGTGGTATGCACTTCTGGCAAAGATGCACGATGGAACTTTTATAGCCAATAATGTTTGGTCCATCCCCTGACGCTGACAGCAGCTTCCAAGTGTTTTTCTCCACAATTAGCTCATCTCCTATATTTGCACCTTTAGTGACTAGCAGTTTGAAGCAGATTGTTCAGATGGCTAACCTTCAATACACACTCATGCCACTAAAGATTGACAAGCCTTTCTCCTTAGAATTCCCTCCACATGTGTTTGCTTACTCCAGACACAACTAAGCCATATAAGTCTTCTCTACCTTAATTTTCACAAGGGATCTATAGCAGGTGGCATGGTGTGCCAATTTTCACTAGCACTGGGTTGGGCCAAATATAATTATTCCACTATAGTACTAAGTGGATGTCATCAATCCGTGGAGAGCCAGTAGTCTCTACTTAAGAAAATAATTGCCATCTTTGCCTCATATTTGGGTGGTCTTTCTTTCTCTCTAGCTCTCTTTTTCTCAGAAGTTTTGGCCTGCTTCATTTCTGACCACACACTGGTTCTTTCCTCTTTAGGCAGCCTGGTAATACTCCCTTCCCCACCCTCTGGGGCTTGTGCATTGGTACCAAACTTGGTAAGGACACCTGCCCAGCTTTAGCCCTCTAAAGGCTCAAAACTCCCAAGCTCAAGTGATCCGCCAGCATCAGCCTCCCCCAGAAGAAGGGAATACAGGTTTGTGACATCATGCCTATGGTAGTCTCTTGAAGTATCTTGTCATAGCTCTACTGGGATCCTCAGAGGAACAAGAAGTTAGTATGAAAAAGGTCTTTTTAAAAATTTTTGTTTTATTTTTCATTTATGGAATAAAACATGCATTTCCACAACATAGTATCATAAAAAATGATCGCACACGAAACTGCGTATATATTATGTACAACTTGCTATTCCTTTTAAATGTATAATAAAATTATGATATAAATTTCTTTTTTTTCTTCCCTCCCTCTCCCCCCAAAAAGCTTTCTTTTCTCACCTAATTTCCTACAAAAGTCTTGACTTTTTGGTCCTATTTTCTGTTTGTTTTGCAGTAAAACAATCCCTTTTATACCTGAACTGGAATCCTCTCAGTCTCAACCTAGAGGTTATAAGGCTCTTGTGTTGAGAGATCCTCAGTAAATTGGCTTGATTCCAATTTGGTTCAGATTTCCCAAGTTTCCAATGAATTCCATCAGAATGCTCTAATAGGTTCTAATACTTTCCCATCCTCCTTAGACTTCTGTAGACATTTCTTGCCCGCAGACATAGAGACAGCCTAGAAGTCCCTAGGATTGAAGGTGTGCTATCTGTAGTAAGGGAAATCAGAACCCAATTTTCCTCTGATTAGGGGACCAAGATACTAGGATATTTACTATGTGCCCAGGACATTTGGAAGGATACTTTAACTCAGAATACACAGTCCCCTAACATATTTCTAAATATTTTGCATACGTATAACATAGAAGGCTATTTTACGTGCTTTGGGAGAAAGATGAAGAACAATATTAAATTCATTCTGCACACATTTTTTAAGCACCTATTAAGTGCTAGGTACTGTGCCACGGACTGGGTGGGGGGTATACCAAAAACAGTACCTGACCTCAAGTAGATTACATTCCACTACGGGGAAACAATGCACAAGTAAATCTGAGATAAATGCAAAGTAATATTGCAGTTAGGGAGAGTCCAGGAAAGGTCTTCTCTGTGAGGGAGTAGTACTTGTGCTGAGTTCTTAGGGACTCAGTGGATTTGAGGAAGAAGCATTATAGGAAAGGCAGCAGTCTGAATAAAGGTGGAGAGATGGGAGACCAAATGTTATCTAGGTGGAACTGCAAGTAGGGCAGTTTGGGTAGAAGGTAGAGCACATAAAGGAGAATAATGTGTAATTATGCCAGAAAAAAAGGCTAGTTACAAGTTGTGATGGGTTTAAATGCCAAATAGGAAAGTTTACATTTTATTCAATTTTTTGAACAAGGAAACAACATAGTTAGGCTTATGCTTTTGGAATGTTAATTTGCTGCCTGTGTGAAAGATAGATTAGAGTGGAGAGACTTGAGGTAGCAAGACCAGTTTGAAGGCTATGCTGGGTGGCTCAGTGGGTAGAGTGCTAGACCTGGAGTCAGGAAGACCTGAGTTCAAATACAGCCTTAGACACTTAGTAGCTGTGTGACCCTAGGCAAGTCACTTAACCTCTGTTTGCCTTAATCCCCTGGAGAGGGAAATGGCAAACCACTTCAGTATCTTTGCCAAGAAAATCCCATGGACAGTATTAGTGTGATACGTTCCACAACATCTCAAAGAGTTAGACACAACCGAATGACAACACTGACAACATGGAGGACCCAGACTAGGTTAACGGACAGGTGAGTGGAGAGAAAGGGATAAATACAAGAGATGTTATGGAGGTAAAATCAGTACAAGTTGGTAACTGATTAAAAATGGAATGACAGAAGAAAAGAGAAGAATCAAATGCATAGAGTTCTGGATAGTGAGTCAGAAAGACAGATACTAGCTTTGTGACCTTGGGGTGGGTCACTTGCTCTGTGCCTCAGTTTCCTCATCTGTAAAAAAGGAGTTTGGACTCAATGGCTTCTAATGTCCCTTTTAGCTCTGGTACTATGGTTCTAAGAATACAAACCTCAGCACCTGGAAGAACAGTGGGACCCTCAAAAGAAACAGAGAAGTCATGATAAAGGAAGGTTTAGGAGGAAAAACTTAGTTCAGTTTTTTACATGTTGACTATATGAATTTCCAACTAGACTTATAGTTGAAAGTGCTATGTCCTGATATATTGTTGAATTTCATCCTAAGGATCCTCATATCACAATGCTTTCCAATAGCAACTTGCTCCATTAATCAATCAACAAATATTTATTAAGCATCTACTATATGTCAGGTCAGGCATTGTGCTAGTAGATGCAGATACAAGTCCAAAGAATGAAAAAAAATCCTACTCACGAGGAGCTTGTATTCTGCACTGAGTTCGACAATAACATATTCTAACAAGAAGAGTCATAACTAGACCTGAACTATCAGGGCTTTGTATCACGTTGGGAAATTTAGAGGATGTGAAAATTCAACACATGCATTCCTTCCAGTGAAGTAGAAGCAGAAAATGAGAGTATGCTTTCAAGCCT
This sequence comes from Phalanger gymnotis, assembly GCA_028646595.1. Lineage (NCBI taxonomy): Eukaryota > Metazoa > Chordata > Mammalia > Diprotodontia > Phalangeridae > Phalanger > Phalanger gymnotis. Next base: position 524,217,658 of record CM053622.1, read on the forward strand.
TATCTAAGAATGGGAAAGAAAATGTTCTGGTCTAGGGCCCTTCCTCTCTCACTTTGTTCTGGGGTAGGACCTGATTCAAGCAGTCAGTTTGATGGCACAGTGGATAGAGCTCTTGGGTGTGGAGTCAGGAAGACCTGAATTAAAATCTGGCCCCAGGAAATAACATACACACTCAATTGGGTATCTTACCCCACAGGAAAGTAGAAAGAAGGTGATAAAAAGGGAGGATGATAGAAGGGAGGGCAGATAGGGGGAAGAGGTAATCAAAAGCAATCACTTTTGAAAAGAAACAGGGTCAAGGGAGAAAATTGAATAAAAGGGGACAGGATAGGATGAAGGGAAATATAGTTAGTCTTTCACAACGTAAGTATTGTGGAAGTGTTTTACACAATGATACATATGTGGCCTATGTTGAATTTCTTGCCTTCTTAGGGAGGGTGGGTGGGAAGGGAAGAAGGGAGAGAATGTGGAACTCAAAGTTTTAAAAACAGATGCTCAAAAAAAAGTAGTTTTTGCATGCAACTGAGAAATAAGACATATAGGGAAAGGAGCATAGAAATCTATCCTGCCCTACAAGAAAGTAAGGGAAAAGGGGATGGAGGGGAGTGGGGAGACAGAAGGGAGGGGTGACTGGGGAATGGGGCAATCAGAATATATGCCATCTTGGAGTGGGGGGGAGGGTAGAAATGGGGAGAAAATTTGTAACTCAAAATCTTGTGGAAATCAATGTTGAAAACTAAAATATTAAATAATAAAATAATTGTTAAGAGAAAAAAATAAAATAATTACAAACTAAAAAACATCTGACCTCAGACACTTACCAGCTGTGTGACCCTGGGAAAGATACTTAACCTCAGTTTCCTGAACTGTGAAATAGAAGTAATAATAGCACCAATCTCCCAAAGCTATTGTGAGGATCCCATGGGATAATACTTATAAAGTTCCTAGCACACGCTGTTTGGTCATTTTCAGTCGTATCCGACTCTCTGTGACTCCATTTGGCAGTTCCTTGGCAAAGATACTGGAGTGGTTTGCCATTTCTTTCTCTAGCTCATCTTACAGATGAGGAAACTGAGGTGTACAAGGTTAAGTGACTTGATCAGGCTTACACAACTAGAAAGTGTCTGAGGCCAGACAGGAACTTAGGAAGATGAGTCTTCCTAACTCCAGGCCCAGCACTCTTTCTAAGCTGCTCTTAAATGCTTCTTTCCCTTCTTCAAATCAGTCCCCTGGTAATTTGGGCTTGACATTAGAACAAAATAAGACCCTCATAGTCATTCAACAGTTAACAAAAAGAGATTTGCTTAGCCGTTACGGAAGGGTACATAATAAGGAGAGGCTTGGAAAACATCTCAGGATAATTCAGCTGAGCAAAAAACCCTTGCCTGAGTTATCAATTGTGATTCACCATTTAAGCATCAGAAATGGTGTCTGGAGCTCCTTATGTCTGTTTTGTGCTCAGGTGACCAAGAAGCGATGTCAAGAACTTGAGCCTTTAGCCATCTCCTCTCCCCCCCACTCAAGGCAACCAAGTTTTCAATATTTTTTAAGGAAAAACTAACCTAATTTGCATGAGGGGCGGAGTTGAGATATTGCTCCCACCACACACCCTTCATTGCATAAAGAAATCGCCAATCTATCCTAATGAGTCCCTTCTTCAGGCTTCCTTCTTTCCTACCTCCCTTCCAAGTAGACCAGCCTCTGTGCAGTCTTCCCTCCAAAAGCAGCGAGAATCAATAGTAATATTAGCTCTACCTTCCTACCCCACACTGGTTAAGGCTCAGACAGAGAGCCTTAGTGAAGTACTTCTTGGACAGGAGAAAAAGCATAAGACTCCAAATCACATGAGTTGGACCACATGGTTTCTAAGATCTCTTCAAGTTTTTCCGTCCTAAGCCACCACAGTTCAGTAATTTATCCTCCTGGTCAAAAGAATTTGTCTTCATTGTTTCTAGTATAATTTTCACATCCTGAATTACAATGCTTATTGGAGGGTGTATTTCATGCTGCTTGAACCAACTGATCCTGCTTTTTCCAGGGAAGCTACTGTTTTGGGGAGGGTCAATAGCTCTGCAGATGGATCACATTTTTGTGACTCCTTCCAAGACTTCTAGACTTATAATCGGATTCATGTGGGTATTCTGACATTCAAACACAACTTAAATCCTCATTAAGGCTTCTAATACCTTTTTGCCCTCATTTTAGGTGATTTGGAGATTATAGGAAATTCTGAAAATTTTATTTTAGTGATTCTGAAAGCTCATACAGAGAAAAAGTTCATTCATTTAGATTCCAATAACACAAATACTTTTAATAATTAAGGTGAGCAATGTGAATATTGAGTAAAACATTTAAAATATTTTTTCCTCTATGAAATTTCAGGGTCTTAATTATGAGTAAAGGGAATACAACCAAACTTAATAACTTTTTTAAGCAAAAATTAATAGCCCTTTCTGGGAAGGAGGTATTTTACAACACTCCACTTCCAGTTCACTGAATGTAGTCACAGAATACGATGACGTTTTAATGCAGTAACAAGGTGTAACACCTTTTGATCCCTTGATGGAGTAAGATCAACTCTCTGACTGAGAAGGGAACAGTGTGCTTAGATGAGTAAACAAATGAGCAAAAGGCTCTAGGGGTTTTAAATAGCTAAGCCTTGGAGGAATTTTAACAGTTGAAGAGTAGGCAGATTTCTAGTCAGGAGCTGTGTATAGAGGAAACCCTTGAAGAGAGAAGATAGGAACTTTTCTTTGCTTCCCACTGTCATCTGCCATGTAGATTTAACAGAGAAATACTTGACCAGTGGTAGTAGGTGCATCCAATGGGGATCTGAGACACGCACTCCAGATAGACAGAGATACAGAGAGATAGTAGAGGAAGGTATCAGCTTCAAGGAACGTTATGCTTCACAGCAGAGAAGAGAGTCTCTAGAGAGAGGAGCAGACCCTGGAAACCCAGATGTGAACAACTTTTCCAATAGAGATGTTATTCCCAAGGAGAGATGTATGTGGACTCTACAAAGAGAGAAAGAATATCCGGGTTCTTCATTATCAGACTTGTGAGTTGCCTTTGACACATTTGTATCCTACACAAGTACCTTTACTACCATTACAAATTCTAAGCCTGATTGACACTATGTGTATTTGTGGGAGAGTGTACCCTCGATCTTCCCTAGATGGGGAGAGTGTTTTGTAGCTATTGTTTTTTACTATTCCATATTAACAAATGCCCTTGCTAAGATCTAATTGTATCTAGTGGCTGACTGATAATGAGTAATATGCCCATGGGGGCTCATGAGCTAGCTATAGCATTAGGAGTATATATATATATATATATATATACACATATGTACATATACACACATATGTGTATATATATATACATATGTACATATACACACACACATATATATGTATATGTGTGTGTGTATATATATATATACACATATATACAGTGTTATCTTTAGAACTCAATGTAGTAACTATACTCTGGTGGAGTAGCCCAGAAGAGGTGCTGCATTTATATTTAGGTTACCAGGAATGAATTCTTGTCTATTAAAGGACTCGATAGCTTCTAAAAAACTGTGGGTATACTCCCAAATTCTACCTTGGGCCCTCTCCTCTTTTACCTCTACACTATGATTTGCAGGCTACATCAACTCCTATATGTTCAATTATCATTTCTATGCAGATGATTACCATCGAGAGTACTTTAAAGGCAGAAACTGTTTTTGCCTTTCTTTGTATCCCCAGCACTTAGCACAGTTTCTGGAACATAGTAGGTACTTAGTAAATTTATTTGTTAACTTGATGTGACTATATATTCAGCTCAAATCTCTCTCCCAAAACCCAAACATAAGTCATGAACTATCTGTTCACTGGCCATTTTCAACTGTATATACCAGAGGCAACCTAAACTCAAAGCAGAATTCATTTTTTGGATTTAGTCAAAAAAGTAGATTAGAGAAATAAAAATTTCTAGTCACCCAAAGAGCAATAGAGAGATCACTGTGGATGTAAATCTGTCGCATCATTTTACTAATGAAGAATTAAATGCAACGAGTCACATAAAGCACATCATCAAAGAATTTATGGAAAAGTCTTTCTGGTCATTGTAGTGAGGAAGAGCAAAGAATAGGAGATGGGTAAATGGTGCAACCTATAAAACTAGAAGATGGCCCCCAGCACTTTGGGTGGGACTCCTATGGAAAATTTATAGAAGGTCATGGGCAAGAGTCAAAAGGATGGGAGA
>CM053622.1:524222411-524299323 GCA_028646595.1 Phalanger gymnotis
AGCTTCTGGCATTCTCAAGCCCCGCCTCAATGACCAGAGACCATTGGTTCCCGAGCTGGCCCCTCCTAAGTCACCAATCCACACCCACACAGGTTTCACACCTGACAGGGCCCTGGGCCTGGGGCTTAGCACTTAACAGCTGAAAGTACTTCCACTCAAAAGAAACAAAAGCCATGCTAATGAGACAATTTTGCTTAACGACACACTTGGGCAGCCTCAGTTTTCTCATCTACAAAATGGATATTATGACAACACTTCCCATGCAGGCTTGTTGTGAGAATAGACTGAGATAACGTATGCAAAGTGCTTTGCAAACCTGAAGGCGCTATATATAATATTAGTTATTTTTATTATTCTATAAGGCCCACCTTGTTTTCCTCTAAATGACCGTGCATTTTCTCAGTCCTCACCCTTCTGGATCCCTCTGCAGCCTTTGACATTATTAGTCATTTTGACATTCTCTTATCTCAAGGTTTTTATTGGCACTTCTCTATTCTGATTTTCCTACCTGTCTGACCAGCCTTTCTTAGTCGTCTTTACTAGATTTTCATGCAGCTCTAGAGTGCTAACTAAGGGTGTCCTACAGGCCTTTGTTGTAGGCCCCGTTCTCTTTTCTCTCTATGCCATTTCACTTGGTGATCTCGACAGCCTCCATGGATTCAATGGTCATCTCTAAGGGGTTCTTAGCTATTTATCCAGCCCTGACCTCTTTTGCATCTCTAACTGCCTATTGGGTATCTTCTTATTGTGGTTGTTCAAGTCATTTCAGTCACGTCCAACCCTTAGTGACCCCATTTGGGGTTTTCTTGGCAAAATGGTTTGCCATTTTCATCTCCAGCTCATTTTACAGATGAGGAAACTGAGGCAAACAGGATTGAAGGACTTCCCCAAGGTCGCACAGCTAGTATGTGTCTGAGGCCACATTTGAACTCATGAATATGAGTCTTCCTGACTCCAGGCCTGGCACTCTATCCACTGGCCATTACCATTCACAACTCAGTTAATTTTACCTCAGGCAATCTCTCTCACAGATGATCTTTTAACTTTCTTCATCCTCCCCCTCTCTCCAGCTCTGATCTAGTTCCCACAGGAAAATCTTGCTCTCTTGTCATTATATTAAAAACAATAATAATAATACTCCTGAAACATAAAAGCAATGCTACTTATATGTATCTATGAAGGAACAAGAAAGCCAATGTTTTGAAATGAAATTAGACGTAATGCAGAGAAAATGCCAACAACCTCTTTATTTCTTGAAGATTCCCAGAAGACCTCTTTAAAATTTCCCTAAAAGGCTATATCTACCTCTTTGCTTTCCTTTAAATTTGGGGCTCTTGGCCATTTTGCAAGTCAAAGACCCCTCTGGAAGTATGGTGACTCTTATGGACCCCTTCTCTCAAATGCATAAGATTACCAACAGAAACCAATTGTGTTGAAATATAGCTCTCAAAATGTTTTAAAAAAAAAGACAACCAGTGTCTCTGACCAAGGCCTCATCTCTAAAATGTAAGGGAACTGAGTCAAATTTCTAAGAACACGTCATTCTCCAGTTGAGAAATGGTCAAAGGACATGAACAGGCAGTTTTCAGAGGAAGAAATTAAAGATATCTATAGTTATATGAAAAAATGCTGTAAATCACTACTGATTAGAGAAATGCAAATCAAAACAACTCTTACATACCACATCTCTCCTGTTGGATTGGCTAACATGTCAAAACAGGAAGATGATAAATGCTACAGAAGAAGTGGGAAAATTGGAACACTATTGCATTGTTGGTGGCGTTGCGAACTGATCCAACCATTCTGGAGAGCAATTTGGAACTATACCCAATGGGCTATAGAAATGTGCATACCCTTTGACCCAGCAATATTACTTCTAGGGCTGTAATCCAAAGAGATCATACAAGGGGGGAAAGGACCCTATGTACAAAAATATTTATAGCAGGTCTTTCTGTGGTAGCAAAGAATTGGAAATCAAGGGGATGCCCATCAATTGGGGAATGGCTAAGCAAATTGTGGTACATGAATGTAATGTAATACCATTGTACTATAAGAAATGGGGAACATACAGACTTCATAATAACCTGGAGAATCTTGTATGATCTGATAATGAGTGAAGGGAGTAGAACCAGGAGAACACTGTACACAACCACAGACACATTGCTTCTGTGATGACTAACTTTGATAGACTTGGCTCTTTGGAACAATGCAAGGTTCTGAGACAACTCCAAAAGACTCATGATGGAAAAGGCTATCCACATCCAGAGAAAGAATTATGGAATCTGAATGCAGATCGAAGCAAACTATTTGCTCTCTCTCTCTTTTTTTCCTTTGTTATTTTATCTTTGGTTGTGTTACATCTTTCTCATGGTTCGTTCCATTGGTTATAATTCTTCTTTACAACTTGATTATTGGGAAAATAAGTTTAATGTGAAGGTATATGTAGAATGTATATCAGATTACATGCTGTCTTCGGGGGGAGAGGGAAGGAGAGGAAGGGGGAGAAAACTTGGAACTCAAAAACTTGTGGAACTGAGTGTTATAAACTAAAAAAATTAATTAATTTTTGAAAAATACTTTTCAATCATTAAAAAAAGAAAAAGAAAGGAAGAGATAAAGGACCCTAAGAACTCCTGCTCTAGATAAACCTGCTTTCTCTCAAATACTCGCAATCAAATTAAATAAAAATCTACTTCTTACTCAATTTTCTTATTTATTCTGTTTTGTTTTATTATTGCATTAAACATCATTGTTCTCCATGATTATTTCATTGCAAACATCTAATATTTGGCTACATTGTACATTAAATAGACTTTTTGCTGTCAACCTCTTATATCCCAGTCACCATTTAAAAGCCTCAATGATATAATGGGCTTTGAGCCCTGAGTTTTAATCTGTACACCGCTAATTACTTTCTTTGGGGCCTTAAGCAAATCATTTAACCTCTCAAAGCCTCAGTTTCCACTTCAATAAAATGGAGACAGTAATCCTACCTACTTCACAAGATTCTTTTGAGGCTCAAATTCGATAATATACGTGAATATACTTCATACTGTAGCATACTTTATAATGCAAGCTATTTATAACATTGTTTCTAGGAGAAAATGTGTTCTGACTTCCAAGGAACTGATTTACCAAAGAACTTTTGGAACACAATCCATCTGTAAGTTGGGAATTGTTTACAGTGATGATGTCTCATTATATTGATTTGGTTTTTTTCCCTTTATGAGTATATGGTATTTTTGAATAAGCATTTACAGTAGATTTTTCATGGATTTGGTGTAATAGAGTGATAGCCTAGGAGTCAGAAGGGTCTGGAAAACTGGTCCTGGCTATGTACGAAATAGCTCTTTCATCTTAAGAAAATCACTTGGAGACATCATAATATGATGGAGAGACCATTAAACCTGAAGGTCAGGAGACCTGGGTTTACACAGCTTTTACTTAGCCCTCTTGTGACCGGGTATAGATCTCTTAACCTCTTAAAGCTTCATTTTCCATGCTTATAAAATAGACGTAATAATATTAGCGGTACCTATATTATATCTTATGTACGTTTTGTTGTGGAAAAAGTGCTTTGTATATTGCAATATACTACATAAACATGAGCTGTTATTATTGTTACTGTTTAGATCAGGGGTAGGCAAACCGTGGCCTGAGAGACAAATCCAGCAGGTTACTTGTTTTCGTAAGGCCCATGGGCTAAGAATGGTTTTTTACGTTTTCAAATAAAGCCAAGGCTGTAGCTCGTTGACCCCTGGTCTAGGCTCCAATCTCTTCAGTCTTTGGTCCATTTTTCCTCATTTCTAGAATGAAAGGGTTGATCACGATGCCCTTTTAGGTCCAACCTAGCTCAAAGGTCCCATGTTTTAATCAAATATTCCAATCAGTAGATTTTCATTTTAGCCCCATAATCTAAAAGGATTAGGAGAAAATTTTACTATTGAGTCTTCCTGGTTGGTTGATACATTTTCATTACGCAATCCTCAGTTCTTCTCTCAGCACACTGATTTTTCTGCAGTAGCCTCTCCATCGTCCTTGTTCAGTCCTGTCTGACTCTTCGTGACCCCATTTGAGGTTTTCTTGTCAGAGATACTACAGTGGTTTGCCATTTCCTTCTCCAGCTCACATTACAGATGAAGAAACTGAGGTAAACAGGGTTCAGCTACTGCCTGGGGCCAGATTTGAACTCCTGAAGACGAGTCTTTCTATTTCCAGGCCTGGTGCTCTGTGCACTATGGTGCCACCTAACCGCCCCCAAGTAGTCTCTCCATAGAGCTTCATGTAGCAGCTCCTTCACTCATTCATTCATTGCTTTCTTACGGAATTGTTCTTATTCCTATGCTTACTGTGCAATGATTTATACATATTCGAGATCTGCTATTTAATTTAAATAATAAAGTAATGCCTACTTGCTTAAGTAATCTTTAATGCTTTTTTTAAAATTAAAATTTAAAAATCCTTATACCATCGTATAAAGAATAATAGATAGTAAGCTAGCCTTGGAGATAGGAAAAAGTGGGTTCAAGGCCTGCCTCTGACAAGAAACTAGCTATGTGACGATAAGTAAGTTACTTAACCTCTCAATTTCAAAAAGGTTTTCAATCTCCAGGGATTTTGGCATTGATAAAATTGTAGATACAGAACAAAAGAAAAGTATGTGTATGTATGTGTATGTGTAGTTTGGGAATAATACATCAAAATGTGTTTATGGCACTACTAACATGTCTGACTGTTGGTCTTCATGGTTTTTATTCATAGTTACTATTGGCGCTTGCTTGACTTGCTTTTTGAAAAATCTTACTATTCAGAGATGGAGCTACATCTCTTAACCTCTCCATCACTATATATTTTTTTGTTTTCTGATTCTTTATCATTCTTAAACTCCTGGCTAGTGGTATTAATGTCAATTTCAATAAGCAGGTTTCAATTCACACTAGTCCAATTCTGATAATCTACGCTTAAAATTGAAACTTTGCATTTGGGTATAACCTTAGGTCATCTATTCTAATATCTTTATTTCAGAGATATGGAAATAGTGGCTTAGGTAAGTTAAGTGACGTACACAAGGTTACACATAAACTGGGACTAGAAGCTATGTTATGTGAATTCTGTTTTATTAGGTTATTTTTTTTCCCTCACTATGCATCACTGCCTCTCCTCTAGTTAATCTTGATAATTCAGGACATTTGGTTTTATGATGAATTCTCATCTTATTTATATGAAAGTATGTTATTTAAAACTAAATGCTATTAAAATATAATTCCATTTAATACAATGTCTAGGTTAGTCTTCTATGATGGCTAGCTCACTACTATTAGCCAACAAACTTAGAGATATCATACTTTTTGATCTTAGATGTGCCCTGTTTCTTGTGGTTTCAGACCATTGACAGCCACCATTCACTCTATTTGCTATAGTAGGAAGCCATCTCTCACTAAAGCCTAATCTAGTGGTGCCATGGTCAAAGTATACATTTAATAAATATTTGCTGAATTATCTGTTGTGATGTTATGTCTATTCTCTTTTTACTTAATTCAATTATTTAGTATTTCTAGTAATCTACTAATATAGCATTTGGTTACCAGAGGCCACTAGACAACTATAGTAGCCTTTGCCCATCTGACATAGAGTTGTTGGATTTAGGTTGCTGAAGACTGATCGAACGAACACAAATTAGAATACAAGTCACTAAAGTAGGATGGCCCTTCAAGGAGATATAATTCTGAGAACTTTATGCAAAATAATTCACATACAGTAATATGGGCTTACAGGATGCATTGTCCTTAGTCTTATGATAACAATTACACAAGACTTCAGCACATCTAGGGAAGTGGTTTTCATTTGTCACAGGTGAGAGCATGAGCTGCAAGCTATTCTTTGTGTCTTTGATTCCACTGATATAATGTCACCTTCAGGATAAAACATTCACCCCTACCTGATCAAGTCCAAACTCAGCCTGGCATTCAAAGCTCTCTACCATTTAGCTTCAAGGCACTTTTCCAGTCTATCTCTCACTTCCCCCTTTACATACTCTCTGGCAACACTTTGGGTGAAAGATCTGTCAATGGGGTGAGGGTGTGTAACAACAATGCTACTTGCCCCTACTGTGGCTGTGTAAGGCCAATAACACCAGCACACAGGAGGGTTACTAGCACAGGTTCTTTGATCTGCTTTTCTATGGAAAGTAACTTTAAGAGGTTAATGATCTTACTTTAATTAAACATAGATATATCATTCACTTAGTTCAGGGGAAGAAGTCAGTACCTTGAACTTCAGAGAAAGCACAAACAGAAATTACAAGCATAAATTATATAAACAGAGATCAACAGACAGGCTTCTAGCAGTCTGACCAAGTCATTACATACATAGTTACCAGAGAGAGAAGCACCAACATCTGGGTTTTTCAAAGCCAGGGGGTTTTTTAATGGCTACCCTGAGTCCCATCTGGTCAAATCACATGACGCTCTTCCAATGAGTGAGCCCCAAGCAAAATACTAACCCCAGGGTATATATGCACTTCTTCAGGGTCAGAGGGCATCACAACCATGTGACTCAAACCCACATGACCTAAGCCTTCCTGTGACTTAAGCAGGTCAACAAAGACTCCCGATTTAATCAAAGACTCTTGATTAAACAAAAGCAAGAATCAAAGGCACTTGACTGCCTTAGTGATGAGAAGCACTCCAAAACAAAAGACAACAAAAAGTCTCACTTTACTTTCTATTACACTGTGGACTCCATAGCTGTGTAGAAAGCATTGTGGTATAATGGAAAGAATGCTGGATTTGGAGCGAAGGTTTGTAAGTTCACAACTCTGTCTCTTCTACTTATTATCTAGATGCCCATGGATGAGTCACTTAACTTCCCTAGGCCTCAGTTTCCCCTCTGTAAATGAGGGTGTGGTGGTTGGACTTAGTGGCCTTTAAAGGCACTAATATCTCTACATCTATGATTCAGTGAGAAGTATTTAAAAGACTGCAACAAAGAGGGTTCAAATTTTTCTTTTTGGTCTTAAGGGACAAAGATAGATGTGATAATCAGAAGTTGTAGAGACTCAAGTTTTGGACTCAGTCTAAGAAAAACCTCTTAAAAAATAAATAAAGCTACCCATGGAATGGACTACAAGAAGATTAGCCTTTTGCTGATGGTTTTCAAGCAGAGCTTGGATAAACACCTTGAGGGATGTTGTTGAGCGATTTCCTCACTGGGTAACAGTTCAACTGGATGATCTCCAGGGTACCTTATGACTCTGATATTCTGTGATTTTGATTTTAGGCTTTTTCACCGCCAAACCAGACGATTCCATATTCCTTGATCTCATCTCAGTGCCTTTGCTAACACTCTCCCCGGTGCCTGAAATGTTTCAGAAGAATGCTGGAATCATCTTGTACTGGCTCTCACTGATTGTTAAATTTTCAGTGTAAAAATATCACCTATTTTTCTGTTGAGTAAAATATTTTTCTCTACCCAACTGTATGTGGATGCTTCCCTCTGTGAGGTTCAAGTGTCACTGAGTACTCCCATCCCTTCCCCCTCATTTTTTTAAACCTATATTTGAGCACCCCAATTAGGTGGGATAATTTTCTCTAACCTTCTCACCCCAGTATATTCCTCTTGTCCTCCCTTTCCACTCTTCTTTAAAGCTTCTTAAGACACAAGAAAAGGACTCCCAGGCCTTTTGTCAAATCAGAATCTCTCCATGACTTCTGATGATGATAGGGTTTAAAGGGTAAACACATGTCATCTCTCTACATTAGAATGCAAGCAAGTTATCCTTGTTTAATGTTTTATTATTGTTTGTTAGTGTTTATCTTTTTATGTTTCTCTGAATATCTGAATTTCAAAGTGTCTGTGTATATCTGATCTTTTCATTAGGAATGTGTGGAAGTCCTCTATTTCATTTAAGATCCATTTTTCCCTCTGTAGGACTATTCTTGTTTTTCCTGGGTAAGTCAATCTTGACTCTAAGCCTATATTCCTCCTTCTTGGGAGAAAAGTTAGGATATTGTTCGTGTCACAAGCAGTAGGGAAACAGAACTAATTTTCCATCTTTTGTCTCAATTCCTATCTAGCCCTTAGTCATTGAATAGGTGGGTTTTTTTTGCTTTGTTTTTCTTTTTTTCAAACAGGTTTTCAAATATTTTTCAAATATTTCAGACAAACTAAGGCCTGGTAAAGATCTTAATTTAGAAAGTCCAAGGTCACCCACTGCATCTCAAGCCATCACCAGCTGTTTTGACTTTCATCGGGCCACTGGACTTCAATAAACTCTGGAGGAGAAAGTGAGGCTACCGACTTTGCCCAGCTCTTCGTCACATAAATCCAGTTCACCTGGGAGGTAAGACATCACCCTTGTGATATCATTGGTCCTCTTCTAGAATGAAGGACAAACAACGACAAACCTATATACTTGGTCTTCTGGAATATTGTATTCCAAGGTCTCTGCTCCTCTAAATTGTTCTGCTGCTAAATCACACGCAAGACTGACTGGCTCCTCAGTACTTTAATTCTTTCCAACTGCTTGCAGTATTTGTTTTTCCTTTGATTGGGAAGCTCTGTATTTGGCTATATTTTGGGGGGAGTTTTCATTTTGGAGTTTCTTTCCAGACAGATTTCTTTTAAGATTTCTTGAAATAAAATTTTGGACTGTTTTTCTGGTTATTGCTTTCAGGTAGTCCAATAATTAAATTATTTTTTTCTTCTCAATCTGTTTTATGTCAAACATTTTTACTATGAGAAACCTTACATTTTCTCCTGTTTTTCAGGCTTTTGATTTTTTTGTTTTAATGTTTCTCATTGTCTCATGGAGTTATTGTCTTCTATTTGGTCAACTTTGATTTTCAGGGAGTTTGTTACTTAGGCAAAGTTTTGTACTTTTTTTCCTCTAGTCATCTCATTTCATTGACAAAAACATTTTTACCTTTTTTCAACATCTTGCTTTATCTTTTCTAGGAATTCTAGCTGAGTTTGTATCCAATCTGTGTTTTTCTGAAGCCTTCTTTTATGGAGTCATTCTCTTCTGCATTCTTCCAGCCTACTACCTGATTTTGGACTTCATGTTTGAGCTGGGCTCTAGGAAAGGACTGGATTAGCCTTGCTGCTGCTTTCTTGGCAGGTATGGAGGATTGTGCTTTCCAGACTCTCAAGACCATCTAGAGCTGGGAAACTGCAAGATTCCAGTGCTTCCGAAGCAGCCTGATCCAGAATACAGTCTGATCACTACTCCCCACTCCTTCCCCAGTCTGAGCTTTGCAAGTTCCTGGCCTGGATTTAGATCTGATCAAGGGTAGACTGCTGCTAGACTCAGCCTATATCAGTCAGCTGGAAAGCTCTGCTGGTTCAGAATGACAAAAATGACAGATTCCTGTCCTGTTTCTTCCTCTTCAGGCTTCAGATTGGGCTGGGAGCTAGAACTATAAGCCAGCTCTACTGCTGGAGTAAAAGTCATACTGTTGCTGCATGCTTCTGAATTTGATCTCGGTTTGCATTCTAGGGCCTATGAATACTCCCTGCCCCAACAGGATAGTTCTAGGTATAGGTCTTGTATTCAGACTGCCCTGCATCTGTGACCCACAATTGCGTATTGAGCAACAAAGCAGCCAATTTACACTCTTCTTACCCTGGTGCACAGCCTCTGCCTTCGATGGAATGCTCCAAAAGGTGCACTCCTGGCCAGACCCCATCCCCAGCATCTACAAACCTCTTTGTCTCCTTATGTCAACTTGGGCTAGAAAGATGACTCACTGTGAATTTTTCTTGAATTTCTTCATCAAGCTTTAGAAGAATGTGTTTTCTAGGTCTCTTTGGAGGTGTTCTTCCTGCCACTCCACCATCCTGGCTCCAACTCAATCATGCAGATTGGACTTAAAAGTGTGTTGAGCGCACATCCCCAACACTTCCCCACCCCCCACCTGAACTGGTTGTTAAATATCTACTAGCATATCCCTAAATGGACCCCTCTACACCATCTCTATCATTTGAAACCTTCCCATTTTTCAAAGTCCAGTTCAAATGTCTTCTCTTTTGGGAAGCATGTCCTCAACCTTCCAGCTGAAAGTCACTCTGTACATATATTTCCTCTACATGTATAGTATAATTTGTATTACAGTCACTGTATTTTCTTACCTTTCATCCTGGACTATAAGTACCCTACAGAGTACTGTTTTTTTTTTAATCTCTCACAGCACCTAGTACAATGCCTCCCACATAACAGGTGCTTAATAAATGTTGTTGAAATGAGCTGTATGTAATAATTACAAGGCTTTTGGCTACATAAATTGTTTCTTCTAATGACCATTAAGAAATACAAGATAAACAGACTAAAAACAGTTAAGATATCTATATGATTTTTTTTTTGAGGAAGCAGTGATATTACTTCTGCATCTAAGTGACCCAATGGATTGAATGCTGGGCCTGGGCTCAGGAAGACCTGAGTTCAAATCTAGCCTTAGATACATGTTAGCTTTGTGACCCTGAGCAAATTACTTAACTTCTGTTTGCCTAAGTTTCCTCAAATATTAAATTGCGTATCAGATGCTCTGGCATCATTTATAAGCATAGATTTTTAATTATAAAAATGTAAATATGTCAATAGTTATCTTAAAGTAAATTATTTTGTGATATCAACTATAGTTAGGGTCCAACCATTTTGGACAGCAATCTGGAATTGTGCTCGAAGAGTTATTAAACTGCCTGTACCTTCTGACCCAGCAATACCACTACTAAGTCTATTTCCAAAGATGATTAGGGAAAAAGAAAAAGAACCTCTATGTTCTAAAATGTTTATAGCAGTCTTTGATGGCAAAGAACTAGAAATTGCAGGGATGCCCATCAGTTGAGGACTGGCTGAACACGTTGTGGTGTGTGGTTGTGATGGAATAATATTGTGACATGGAAACACTTGCATGAAATAATAAAGAGTGAAATGAACAGAACCAAGAGAACGTTGTATACAGTGACAGCAATGTTGTTTTAAGAATGATTTTGAATGAATAAGTCATTTTGACTGTTATAAATATCCATATGCCCATTTGTAGAAACAAAAAAGATACAACTGTTTGAATTGGGGGAAAAAACTCTTTAGAATTGGAAATGGGAAAGGTCCTCTACTTCAATTTGTCCACTTTACAAATAAGGAAACTGAGACCCAAAAAGAGTAAGTCTCTTGTTCAAGGTCGTTTGGGTAGGTAGTAACGATATCAGGATTTAAACCTACATCTTCTGATTCAATAGCCAATATTCTTTCCTATATCACAATGTGTTTTCATCAACAAAAACAAATATTTAATTTCCCAAGTATATGTGTAGGTGTGCATATGCCTTAGGTATATCTCTATATATGTGTGTATATATGTATGTGTGTGTATATCTATCTATACACACACACACACACACACACACATATGAGAAACATACTCTGAGACAACTACAATCCATCTCCCAGAGGGGCAACCATGAGTATATAATCAATGTAAGTGCTGCAGTTCTACATATTTTCTTCATAGGGCCCCACCTAACAAAAAGAACAATTTACACTGTTCATTCCCTGTTTTCTCTCACTCTTCAATCTAGTGACACAGCCCTCCTGCCATTCCTTGAACAAGGCACTCCATCCCCAGTCTTCAGGCATTTTCTATGGTTTGGCCCCCATGCCTAGAATGCGCTCTCTCTCTCTCTCTTTTTTTTTCTTTGTCTCTATCTCCCCACTTCCCCAACTTCCTTCAAGTCCCACCCAAAATCACCTTCTACAGGAAGTTTTTCCCAATCATTCTCAATTCTAGTTTCCAAGTTATCCTCTATATAGCTTGTTTGTACATAGTCGTCTGCATGTTGTCTCCCCCATTAAACTGTGAGTTTTTCAAGTGCAGAGACTGTCTTTTGCCTTTCTTCGTGTCTCCATGCTTAGCACAGTGCATGGCACATAGTAGCACTTAATAAATGTTTATTGATACAGTCGATTAGATCAGTTACAGGTCTTATAAGAAGACTTGTCTCTAGTACTGTCCGGCTGTGCAACTTCTTTGTACCTCGATTTGTCCATAAACGAGTACCATGTGCTGCTTCGCAGGCAAAGCGCTTCGAGCTCTTAAAAATGTAATATAAACATAACCCATACAATTAGTATACCTATGAACATGCTTGAATTCACATGTGGATCTATGATCTCATCAATATGGGTGCTCCCTCCCTCAGTACATACCGCTACATATCTGTATCCTCTTTTCCTATGTGATTCTTGTCCTCGTCCTCATGGAATTCCTCCATAGATGATCCACCCGATGCATTGGAGGCCTTCCAGTAGATGTTCAATATTCAGCAAACACAAAGTCAGCCCTCAGACTGTCCACTGGCCATCCCTTATTCGTGCTAATCTTTTTTATGCCACTCCTTCCACATAAGTTATTGCTGGTGATAAGCATCTTACATGCATTCCCCCATTAACTGACTTTTTGATCACCAGAAATTTTGATGTATGGGCAACTGTAGTATTTCTTGTTTGTAGCTATGGAGCACGAATATGCTTACATGCTTGTGATTTCAGAAGCTTAGAGAACTTCTGGAATGGGAATTCCTTCCACCAACACATATTATTCATTTACGACTTATTAGACATAGGATTGTGAGTTATCTGAGGTACTTGGAGGTTAAATTACTTGCCTAGCATCACAGAGTTGTGGTCAGACATGGGATTTGATCCCAAAGCTTCCTGACGTAGGAGTCAAGACTCTACTATGCCATGCAAACTGCCTCTATGACTGTATGAATATTGATGTAAAAATGATGGAGTTTTGTGTTGGGGAACAATTTATTAAAATAGTTATTCAAGGACCATAAAAGCTAAATACAAAAAGGCTTAGTGTTAGCATATTGACTAGTAGGTTGTGAATTATTTGGTCAGGTCAGCTCAGTAAACAAACAAACACAGAAAAAGCCCTGCAATCTGATGTCGTCCTCTTCTGCTTCCCTACTTCTACATCTACATCCCTACCTCTACAAAGATGGTAAGAGAATGGTGGAAAAGGGTGCCAAGAATTGTACAACTGGCATTCTAAATATAAAATATTTTTCCAGTGACCAAATATTCATTACGTTACTAGTGGAAATGAACTATTAGAATATGTTGTTATTACTATAGATGAAGCCAGAAGACATAAGAGAATTTTAGCCAAAAAAAGGTTGGTTCATAGGTTCTCCTTAGAATGGAGTTGATTTCATTGTGTACCTAAAGGAAACAGCAAACATTCACGGATAGTGTATGTATTTTAAAAAATTAAAATTTACCATAAAGAAAATATTAATATTATTAAAACAAAAGGAGACTGTGGCATAGTGGATTAAGAGAACTTGCTGTGCAGTCAAAGAAACCAAGATTTAGATCCCATGTATCTCTGACACATCTGGCTGTATGACTCTATAGTCATACAGTAAGTCAAGTAGCTTAACTTCTTGGTACCCATAGGCAGCTCTCCAAGACTATTAATTGCAGAGCAGTTTCCTCACTGGGAGTCCCCTATGCCACTAAAAATACAGATCCCATCCAAATACATGAAAAGATAAAAATTAATTGTTTAACTTAAAAAGTAGCAACTCATGACTACATACTCTGTTGATTTCAGTCAAGTAGTATCTATGTTTGAAATTTCATTAATTTTTTAATGAACAAAAAAGTATTTTCTCTTCCTTTTACCTCTCCCCTTAAAAACACATAATATATATACATATATATGTATATATATAGCAAAAAAAACCCAAAAATTCCTGCATAGATCATGTACATAAATACTTTTCTATCTCACTCTGTATCTTGTATCCATTACCTGTCTCAAGAGGCAGGGAGCAGATGCTGTCATCAGTCCCCTGGAATCATGGTTGGTCACTGCAATGATTGGAGTCCTTAGGTCTTCCAAATCTGTAAACATTGTTGTAACAAAGTTGTGAATATTGCTATTATTATGTAAATTATTATCTCAGTTCTGTTCACTACATTCTACACCAATACAAATCTTCCCAGGTTTCTGTGAAACTTCTCTTTTGTCATTTCTAATGGAAGAGTGGTATTTCATTATCTTATGTACCATAATTATGTACCATAATTTGTTTAGTCACTCTCCAATTCATGGGCACTCCTTTAGCTCCTAGTTCTTTGCCACTACAAAAATAGCTGCTATAAATATTTTTGTGCACTTAAGTTCCTTTCCTCTTTCTTTGATCTCTTTGAAATATAGGCTATAGTGCTATCACTGGGTCAAAGGGTATGCACAGTTTCTTAACTATTGGAACATGGCTCCAAATTGCTACTCAGAATGAAAAGGTAGACTCCCAAGTATATAGGATCTATCTTTCTACTCTTTCTTCCTGGTTTTTGTTGGTAATATATAGAAAAGTAAATGATGGTATAAAATAAGATTTATTCTTTACTATTGCTAGGTATTATACTAAGTGCTAAGGATACAAAGAAAAACAGGAAAAAGTCCCTGACCTAAAGGAGCATATACATACTGAGGTAAGACACATACAAAAAAGATACAAGGTAAATTTAGAGGGGCAGGTATAAGTATCTGGAGGTTACTGAAAAGGACTTCTACAAAAGGTGGTACTTGAGCTAAATCTTAAAGGAAAGGGATCCTAAGAGACATCCGTCAGGAGAAAAAACATTACAGGAAAGGGGCACAGCCAGTACAAAGACCAATGATCACTGTGTGTGAGGAATCCCAAGTGGGACAGAATGGC
The DNA here is from genome assembly GCA_028646595.1 of Phalanger gymnotis. Lineage (NCBI taxonomy): Eukaryota > Metazoa > Chordata > Mammalia > Diprotodontia > Phalangeridae > Phalanger > Phalanger gymnotis. The sequence continues at coordinate 524,237,145 of CM053622.1, forward strand.
CAGACCACAGCATTTGTGGAAAGGAAGTATGTGCCAGAAGACAAGTAATGAAAGGGTTTAAATGCCAAACAGAAGAATTTCTAATTGATCCTAATGGTAATAGGGAACCACTGGACTTCATCGAATAGGGAAGGAAGGAAGAAAAGAAGGAACCGAACATTTATTAAGTGCCTACTTCATGCCAGGCAATGTGCTATGCAACTTACAAATAATATTTCTTTCTTTTTTTTCAGTTAAACATTTAAAATTTATTAAACTTTTTGATCAAACTAGTTGAATAAGTATATATAATCCCATTGTTTTAGTACTGAAATGTTAGGAACAAGGTAGGCTGTTGCTTAACCCAGCTCCACATCCTAGGACTTGTGAATGGTGTCACAACCAGATTATAGGAGTGAGAAGCGCTACTTTTAGAGTCTCAATTCAGTAACATCTTGGAGGGGAGCAGGTCTGTGGACAGATCTAGCTACACAAAGGCTGTTGTTGTGTTTGTCCTTCACTCTTAAAGAGGACTATGATATCAGGGAAATGATGACATGACTTGCAATTGACTTTGATTTGAGTGAGGGAGGGCTGTGCAAGGTCACCAGCCTCACTTTCTCCTCCGGAGCCATCTGGGTCCAGTGGCCTAATATTCACCAGGACAACTGGAGATGGCCCAGGATGCACTGGGAGACCCTGGCCCTTTTAGGCTAAAGTCTTTTCAGGTGCTCACTGTGAGTGAGGTAACGCCCATTCAGTGAATAGGCCTCTTTAAGAAGTTAATCAAGGCAGGCAGCTAGGTGGCTCAGTGAGTAGACCTGAGTTCAGATCTGAGCTCAGACACTTGATGCGTGTACTAGCTGTGTGACCTGTGGCAAGTCACTTAACTCCAATTGCCCTGCCAAAAAACCAAGCAAAAAAAAATCAAACTGGGAGCAGAAGACCTGAGGGTTCCAAAAAAGAAATAGTTGCTATTTAGTATTTACGCTACATAAAGAACGAGACATATATCTTTTTCATAAAGAGTGAGACATACCTTCATTTGGACCATGAGCAGAATTCGCAGCCAAGACTAACTCAAGGTACAAATAATATTTCATTTGATCCTCATAATAACTCCAGGAGGTAGGTGCTATTATCAGCTATTATCATTATATGAGGAAACTGAGACAGCAGTTCGGTGACTAGCCCATGGTCACACTAGCTAGTAAATGTCTGAGGCCAGATTGAAACTCAGGTTTCCCTAACTACAGGATCAATGCTCTACCTACTGTACCACCTAGTAATTTCTTGGTGATGACAGGGTCATATCTGTGGAGCAGGAAGAGAATTGAGGCAGAAAGATTGCAATAATCCAGGTGAGAGGCGGTGACGGAATGGGTACAGTGAAAAAGGCACATACTAGAGGTGTGAAAATAGAAACAAGATTTGACAACTGATTCTCAACACATGAGGAATCCAGAACGACACCGAATGTTGTGACCTCCGGTGACTGGAAAGCTCATGATGACTTCAACACAAATAGGGGACTTTAGAAGTAGATTTGATTTGGACAGAAAGTTGAGTTCTCCTTTGGATATGTGGAGCTTGAGATGCCTTCATCTCAAGCAGTTCATATAGTGGAACTGGAGCTCAGGAGGCAGAGCAGGGCAGGATGATCATTCCGGAGTCACCTGCATAACAATGATAAAAAGCTGATGAGAGCAAGTGTCTAGAGAGGAAAGAAAGAAGGGGTCAGGAAGCATTAGATGAAAAACCACTGAAGGAGACTGAGAAGGGGCACACGGGAAAAGCAGGAGGAAAACTAGAAGTGAACACTGTCATGAAAAGTTTGAGAGGACAGGGTTATTTAGGAGAAGGCGGTCCACTGTTGTCAAACGCTGCAAAGAGATCAGGAAGCATGAGGGCTGACAAAGAGATCATCAGGTTTGGTCACTAAGAGATCATTGGTAACTTGGGAGAGAGAAATTTCAGGCAAATAATGAGACTGGAAATCAGACTGCCTAGAGTTTAGAACAATGACAGGAGAGGAACTGAGTATAGATAACTTTTTTCTTCTTGAATTAATTTTTTAAATGTTTTTTAAATTATTATTTAGTATTTTATTTTCCCCCAATAACATGTAAAAACAATTTTTAACATTCGTTTTGAAAATTTTGAGTTCCAAATTCTCTCTTTCCTTCCCACCCTCCTCATTGAGAAGGCAAGTAATTTGATGTAGGTTATACATGTGTACTCATGGTAAAACATATTTCCATTTAAGTCATGTTGTAAAAAAAACTGATAAAAAAAGGAAAAGGAAAGTTTAAAAAGTATGCTTCAATCTGTAGACAGAATCCATCAGTTCTTTCTCTGGGAATGGATAGCATTTTTCATTATAAATCCTTCAGAGTTGTCTTGGATCATTGTATTGCTGAGAATAGCGAAGTCATTCACAGTTGATCATCTTACAATATTGCTGCTAATATATACAATGTTCTCCTGGTTCTACTCATTTCACTTTGCATTGGTTCACGTAAGTCCTTCCAGGTTTTTCTAAGAGCATCCTGCTCTTCATTTCTTATAGCACAATAGTATTCCCATACAATCATCAACCACAACCAGTTCTGCCATGCCCCAATTGACAGGCACGCCCCCAATTTCTACAGATAGCTTTTTCAAGGAGTTTAGTTGAGAGATGGATGATGATAGTTATTGGTAATACACAGATCTAGTGAGTGGTTGTGTGTGTGTGTGTGTGTGTATGTGTGTGTGTGCTTTAAAGAATGTGGGAGATATGGGCATGTTTGAAGGCTGGAGGGAAGGTACTGGTCCATAGGAAGAGCCTGAAGATTAGAAAGTCATTAGGGGATAACAGGGCAATCTCCTGGAGAAAACAAGGCGAGGATGGGAGCAAGAGTGAGCTGGCTTTGACAAGAAGGGCAACCTCTTCATAAGAGACTGAAATAAAGTTCTATTTGGTTTTAGGAATCACAGACCAGTGTAAATATTCAATAAATATTAATTAATGATGAAACTAGCTAAGCACTAAGTGTAAGGCAAAAATGTGTGTGGTAAGATAACACTGCCTTCTTATTTCAGAAAGATAAGGGAATGTAAATAGCATGTAGGAGGTTACAATTCCATCTCTCAGTTCCAGGGAACATGAATAAATCACTTTAATCACAGTTTTCAACAAAGTCCCTGTCAAGAAATTATAGCCCTACACATTTGCACATGCTTTCATTTTCAGGTATGAGATTTCCTTGTAGATTTTCAAAAATCATACTATGTTATAACCCACTTGCTCAAAATCAAATTCTTTTATGGACTGGGATGTTAATCAGGTGGTATCTCAATTTGTTTCCAAACATTTAAAGAATACAAGGCATGTAAAGATAAAGTAAAGAGCTATAACATATTTACTGATAAGACAGTATCATAAAGGGCCAAGAGGGCTGAAGTTATGAGGATTAAGCTCTTACCTTCAAACACTGTAGGACGAGAGTAGGAAAACCAACAGCAACAATAACAAAACCCAACCCTTGTCATCTGACGGTTTTCCTCTCTGCTATTCTGTCCTAGCTGTCAAGAAGTAGAGAAAGGCACCAAATCTCACTTGTTTAAAAGCAGTGCGAGCCTCCTTCCTGTACATAAAGCTTGCCCTGGTGTACTAACCCTGTTCAGCACAACTGCTGTGGTCAGATAGGAATTTTCCTCTTGTGAGTTTTAGTAATCCTAAAAGAGAAAATTGGAAGAAAAAAAGAGTAATAAAGCTATCTAGTTGAGGCTAAATATTAAATCCTTAATAGGGGATGCACAGAGGAAAAGTGAAACCAAGGTATTAGAAAGCACTTGAAGAAATTATCATAACACAGAGATCTGATTTCATATTGGTCCCCAAACTTTTGCATATGTTCACTTTGTTTTTGGATTGTGTTGCTTTCTTGTGGTGAAAGAGTACTGTAATCAGAAGGCAGGGACTGTTTCATTTTATGTTGGTATCCCTACGGTCTAGCACAGTGCATACATCATAGATAATTAATAAATATTTGTTAAACAACTGAATGAATGACTTTAGAGTCAGAAGACTTAGGTTCTAAATCCCAAATGTCATTTACTCTTTTATGACATTGAGCAAATCACTTAAGTTCTTTGGCCTCAGTTTACTTTATCTATAAAATGGCTATACTGAATTAAATACTTTCTGCTTACTTTTTTTTTGGAGGGGAGAAGGCAGGGCAATCGGGGTTAAGTGACTTGCCCAAGGTCATACAGCTAGTACATGTGTCAAGTGTCTGAGGTTGCATTTGAACTCAGGTCCTCCTGACTCCAGGGCTGGTGCTCTACTCACTGCGCCACCTAGCTGCCCCCTAAATTGAATAATCTCTGAAGTGCCCTCTAGTAGCTAGGTGGGACAGTGGATAGAGTGGGGGAACTGGATTAAGGAAGATTTGAGTTCAAATGTTACCTCAGACATAGCAGTGTGACCTTAGGCTATCACTTAATCTCAGCTTCCTTATCTGTATAATGGGGATGATAAAAGAATTTACCCCTTAGGGTTATTCTGAGGATAAAATGAGATAATATTTGTAAAGTGCTTTGAAAACCTTAAAGCACTATATAAATGCTAGCTATGAAATTCTACAATCCCCATAATCAGTTCTGAGTTTGCAAGACTTTTTATTATTAAAATAGACAAAAATGTCTTTTTTTCCCCTGAAAGATAAGTGAAATAGATTGTTTTTTTTTCATCAAGAGGAAATTATTAAGGCCTCCAAGCAATCATTTGTCCAAATCATTTAAGTTAAAATACCAGAATTTTTCACATTGCCCTGTTTGGGAAAAAGTGCTTAGAAAATTAAGTGCTTACAAATTTACTTTCCAAACACATGAGATGATGCATTTTCCTCTGTTGCTAATTTTTCTCCTTGCTCCTATTGCTTATTAAGTGTAAGAGATAATGCTAGGCATTTCTCTCATAATTTCATAGCCAACTTTCCTTCTTTTTCTGTATATGTATAGATATGTGCATATACATGTGTATTTATGTATATATGTGTGTGTATATGTATGTGTATATACATACACACACACATACACAGACACATCCATTCTCCACCATCATTCCATTTTTTCCCATCAACTGGCAAGCATTTATTTCACACTTTCTATGGGCCTGGCATAGATTGGTTCAAGCCAAAACTCAGGTTCAGCTCTAGAGCTGAAGGGACCTCAGAGTCCTTAATGTCTAACTGTACCAGGACATAAAAGCAGAAGAAAATCTGTATCTGTATCTACTGTATCTGACTGGTGTGACTCAGAATAGATCTTAGAGCTAGATGTCGAGTTTCATTATTTTTTTTTCTCTTGAGCTCAGGAGGTTTTTTTTAAAAATTTAAGTAATTAATTTTTTTTTTGATTTGTGAAATAAAAGAAGCATGTCCATAACATAGTATAATAAAATAGATGATTGCACATGAAACTTCAAATCTATTATGTACAACTTGCTATTCCTTTTAAATATATAATAAAGTCATCATGTAAATTTTCCCTTTTTTGTCTTCCCTCCCATCCCTCCCTCGACCCCAGAGATGGCTACCATTAGACACAAATAGGTATATACAGGGGTGTGTGTATGTACTTATATGTATATATGTACATGTACACACGTACATCTAGATACATGTAAATATGCATATGTATGTATATATGTAAAATTATTCTATACGTACTTCTATTTCTCAGTTCTTTCTCTGGATGCAGATAGTATCTTTCTTAATAGGTTCTTTATAGTTAATTTAGGTATTTATAATAGTCAAAATGATTTATTTGCTCAAAGCCATTCTTAAAACAATACTGCTACTCTCTTGGATTTCGGTATTTTTTGTAGTGCTGTAGGGTTAGGTAGGACAACTGAGGGAAACTGATGCTCAGAGAAAAGCAGACTTAATTTTAAGATGATAGAGTGAGTAAATAGCTCAACAGAAAGTTTGCTGGTATGAAACTGGCTCTCTAAGTTTCTTTTCTGAATCTGCTCCCTGTTCATGCTTTTAGCAAAATGTCAGGTTGTTGTTTCAATAACATGGTTAGGTTAACATTTAGTAGCATGGCAAGGAGAGCATTATTTAGGTCTATCAGCGAACTGGAATTTAAATACATCAAAGTGACTCGGAAATGGGATGAAAAAATACACAGAACAATCCACCCTTTTGTTAAGATATGGCTTATAAATATTTTTTTGGGGGAATCTCTACCACTTTTTTAAGTACAACTTTGTGGTGTTTTGCAAGCATTATGCATATTTACTATGAATAAATTCTTCATCTGATCCCAAGAAACAAATTATAAAACATACTCCCTTACTCTCATATTTACTATGAATAAACCTTACATTTGATCCCAGGAAACAGATTATAAAATATGTTGTTTGCCCTTCGTTTTTGAAGAGGACCAATGACATCATGGATGACGTCTTGACTTGGGTGTCAATTGGATTTAAGTAAGGCAGAGTCGCACAGAGTCATCAGCCTCATTCTCTCCTCCACAGTCATCAAGGAACAGTGGCAGGAAAAAAGTTAAGAGGACTGGCAGTGGCCCAGGATGCAGCAGATGACCTTAGCACCTTCCACGTCTGACAAAGCCTGCTTTAGCCACCTTCATGGCTGCTGGAACAAATTGTTCTCATCTGCTCATTCCACCAAAGGAAGTCTTCACATGCTTGACGTAACATCGCCCTATTTCACCAATGGGTTTGAGGCCTGTTGGTTACCATCAACCTGGTTTAGCCCATCTATATACTTTTCTATTCTCGGCAGAGGAGTGGGGGGCTAGGTGTACAGGGTGTCGCATAGATATTAAAGAGTCAATTTCAATTACGTGTAGCAAGAAAATTGGGAAATGACCCAAAAAAGTCCTTGTTAGATTCAAAAAAAAACTTTCAGGTTATATAAATAGCACAGACAAACCAATACTCTAGAATGAATTATTAGCTTCATAGACACATAGTTCAGGAAAGTTCAGGATTTGGGGCCCCTTAGACTTCTAGCTCTAGAGCTGAAGGGACCTCAGAGGCCATCTGGATAATCCTTTTGATTTTACAGATGAACAGAGGTTTGGAGAAATTAAAAAACTTGGCCAAGATCACACATGTGTAAGGACATGTGAGAGGCAGGATTGGAAGTGAGTCTGACTCCAGAGTCAGAGATCAGTCTACCGTCTCAACATTTAGCCTGTGTCCCAGGTTAAATTCTCCAGAAGCCAGCAGACTCACACAACCCTTCAAAGTAAGTCACTGATGCGCTAGGGTCTTCAATTTTCTAATTTGTAAAATGGGGAGAGTAGCCCTAGATGATCTTTAAGGTCTAATTTACCTCTAATATTTTATGGTTCTCTATGTAACCTAGACTGTCAAAAGTTTTCTCTTTTTTTTGAAAGAAAAGAAAAATCCAAGTTTTCTTAGGTTTCAATATTGAACCTAAACTGTCTCTACATCGCTATGTTAACTATGTCTTCCAATCCATGATAGTAAGTCTTTTTTGTTCATATCCTATAGCAGGGCTGTCCAACCTTAGGTTTTCAAAGCGTTTATATAAATTTCTATGCTTGTAGGAAGGCTGCATAAATCACACTGTGGGGCCGCATTTTGGACAGCCCTGTCCTATAGAGTTAAGATCCATTCAAGCCTCCCCAGAATATTCATAAAGCCACAAAACCATCCTTACTTTACATATACTTTGTTGCTGTTGTTCAGTCATTTCAGTCATGTCAGACTCTTCATGACCCCATTTGGGGTTTTGCTGGCCGAGATACTGCAGTGTTTGCCATTTTCATCTCCCGCTCATTCTGCAGATGAGGAAACTGAGGCAAATAGAGTTAAGTGACTTGTCCAGGGTCAGGCAGCTAGTAAGCGTCTGAGGATGGATTTGAACTCAAGATGAGTCTTCCTGATTTCAATCCTAGAGCACTATCCACTGCACGACCTTTATATTTAGGTGTCCACACATAAAAGCCAATAGCAACAAGGATTCTATGGAGGGCAAGGTACAGGTCCTAGAACAGGTAAACTTATTTCTTAAACACTGGGCCACAATCATGTTAGAACGCTTGAGGAGTGTTCTCATTTGAGGAGAATGAGGAGGCATTAGGGGCAGCGAGGTGGCACAGTGGATAAGGCTCTAGGCATCCTCAGTTCAACTCTGGGCTCAGATACTAACTAGCTATGTGACCCTGGGCAAGTCACTCAACCCTGCTTGCCTCAGTTTCCTCATCTGTAAAATGAGCTGGAGGAGGAAATGGCAAACCACTCCAGTGTCTCTGCCAAAAAATAAAAACAAAACCCAAATGAGGTCATGCTGAGTCCTACAGGGACTGGAGTTATTACCTGCCACCTACCTAAGGTATTTAAGAGACATAAGTAGCAGTATGAGGATTTGGTGGTGTAGTAAATAGAGTGCTGGGCCTGGAGTCAAGAAGACTTTAGTTTAAAGCTGGCTTCAGACACTTATTAGCTGTGTGACCCTGGGTAAAGTCACTTAACTTCTGTTTACCTCACTTTCCTCATCTGTAAAATGGGGATAATAACAGCTCCCGCCTCCCAGGGTTATTGTGAGAATCAAAGGAGATAATTGTAAAACATTCAGCACCTGTGCCTGGCACATAGTAAGCACTATATGAATGTTAGCTATTATTACTGTGATATCAATCTCTGGCATTTGCAGAGTAGTAGCAAGTGACTCGCGTCCACATTCGACTTCCCAGGGCTTTTTTCTGATGTTGAAACAACAGATGAGTAGGGAGAAGAAGAGCCAACTCCTGTTCACTGGATCCCTCGGTGTCTTTGAGAATGGGGCCAGCCACCAACATTCATCATTTTAAACCACTGCTCTTTGGCTTGATAATGCAAATGATTACCTATCTAGTGACGCTGCTGGAAAGAAAGACAAGTCTTTCCCTCCAATAGTAAACTCCATTTTGTGATCTCATATTTAGGTATCCCATAACTATTTCTAGCATACTAATGCACAAAATATCCGTGTAAACTCCTGCTAACAAGTAACAATATAGGACTAAACTTTTATCATATGCAGAAAATAAGAATAAGAAGAGGAAATGAATCAGACATAGAAAATTAACAGTATCATGAGTTTGCCACTATATCACATGCCCTGAATATAAAACATTCCAAAATATAAACTTTTTTATTCAGTGTAGTAGCCACCAGAAACCTAAAGTCTGGAATATTTATTTTTATACTTTCTTATAACCTCAAATAATTTTTACTTTTTTTTCAATTAAACACTCTTGATTCATTCATTCTTCTATAGAAGTTTCTGCAGAAAGGTAAACAATCTCTCTCCCCATTCTCATGCTACTGTGAACAAAAGTACATGTAGCAAAAAGAATATGACCCAGCCAAAAGGAATCACCAAGTATATAGATCCAAAAAGGCATTTTCACTCATTTTAAATATACACCATTAATCTCGCAGGACCCTTTAGCCCACAGTATATATATATTTTTTTTCATATGAGGAGATGAAAGAAAGTTTCCTCAATTCCCCAAGCAGCCCAATTCCTCGACTTCACTGCTGTATCTTTTGTTCCCAATGTTGGTGTCCCCATTTCTTCTTCCACTTTCAGATTTCACGAAGCTCTCTCACGCTAGGATCTTGGGTTTGTTTCCCTCTATCTCTCAGATTTAAGGCCCTCACCTGTACATATGGTATATCATAGTGCAAAAAACACCTTGGCTTGGATCAGCATTCAGGCGACTTGGGTCCTGGTTCCATCTGTTATTTATTCCTCGTGTCACCTTAGGCAAGTCAAGGAAGATTTAGCCATCACATCAGGCTTGGGGTGGCGGGGAGCCGAGACCTAGCAACAGAGTAACAAAGGAAGGGTTCAAACTTACCTGGGTTGTTCTGTAATTGTTACTCCTACTAATTCAGTTTAATAGAGGGCAAGGAGTGGATCAAACTCCGAATGATAGGCACCCAGAGGAAGGAGACCCCATTAGAGTTATGCCCTTGTGAGATAAGGCAACAAATTCACTCTTGTTTCTATCTTGTCTCTGATTTTCCCTTGCTAAAGTGACCATGTGTACCCTAGATTCCACCAAGAAGAGATATATAACTTGTTGGGGGGAAATAATAATAATTAATATTTATTTAGCACATTATGATTTGCAAAACATTTACACGTATATTATCTCATTTGATTCTCACTATAACCCTGTGACATAGGGGACACTGGATTGGAAGGAGGTTAAGTGACTTGCCCAGGGTCACACATCCAGTCAGAGTTTGGGGTAAGGTTAGAGCCAAGGTTTTCTAGAATGTAAGCCCATTGCTTTATTCATTAGGCCATACTGCCTCCCTAAAAACTTAATGGAATGGCTTCTTTTGCATCAAAGGACAGACTGTAGGAGCATAGATCTATACTTAGTAGGGAACTTGGAGGTCATTTAGCCCAAGACCCTTTTACAGATGACAGCCGAAGAGGCTGCTACTTGACCAAGGTCCCATAGGCAGTAAGAGCATGGCAAGAATTAGAATGTGGCTGCTCCAATTCTAAACCTAGGCTTTTTTTTTTAAACTATACCACGCTATTTGGCTGTTTGTCTTCCTTCAGGATTATCATGCACGTCATGGGGCAGCGGATAGGGCACTGGGCCTGGAGTCAGGAAGACCTGAGTTCAAATCCAGCCTCAGATACTTACTAGGTGGGTGACTTTGGGCAAGTCCACTTAATCCTATTTGCCTCAGTTTCCTTGTCTGTAAAATTAGCTGGGAAAGGAAATGGCAAATCACTCCAATATTTTTGCTAATAAAATCCCAAATGGGGAATCACAAAGAGTCAGACATGACTGAAACAACTGAACAACTAACAACATGCATGTCATAAATTAAATTAATTAGAAATTAAATTAATAAGAAAGTGCAATTGTTCTATATTATGAGGTCAGCGCTACTGCTCTGAAAATCGTTGGGGCATAAATCTAGAGTTGGAAGTTCATTCAGTCCAATCTCTTAATTTTACCAATGAAGAAACTGAGGCTCAGAGTGGTTAAGTGACTTACCCAATGTCACACAGGCAGTAAATATCTTCAATGGTTTCTTTTTATACTCACTTAACTATTTTAATAGGGTTTTCCATTCACAAGTGGATCCCACCTTATTTTCACAATGCTTTTCTTCCCCAAATTCCTTATCTTTCTTCCTTCCTCAAAAAGCTGGCTTTCTTTGCTCTGCTGTCTCCCCTTCTAATTGTTGGGACTGTAAGTAGGTTTTTCTTCTGGACTGCCAACTAAACATTTTGACAGTTTTTCTAAACCTTTTCAGTTCAACACGTACAGCCCTCCACAATCAACAACCAATCAGAGTGTATTTATAAGCACCTACAATGGGCCAGGTTAATTGCTGGAGATACAAAAAAGGAAAAAAATACCACATCAGCCTCCCCATCGCCTTTAGATGCTTATATTCTATCGATGGAGACAACAGGTCACACGTACGTACATATAATCTGGTTCCCAAAGATCTTTACAGCTTTATTTCATATCACTCCCCTTCACATACTTTATACTTTAACCAAACTGGACTGCTAACTTCTTCCTGAGTGAAATATTCAGGATCCCTGTGTCCTGTGCCTGGAATATGCTCCCTCTCATTTCTGAACGCCAGAATCCCTACTAGCCTTCAAGGTTTAGCTCAGGGGCCAACTCCTGTATAGGACCTTACACCATTCCTTCAAGATATTAGTGCTGGATTCATAATAACAGCTAGTGTTTATATAGTTATCCTTTCCACATGAGGAGGGGAGAGAGGTAGGGGTGTGGTGCCCCCCCAAGATCTGGAAAATTTGCATAAGACCTTTTGGCCCTCCCTTCGTACCAGAGAAGAAGTCCGCAATTTCCACAAAACTCTCCCAAAATTCCCATTTAATGTCTTATGCCAACTCACAATATATCAAAACTGTGATGGGGAAAACTGCCATGTAGAAGGGATAACTGTATAGCACTTAAAGGTTTTCAAATATCATCCCATTGGATTCCCCCAACAACACTGGGAGGGAGATGCTATTATTATCCCCGTTTTACAGATGCGGATACTGAGGTAGACTGGTGACATGACTTGCCCAGGGTCATACAGCTAATAGGTGTTTGAGGCTGTATTTGAACTAAGGGCTTCCTGAATCCGGCTCCTGTTGCCCTATCCACTGCGCCACCTAGCTGCCACATTCATCCTCAAATTTTCTTGTCATCTACATTCATCTTCCAGTCGAAGAAGCTTTGAGGGCAGACTGTTTCCATTTTGGTTGTGTATTCCCAGGGTCTAGAACATTGCTTTTCACATAGTAAATGGCCCCAGGCAAAACTGCGAGACCTGGAAAAATTTGTTCTTGGAAACCTGACTACTCTCCTTTCTGTGCCCTTTAACCCTCCCCCACCAAGTCCACACCCTCATATTGCCTTCCTTTCCCCTTCCCCCATCCTGTTACTTAATTCAGTCTTCTTTGGGATAACACAAATTTTTTTTTAAATATTAAATTGCTATTTACAATGTATTACTTTGCCCAGGAATCAGAGGGAGGGAAAGGGCAATTTTTGGACTAAAAGAATATCAAATGGAGAACTTTGGGGCATTACCACATCTACGTGGTTGAGATTTGGGGAACATAAGATATCCTTCCTATTGCTCCTGAAACCATTACACTCCATTTAGTGAAGGTAGATCACTTTCTCAAGGGTCTACTTCAGTATCACGATCCTTGCTTGACCCTCAGCTGACACGGGAAGGCATCATGATACGATGAAAAACACACTGGAACAGGAGCCAGAAAACCTTGGTTTTTGTCCCAGTTCTTTGCCTCAGTTTCCTTTGAGATAAAAGGGATGCTGCTTTAACTATTTCACCGTGTTCCTTTGAGGATCAAATGAGATAGCCGATGTGGCCTCACTTTGAACAGTGCAAAGGTCTTTGCAAGTGTAGGACAGTATATTCTGAATCCTGTCAAAAATACCCTAGGTCATCTAACTGTCCCTGAGGCTCTGCTTGACCCTGCCCCAGACCTGGATTCTTCCTATTCTCCCTGGAGCTGAGAATTCATTCATTCATTTAACAAATATTTAATGAAAAGACTGGGGGCAGCTTCGGTGGTGTAGAGATGCTTATTAGCTGGGTGATGCTGGGTAAGTCACTTAACCCTGTTTACCTCAGTTTCCTCATCTATAAAATGAGCTGGAGAAGGAAATGGCAAATCACTCCAGTATCTTTGCCAAGAAAACCCCAAATGGGGCCATGAAGAGTCGGACACAACTGAAAACGACTCAACAACAATTGAAAGACTACTACGTATATAATACACTCTGGGAGATTTTGTGCGTCTGTGTGTGTGTGTGCGCGCGCGCACGTGTGTGCGTGTGTGTGACACTACCAGATGACAGTCATTCAACATTTTTTAAGTGCCTACTGTAACGTAGGCAGTATACTAGGTCCTGAAGATAGAAAAACAAAAAATAGAACAGTCACTGCCCTCAGTGAGATTGGGTTCTATCCTCTATGCACACAGAAATTAAAATGAAAAGTATATACCGAGTAGCATCAAGGAAGAGGTGACAAGCAAGTGGGTGAATCAGTATAGGAAGGAAATAAGTATTTATTAAGTACCTACCATGTGCTAAGTAACTGACAAATATTATCTCATTTGAGCTTCCCAGCAACCCTGGTAGGTAGGTACTGTTATGATTTTCATTTTACAGTTAAGGAAACTGAGGCCGACAGAAGTCGAGTGACTTCTCCAGGGTCACACAACTAGGAAGTGAGTGAGGCCAGATTTGAACTCTGTCTTCTTGGCTTCAGGCCTAGCATTCTATCCAGCCAACTAGATGCCTCAAGCTTCCTGTAGGAGGTGACACAAATAGAAAGATGAAGGAATCTAAGGATTCTAGGAGCTGGAGGTGAGGGAGGTGGGGAGGGAGCAGCACATCCCAAGCAAAGGGACAATCTGTGCCAGGGCACAGAGACAGAGGAAGGGAGGGCTGTGTGTGTGGAGCTGCGACTGGGCCAATTTGGCCGGGACCTCAGTTGTGTGAGAAGGTAATGTGAAAGAAACCTGGAAAGAGAGGCTGGAGCCAGATTTTCCAAAGGGCTTTGAAAGCCAAACTGGAGTTTGATATTTTATCCTAGAGACAAGAGGGAGTCACTGGTCCTTCCTGAGCATGAGAGTGACACGGTTAGACCTGAGCTTTGGATAATAAGACGCTTCCCCCTCACTCCCAATTTTTTATTTTTATAGGATCATAGCTATACAGCTGAAAGGAATAACAGAAGACATCTAGGTCAATTATCTCATTTTACTGATGAAAAAATTGAGACCCAGGAAGGGCATACTTTGCCCAAGGTCACACAGGCAGTAAGTTTGAATTTTATAGAACTGAAAATGTCTATTTAATTTTCTATGATCACTTCTACATGTTGTTTTGTTAAGAATTCTCCCCTAGCCACAGTTATATAAGATAATTTTTTTAATTCTCCTTTATATTTTATAATATGACCCTTTATATTTTTGTTTTCTTTGTCTGTTTCATTGATCAATATTTCTTTTTTTGACCAGGACTAAATAGATAATATCAGTTTGATAGCTGTAAGGAGGACAAATTTGAGAAGGGCAAGGCCAGGGGTTGGGAATCCAATTAACAGGGTATATTGCCTTAGACCCAGCCTAACTGATATGGGCCTGGACCGGGATCCCGGCTGTGTGAGTGGGGAAAGGCCGACAATGTGAGATATTCAGCGTCTCCATGCGCTTTTAAGCTGCACAAAGATTTGGGGATGCCCTGTGTTGCAGAGGAAGAGGGCAGAGTCACAGAATTCTAAGTCACAGACCACTCTGATATTGTAAATCCAGGTGCCTAAGAGATGGTACTGCCCTCAGGAGAAAGAAAGTTAGGAAAAAGTGAGTTTTGAAGGAAAGATAATGAGAGATGTTTTGGACATGTTGAACTTAATGCCCATGAGACATCTATTTAGCGATGTGTAGTAGGTGGTGATGAGGGACCAGAATTCAGGGGAGAGAATGGAACTTAATATATAGATCAGGGACCAATTTGCATAAAGATGAGAACTAAATCCCATGGGAGAGGATGGGAAAACCAAGAGAGAGAAGAGAGCCCAGAATACATACATACATACATACATACATACATATATATGTATATATATGTACGTGTATATGTATATGTGTGTGTATGTATATATACATATATATATATATATTTTTTTTTTTTTTGGTTACGGGGCTTAGGTGGGAGTGGAGGAGAAGGTGGTGTCATTGTTGGAGACTGAGTTTTCACTGGTGAAGGGAATTCCCACTGTAGAAACTGCTTCACACAATAGAAATGATCAACAACTCAAGAATCTTAATTTAAAGTTTCCTGGTACACTTAAAAAGTGATTTAGCCACAGACATGGAACGAGGAGCATCAGATGAAGAGACTGAACCCAAACCCTCCCATCTCCAAAGCTGGTCCCTTTATCCTCTATTTCTGTCACCATGTATGGGGGGGAAGGGGCATGAGTGTAGGGGAATGTGAAAATGAATAAAACACTTACAGGTCTTAAGGCCTAAAAAGAAAGATAAGATATGAAAATCACTTCGACAAAAGAAAGGATGTGAAAAGGGCTGAGAACAAATTGCCAGAGGAATTCAGAGGAAGATTAGGACCCGACTTCAAGAGGAAGGCCTTGGGTGACTGTCTACAGTCTCCTGGGAATGAGAGCGTGTCCTCTTTTCTCTCCTAATTGCCATGGAATCAACTGGTCAACAGGCATTTTTCAAGCTCCACTTAATCATCAGCCCTAGGACTAAATCTGGGGTTCAAAGACAGGTAGGAGACAATCACTGCCTGACCACAGGGAGTTCACAATCTAATATGTATCGATCTGGAGTCTAATAGTGATTTTCTCACGGCTAGCTCCAACTCTTGGTCTTATTTTCATTGGCTCCTCGGTGCCAATAATTCCCAAAGCTCCCCTTGAGAGGCAGGGTGGCATAGTGGTTAGAAAGCTGGCTTATAGGCACCTGTGTTCAAGTCCTGACCTTGACACATAGTAGCTGTGTGACCCTAGACAAGTCATTTGACCTCTCAGTGCTACAGGCAGTTCTCTGAATTGCAGAAAAGGTGCTAGTCTGCACTGGTGAGAGAGTTTCCTCACATAGGCATTTCCTCCACCAATCACAGGTCAAGTCTCTTTTGTGTCCTTAGAAAAAATGACGCTCTGTTAGGTGAGAGGCGAGTAGCCAATTGTCAAACAGAGCTATACCACAGAAAATAAGATGTGTTCAGAATGGGCTATTTGAAAGAGTGGACTAGAGATCTTGTAATTTTTGGTGCCAAAGAATGACTAACCCCCCCCCCCCAACTTAATCAGTCAATGAATATTTATTAAGAAATAATATTTATCATTAATATGTCAGTCATCGTGCTGAGAACTGGGGATAGAAAAAGAGGCAAAAAACAGTCCTTGCCCTCAAGAAGCTGACAATCGAATGGGGGAGACAAGAAGCAAACAAATATGTACAAACACATCATAGAAAATAGAAATAATTAACAGAGGGAAGATGAGAGAAATAAGAGGGGGTGGGAAAGGCTCCTGTAGAAGACAGGGTTTAAGGTGAGACCTGAAGGAAGCCAGGGAAGCCAGTAGGCAGAGATGAGGATGGAGAGCATTCTATGTATGAGGGACGGCCAGAGGAAATGCCCCTAGCTGAGAGATGGACTGTCTTGTTCATGGGATGCAAGAAGGATGATGTCACTGGATTAAATAACGAAAGAGTAAGGTCTAAGAAGGCGAGAAAGGTAAGGACAGCCAGGTTATGAAGGCCTTTGAATGCCAAACAGGGCTTGATCGTGGAGGAAGAGGAAACTTCTTGAGTTGGGGGGTGGGGGTGCCACCACATGGTTGGATCTGCTTTTTAGGAAATTCTTTTTGGTGGCTGAATTGCAGCAGGGAGAAACTTATGGCAGGCAGACTCACCAGCAGGTCATTGCAATGTATGGGGTGAGGGTCTATTATAGTGTGGTGGTAGTATTAGAGAAGAGAAGGGGGCTTATCTTAGAAATGGTTTACATAATGATACATGTGTGGCCTATGTTGAATTGCCTGCCTTCTCAAGGAGGGTGGGGAGCAAAGAAGGGATAGAATTTGGAACTCAAAGTTCTAAAAACAAATGTTAAAAATTTATTTTTACTCGCAACTAGGAAATAAGATATATAGGCAATGGGGTACAGAAATCTATCTTGCCCTACAAGAAAGTAAGGGGAAGGGAGATGGAGGGAGGGGGGTGATAGAAGAAAGGACAGACTGGGGAAAGGGGCAATCAGAATACATGCCACTTTGGGGATGGGAAAAGGGTAGAGATGGGAAGAAAATTTGTAACTCAAAATCTTGTGGAAATGAATGTTGAAAACTAAAAATAAATTTAAAAAAAATAAATAAAATAACATAGAAAAAAAAAGTTGAGGATAGCATCTAGGCTGCACAAGTGTGAGAGACAAAGAAGATGTTGCTCTCTACAATAATGGGGAAGCCAGAAGGAAGCAGAATTTAGGAACAAAGATAATCAGTTCAGTTTTGGACATGTGGAGTTTAAAACGTCTACTAGACATCCAGTTCAGGATATCTGAGAAGCAGATTGGAGCCCAGCAGAAAAATCTAAGCAGTGTAGGCAGATTTGAGAATTATCAATACTCCATGGGAGTACTGATGGGAGCTGATGAGATCACTGAGCAAAGTAGTATACAGAGAGAAGAGGGCCCAGGATAGAACCCTGACCTATGGTCAGAGGGTGTGATCTAGATGAGGACTGAACAAAGGAGACTGAGGACTGATCTGATAGGTAGGTGAACCAGGGGAGAATGGTATCCCTAAAATCTAGAGAGAAGAGAGTATCAAGGAGGAGAGGGTGACTAACAGTGTCAAAAGCTGCAGAGAGGTCACAAAAGATGAGGAATGAGAAAAGGCCATTGGATTTAGCAGTTAAAAGGCCATTGGTGATTTTGAAGAGAGCAATTTCAATGGAATGAAGGATTTTAAGGGGTTAAGAAATGAATGGGAGGAGAGAAAACAGAAACAATTATTATAGATGGTCTTTTCAAGGAGTTTGTCCACAAAGGGTAGAAGAAATATAGAACAAAAGTTAGTGGGGATAGATGGATCAAGTGAAGGGTTTTTTTAGGGATAGGAGAGAAATGGGCATGTTTGTAGACAATAGGAAAGGAGTTAGTAGAAAGGGAGAGACTGAAGATAAGTTATACAGTGAGGATGGCAGAGGGGACCATTTGTTGAAGGAGGCAAGATGGAATGGGATCACTTGTACAGGTCAGAAGGGTTAGCCTTGGTAAGGTGTAAGGCTATCGCTTCACGTGATACAGGTATGAAGAATAAGATAATTGCAAAAGGCATCTAATTGATATGAAATGAGGAAGAAGGGAAAAGGAAGAGAGAGAGAGCACGGTGAATGGCCTCAATTTTTTTCTGAAATATGAGATAAGGTTCTCCGAGACATCTTCTGTTAAGTTGCTACCCCTTCTATGTCCACTTGTGCTGAAATCTTGTCCTGAGGTGGTTATGAGTAAACCATAAGCCCCTGGCAAGTAGAGTACAAAGCTTTCCCACTCCATCATCTGAACACACTGCATGAAAAATTATTCTTGACAAAATCTTCCAGCAAAGCTACCAACTCAGTGGCCTCTGTCTGAAAATGACACATAAGCAAAAGGGCAGACACCTATCAATATCCTTTCTTCATGCCTGTTTAATATCAACTAGGTAAGTGAAATAAGTATTTCATAAATATTTATTTCACAAAGGTATATTACCATAATGAATTGCATGGCATGCAAACTAAGAATATTCCAATCTATAGTGTTGTCTTGAAATTGACATTCACTCTATTTTTTTCCCCTAAGACTCGATCTCCCTCTTTTCCCCAGGTAGGCAGTACATTAACTAACTGCACAGGAGGTTTGACCTGTTCTGTTTCCTACCTGCTCCTCTTTTAGTCAGTCTGATGGTCTCCCTTCACCATACTGGTGCCAGGCTTAGTGTAGACCCCTGATCTGCTTCGCCCACAGATGCTGAGATTTCCAAAGCTCTCAAGAGATAAGAGATTCATCAGCTTCTTCCTCCCCAGTAGCAAGGATGACAGAAGTAAGCAACCATACCTGGTGACATTCACTCTCTAACAATTTTTTATTTCAGCATAGTATCTGGTATCTGACTAGTGCTCGATAAATGCTAAATAACGGCATCCTATCTACATACTGTCGATATTACTGGTTGTATTGAGTCGTGCACTCATTTTCCCTTCAACCTCCTTGTGATCAGTAATATGCTTGTGCAAAGGCATAGTGAGGAAAGGACTTTTTTTCTATGTGTAAAGTTACTGTGCGGGGCAGCTAGGTGGTGCTGGGCCTGGAGTCTAGAAGACCCATCTTCCTGCTTTCAAATCTGGCCTCAGACATTTACTAGCTGTGTGATGTGTGACCCTGGGCAAGTCACTTAACGCTGTTTGCCTCGACTTGAGGCAGATGAACTGGAGAATGAAATGTTAAACCACTCCAGTATCTCTGCCAAGAAAACCCCAAATGGGATCATCAAGAGTCAGACACAACTGAAAAAAAAATGCCTAAAAATGACTACAAAGCACACAACCTTGATTCTATTAGCACCATAATGACAATAAATGAACAAAAACTTTTACCAAGGAATAAATCAATCAATCAGATCGACAGTGAATGAATGAACCAACAAGCATTTTTTAAGCACCAGCTACCGCCAGTACTGTGCAAGATACTGAGAAAACAAAGACAAAAATTAAGTAGTCTGCTCTCAAGAAGTTTACAGTCTATCGGAGGAAACAACAGGTGCACCTGTGAATAGATTAAAAAAATACAAGATAATTCAGGGGGTTGGAGGTAGGCAGAAGAATCCAGGGGTATCAGCAAAGGCCTGATAAAAGAAACAGTTTGTGCTGAGCTTTGAAGGAAGCTGAGGTTCATGTTACTTATTACAAAGAAATAAAATATTTTTTTTACAATAACTCACTTTATTCTATATTTCCGAGAAAATAAATATCAGTAATGATTCCCAACACTTTCCTTACCAATTGAATTTATTGACGTGTTAATCATTGTTCTTATTCAAAGAAAAGAATGTTTAACAAAGAAGTTCTTAATGATTCTCTCCATCTTTGCCTTTCCCCATTGAGTTTGTCATTTAAAAGGAAGTATTGCTGAGTTGCTAAAGCAATGATACTATGTACTGGCTCCAGCTTGACCATTAGCATTCTAGGCCATTTTGGGCAGGTTATTTAACTTCTCCGTGTCTCATTCAGGGTTCAGCATTTACCACATAAGAGTGTAATAGGGATTAATGAGTGAGTGTTGGATCAATCACATTGTTCCTTTGGTGAAATACAGAATATCACTAGTATAATTTTTAATATTTTGAAGGGAGACTAGACTTGGGATTTCATTGTTACAGGGAACTCCCAGGTAGAAAAGTCCTTCTACCAGTGCAAGTCAGCCACTGCCCTGTGACTTATAGACTAAGAGTTATCTGGGCCACTCACTGAGAAGTAAAGGGATTTGCCCAGGCTCTATCAGTTTGTATCTAAGGTAGGACTGAACCTAGTTATTCCTGACTTCACGGCTAGCTTTCTGTCTGTTACAGCATACTGTCTAATTTTTAATTTTATCAATTCGAATAGAAACTGTGATTTTTTTTGTATTTATTTTACTTTTTAAAAATGGTAAATAAAGCATCACATTTCAAAATATATTTTTAAAAGAATTGTTTTAAATATTTAATGTAAAAGCAAAATACATCAGTAAAACTTAGTCAATAAACAATTATTAAATGCCTATTATATGCCGGGCTAAGTTAAGAAATGAAAGAATTTTAAAGTGATTTTATGTAAGTATAATGAAAAGCTTTATTTTATTCTTAAGATTCATCATTTGTTTTAGATATACATTTAGGCCGTGAATTCATGCTACAACTTCAGTTTCTAAACTGTTTGGTATTAAAAAATATTTTACTGAATCCCTAGTTGTGGAAGAAACCAGAAGAGATCATCTCTCCTAACTCCTTACTACCTTATTTTAAAGATGAGGGAGGGAATGAATTAACACTCATACAGGTTACATGACTTGACCAAGGTTATTAGTGGTAAGGACAAGACTAGGAACCAAGTCTCTTGCCTCTCAATTCAGTCCTCTTTCTACTAAACTAGGTGACTATTTTATATGTACCTGTCAATTTCAATTTGCCAAAGATAATTCACCCTTCTTGCACAGCTAACCAGTAGCCTAGAAAGAATTTATCTCTGACATTTTTTTTTTCTTTTTGGATAGACTGTGCCATCAAGGAGGCCAGCATTTTGCAAGGTAAGTTTATAAAGTCTAAAGAGCATTCAGGTGGTTAGTACCATTAATAAGTAAACCCAATTAAAAATCAATTTTAAAAAACATTAAAGGCAAACAATTCCCAGAAAGGAAGAATCTCCAGAAAGAACTCAGAAAGAAAAGAACTTAGTTTCATCACCTACACAAATAACAAATCATAAATGAGATGTACTAAGGATATATGATGCATGCATTCGACTGACACTGACCTTTTAAGAAGGAAGGTTCAATAACCCAATATCTAAATGACTTTCTCTACTTTGCACCTCTGTGTAGGCAAACATACAGGGTTGTCTTAGATGTCCAGGTTGCTAGTTTCCATAGTGTATGACTATTCTAGTAAAAGTATATCTTTATTGGTTCCTCATTTTAAAACTGATTTTTAAATGAATGTACTTACTAATGAGGTACTAACAATCTGAAAGCTCTGTGGTCTTTATAAACTTATTTTGCAACAAGCTGGCCTCTTTGATGGCACAAGCCATCCAAAAAAAAAAAAGGCAAAATGACAAATCTTTTATTGGCTACTTGTTGGTTGGGTCAGAGGGAGAAATCATAGCCTAATGAAGCCCCTCTTCAATGGGGCACTCCAGAGTAGTAATAAACCCTCCACTTCCATATCCACTGGAGTTGTATGTAGTTTATTACCATAGCCCTCCCAAGTCAAATGGACACCAGTTTCAAGCCTTGCGACTAGTGCAGCTGGGGTTTCCTCTGCTCCAACCCACTTGGCTGTGTCTTTCTACCTGTCCTTTCCTTGCTGTCTACAGGTCCCGAATGTTATAAAATAGAAAATGTGATGATCTTTGTGTATGTGTGTGTGTCTGTGTAAAATGTGTGTATGTGTGCGTGTTTGGGTGTAACGGGCCCTCTGTATGGCTGGTTTGCCTGTCCCTCAACCTCTTGGCCAATGGCAGGCTGCCTTATATAAAATTAGTGTTTTCAGTCTCTCCGGGTTGCATGTACTGTATGTGGAACAGTGTACAGTGAAAACGGAGGCAGAGCGGCTCTGAGAGCTCCTCTCTTCACTTTCCCATAGAGAAACACTGACTGGCCACTGAGAGAGACACATACACACATTTAACACACACAGGGAAAGAGGTAAGTGCCCACCATCCCCAGCCTTTCCTTGGCGAAACGAGCGAGAGGTCCCTTTCCCGACACTTTCTTTTTTTAATACTCACTTGAAAACAGCCGGGCTGCAGCCCCAAGGACTCTTCCAGCAGTAGCAGCAGCAGAAGCAGCAACAGCAGAAGGAGCAGCAGCAGCCGGTAGGGTAGGGTGGACTTGAGGAAGACCGAGGGGGAGAGAGGGAGAGAGAGAGAGAACCTTAACAAGTCCTGCGCTGCTGCTACCCCGGCCACAATTCCTAATCACTTTCCCCCCCACACGAAAACTTTGGATTGGGAGAGGTTCGGGGGAGATGTTCGCCTCTCTTCTGTTCCCCTTGGGGCAGGAGGGGGAGAGGTGAATGCAATGCAATGCATGCAAGAGGTTGGGGAGGGAGGGGGGGAATAGTAGGCCAGCCAGTGCCAGGCTGCGTTTGAAACCAGCACCTCTCACCACACAGGCAGCAGCAGTGGAGAGAGGGGCAAAGAGGGAGAGCGAAGCAGACCCAGGAGGAGGAGGAGAGGGAGGAGGAGGAGGAGGAGGACTAGGACTAGGACTAGGAGTAGGAGGACGAGGAGGAGGAGGAGGAGGACTAGGAGGAGGAGGAGGAAGAGGAGGAGGAAAAACAACAACAGAACCACCACACTGACTGGCAAATTGTGACTGCCGATGAAGCCCCCAAACTTCATTACGGGAGAAAGTGCGTTTATCTGAAGGTTGGTTCATGGCTTGGGAGGGGAGGGAACAGGAGGACGAGGAAGGAGGGGGAGGGGGAGAGAGGGGTCAGAGGGAATTAGAAGAAGGTATTATTATCATGGGGGTGTCTCCCCCCCCCCCGTTTATTTATTTATTTTTCTTGCTTCGGTGACCAGGAAAAAGCAGCTCAGTTGTTCGTTCATCTTGAGAGTTGAGGATTTGGGTTTTCCGGCTCCGCAGATCTAATGCCCTCTCACCCTCCACCCTTAAGCAAACGTGCAGTTAGTAGAGAAAGTGGTGTTTCAGTGCGAGAACAGCCGGGAGGAAGGAAAGAGAGGGAGAGAGAGAGAGAAGAGGGAGAGAGGAGGGGGAAGAGGAGGAGAGAGGCTGTGTCAGGATTTTGCATGAATGTGGGATTATGTTGTGTCAATAAGTTTAAGGTGGAGAGAGCGAGGCTGGGGGTGGGGGTGGGGGGAGGAGGAGGAAGGCCTTCGCTGTTTAAAGTCTTATTTCTGAAGGTAAGTTATGACATTGCATGGTCGCGATGACAGAAAACTTGGAGATCATTTACCCAGGGATGGGGCTGATGCCTTTAGCAAGGGTTTCTCAGCTCTCAGAGGCCACATTCGTGTTACACTGTTATTTGCTGTGATCCGGGTCGCTAGTAAATTACAGAAATCAGACTCGAGCTTTCTTTTCCTTATCCACCTCGTCTCCCTCGCTCGCTCTCAAAAAAAATTTTTTTGGGGGTATTGTATGAAACTTACATGACTGAGAAAACCCAAGTCCTGTAATTTACAAAGATCATTAATTTGGGAATATGTGACACTTTTATGTGTGAAATATTTGTAATCGTTTCAGCTAAATGAGGAAGGTAAAAATGAAACGATGCAAAAAAAAGCTAAGACACAACATGTACGACAGAGGAGGGGGGGTGGAGAGAGAGACGGAGAGAGAAGCTATTTTTTGCTTTCCTTTCTGTAGAAAGGGAAAAAAAATAAAGCGTGCATTCTCCTTCCCTCGCAGTGTGCAGGGTCTAGTCAATATTTTAAGTGTCTGAGGACAAATTAGTCCAGGCGGATCTTGTTTAAAAGTTTCGAGAGGTGGGGTGGAGGTTGTTGGGGGGGGAGAGAAGTGAGGGAAGGTGGGTGGAGGGTGTGGGGGATGGGGACGAAACAAGCTTTGCTCCTGCTGATGGTCACTGGCCTGGGGCTTTGAAACCATTGCCTGTCCTACTAATGACACGTTCAGTTCACTTCTCCCAGATCCACACACGGGGTTACCTACCTTCCCCGATCTGAGCTAACGTAGACGGGGTACTTCCCCCATCTGGATAATCGCACTGGGAGAGGCGTTTTCCCCTTCCCTTTAGATTAACCTAGTCTGGGAGTAGAAGGGGGGGGGGAGGGAGGAGGGAACTTGTCCTCCTCCTCCCTCCACCAACAGCGCACCACTACCACCGCCTTCCCAGTCCCTACTTTTATGATAACCTCCCCAGGAGCATTCCTCCTGGTCTTTTAATTCTCGCCAGTGAATAGCACCGCGCCCGCACACCCCACCCCCGCACTGTGGGGGCACTCCTCCCCCAGCCCCACATTATCACATGCGCTGTATAGGGATGGTCCAAGCAGGGAATGGTATCGCTCATGTGGTTCTAGCAGCAGCACCACCTCTCCCCGGTGGCAGCAGAGGCAGCAGCAGCAGCAGCAGCGGTGGCGGCGGGATCATCGCCGGGGCCCGCGGGGAGGAGGAGGAGGAGGAGAAGAAGGAGGAGGAAGAGGAGGAGGAGGAGTAGTAGGAGGAGGTGTTTTCTGCCTTGATCACCGCCAGTTTGATTCCCGACATGTCGTTTGAGAAGGCGGAGAGAAGGGGGAGACCCCACTCGTTGCCTCTTCCTCATTGAAAGGTGTTTTGCAGACTTTTACGCCGGGAGTGAGATTTGCACTTCATTTTTTTCCTCTTCCCCAAAGCAAGATGGACTCTATTCTGTTTCTCTTTCTCTCTCTGTCTCTGCCTCTGTCTTGTCAGCCTTTAAGATCGACATTTTGTACTAAGATGCAAACTTGATGGTGACCAGCAACAAAGCCTGGGTTAGATCTCTCTCCATTTTAATACTTCCCCTCAATCCCAACCTAGCAGACCCCGATGGCCCTGCACTTGCCACGATTTTGGCGAATGTGTTTTCCTTGCTCGATTCAGATCTCTAATCCGTGGATTGCGATGGGGGTGGGGGGAGAGTTGGCGTTTTGACGACTGTTGTAGCTGCTCAGGTCTGCTGGGGAATGGTCAGTCGTTACCTGGAACAACTGTGTGTGGCACAACGTTGCAACCTACTGCTTCTGTGGACGGCGCAGCCTTGGGGCTAGCCATTGATTGCTATGATTTTGTTTCTGGTTTATTTTTCCTCGGTGGTGGTGGTGGTCACTTGGGCAAGTTGATGAATGATCGCAGGGAGGGTTTGCGTTGAAAATGGATCAACTTTCTGCTTTGTACATATGGGAAGTAGAGGAGTGGAGAAAGGGGGAGGGGAATCGGGGTGGTGGAAACCAGCTTAGATACCAACAAATGATTGTTGGTCTTACAGAGCCCCTGTGCCCTTTGGAGACGTTAGTGCATCTTTTCCTTTGCTGCCTATGTTTTCCTTTTCACTGGAGAAGGAAGGTCGCTTGCTCTTTGATAAGAACTTCCTTTAAATAGCCGGTCTTGAGTTTTGGGGGCTCCTTCACTGTTGATTTTGTATCTATTTGGAAATATTGCAAAATAATGGTATACTGATGATCTGCCTTTCTTTCATACTTTATAGGTCACTATCACATGACAAAGGCTTCGAGACAGCTTCTTCTTCCCCTGCCTGTAATTTCCATTTGCCTTCCTAGGTAAGTATGCAAACTGTTCATACAGGAAGAGAGAGCAATTATTAATAATAAAATGAGGCTTCTTATAGTTTCTTGTAGGAAGATGCTTTGTCAGATTTTTATATTCCCAAGAGGCATGTCTGTCCTACGTTTCCCCCAGGGGATGTCAATTTGTGATGCTTAAGGTTCAGCACATTGGGGGTGGGAGTTTTTTAAAGATGGTGACTTTAAATGCTATATTCTATTCTTCCCTCCCTGGAGCAAGTTTAAAAAAAAAATACCTACTGAAACCTTGATTATATGCAAATAAGCAATTAAATTGAAAATGAACTTTTAGCACAGTAGGTGAAGGAGTAGGTTATGGAAAGAACCCATCTTAAATTAAGTTCTTTAATTCAGAGAATACTTCTGAAAGACAAGAGGCCGCCAGTTGAAACTATAGGTAAAATTTGTATTTGATTCTCCAGAACTCCCCCAACACTCCAAAAAGTAATTTGTACAGGACCTCTATTACTGTAGTGATTGACATTTGCACAGTGTGTCTGTCCCATCCTTTTTTCTCGGTGACCTATGTCATTTGTGAAAGAAACTACGTTTATGAGAAATATTTCATCTAGTTAGAATAGTGTATTGAAAAAACAAATGCAGGTGACCCTATTGCTGGAACTTTTCTCACCTACTGTGTATTTGAAGAAGTTTAAAACTCTGGGGTAATTTGTTAAAAAAAAAAAATCTTATATATACATATATAAATGGATCTGCCATTCCCAGTTTCCCACCAAAGAGAAGAAGCAGTATGTGGTTGACTGCAAATATCTGGTGGCTGAATTATAAAGTGCAAGGTTGAAAATTAAGGATTCATTGAATATTTTAAGTTAATAGAGACATCCCAGTTGTTAAAGACCTTGCTTATAAATCTATTCCTCCTCCAGCTTATCCTAAATAATAGCACAGGAGACTATATTATCTTTAAGCTGTGGTTAAAATGGAGATAAGTAGTTCCTCAAAACTGTAAGAGGTGGTAGCTTAGAGTGAAGATAGAGGTGAGATTTTGTGAATCAAAATGAGATTTTGAACTCAGTTCTAACAGGGAGAAAGAATCTGTGGCCTGTCTTGCTTCATTACTTAGCTTCCAGAACTTTGTATACGCCAGTGAAACTTTGTGTCTTAGTGTTTAGAAAAATTGTTTTCAAAGATTGAGTTTTCTAGTAGCCTTCATCTAACAGCAAAATAATGGTGACATTATTGCTGGTTTTTGTAGGTCATAAGGTCTGTGCAATGCAAACCCATGTTCATGATACAATGAAATATTGTGGAATGATAAATGGTGAATTATTTAATATTATCAGTGGTGAAAGTTGGTTTAAAAAAAAACACAACCCTAAAATGATGGTTTCTCATCCTTAATTCTTAAAAGCCTATTTCAAAAGACAGTAACTTTTGAACACATAGCAGAACTATTGAGAGTGTATTCCTGGTTCCTAAAGGATATCAGATTGGTGTATGTGAGACTTAGGATTTTATTTTTCACTTTAGCTAACTTTTAATATGAGCTCTTTTCTCAGTAGAAGTATATTTGACCAACTCAGACATGAATATGCAGGTCATTAATTTATAAAATAAAAACTATCAGGATGAAATATTCTATTTCTCTGGAATATCAAATAAGTAGATCATCCAAAAAGATTTTAAAAGAACAGTTATGGGCTTTGAATTCAAAAAAGCAGCACTTGTGGTGATGAGATATAACAGTGATCTAAAAAGGACTCAATGAATTGTAGACTCAGAAAATCCAAGAATTGGAAGGAACCTCTGAGGCCAACTAATCTAGCTCCATGTATGAATAAAGATCCTCACTACAATATACACAAGTGGTCATTCAGCTTTTTCTTGAAGACATGCAGTAAGACACAATCCACTATTTCCTGAGGGTACTTATTTCATTTATTAGATAACTCCAATTGTTAGGAAGTTTTTCTTTACATTAAATCAAAATTTGGCCTCTGTAATCTCTACCCATGTCACCTTTTGAGTTTTGTTCCCTAAGTCTTCTCTTTTCCAGGTTAAAAATTGCCAGTTTCTTCATTTTGTCTTCTTATGGCATGAACTTTAGGCCCTCTTCATTAGGTTGGTTGTATCTAAAATACACTTATCTCAGTAATGATGAACTAATTTTAGTCTTTAGTAGAAGTTTAGTAAAGAAATTTTAGTAAAGAAATCTGCGTAATGAAGAATTCCCCAAATTAATGACCAAACTATTGGTCAGAAAATAATCTGCATCTCTATATTGACTACTAAAAGTATGACCTTTATATGCATCTTAAGTTTAATTTCAGTTTTTGAAAAAAAAAATTTGTACCTGATATCTCTTTGTGTAGTGTTTTCAAAGGCACTCTAGCAATATTAGGGAACCTTTCACCCAAGACTTCATTGTTATTTTTTTTAAATGATCAGATAATCTCCCTATATCATTAGTTTAGGACCCAGATTTTTTTAACTTAATTTTTCTCTGTATAGCCACTAGGTAGTCTTCTTTCCTAAGATGACTTTCTATCTACTTGGTATGTATTTTATTTACATGTTGTCTTCTAGATTAGTATGTAAGCTCCTGGAGGGGGGGAGGGGAATTGTTTTTGCCCTTTTTTTTTCTTCTCAATATTTAGCATAGATCCAGGTATATCACAAGTACTTAGTAACTTTTTGTTGGTTGATTGATTGCAAGGGAGTGGGGGGAAGAAACTCAAGTGAAGAGTATATGGATCCCTAAATATATCCTGGCTTTCACTCATGATTTTAAAAATTACTTAGCACTTTTAATCTCACTACCTTTAATCTTTGTTCAGAATTTCACCAAGATAGATGGGAGATTTCCTTAGACGTCAGAATCAAAACATGGGGTATATAGGAATTATCATGTTCAAGTAATTTTTTTTGGGGGGTGTCATAAGTAATTATGTAATTGATTGTTTTCTCTAAAAAGAGTAACAAGTAAAGGAAAACAACTTGAAATAGTGTTTCACGGTTTATAAAAACTTACCTGGCATCTAGAGTATTAATAAATGTTATTTTATATAGAATTTGAAAAGTAATTGCCAATCACAGACCACTAACCTAAGTCTTCTTAAAGTAGACTTTGTTCTTACACATGTGAAGGTGCTAATATCATGTTTTTCACTGAGTTAATTTATGAGCAGTAATTTCTGTCATGTTAGTCACCAAGGTAGAATTTTAAAAGGTTCTAATCATTATCTCCATTAAAATATTCAGAAAATAAACTTTTCCCAAATATGACTACTCCTTAAAATATAAAAGAAATCCCTTCCATGACGCTTGTTTCCAAAAGGAAGAAAAATGGAAGAGACTCTTGAAATTCTTAAATAACTGAAATCCAGCAGCTTCATTTGGACATTTACATTGTCGTCAGTGAGGAATAACTACCTTTAAAGTTTTAAAATCATCTTCTTAAACCTCAATAGACCATGAATTTGTGAAGTAGATTCTTTTTTTCTTGAATTAGAATGTTAATGCCAAAACCATCCTTTGGCACTTCATCACTTAATATTTACTTTTAAAAGTCCTTGTTAAAGTTTCACGTGGCTTAGAAATACTTTCCACAATGTCTTAGCTAAAATCCTTTCCTCTCATTTTCATTATCTTTCACTCCAAACAGTTAGAGACAGGTTCAATGTGTTTAAAGATAAACAAAAGGAAACTAGCCCCTGAAAAAATACCATTTTTTTCCCTCTGTTTTGTCAATGAATGTTCATGTATACTTCTTCATAAGTGTTATGCTTTTGAGGGTTTCACTCCCTAAAAATTTCAATGCAAAGATATATTCAGGAAATCTCCATTGATATACAGTAGTGTGTTTTCATTTGAATTTAGAGCATCATAAATACTGAAATAATAGCTATGAAAAAATATAAACAAATGCCTCCAGCAAAGAATTATAAATATTTTTAACATGTTCATCGACAGAAGAGAAATTGGAAGGAAAGAATCAATATTGGCAAGAAAAGATACACACACCTACCATATGCAGATGATTTTTAGATATAAAATCACCATAAAGAAATAAGTTATTAAAAAGTAAGAAAGATGAAATATTTAAGTAAAGAAAAAGGAAAATCTGAAAACAAAAAGTGTAATTTTGTGAACATTTTATAAAACAACAGACTTGGAAGCATATATCAAATAATTTGTTAGGCAATGAAATGAGTAATCAAATATAGTAATAACACATAGACCTGAGGCGAAGCTGTTAATAAGAGATTCATAGCAAAGAATTAGATGCATTTATTTTAGCAGGCACAGAAAAAACCACGTTTTTCTCCTTTTGCATTGAGTATGAGATGCCCACAAATCATTTGGATATCTTGTAACTCTTGAATGTACTTTTTATATAATTTTGTATATTAATGTTATCAGTTTTTGTGTTTTATACCCCTAAATACACCATAAGGCCCAATGATGGGAGGTATTGTATCTTACCTTTTTGTTCATCCATTCATACAGTAATCCTAAAGTGTCAGCTATGTATGATAATGCTATGCTAGATTCTGGAGCATGGTAACAGAAACACATGTGGCTCCCCTCAAGGAGATTACATTTTACTGGGGAGAAAAAATACATCCACAGATGGTTAATACAAAAATATTTACAAAGTAAATAAACATGATTTTAGGTAGCAAACAGCAATGACAGATCAGGAGGGCCTGTGGCAAGAGGCCATGCTTGAACTAAACATTAAAGAGAGTTAGACTTTCTAGGGGAGAGAGGCAAAGAAGCTTGTACAGGAATGGAGGTAAGAGATGGGATGCCATGTACAGAGAGCAATAAGTAAGCCAATTAGATTAGCATATAAACTGCATGAGGGGTAGCTGGAAAGATAGGTTGGAGTAAGTGCATACTATGTGCCAGGTACACTGAGCTAAGTACTGGAGATCTAAAGAAAGGCAAAAATGTGGTCTCTACCTTCCAAGAGGTCACATTCTAATGGAGGTGGACAACATGTAAATGACCCAGGTATGTGTGTGTGTGTGTGTGTGTGTGTGTGTGTGCACACATATATATACATATATATAATATATATATATATATACACACATATATGTATATATATACAGTGTAAATGGACGTTACTCTCAATGGGAAATCACTGCAAGAAAGTAGGATCAGGAAAGATCTCTTACAGAAAAAAATGGGTCTTGAGCTAATTCTATAAGGAAGCCAGAGAAGCTAGGAGGCAGAGAATGCCAGGTGGTGGAACAACCAGTGAAAAGCCATGGAACTGAGATGAAGTGTTGTGTGTGAGGAACAGCGGGTAGGCCCTCCTAACGGGAAGAGAGCATGAGAATACTGGGAATTTAGGGAAGGACAAGGTGTTTCTGTTTTATTCTAGGGACAATAGTAGAAGACTGTCATGGTATGCCTTAGGCGTTAGTAATTTCCATTTAGAAGTAGCATGGAGAGAGTCTGAAGGCAAGGAGATCAGTTAGCAGACTGTTTCAACATCAAAGACAAGAGGTAATAAAGTCTAGAGTTAGGGTGGTAGCCTTTGGACTGGACAGAGGTGAATGTATGTTAATATTCTGAAGGTGTATTTGGAAAGACTTGGAAAGAGATGAGATCAGATGCAGCAAAGGGCAGAGTTGAAGAAGCCAAGGTTGCAAACCTGAACTGGAAAGATGCTGGTACCTTTGACTAAAATAGGTTAGTTTGGAAGAAAGGTGGGTTTGGGGAGAAAGTTAATGAATTTTGTTTTAGATATTCAATAGGCAGTTGGTAATGGAGAAATACATTAGGGTAGCTTGGTGGTACAGCAGATAGAGTGCTGGACCTGGAGTTGGGTCCTGAGTTCAATTGTGGCCTCAGAAACTTACCAGCTGTGTGACCCCAAGCATGCCACTTCACCCTGTTTGCCTCAGTTTCCTCATCTGTAAAATGAGCTGGAGAAGGCAATGGCAAACCACTCCAGTGTCTTTGCCAAGAAAACTCCAAATGGAGTCACAAAGAGTCAGACATGACTGAAATGACTGAACGACAACAAACAAATGCAGAAATGAACGTGCAGGAAAGGCAGAGACTAGGGCTGGGTGTATAGATCTGCATAGTGCATAGAGATTGTAGTTGAACCCTTGG
Source organism: Phalanger gymnotis (assembly GCA_028646595.1). Classification (NCBI taxonomy): domain Eukaryota; kingdom Metazoa; phylum Chordata; class Mammalia; order Diprotodontia; family Phalangeridae; genus Phalanger; species Phalanger gymnotis. Next base: position 524,269,379 of record CM053622.1, read on the forward strand.
GAGCTGATGAGGTCACCAAGAAGGATGAGAGGGAGTCCAGATTAAGAGGTGGGACATGAGTGATTATACAGCGACAGCAGTGGCAGCAACAACTAGGAGTTGCTAGCCAACCAGGGGGAAAGAACCAAGAGAGAACAGCAAAAACCTAGGGTGGTTTGGTAGTAAGAGCTGTGACTCTGAATTCAGAGGACCTTTGACCTGTGTTCAAATCTTGCGTCTTACTATCTCCCTAGGTCTCATTTTCTCTATGTATAAAATGAGAGAGTTGTACTGAATGGCCTGAACGTTCATTTTTATATCCATGTGGAACCTAAAAAGGAAAGAGTATTTCCAGGAGAGCAAGAGTGGTCCTGTTAGGTGCTGCATAGCATGAAAGAAGACTGATGGACTTGGCAATTTGAGTTTGTTGGTCATCTTGCAGAGAGCAGTTAAATGAGTAGTGAGTCCTGAAGCTAGGTTGGAATGGGTTCAGAAATATTCAAGAGGAAAGGAAGTAGAGGCAATAAGTATAAATGGCTTTTTTTTTTCCCAAGGAGTTTGGCTGTAAAGCAGGGGGTGTTGATAAAATAAATAATAATAATATTAAATAGTACTTGAAGATTTGCAAAGCATTTTTAAACAATCCCATTTTATCCACACAACAACCCTTGAGTGCTATTATTATCCCTGTTTTACAGATAAGGAGACTGAGGCAAACAGGGGTTAAGTGACTTTGCCCAAGGCCATCTATCTAGTAAGTGTCTGAGGCCAGATTTGACCTCAGGTCTTCTTAAATCCATCTCCTGCACTCTATTCACAGCGCCGCCTCTCAGTATAGTGTTTTGCGTCTCTCTTGGGACAGCAGGTGCTTAATAAATGTTTGTTGGATAAAATGAAAGAGGTAGGGAGGAAAGGAGGGAAGAAAGATGGATGAGAACTTAATCCTCAACAGAATGTACGAGACTTGATTAAAAACAAAACCAAAACAAACAGACAAACCTTAAGAATTGTAGATAATACCAGAGGACATGTAATCCGTAAAGAAGAAATAGAAAGATCACATAGATGAAATGAGGAAGTAAAGAGGGATAACAACTGGGTTTGAATATCATCCTGTTTTTCCCATTTCTTTTTCCATCGTAACACATACTATTTTGTGTTATAGTTATTTGTTTATATTATATCATCCCTACTTATCCTGCAAGCTCCTTGAGGCCTGGGATTACAACATATTCAGTCAAACTTATGAGGCACTAATTAACTTCCTACCCTGCAAGGCATTATGGTAGGCACTGGAGATACTAAGACAAAAATGTAAGTAATCCCTGCCCTCAAGTAATTTACATTTTACTAGATCTCCCTTATTAATTAGCAAAAAGCCTTGATTAGAATAGGAACTCAATGAATGTTAGATATTAAAATGACTAAAAAGGTAGAGCAGGGGGTAAGATTCAGTTAAATTCAGTTCGATTCTACATTTATTTACTATGTAGCTATTGAAATCAGGTAGAGTGGAATATGAAGAATGCTGAACCAATTATGAAGGATAGAAGAAGAAAAGCTAAGAGATGTCTTATGTGGAAAAATGGAAAGCTTAAAAAGGCAAGAAATCCCAAAGTTAGCGTTCTTGTACCACTGTCATACTGTTCAATTATTATATTATCCAATGCATCTGAATATTTCTCCTCTTCCATCAGGAAAATATGTATACAAAGTCACTCTGTGTGTAGAACATCAATATAGATTTAGTATCTTTCTAGTTGATTTTTTTTTGTCTTTAATGTTTTCTCCAAAAGTTCTCATCACCTTTCTCTTTAAGAAAGTCATGTTGGATTGTCTCCTTAGAACCTCCCCTTTCATCTTAATTCCTCCAAGGAAAATATAAAAGAATAAACATAAATAAAAGAAAATTATCCTATAGGAAATTAAAAAAATATAGATGATGTAAATTATATCATATGTAGAATTTATTGAGATAGAATTACAACTGAGTATCTGGTCCATTGTTATTAAGAATAGATTAAAATAAAAGCTAGTTAATAGATTGCAATTATTAGATTATAGTTGAGCAGGTGTGCAAAATTATTTCTCTTTCATTTCTGGTCAATGGGACTGCCTTTCAAAATCTTTAACACCTTTGATTGAGATTCTAGTAGTAGATTGAGTAGGTCATCAACTCTCATGTTAGCAGTATGGCTTCTTATGGCATTTTCAAAATGCTGAATCATTTCTCAATTTTCTTTCCACTTCCCAAAGCTCTCTGAGTGTGGACGAAATTCCCATTGACAACAAAGGGCACTTGGTGGGAAATGGAATAAAACGAGAAAATAATTCTCCCTATACAAACGTCAGGCTTTAGTCGTTCTTGGAATTACCTGCATAGTGAGCTTGTGATATACATCCAGGTACACAGGTATGCATGTAAAATCTGTTGTTGTCTGGATGAATTTGCTTCTTTTATCTGCCGTGTGAATATTCGTGAGTATTGGTATTTGTAGTTTACCTTTTCAGTCTTAATTGATTTTTAGGGATAGATATATAGGTAACAACTAAAACATAAACTTAAATTCCAAAACATAACCTATGTACTAAAACTGTTTTAATGTGAATTTGATTCTTTCAGAGTTCATAACAAGTATATTTTGCAGCTGGGATTTTAAGGCCAAGATGATGAAAGATGCCAGCAATCTTTATAAATTTTCCTGAAATGGACTAAGATAAAAGCATTATTCATATAGTTTTGTTATTAGAATGATAGAAAGATTGAAAGATTTCTTCAGAGCTCTATTTAATGTGACTTATTTAAAAATCTCCAAATAGAATTTCATGCTGAGAACATGTCTCTCCATACTTCTTAGGGAGGTGTGACAAAACACTCTTAGTATTTTGGCTTTCTATACCAATAGATATTCCTCCAAATATTTCTTTTTCTTGTAATAGAGATCTTTCCCATTTTGATATTGGGAATTTTACCAGAAAGAATTGATGGAGCTAGAAAGCCGTTAACATCCAGAAGCTTTTCTAAGAAAAGGAATACAGAAATTCTCCCATTAGTGAGAGTTTCTGCAGCCCCTTTTTGTGGGTTATGAACTGTGTTAGCTACCAAGTAGCTAATGAGGTGCCCAACTCTTCCTAGTCGGTGCTACTGTATAGCAATGTCTCAATAATAATATTTCGCCTTAATATTTATCGATTCCACTGGCATACTACTATAAAAGAACAATTTTTTTTTGGTGGAATTATTTCCTAACTAATGTTCTGTCATCTGTGTATGATAAAATCGATGAGCATGATTATCTGAGACTAGAATAATTGAGCAATACATGAATGTTGCTACAAAATAAATTTCTGCCATACTTATTTGTAAAAGTAGTCAGTTATTAGGAATAATCTGAGAATATTAAGCTAATTTTTTTACTTCTCATTGGCAGTATATGTTCAAGCCAAAAGTTCGTCAGTGCTGAAAACGGTTTGCAGGGATTTCTAAATCACCACATAGATGACATTCTCTACGACTATGTTTGGTAGATAATATTTTATGAAGTGTATTTTTGGACACAAGTACATAAATCATTTTAATAATACAAAGTAACATGCCACTGTTTTGTACTGTCACTGAGGACCCTAGTTAACTGAAATTAAATTTATTTTGTTTTTTCTGATATATCACCATCAGAATCATGTGCAGATTTAGGAGACAAAAAAGTCCGTCTTCCTTCTCTATGTTTTTTTTTTCTTAATGCACTTTATTTCCCCCTTTCCTTCTTGCTGATTCATGGAACAAGATAGAGTTTTCCTTTACCTATTTTTGGAAAGTAGTTTTTATGAATGATGATTCTAAAATGAGCATGCTCTCAGAGCAATACAATTGGACAAATAAAGATATTTTACAGAGATTAATTCAGAGACTGGGGAGCTTCATTAGATTTGTGGGTATTTATCCCTTCTCCATTTTTACTTTATATTGTTCTCAAAAAGATAGTTTGAGACATTGAAACTCTTACGTTTTTAATGCATTTCAACTTCATCCTACTCTGAATATTTCTATGGGTCACACATGATGAACATACACTCCATTAAATACTTCTGTAAAGGTTGTTGAGATGTAGAAATGCACATAAACTTTATTATATGCAATGTGGTCTGCTATAGCCCTTTATTTACCCTGACTGCCACTGGATTTCTAGGAAAGATTTGCCCTGGACAATGGAATGATATATATTTTTAAAGTATGCATCTGTTCCCAGCTTTGTTTTTATTTAAACACTAGTGTGGCTTAATTTACATTTATTGCCACCAAAAGCCACACTTTATCTTGGTAATATGAATAAAGATGAAGAAAAAATATTTTACTGCAGTTCTTTAAAGTGGATTACAAATATGCTACAAAACGTTTAAAATATATTTAATATGACACCTTTGAACCAAATATTTGGGCCTACTTATGTGCTTGTAAAATGACATGATGTCTATTTATCCTATCACGTATAGGAAATGTAGTATAGTTAATTTATATAATAGAGGGTTATATGGAGGAGAGCAAAAGTAGTCCTCTTAATTACTTAAAGTCAGTCAATCGGTCAGTCAGCAAATACTTATTAAGTGCTTACTGTGTGCTGGGCAGTTGATAGGCACTGGGCATACAAATAGGAAGAATCCTTACTCACAAGAATTTTACATTCTAAAGGCAGAGAAGTATATATATGTAAAGATGGCATAAATATAAAATTAACAAGTACAAATACATAGAAAGTAGTTAAATACAAGGTCCCTAGCAAGGGGTTACTAGCACTTGAGAGATCAAGAAAGGCTTAATACAGGTGATAGTGTTTGAGCTATAGCTTAATGGAAGAGGAGAGGGACTCTGAGGGAAGCGAGGTGAAGAGAGGGAGTACATTCCAGGCATGTGAGACATCCCGTACGAAGAAACAGAGTTGACACATGGAGTGTCATGTGGGGAACAGAGACAAGGCCAGTTAGCTTTGGGAGGAGTGATGTCCCTGGAACAAGGCTGAGTTAGGGCTAAGTTGTGAAGGGCTTTAAAAGCTAAATAGAGTTTATAATTTTATCCTGGAGGCAATTTAATTTTATCTTGGAAGGCTGACTATGGTCGGCTAATTAAACACATTTCCTTAACCTGTTCTTTTTCTTTTTTTTACTCTTACTGATGCATTTTATTTTTACGTCACAAACATTTCCAGAGACCCCACCCCATGGACACTCTCTTATAACAAATGAAAGCACTTAAGCAAAACTAAGAATACAGTGACCTCATCTGAAAATGAATGAAACATTCACACCTGTAGCCCACTCTACTTTTTTTAATTTTTAAAAATTATATTTCATTTTTTGACTCAGCAAAATCTTCCTTCCCTCCAAATTAATAGTACTTTCATGAGCCAGGTACCCGTTATAGTAAGATAGAACACTGAACTTGGAGTCAGGAAGATGCGAGTTCATATTCAGCCTCAGATATTTACTATGTCTGTGACCCTATATGATACACTTCTATCAGCCTCAATTTCCTTATCTTTAAAATGCGGACAACTCTACTGCTGGGGTTGTTATGAGGATAAAATATTATACTATTTATAAAAGCACTTGTAAACCATAAAGCATTGTGTAAATGTTAGGTATCATCATCATCATCATCATCGTCCTCATCATTGCTAAAATTCTTCTTTCCATGGGGTCCTCTTTCTTTTACTAGTCTGCGTTTGCCTGAATTGATTTCCCTTTATTCTGAAGTGAGCTACTAGAAGGACTTGTTTAAAGTCATGCCTAATATTTTTATGTTTGGGTTATTGTATCTTGACATTTGTGCATTTTCACCCAATTTTATTTGCAGCTCTTTTTTTGGCTGGTTATATCTGGACACTATCCCAGTTTGGATTCAAACTTTGTTTTAAAAATATTGTGTTCAGTGTCCCAGATACCGAGCCAGGGGGAGCTTTAATAACAAACAAATACATTCATGAATCCAATCATAAAGAAGTGCCCAATCTGGGAAAATATTTCTCCAAAAGTTAACATCATCCATACTGACCCTCTCATTTACATCAAAGGGGGAGGAGATGGAGAAATAAATTGTGAAACCTCTCTTTACTCTTTCCTTCATTTGGGTCATTTAGCATCATGGGGCAAAAAAAAAAATTCAAATCTAAATTTTTGATCAATTACCATGAGCTTTATGAAGTTTGGTTCAATTCACATGTATTTATTTTGCACCTGCTATGTACAGGTCGTTGTTAGGTGCTGGCACAGATATAGAGTTTTAAAATAAGATGTGGTCCTTTTCCTAAAGGCACAGTCAGGGGGAGGGAGATTACTTAGTAGAGGAGGCACTTCCTAGAAACTTTTCCTGTGGGATATTTGTCCTTACGATTTCTTTAAATGGACTTTTGCTATTTTCATAGAATAACATGTAGCAATAATTTTAGTTGTGTAAATGGTAACACTAGTTACTTTTATCTCTGTATCAACTCATAGATAATGGAAAAGGATGGAATGGTTCTCTTCACAGCTAGAAACCTTGGTAAGGGTGGGCACAGACAGGCCTCGGCCATTCGAGCATTGAGGCATAGGTATAAGCATCTGGATGTACATGGAATGCTTGTGGTTTGTCATATGACAAACTGTGAAGATTGAGTAACGTGTCAGAAATTCAGTTGGGCTTCACTTTATCTCCCACTGCTTTTATAGGTGGGTCATCTGAACTGAGGACAGATACCATGTCCTTTTCAACTTTGCATTCTCAGTGCCTGAGAAGCAGTGTGGTTTAGTAGAGCGTTGGCCTTAGAGGTGGGGAGATCTGGGTTGGAATCCCTTCTAGGATGCTTAGCTTGGTAATTGTTGGCAAGTCACTAAACCTCTCTCTTAAGACCATCAACTAAATTAGAAAAGGGTTGTTAGCTATATCAGTGGGAGGAGTTCCCACCTGATTGATCTATTGAAATGTTAATTTATGTACTAGACACATTGTTAGGCACCGAGTATATGTGAGTATGTCAGTGGTGCAGATTACTACCAATACATACCTTCTCATCTAATGCACCTCTTGGCATAAATACTGTCCTAAATCCTCCACAGGAGGATCTGTCCTTTACATCTTTAGACATGATCAGTGTGGCATGCTATCATGCCTCACTCTTGCTACTTTTATTTTCCGGTCATCCATTTCTTTGATGATTTCTTTTATGCTGCTTTTTGTCCGCATTTCGTCGTTGGTATTAAGCTCTAGCCTACTTATACCCATCATGCATTTCTCCATTGTTCTTTGGTGACCTGTGGGTTTGATGCCTCAGAGATCGTGGTAGTCCATGATTCATAGTTACAGAGCATCACCATAAGATTATTGATGCTAAAAGCATAGATAATTTGCTATCTATGTTAGAGAGAAGTCACCAAAATCATTGAGTTCCTTGAAAGCACTGATCAGTTTCCCAGATGAAGTCCCACCCATTTTTTTATCCCCTCTTATTTCATCCTGGGCCCAGCTTATTTTCCATTTGAAGGTGCCTGGCCATGTTGGCCTAGCTCTGTGTCCTGTTCACCTGGCTGCACATGATAGTCTGAACAATAGGCATTCTTTATCCACTTGATTCTCTTTGGGTGGATACTTGGGTAGAATAGTGTCTTTGGATCTCATTTAGAAGCGATTTGTAGTATGGTGGGGGCTTGATGTAATCAACACAATGCCATCCTCCAAGAGAAACATCTGTAATACTCACCATCCATAGAGAATCCCTTCCCCATATGGACTCTGCCATGGATGTCTGCTATGACAGTAGCAGAAACCTTTAGCAAGCATATGCCTTCTTGTTTTATTCCTCACTCGGTATAAATATTTAGAGTATTGCCAAACAAAAAAATAATTTCTGTTATATTTATCAGGGAATCGTTTATGATCTTAACATATGCACGGGACACCCATATGCCTATTTTCCTATCTCTATAAAATTCCTTTAAGAATAATTTAAATGTGTATCATGGGCATTTTAAATGAATATATGAGAAGGGAACAGGCAAGTTTCTGCACATCATCTTCTGCAATGGACTGCCTTATTACAGTCACACAGTTGCCCGAAAGGTGAGGAGCATACAAGATCCCACTGTATTTTAAGGCTGTCCTCTATTAAGATGCCTTGCACATAAAAGGTGTTTAATAAATGTTTGTTAAATTGAATCTAGTAGATTTAGTATATGCAATTAGCTAGATGCCTAAAGGGTTAGACATCTTGAATCAGGAAGACGCCCAGTCAGTTCTGGGCACAGACACTTACTAGTTATGTGATTTTGGGCTGTCTTAGTTTCCTTATCTGTAAAATGAGGATGATAAGATAACCCAGCCCCCGTGGTAGTTTTAAGGATTAAATGACATCACATTTGTAAAATGTTTTTCAAACCTTAAAGCTCTGTATAAATGCTAATATTATTAGTCATTTTTATTACCTATGCTAATAATAATGCAGCTAAGTTGTGCAGTGGATAGAGAGCACCAGGTATAGTGTCAGGAAGATCTGGGTTCAAATCCAGCCTCAGATACTTACTAGCTGTGTGACTTTGGGCAAGTCGCTTAACCCCTATTTGCCTCAGTTCCCCATCTGTTAAATGGGGACACACTGGAGAAGGGAATTACAAACCGTTTCAGTATCTTTGCCAAGAAAACTCCAAGGACAAGTTCATGGATTCACCAAGAGTCTGATATGACTAAATAATAATAGTCCAAATTGAAATGTTAATATTACTAGCTTTTGTTATTGTTAGTTACTACAGTAGTAGATAGTCTAAATGGTGGGGCTTCAGAAATGGGGATAATCAGTGCATTTATACCTTTCTTTGTGGGATTGATTTATTCCTGAAAAATTCTTTAGAATTTAAATTTTAAAAATTGAACCGTATTTTCTTATTGACATATTTTAGAATGTTTTATATCCTTTTCTAATCGATCTTTAGTTGCCAGTGGCTTATAGCACTTTAAATTCTTCCCTTTCCAATCATTCTCTGTCAGAAAGTGGGGCTACTGATACAAGGAACCTAGTTTGTTTTTCTGTAAAGTGAAGAATTTTTTTTAATGCTGATTTACTCTGTAGGTTAGCTATTTAGAAAGTCCAGATTTTCTTAAATTGTGCTTTCTGAAATTGGGGTTTGCCTGTAGAGAAATTTACAGCGGCATACTTCGGTATACGTGGAATAGGTAATGTGCGCCAATACAGCATATTTGAGTCAGACTGGACTTGTGCTAGCTTCATGCTCTTACTATGCACCAATTTGATGAATGATCTAATTTATCAAACAATGCTGTACTCTGAGCCTTACGGCTTCAGGTGCTAGGTTTGGGGTAGTAAGAATGATGATTATTATGATAATAACTCCTTCGTATAGCACTTTAAAGTTTACAAACTGTTTTCCTCATGAGAACCTAGTCAGGTTTATATTGCAAATTTACTATTCCCTATCTAGAAATGAGAAAACTGGTACAAAGAGAGATGAAATAGATTATTTCCTAGGACCAAAGAGCCAGTTAATGTTGGATATGGGATTTGAACTCGAGTTCTTCTGACTCTTTACGTTATACATACTGCTTCTCGTGGGACAAGACTAGATAGGACTAAAACCCCAACTAAGTTGGAGGGAGTGTGGTGATTGCTTTAAGGTGAGGCAAGCAAGGGCGGCTAGGTGGTGAAGTGACTAGAGCAAAAGGAGACTTGTCTTTCTGAGTTTATATCTAGCCTCCAAAACTTACTAACTGTGTGACCCTGGGTAGGTCACTTAACCCTGTTTGCCTCAGTTTCCTCATCTGTAAAATGAGCTGGAGAAGGAAATGGCAAACCACTCCTCCTTTGCTGAGCAACCCCAAATGGTGTCAGACACAACTGAGAAGAAGAAGCAAGGGACAGAAATGGTGGGATGAATATTCATATTATGATTCAGAAAGCATTTATTAAACATCTGTCATGTGTCGGGCATTGTGCTAGATACTGAGGATGCAAAGACAGATAAAACCAATTTCTTCCCTCAAGGAGTTTACGTTTCACTAGTACAGACAGGTGCCATGGATACAGACAGGCAAGCAAAATGCAGAGTCCAGGAGATTAGAAAGTAGCATTAGTGACATCGCAGATAACTTCTGATCTTGGGGGGATGGTGTCATTAATTATCGTTTGGTTGTGTCTGACGCTTCGTGATCCCATTTGGGGTTTTCTTGGCGTAGATACTGGAGTGGTTTGCCATTTCCTTCTCTAGTTCAGTTTACAGATGAGGAAATGGAGGCAAACAAGGCTAAGTGCCCAGGGTCACATGGCTAGGGAATGTCTGGGGCCAGATTTAAATTTGGAAAATTAAGGCTTCCTAACTCTAGACCCTGCGCTCTATCCACTGTTCCAACTAGTTGCCCAAGGTGTCATTTGTCTTCTGCCTTATTTTGTACTCTTGAGTGTTGGTAGTTCCGAGCACATAGTGATAGGATCACCACATGGTGATAGGTCTGAAGTAGTTCAGAGGCCTGCAGGTGAATCTGACCCTGACTGAACAGAGATGCTAGGATTACTTCTTAGAAGTGGTTTAAAGACTCAGTAGTGTTTCAGTAGGTTCTCTAGGTGACACACTACAGCAAAATTAGTTAGATATTTATTTCAGTGGAGTTTAATCAGGTGTCTTTGATGACCATTCTATAGGTAGTCAATAAAAGGTGTCTACAGTGGCCCTGTTTGATCCCTTTCCTCCTCACACTTACCTTCTCCATCTCAATCTCTCCTGCCTCATACTGCTGCAACCCATAAATATGTGGCAGTTTACACCATTAGAGTTAGAATCCAAATTACAAAGAATAAAAGGTAATTTGTCTTTCATCTTTTTGATATTTCCTCCTTTAGCCTTCCTCTTTTAAAAATGGACAGAATGTCTCCTTTTATCTGCAGAAAACAAATCTGTCAGTCATTAGTGAAAGGATTTAATAAATGTTTACTAAGAGTGATGCCTTTATTTTTCAGCCCTTATTTTCAGATATTAGTCAAATGAGTGTCTTCCTGAGACTGGCAAACATAGCCAGGTAACCTCCCCTCCCCGCACCCCACACCCCCCACTCCCCACCTCCAACTTCCTAAAGATTAGCTTCACTTGCTAATTTAATGAATTTGCTAAACCCAAGTACACCACTTGCATCTCTGATTCCTCTCAGTGAACATAAAAAAAGTTCCCCTTTCTCTTTGTAAGTCACAGATTATTTTGGCATTGAAGAGTTTTTTAAAAAGATTCAAAAATCTCTCTGCTGGCTCTTCAGGCCTGTTGATTTCCAGATGAGGATTAGAACCTTCTTTGTTCTCAGCTTGTCTAGGTAAGTCATTAGGTTATCAAATTTGTTTTTAGGATTGTCACACTTAGAGGGGCAGTAAAAATGTTAATACTTCATACTCATGTGGTGTTCTATATCTTTTAAATAGCTTTACAATACATTAATGTATTTGATTCTCTAACTCCCCTTAAAGGCAAGCAAGGGCAATGTTATTTATCCCCATTTTGCAGTTGAGAGACTCGAGGGTCAGAGAGATTAAGTGGTTTGCCCAGGGTTAAGTGGCTTGTGCAGGATGGTATCTAGATTAAAATTTAGTTCTTCTCACTGAGGCTAGTGCTCTGCCCACAGTATGAGTCAGAAATGACTTTTTTTACCCCTGAGTTCTTCTTGCCTTTTTTCCCTTGCAGAGATATGATAAAAATGCAAAACAACAGAATTGTTGGAGTTGCTTAAACATTTAAGCCACATAGAGTTAATGAGAAGGGAAAGTAGCCATATAGTTTTTCTTAAAATATATTTTGTTCAGTTAGCTGAGTTTGCCAAGGTTGTATGGGGCATCCATTTGATAAACTTTTCATGAAAACTCAAAGTTTTAGAACTTGAGGGACCAATAATAATAATACTTTGTATTTGTATGCACTATCAGGGTGGTCATAGATTTAGAGGTGCAAGTGACCTTACAGACCACTGGGTCCAACACTCTCGTTTTACAGATGAGGAAACTGAAGCATAGAGAAGTTAAATGACATTCCCAGTAACACAGCTAATAAAAATTTGAACCCAGATCTTCCTAATTCAAGACCTAGTGTTCTTATTCACTACACCACAATACCGTATATTTGTAAAGGTTATTTATTCTAGCCCCTTCATTTTACAGATAATGCAGTGAGGCCCAGAATGGTTAAATTATTTGCCCAAAGTCACCCAGATAGTTAACATCAAAAACAAGAACAGGAAAGAACAACTGACTCTGACCCCTAGGCCCTTTCCCTTACACACTTTGGTCCTCTTCGAAAAGGAAGGAAAACCTAACAACTTTCTATAAACTACCCATCACATCTTCATAAACGGGGGTTTAGAGACAGAATAAAAACCAATAATAGTAGCTAATATTTACATAGCACTTACTATGGGTCAGGTGTTGTGACTTAACAAGTATTCTCTCATCTCATCTGGGAGGGAGGTGCTTTTATTATCCCCATTTTATAGATGAAGAAACTGAGACAAACAGAGCTAAAGTGACTCGCCCAGGGTCACACAGCTGCTAAGGTCTGGACTTGAGCTCAGGTCTGCCCCAGTAGGCTATCCATTGTGCCACCTAACTGCCCTTAATCTAAGAGAGGCTTTCAGGAATGGAATTCCTCCTTTGAAATTTAAGATATGTATGTTCACACTAGTAACATCTGTGGGTGTTTGTCTAGTTCAAGACATTGATCCAAAGAAACAAATTAAATTCTGTTCTTTTGTAGAGATTGTGTGTGAAAATGAAATAATACACATTGTACATTGACAAAGGTAGAATGTTTCTTAAAGTGTTCACATTCCTTTGCTGAGAGACACCTCCTTCCCCAATGTTTGTATGGAGTATTTGTGCTCCTCCTGAGTTGTAGCCTGAGCTCACGTTGGTTTGATCAGCCACAGTCGGACATAATGTGCGTTTATCCCATCAATGTGATGCCATTTTAGTCCTCTTTGATTATGAAGGACAGCAACATTATGTATCAGGATCAGATTTTTTTCTGCCATACATCTCTCTGAAATAATAACAGAAGTCAATATGACTCTTTAAAGAACACAGTGGATATTCAAGATGATAAAACATTTTTGCTCAAATAACTTAATTTTCTCCTATTCAATTTACATTAGAATTTTTATTTGGCAACCTGCAAAAAGGGAGATATTTATTTTATTTTTTTTTCCTGTCTCTTTCCTTCATTCCGATTACTGTTTATTTCAGAAGAACTTTTTATTCTAAGGATCCCTTTTTTTTAATTTTAAATTTTTATTTTTTAAAAATTTATTTTTAGTTTTCAACATTCATTTCCACAAGATTTTGAGTTACAAATTTTTTCCCCATCTCTACACTCCTCTCACCCCTAGATGTCATGTATTCTGATTTCCCCTTTCCCCAGTCTGCCCTTCCTTCTATCACCCCACTCCACCCTCCCCCCATTCCTTTTCCCCTTACTTTCTTGTAGGGCAAGATAGATTTCTATACCCCATTGCCTGTGTATCTTATTTCCCAGTTGCATGTAAAAACAAATTTTTTTAACATTTGTTTTTAGAACTTTGAGTTCCAAATTCTCTCCCTTCTTCCCTCCCTCCCTACCCTCCTTGAGAAGGCAAGCAATTCAATATAGGTTATACATGTATCATTATGCAAAACACTTCCATTAAGTCACATTAAGACTAACTATATTTCCCTTCATCCTATCCCTTCCCCTATTTATTCAATTTTCTCCTTTGACTCTGTCTCTTTTCAGAAGTATTTGCTTTTGACTACCTCCTCCTCCAATCTGCCCTCCCTTCTATCATCACCCCCGATTTTTTCCCCTTCCCCCCTACTTTCCTGTAGTGTAAGATACCCAATTGAGTGTGTATGTTACTCCCTCTTTAAGCTAAATCCAGTGAGACCAAGATTCACTCATTCCCTTTCATTATTTAACAAGTTTCTCTTGCCACTTTTTTGTGAGATAATTTACTTCATTCTATCTCTCCCTTTCTCCTCCCAATATATTCCTCTCACCTCTTAATTTCATTTTTTTAGATATTGTTCCTTCATATTCAATTCACCTTGTGACCTCTGTCTATATATACGTATATTCCCTTCAACTACCCTAATACTGAGAAAGCTCTCATGAGTTACAAATACCATCTTTCCATGTAGGAATGTAAAGAAAACAGTTCAACTTTAGTGAGTCCAAAAAGGGAGGATTTTTAACTTGGCTTAGTATTTAGATGTCACTAAAACGTCTCAGCCAATTATATCTAACTCTACATATCTACATCTATATCTCAAAGAAAATATCTTTCCTAGAAAAACATATCATGATGGATATTCAATAAAAATTACTATATGGAAGAGGACCTTAATTTTTTGAAATCTTATCTCAAAAAAAAAACCCAAGCAAAGAAACCTAGCATTTATTTTATTTTTGGTGATCAATGATGTTTTTAAGAGAATTTTAACAGACTAGAATGAAACAGAATTTTGGAGGTAGAAGGTACATTAGAAATGATCCAGCTCTAGCATTTCACAGGTGGGAAAATGAGGGCTTAAAGGTCCCACTTCTAGTGGCAGAGCTGAGATTGGGATTTAGGTCTGGCAGAGCCCTGGAGTTGATTGGTCTTTCTACCATACTCTGCTGCCTGATTCCAAAATGCCAGCAGAAAAACATTAAGTGGCTCTGGTTTTATAGATGGATATGATTGGAAAGCTACATAACAGTTTGAAATATATTTCATTGTTTACAAGAGAATTACCTGACTAGTTGACTACCAATTTGTTGGTATTGTGAAAATAATCAGGACTGTAAGTTAATGATAAACTCCAACATGGCTTTTTTTTTTTTAGCATTTGATTTAGCGTTTGTAAGATAATTCTGAGACATTAAATAGCATTGCTACTTATAATGCATTATGGGCTTATTAAAAAAGTCTAATCTTTGGAAAATATAGAGAAACCTTGGAGTGGCTTGATATTTGAAGGAGACTCACACAATTCTAGGTCTCCAAAACTTTAGGGAATCAGCTGTGAAGGAAGGATTCTCTCTCCATCTCCCAGTTTAAGCAGAAGCCGCTGTGATGATTTCCACTGGTCACACCTTTCTATTCCTATCTATTTCACTCACCAGTGAGGAGTGGAGCAGGGCATAGATCTAAACCTAATTCTTAAATTCCTCAACTGAGTTTCCAGATGATATTTTCAAGCTTTATATTCTTGTAAATGACTTTTTTTTTTTGGCCACACCTGTGATTTCATGAGTGTAGGGAACTCCCTGAGGAGGAAATTCCCTTGAACAATGCAGAACAGCAACTGTCTGCAACTTCCTGGGGGCAATCGGAGGTTGAGTGAGGTACCCAGGTTCCCAGGACAAGTAGATTAGATGCAGAACTTGAACCCAGGTCTTCTTGACTGAGATGCCAATTTTCTAGCAGCTGTGCCCTAAATGCCTCTGTTCTGGAAAATAGAGAGGAAGCATGGGATGCCTAATGAGACATTCAGTGCTGCTTATGAGGGAAAGGCATCGTGGCTTAATGGAGAGATCGTATTTGAGAAAAAACATTTGAGTATGAACACTTTATAGCTGCCTCACTCTGGGATGTCATTTAACACCTTAATCTTGGTTTGCTCATCTGTAAAATGGGACTCATAATAGCACTTAACCTCATAGAGTTGTGCTCAACTCGACGTTTGCAAAGTACACAGTAGGTCTCAGCTATTATTATCATAAAGAGATGTCACCAAAAGTGCTGCTCTATATTCCAGCTCTAACTTTCATGGGTGACATCCAAACAGCCCCTCATTAAGGGATTATGTCTTTAAACTTCAGAGATTGAACCATTGCACAGATACAGCTGTAGTTCTCAAAAATGAAAGGCACTGTATTTATAAAGTGCCATTTGAAAATAATTTGCATAAAAGTAATAGACACTAAATTAAGAAAATAGATCCTGGAAATACTTATTTACTTTGCTGTGCTTATAAAAGACATATCCTTCTATAAATTTCCTGACCCACCAGTTCTCTTAACTTTCAGCTAGCCTTAATTTTAGGATTCTAATTGAAATTTAAAAATCTGTTTTTATAGAGGGGCATCTCTTGTTAGATCTAGTTAATAACTGTAGTTATTAATTGCAGAGTATCATTAAGCACCTACCTTTATCTCCTTACTGTATAATTAGAAGTTGATGGTATTTCTAATTGATAAGATAAACTTATAGCAGGTAATAAAGAAAGCACAGCGTGCTATATGAAGACTTTATTAAGAAAATAGAAGAAAGTGAACATTTTGTAAATCTTACGGGGCAGCTAAGTGACAGCAGAAACTTTAAATTTTGTGAGAATGTCATAGCAGATAAATGCCTTATAAGAATAATAGCTAACGTTTATTTAACATTTTAAGGTTTGCAGAGTGCTTTACAAATATCTCATCCTCCCTGCAACCTGGGAAGTAGGTACTATTATTATATACATTTTACAGATGAGAAAACTGAAGCAGATGACAGCTAAGTGACTTGCCCAGGGTCAAGCAGTGAGGTGGCACAGCTGTGGGCCTGGAGTTTGGAATTTGGCCTCAGACACTTACTAGCTGTGTGACCCTGGGCAAGTCACTAAAATTCTCTTTGCCTCAGTTTCCTCATCAGTAAAATGAGCTGGAGGAGGAAATGGCAAATCATTCCAGTATCTTTGCCAAAAAAAAAAAAAACCCCAATGGGGTCAGGAAGAGTTGGACAGGACTGAACAACAACACAGAGGCTGCATTTGAACTGGAGTCTTTCACATCCAAACTCCTGTGCTCTGTCCTTACACCTGCCTGTTCTATGATTCGTTGGAGCTAAGTTGTTCAGAATCCTACCCATCGGACTGTAGACCCTGATAAGAAACTCCAGTTTTGTTGATTTTTTTTATCACCTAGGAATTCAGGAAGAGATAATTTTATATCCTTTGATGCTATATGGAATTATTTATCAGAAGCAGTAACTTGCCCTTCTTTTAGGAAGTACGATTATTCAGTATATTCAGCAGGAAATCCAGGCTGACAGTGTGTAGTTTGGCTAGCTGGGTCGGCATGCTTTACAGTTCCTTTGCCCTTTTTTGTCATATTTGGTAAGGATGCATTTACCAGTCAGAATCTTAGTTCTGAGGGCTTTTAATCTTTCAGTTCACTAGCTTAAGAGTAAAAAAAAAAAAATCCAACACTCCAAACAAAAGGTATGGAATATTCTCTCGAAATTCCATCCACTGCTCAAACTAGTTTGAATAAAACCACTCTTCTGTTGACTATTCTTAACAAGGTGCTAATTGTTTCTAATGATAATATTAAACCTTTGCTAAGTGTCTCAATGAGGCTTATCCCCCTGCTTTCTCTCTTTTAAATAAGGCCTAACCCTTTTTTATGCTTTCATTCTATTTTCTATTGTATTGCAATATTACCACCACAGTCTTCCCTCTCCTCTCATTAATGCCTCTCAGAGCGGAGACTATTTAATGATAGCTTAAATTTATGTTTATGTATTGCAGTTACAAAGATTTTTCCCTTGAACACCTCCTTTAATCACTTAGGAAGTAGTAACTACCCGTTTTAAAATTCTGCCACCTGTGTAGTTGTTTAATCTTAAATTTTTGGTGTGAAGACATCTATTTCCCCATCTTAGCTTGGGTTCAGGAATTGTTAACAATCAAGTTTCTACTGTCATCATAATTTTAGGATTGAGTACTTAAAGAGTATAGCTTTAAAATTCCTTTGACAGATTACTGGAATTCATTTCTCTTGGCAAAACCTAGAACAAATTTGTTATATTTTGTGGCAGGCAAGAACCACTTAATTGAACAAGGCTTCACCACTGGTGAAAAAAGGGCAGAATTTCTTCAGGCAAGAATCTTCTCTGAAACTTACTGGCTACCTTGAAAATTTTTAAGGACAGAATTACTCATCACATATTTCAGGTGAATTTCTGTTACTTGTCTGTCAGGTTTGGGAAAGGTAGGCTGTTGTTTCTTTCTACTGAGGGAAAAATAGCCTGGCTTTAGTAGAACTTTGTAAAAACTCAGTCTCATTCATACATTTCAGTAAAATTTGAGGTTGTGACAAAAGTGTGGACATTTTATATTTCAAGGTGCTTTTAACTTAATAATACATAATTGTTATTTATTGGATTCATTGAATTGTAGTGGATTCACAAATTTTTGTGTTTGAGTAATACCTCTGAAATAGTGCAAACTGTGTCCATAGGTAAGCCATTTAATTTCTTAGTGGCCCAGGTAATTCTCTAAGACTCTAATTTAAAGGACTTGTGAATCTTTATCAGGAAGAAGAGATCTCTACATTAATGAAATTAAGTCTGGATCAAATAAAAATAACAGTAACAATTACCTTCCTCGCTTACGAGATTCAAGATTTTCAAAATGAACTTATATTAGTAGAATATAAGATGCTTATACAAACTTAAAGTTATATAAAGGTACAAATTTGAATTACTGACTCATTATATTAATAAATAAGCAAGGCCCAAAATAGCACACTGTTAGTGAGTAATTTTTTTTCCCTTGATGTAACAGTAATTTATTATGTCTTTTCTGAATCGCCTCTTACCTCAGCCAAAGTTTATTGACAGTCTGTTTACAGAACTTCTTTGATCTGGAGATAATTATTTCTATACTCTAATACATCTGTGATCTCACAGATACGGGCAACCTCTTTTCTAGTACAGGTATCAATCAATCTTGCTACTCTTTCTCATCCTATACAGTATTAACCATGGCTGCTTAGAGATCTTCCATTGAGGCTCCATACTGGAGGCTTTCCCATTAAAAAAAATTATGAATACTAGGAAGTTAGTTGGGCTATCCATATGTCATCCTTCAGTCTTGGCTCTGTGATAATTCTGCTTCTCATTCCAGATATTGACGATGTCTGTGGCATTATATCTGGTACACATATTCTACAATAATAATAATAATAAAAATACCAAGAATTAGTATTTATACAGTGCTTTAAGTTTTGAAAAGGGCTTTGTCTCATTTTATGTTCACAACCACTCTGGGAGTCAGGAGCTATCATTAATAATAACATATGCATATATATATATATATATATATATATATATATATATATATATATATTGCTTACTGTGTAAGATGCACTGTGTTAAGCACTTTACAGTTATTATCGCCATTTTACAGTAAGTTGTCATCTCCTTATGCTCATTTTATATCTCTCCATAGCTCATTCCTTTGTGATCATAGTATTCTATAATTGACAGCCATATAGTATCACTGGGGAAATATAGGTGTTAAGAAGATAGATTTTTGGGTTATCAAGCAGGCTGGGATCTTTAAAAATAGTGCCCCGTTTTCCAAATGCAGTCCCATTTTATCTCTTTCTCTTTTCTACAATGCCTGCCTAAAATCCCAGTGGGCTAACTCAGTGACCGAACCATCCAGACTTCATGTCACCATCCTCTCAGTCATTTTTTGGTGATGTAGTATAGGTGGTTAGGTTGCTATGTTCTAATTGCCTATAAATTTCGTTGAAGAAGTTATATAGATTTGGGGGGCTCAGTGCAATTCTATAGAATAGTTGGTGCCTACAAATAAGAGCACTAGGAGAATCTCACTTTATCCAGAGAATCCCTTTTCCGTATGAATTGTGTTCAGGACATTGAGACACAGGTGGGAAGTTGAGGTTGTGTCTCTGTTTAAAGTCTTACTTGATACTGATGCTCCAGGAAAAAAAAAAGATATTGGTTCTCAACAAATCATTGAACAAAGTGATCTCTTTGGATACATCCGTGTTTAAATCTGGTATAATTTCATTATTTACATAGAAAGCAGAAATGTCTTTTTTCATGCTACACCTCAGTCCATTATTTGTATGACTGAAGAGATATAGCCTGATAGAGAAAGTCATCTGTCAAAACCTGCCTGGTTCTTTGTCTTGTTTTCATCAGTGCATACTTATAAAGATTTTCATAGAGATGGAGAAGTAGATATAGAGGTTAAGATTGTCTTCTTAGTTGTCCTTTTATTTGGGAAAAAAAAATGCTGCCCATAATCATTTCAGTCTTTTTCATGTCTTCAAAATTGATTCCTGGCCTTGGAAAAAAACCATGTTGCTTCCAACACAGATTTCTTCTTGAATGTATTTAGATTGAGCAGGTCTTCCCATCCTTCTTCTTCCATAAAAGCTCATCTTATTCCTATGCTTCATTGTAGCACAGAAAAGACTCTTAAGTGATGATTTCTTCTTTAATAGCAGCCTTGGAAATGTTAACAAAACAAAATCCCTACAGAACAAGAAGAGAGGTATTCTTTCCTGCTCAGTTCCTTTACTGGGAATGTCATCCCTTCCCATGTGGAATATCCACCATTCCTTTAAGAGCTGTCTCAAGTGCCACTGCTTCTGTGAAGCCTCCCTGACCCACCCTAGTCAGTACTTATCTTTTGTCTTTTTTGTCCTCCTCCCTCAAATTCACTTTTGTTGTTTAGCTGTTTTTTCAGTCTCTTCTAACTCTTTGTTGACCCCATTTTGGCTTTTCTCGGCAAAGATACTGGAGTAGTTTGCCATCTCCTTCTCCAGCTCTTTTACAGATGAGGAAACCAAGGCAAACAGGGCTAAATGATTTGCCGGGACAACACAGTAAGAGTCTGAGACCAAATTTGAACTCAGGTCTTTCTGACTCTAGGCAGCCGTATCCATTCAGGCACCTTGCTGCCCCGCCACGTAGCGCTTGGTTTTTCCCTTTCTTATGTGTATCTCATGTATTGTTTTTTCCAGATCTGTGTGTCGTATCTCTTTACCAGACTGTGAGGTCTCTGAAAGAGAAGGGGCTCTGTCTCCCCAAGCCTAGCATTAGAATTATATGGTGTTTCATAAGTATTTGTTGAATCGAAATGTTCACTCATGAGTAATATAAAGAGTAAATCAACAGGCAGGTAGGTGGCACTGTGGATAGAGAGAGAGAGCAGGATCTGGAGTTAGCAAGAACTGAGTTCAAATCCTGCCTCAGACATTCATTAGCTGTGTGACTCAAGACAAGTCACTTAACCCATCTGTGCCTCATCTGTAAAATGGGGATAAGACTAGCGCCTACCTCCCAGAATTGTGGTGAAGACAGGATAAGCTAACATATGCAAAGTGTTTTGCAAACCTTAAAGCACCATGTAAATTCTAGTTATTTATATAAATATATTGGAGATGTACAGACAACTTGAAAGATTAATCAGTGTTTATGTCCATTGCTAGATGGCTTTTAAAATTTGTAACTGAGTCATTCCTGAAAAAATTAGCCACAAAAGTTGTTTTCCTCTTCTGTAATGCTTGAAAAATATTTGCTTTGACAACATGAAACACTAGCTCTGGAAAACTGCAAGAGTTATTTCTTGCAGGAACCTGTAACTTAGCCATAGCCGGGAGAGTGATAAGAAATTTTCTTGTTATGCTATGAATTCTAAAGATAATTACGAAAAATGTGATAATCTTCAAACCTTCTTTAATATAAGAATACCCAGTGGATAGTCTATAAATTCTTGTTCACTGACAAAATATTTGCTAAAATTTTCCTTTTAAAAGGTTAGCCATATTTAATTTGCTTAGTGATATAGCTAGATAGTAAGGTAGGTGTAGTTTTTTTTGGGGGGGCGGTACTAGATGTGATTTTACCAATATTAGGACTTTGTGGTGAGGATCTTACTCTGCTAATTCAGGTCAGCACCTTCTTTATAACTTTATAGTCTTAGAGAGTGGTCTGTGTGGCCACTGGGAGGCGTTGTCATTTGCCTACAAACAAAAGCAACGTGATTAAGCAGTAGAACGTGAACTCAGGTCTAATTTGCTTCAGGGCCAGCTTGGTGGCTCAGTGGGTAGAGTACTGGGCCCTCAGTCACAAAGACCTGAGTTCAGATTCGACCTCAGATAACCTTCTAGCTATGTGACTCTGGGCAGGTCACTTAACCCTGTTTGCCTCAGGTTCCTCATCTGTAAAATGGGCTGGAGAAGGAAATGTCAAACTATTTCAGCGTCTTTGCCAAGAAAACCCCAATTGACATCATGGAGAGTTGGACACAACTGAAAAGTGACTAAATAACAGGAAAGGTTCCTTTTGTTGTTTGTTTTCATGGGGATAGATCTATACCCTCTCCTTTTCTATCTGTGGTACTTGAAATAGCTTCTGTGTTTCCATGGGTCCTCTCTCTGTTCAAAGTTGAGTTCTGAACTCATCTACCTCTCTGAAACTCTTTTCAGAAAAAGAGTTAGTGGGTGGGCTTTTTTTTTTCTTTTTACTTGTCATTAAGCACCTCACTTGGGTAGATACAAACACAAAAGTTGATCTGGAATATAATAAGCATTTAAGTGCCTACTCTGTGCCAGGCATTATGCTAAGGGATTTTTATAAATATTATCTCATTTGACTCTCTCTCATAACAACCCTGGAATATAGGTGCTATTATTATCTTCATTTTACAATTGAGGAAACTGAGGCAGAGATTAAGTGACTTGCGCAGGGTCACACAGCTAGTAAGTATCTGAGGCTGGCTTTGAATTGGTGTCTTCTTGACTCCAGGCTCTGCACTTTATCCACAGTAACACATAGCTGCCTAAATTAAAGCTCATACATCTTATCTTTAATCATAATCATAATTATAATCGTAATGTAGCTAGCGTTTATATATCACTAAAGAGTTTTACACATTAATTCAATTGATCATTAGGCCCTTGAGAAAAAGAGACAAGTTGTTCTGTTGCATGAGCTATCCCACTGTACTTAGGATAATGTCATATACTGGAGAATGCCACAAGGTAGCGTGTGTGTGTATGTGTGTGTGTGTGCGCATTTTTTCATTGCCTGGATTTACCTCTGCGGCAAATTGTCTCCCTCTCAATTCCCTTTCTTCTTCTCCCTCCCAATTCATCCCTAATAACCTAAACATAACTAAACAAACAAATAAATAAACAAATGGATGAATACATTAATAGCATGAGGAAGAAAAGGGGAAAAATTTCAGCAGTGTTGGTCCATATATCAGAAAAATCTGGAGTTATATGAAACATTTTCCATTTGTATATGTGACCTCTTCAGAGGAGCTGGGGGAAGTGTCTACTCATTTATTCTTTGGGGCCAAGTTGATTCTTTATAATATCACCGTTTTTATATTAAAAAACAATTTGTGGTGGTGGTTCCTTCCATTTAAATTGTTGCAGCTATCACATGTATTGTTTAATTGGCTTTTTGCATTAGTTCTCATACAACTTTCCAGGCTTCATTTTATTCATCAAGTTCATTATTTCTTTTCCTGTAAGCGTTAGGTAAATTCAAGGATAGATTTCAGAATAGAGATGGCATACCTCCAAACCTGGAAGAAAGAAACTTAACCTCTTAGTGTCCTGGGCAAGTCTCTAAGACTAACTTGCAGAGAAGGTCTGACCTGCTTTAGTATAGCAGGTGTATACACACACACATCTCCCTGGTGATAGACCAATGGAATCACTGGTCCGGTTCTGGTTAAGAGTAATTTTTAACCTTTAGTAAGTAGGCATTGGACACCACCCAAATATTCAGTAATTTGAAAATCTACTTAAGGATGATAAACTTTTATCAATGAGGAGGCACTGTGGGAAAGACAGGGTATATAATCAATAGGTGAAAATAAAATAACTTTCTGGATAAATTGAAAACCTGTTTTCCACTTTTGAATGGCATAATGTTATAGTCATCCAGAGGGACATGGTACACAGGGAATACTATTGTGAAACTCGTCCATTTTGAAGTAAAACTGGAAAATTTACAGTCAACAGTGCAATAAACTGCTAAAAGGTACCATGCATAGAGTACTGGGTTTAGAGTCAGGAAGACCTGAATTCGAATCCTACCTCTGATACTAGCTGTGTGATTCTAGGGAAATCACTTACTCTGTGCCTCCATTTCCTTATCTGTAAAATGTTACGCCCACATATAAATCTATGCTCTTCTAATGATGTTTAAGAAAAAAAAAGGCAGTGCAACCTTTGAATCCCTGGAAGTATAATGTTCAGAAAAAGGGAGGTAATAGTTTATTTCTCAGGGTACATCAGACCACACCTGGAGTACTGTGCTCACTTTCAGATATCACGTTTAAAATGAGACATTAACAGACCTCTAGATGAGGTCAAGGCGGTACAGTGAAGAAGCTTAAAGTTGAGTTTGGTTGGAGTATTTAGTCTGAGCAAAGAAAACTTGTTTGTGAAAGACTACCGTATGTGGGGACAGCTAGGTGGCAAAAGTGGATAGAGCACCTGGAGTCAGGAGGAGCTGAATTTAAATCTGGCCTCAGATATCTACTAGCTGTGTGACCCTGGGGAAGTCACTTAACTCTGATTGCCTCCAAAAAAAAGCTACCATATGGAAATGAAATTATCAGATTGGAGACTTGGTTTGTAATCTAGAGTCTATCACTGATTATCTGTGTGACCTTGAGATCATTTTTAGAAGGAACTTAAGCAATCATTTAACCTCTCTGGGGCCTCAGTTTCTTCCCCTGCAAAATGAGGGAATGAATAGATGATCTGTTTCCACTCTAAAGCCTCTGATGCTGCTATTATTCATGTAGCCCCAGAGGGCAGAATGAGGACCGATATGTGGAAGTTAGGGGGAGGTATATTTTTGGCTCATTATAAGGAAGAACTTTCTAACAAATAGAGCTATCTAAAAATAGAGTGGGATGCCTTGTTAGGCAATGAGTTCCTCTTACTAAAAGCATTCAAGGGCAAGCTGAACAAACCTGTGTTGTTAGGGATGCTTTAGAAGGGATTCCTGCGTTTGATGGAAGACTGGGCTAGATGACCTCTAAGGATCGTTTCAGTTCAGAGATGCTGTGATTCTAGCCACACATTAGCCTAGTATCCAGTCCCTGAGCTAAGTAATCAAACATCTGGGTAAGTTGACTTAAGTATTTTTGAAGTAAAGATAAGCTCTGTATTTCATGCCACGGTTTCTCTGTTCCATTCATTCAAAGCTGCCCGATTAACACTATTTTCTTTTTTTTCTTTTTTGATTTTTTTAAATTTATTTTTAATATTTTTAGTTTTCAGCATTGATTTTCACAGGAGTTTGAATTACAAATTTTCTCCCCATTTCCACCCCCCCACTCCAAGATGGCATACACTCTGGTTGCCCTGTTCCCCAGTCTGCCCTCCCCTCCGTCACCCCATTCCCCTGCCATCCCCCTTTCCCTTCCTTTCTTGTAGGGCAAGATAACACTATTTTCAATAGGAAAGGCATTTGCCCCTTAGAAAACTGAATCATCCATTGTTTCCTTCTCCTAATATACATTTACAAGGCTCATAGTGCACATAAATAAATATAAAGTACCTGACTATGCCTTCATGCCAGATACATCCTACAGAACCACAGAAGGAAGAGAATGGAACAAAAATTGGCAAAACTTAACATTTTTAGATCAGAATCACATAGTATCCTTTTTTGGTTCCTATCTATGCCTTTTTGGGATAAAAGGACAATAGGCGAAATGTCTTTTGTAGAGACAAGACACTGACCTTTTTAAAGTATACTTCCAGGAACTTAATAGGGATCTGATAAATACTTACTGAATGACACATGGATTGATCCTAGTTGTAATAGACATTTGTATGTGAGAGCTAAGGGATTTCTACTACGACTTCTACAAATGATGGTTTTCAACAATAATTTGATATTTAGTTTGCCCTTTTCAATATAGAAATAGAAATGAATGCTTTTTTCATGATTGATAAAAAAAAAATTCCCTTTAAATCTGTAGGATTTATTTCAGGTAATTTGTGACCAATTTCATAAAAAATCTAGGGATGGTAACGCTATCAAAAAGTCACTTAAGAAGCATTGCCAAGTTCTTTAACAAATAGCCTTAGTGATTGATACATCAAGTTTATATAGCTTAAAGGTTGTGTGTTTAAAAAAACCAAATCATGTATAAGTTAAGGGGATAACATCATAATCTAACAATAAAAAATGGAATCAGTAATTTTCTGATATTTCCTTCTGCCTGGGCTTCTAACAGTGGAAATTAAAATATATGTGTGTGTGTGTATGTATGTATGTATATATACATATATGTATATATATATGCACATACATGATATATTCTTTGTTCTCAGAAATCCAGTTATACCAAAACCCAAATGGAAGCATAGTACATGCAGGTGTGTACTTTCGCGGATGACATAGTTTATATAGATTACTAGTTGAACAAAAAACATTTATATAGTTAAGCATGTTCTGGATAAAAAATTTCCCAAATAGAATTCTTAGAGATAATAAAGCTACCATAAGGCTACTCAGCAGATGCCTGAGAAAGCAAGAAAACTCATCCTAAAACTGTAAAATTCATTCTTCTAGGTCTCTTTGGAACTAAAATGGGCAATGAACTCCAGTCCTATGGATCTTCAGATCGTCAGTGTTCAGCTAAGAGAGTTCAGTTCTGAGGACTAGAAAAGGTCCAGCTGATCTGAACAACCATGATAAAAGTACTGGAGATATGTAATCTCTAGGGAAACTAGGGCTGAACTAGGTAGGGGTTTAAAGATCAAAGCCAAGTTCAGTCATTTTTTGCTGAGGCAGCAACCTGTTTTTTAACAAGCCCAGTCTCATTTGACTTAAGAGGACAACTGAATTTCCAAGTCTTATTCTAGAGCAGAAGGGAATCACTCTATATTATGGTAGGTTTACTGATTTGAAATTGTTAAATTTGAAGGGACTGGATGTTTTGTAACTTAATTATTCAGTTAACAAGTGTTTATTAAGCATCTTCTGTATTTCAAACGCCATAATTAGTTGTCTTGGAACGTACTGAGACAATGTGCGAAGGCCTCTTAAATGTTTGTTGAATTGTTGAAATATATTTCACCTTCTAAGGTAATGTATTGATTATGGATTATTGGTTATGTATTATATGTATTTAAGAACTTTTTTTCTGTAATCCGGAATGGATAGAGCACTAAAGTTAGTAAGACTCATTAGCTGTGTGAGCCTGAGCAATTCACATAACCTCTTTTTTTGTTTGTTTTTTTTTTTGAAGGGGGGAAGGCAGGACAATTGGGGTTAAGTGACTTGCCCAAGGTCACACAGGTAGTAAGTGTGTCAAATGTCTGAGGCCGTATTTGAACTCAGGTCCTTCTGACATGGGGGCTGGTGCTCTGCTTACTGTGCCACCTAGCTGCCCCTCACATAACCTCTTTTAACCTCAGTTTTCTTATCTGTAAAATGGAGATCGTAATAGCACCTGCTGTCCAGGGTTGTAAGGATCAAATGAGGCAGTATTTTAAAAGTGCTATATAAATGCTAACTATTATTATCTAGTAGCAGCTGGTTGGCATGACAATGATTATTGTTTCTATCCTCATTGCAATCAGTAAAATGGAAATATTGATTACTCAACTACCTTCCAGGCATTTTTAGTTTAAGTAGGCTGTCACTTCACTTATTTGGAGAAATGTGTGCTAGGCGCATGGTACTTATTTACCTCTTTGAAATGAAACAGATTTTTTTATTAACCACTTTTTCATTCTTATTTGTTGTATTCTGTTCTATTCAACTCTTAACTTAATTTGAGTCTCCTTGCTCCCTTTGTCTCTCATGCTAAGATGACAGTAGATTGTATTCTCATTTTCAATATATAGTGGTTGTTTTATTTTGTTCTTTAATTGTTTCTATGCTCAAGAGAAATAGCTAATGTGTTGTGAGCTTCTGAAGGTGTGATTACAGCTTATGGTTCAAAAATAATCTTAACCAGTTTATACTAATATCCATTCTCTAATGACTGTAATGGTAAGACTGTGAAGCATGAAAACTAGTCTTTTAGAAAATCTAGAATGAATGTTGGGTTTGCTAAGACAGTTATCCTGAGGAATTTTATTTCTGTAATGAGTATTATGGCCTCATTCTTTGCCTCTTCTCTATGGCTTGAAGCTTTTTGTGCACAATTGAAAACACATTTTTGGCGGGAAGTAAACCAGGGCACATGGTTGTGGGTGGCATTATCTTAACATGGTACCCCTTTCGATCTTTTTTTCCCCTTTACCTTTGTTTCCAGTTGTTTCAGAATATTTGTTTCTGCTAGACCAAAGCACCTGCCAAGTAGCTAAGTTTCCCCAGCTGCCAGTCTTTGCCCTCTCTTAATTCACACTCGCTCTTTGAAAGTTATAAGAAGTGCGATGATGTCGACCTAACTAAACAATATGATTTGTAAATACATTTGCATAGCTCTAGCCTTGAAAAGTGCAAAATATTAATTAGTTCATGATGGAGTTCTTATAAATCTAATGAAGTTTCTCGATTGTAAGGCTATGGGCAAGGGAATGATAATCCACACTTGCCTTGTAGAATGAGTGACTAGGACAGGGGTGCAGAACTTGCGGCCTTGAGGCCACATGTGGCCTTCTAGGTCCTTGGGTACTGCCTTCTGACTGAGTCCAAATTTTACAGAACAAATCCTTTTATGAAGGGGTTCAGTCAAAGGGCTGCACTTGAGGACCTAGAGGGCCACATGTGGCTTTGAGGCTGCAAGTTCCCCACCCTTGCACTAAAGAAAGGGACCTTGTAGACATTGTAATGGTATCCAGTAGACACTTGTCCTATGTGCTGCTTTGGAATGTCATAAAACTGCTGTTCATCCTGGAGGTTGATAACTGGAGAGCAGATCAAAGGCACCGTACCCATACTCGGATGTCCCAAACCTCAAAAATCTTTCTTCCTGTGACAATCTTTTCTATTGTAGTTGTTGCATCTTAGAAGGAAACATAGTCAAGTAGGAAAAAATACAGGGAAGGGAAGCTAAGATGATTTGGGGAATGGTTCAACTGCTATAGGAGGACAGAATGAAAAATTAATGCTTTAGCCTAGAAGGTCGAAAGCTGAAAGGAAATGTTAAAATCTCTTAAATCCCAGATGGGAGTGAAAACGGATTTATTCATCAAGTCTGAGGGAGTGAGTTGCTGTAGTTAGAGCTCTGGAATTGTGGGTGAGAAGATGCTGGTTTCAAATCTTGGGTCAGGCATTTATTTCCTAGCTGTGTGACTCCAGTAACTCAGTGAAGTGATGTGCCTAGGGTCACACAGCTAGTAAGTATCTGAGGCAGGATTTGGCCTCCTGACCTCAAGGTCAGTACGCTACCCACTGTACCACCTAGCTGCCCCACAGTTAATTTTTCTGAGTCTTAGTTTCTTTTTCTGTAAAATGGAGATAATCATAGTAACTGCTTTGGGATTATTGTGAAGGAATGATCAAGTGACAAGATTATTTACTTTGCAAGCCTTAAAGCATCGTATACGTGTGAGCTGTTACTGTTATGGACTGGGGAGTAATTGAGTCCTGTCTCACTCGCATTCCTACCTCCTTCCAGCTTGAAGGAGCTCGGAAAAAAAGGGAAATAGTTTGGCTAGTAGTGCAGTGGACTGAACACTTGGCTTGGAGTCATGAAGACCTGAGTGCAAATTCAGCCCGAAACACTTGATAGTTGTATGACCCTGATCAAGTCACTTAACCTCTATCTGCTTGTTTCCTCACTTGTAAAATGGAGATAATAACATCCTCTTCCAGGGATGTCATGAGGATCAAATGAGATGTGTTTATAAGCACTTAGCACATAGTGGGCATTATGAACGGTAGATATTATCACAGTAACTAGGAAGCATATAGTTACTCTGTGGGGACCGAAAATTGTTTAAATATATTCATGAGTGATGGATAAACAATGGGCCATTAAGGTGAAGTAGGAGAATTTGTAGTACAGGCATCTTGGAGATATTGTGGGTTCTGTTCAGACAATATAACAAGTAAATATCGTAATAAAGCAAGTCACATGTTCTTTTTGGTTTCCCAGTGAATATAAGAGTTTTGTTTACACTATCCTATACTTTGCTAAGTATGCAGTAGTATTGTGTCTAAAAAAAACAACGTACATACCTTAATAAAAAAAAAA
>CM053622.1:524299823-524332730 GCA_028646595.1 Phalanger gymnotis
TTGCTTTGATTGAATCTTTCTCTTAAACACTTAGAGGCCATCGTAGGGTTATTAATGGCCTAATTTCAATATTGTTCACTATTGTCCCAGGGAATAGTGAGGCCCAAGGAGAGGGAGAGAGATGGGAATGACAGGTCAGAATTAAATTTGCCCTTTTCTATGGGTACAGTTCATAGTGTCTCAAAACGATTTTAGTAGTAACATCCAAGATCACCATAAAAGATATAATAGTAATGAAAAAGTTTGAAATATTGTGAGGATATGAGCACATGCTGTCGGAAAAATGGGGCTGACCTACTAAGGCACACAAACACAAAAATGGATATAGCCTAATGATACAACCCTTTGTTTTGTAAAAAACACAATATCTGTGAAGTGCAATAAAACCATGTAGAAGGGATTATCTACTACAGTCCCTTGCTTACAGTCATAATCCAGGACTGGGTATTTTTTATTCTCTGATAGAAAAAAATTATTTTCTGTTACTTTGCCAAGCATTTTGTTTTGTAACTCTTGTAATTCATTTCTCCTATAATGAAATGTGCTAGTTCCTTAATCTCTCTTCTGATTTGTACACTCCTCGAGGGCAGGGAAGGTGTCTAAGTTTAATTTTGTGTCTTCTCAGTACAGTGCTCTCGTGTTTGCCTAAGAAATGTTGGTTATATTTTACTATCATGTGGTAGTATGACTTACATTTTATAGAATCATTGGTTAATAGAATGGGGAATTACTGTTTCCCTTTGGCAATTCTAAGAGTATTTATTACACTCCCTTATAGTCATACGTTTTTGGGTTATGGAATCGTGATTTTAATTTCTAGAATTAGAGCCTATTTAGTTGTTGGCATTAAGCCACATCTGCACACCTCCAGAGCCCTTTGTAGTCCCAACTCCCTGCAGAGGAGTATTGTATGTAAATACTATGATTTATGGAATCTTAACAGGCATATAGTAGGTTTTTCCACTTATCTCTTTAGTTAATAGAATCAGCGGGCTCTTTAGGGCTATTATGGATTCTTAGGGCATCTTATGGAGGTGATGAGTGACCACTCTTCTGAAGGCTCCAAGGCTAACAAAGAGTTGATAGAACATTCCATTTACATAAAATAACCACCTTAAGCACAGAAGTTTCAGGCTCCAAATAATTTCTGCTGGGCTTTGAGGTCCCCAGAGTAGGACCAGGAAGTCACAGGACATTAGCCTGTGGTTCTTCTTAGTCAACAGAGGACAATTGAATAGTTATCAAAGACCTCTAAGTATTGTGCTGTGGCTATTGCCCAGCATTAGCCTGAGGGACCAGCTAATTTTCACTGTTTACCAAACACTGGAAAATACTGCTGCTTGGGATAGGAACAGTTTAATTCATTTAGTGAAACATGAAAGCTATAATGGCACTTTACACTGCACTTTGGCCATTTTCTGGTTAATGAGTTTACCTTAAGTCCTTATTTTTAGCTTTGTCCTACCTTATTTTATGAATTCCTTATTCGGATATGGACAGAAATACTCCATTACTAAGGGCTGTCTAGGTAAAGTTTCGTTTTACTCAGTTTCTTATGCTTGAAACATTGCTTCTTAAGGAAAGTACTGGTATCTATCTTCCCCCAGGATCCTCCAGAGGGCAAAAGAGAAAGTCTTAGAGCCTCTGTGCTGTCCGTCACCACTTAAAGACAGTCATTTCCTGTTGAGGGCAGTTGGGAGCCATCCAGCTGTAGCTAATTAAGGGAAACTGGCAGCCAGAGCCTTAAAAATGTGTACGTCTAAAAAGAAACTGAGGGCTACAAATGGTGTAAAACTCAGGATAGAGCTCAAACTGTCTCTAATTTTCTGGACCAAGTCCTTTAATTGGATCATTGCCTCAGTGTAAATTTTTCAGCTCAATCCTTGGACTTGATTCCTGATACTGATTCCAGATTCTTCCACTTTTTCTTCATTCTCTCATTTTTCATCTCTGGCCCTTTTAGGGTAGCACCCCACCCTCTCAGCACCTAACTCCAGCCTGGAAGAGTCAGTCTGGCTCTTCTTGGAAGTTTTCTAGCAATGGCCCTACTTCACCCACCTGCACTCAATCCCATCTTGGAGGTGCCAGCTGTACCACGGAGACGGTTCAGTCTATGGCAGCTTTTGTCCATCGCTTCTGTCTAGGGGAAGTGCTACAAGGAAAGACTACAAGGGAAGACTTAGATACTATAAGGAAGAGTAAGTTCTCATTGAGATCAATGCTTAGCTCACTGTATTCCTCTTTACATTATATGTAACACTTGTACCTGAGGACCTCAACATTTATGCCTTGCCTGGACTCATTGTTTAATATTTAGCATTGTACTAGCATACTAGCATTATCAGCTTTATACTACCCCATCCCAGTGTTTATGTACCCTTGGCTTTCAATGTACAAACACTGTTGCCCATCCCTAACTATTTGCTCCCTTACTCCCATCCACTTTTATCCTACTCACCCCCTCTTTCTCTATTCCAGATCTGCCTACCCCTTCTGGTGTGCCAGCTCCATAATGAACAAATTTCCTTTCATCTTCTTTCTTCTCATTTCTTCCATCTTATGGTACTTACTGAGACCAGGCTTCTTTCTGATGACACTGCTTCCCACATTATCCTTCCATTACCGGCTATACATGTACTTTCTTTCATTACTCCTCCCCTATGGGTCTCAGTGGGGGAATCAGAATAATCCTTGTTCTCCATTGCCATTTCCAGAATCTCCCTCCACCATCATCATTCAGCAGCCTCTTCTCCTTTGAGACTCATGCTATCCCAATGTATTACCTAATCCAGATCCTACTGTATGTCAATTCAGTTAGCTCAGTGTCTGGCTTACAGTCTCCTGCCTTTATACTATGGGATTTCAACATATATAATGACACTCCCCCAAACAACTTAACTTTGATTCTTCAACTGACTTTTTTCACATGGCATCCTCTAAATGGCCCCCCTCAGCTACGCCAGAGATGGTCATACCTTTGATTTTGCCATTACCCATAGTTTTCCACTTCCGTAATCAAGAACTATGAAATTCCCTTGCCTGATGACAATTTCCTATCATTCCATCTCTCCCTCTGCCTTACTCTTTCTGAAAGTATTCTTTGTTCCTACCATGACCTCCAATCCAATCCCCCCTTCAGTACTTTCCCAGGAAATTATGCTTGCCTAGTTATACTCTCTTGCCTTCCCTTAGTGAACCTGTTCTCTGCTCTTGAATGCTTTGCTACCTCGTGCTATTGCTGCTCATGGCCTGCCAAACCCCAACAGTGGATTATTTTTATCATCTGCTTTCTCCATTGCTTCGTTACTTATCATCCTCCTCAGTGGAGCTTGAGGTAGTCACACAACTGGTCTCTGTGTCCTTTACAAACTTGTTATTTAATATCAGCCGAATTAATACTGCAGCAAAGTCATCTTTTTACTCCACAAATGCAGTTTGTCACAGCAGTCATCCTAAATCTTCTTTCCTGTCTTCAAACCTCCCATGGCATCCCCTGACCCAACCCTCTCAGCTAATGGCGTCACCTCATACTTTACTGAGAAAATCAAGGCCATTTTCTGTGAGCTACCCTTTTTCCTCATCATATACTCCCTTGGCATCATTCTGCCAGAATTTCCTACTTTATTCTAGTTTTATAAAGAGGTAGCCCTTCTACTGGCCAAGACCACTATGTACCTTTGATCTCATCCTTTCCTGTCTTTGGCACATTGCCCCAACTATTATCTACTCCCTTGTTTCTCTCTAATTTTTTTTAAATCTCTTCTT
Organism: Phalanger gymnotis; assembly: GCA_028646595.1. Classification (NCBI taxonomy): domain Eukaryota; kingdom Metazoa; phylum Chordata; class Mammalia; order Diprotodontia; family Phalangeridae; genus Phalanger; species Phalanger gymnotis. The sequence continues at coordinate 524,303,589 of CM053622.1, forward strand.
CTGTACTGATTTGTTCTCTTCTGATATACCTAAGTTTCCTTCATTCTTAAAAAACCCCACTCACTAGATCCTACCATCCCTGCTAGTTATTATCCTATATCCCTCTTTCCTTTCTCAACCAAAATCCTTGAAAAAGTTGATTCCACCGAAATCCTCCAGAAAGCTGATTCCTCTCATGTTCATCTCAATCTCTTCTAAAACTTGTACATTCTGGTTTCTGGACATAATACTCAGCTGAAACTGCTCTCCCTAAACTTATCGGTGATCTGTAATTTCCATACCTCTTCTCATTCTTCATCTTTCGACTTTTCTGCAGCGTTTTATACTATTGACCACCCACTCCTCCCAAATATAGGCTGGATTTTCATGACGCTATTCTCTGTTGCTTTTTCTCTCACCTCCTTTGCTGGATGGGGATCATCAAGCACATATTTGTTGATGTACTTGCAGGTTTTTGTGCTGGGTCCTCTTATCATTATTTGTCTCTACATTTTTACTTGCTTATTATCAGCTTCCACGGGAATAAATTATCATCTCTGTGCAGATGAATTCCAGATTTACATATCCAGTCACCAACTATTGTCTTCTGGTTATTTCAGATAAGATGTCCTATAAGCATCCTGAATTCAATATGTCCTAAACAGTTCTTTTCTCCAAAACTTTTCCCTCTTCTGAACTTCTCTGTTATTGTTGAGAGTATGACCATCCTTCCAGTTACCCAGGCTTGCAAACGTGATGTCATTCTTGACTCCTCACTCTCATTCATTCATATCTAATCAGTTGCCAGATCTTGTTTATTTCTACAATACTTCTCATATCCGTACCCTTCTCTTCACTCACATAAGCCATTTTCCTAATTTAGATCTCCCCCCGATCATCTGGAAGATTGCAATAATGTTCTGATTGGTCTCCTGTCCTGAAATCTTTCCTTATTCCAGTTTAGCTTTGATTTTTCTGCCAAAGCGATTTTTGCTAAAGAACATTTCTTCTGCCTACTCAATAAATTCCAGTGATTGCCTATAACTTCTAGGATCTAATATAAACTCCTCTGTCATTTAGAGTTCTTCTTTTCTTACCTTTCCAGCTTTCTTACACATCACTCCGTTTTGTGTACGCTGCGGTCCAACTGGCCTTCTTATACATGACACTTCCATCTCCTGTCTCCATGTCTTTGCATTAGCTCTCTCCTGTGCCTAGAATGTTTCCTTTACCTCTTATCTCTTGGAATTCCTACATTTTTTTTTTTCAAGACTTGGTTTATGGTTCTTCCCCTGCTTCCAGTTCCTAATGCATTCCCTCCAATGTCACTTTGTATCTGTTTTGTGTATTTTTCATATATACCTTTTTTCAAGCATGTTATCTGTCTGTTAAAATGTTAAAACTTCAATTGCAGTGACTGTTTTGCCTTTGTATCCCTAACGCCTAAAATAAAAGCTGGGCGCAGTGGGCACATAATAAATATGTGACTGATTAATTAAAGAAAGATACAAGGCAGGGGACCATGTGGATTCTTGCCTCTGCATTCAGGGGAGCTTGTTGAGAACCGTTAGAAGAAAAATCTTACTGTTTCTATTGTTGGTTCATTATTTATGATGACCCCTGGGAAAGCATCCAGTGTAAGTAATGAGGAGAGAATTACTGTATATTGATCACAAATCTTTAGACAGCCTTTCTTAAACTAATGTTGAAGATTAACTTTCACGTAGAAGCCATTAATCTGTTATTGAACATTAGGTCTGAAATATCACAGTGAACAGTGAAGGAACAAGACTTGAATTCCAATTCTGGTTCTGCCTCTAATTAATTATGAGACCTTGGACAAGTCTCCTATTGTCCTTGAGCTTCAGTGTTTCCTCAAATGCCAAATGAGGATATAAGTACACGTACTGCCTACCACAGTGTCATTGGGGAAAGTATGACCCATCACGTGAGTTAGCATGAGTAATTCTGAGGTAGCCAGGTTGCCCAGTAGTAAATGTTATGTGGATTTGAAGTTAGGAAGACCTTGAGTTTAAATCTAGCCTCAACTCTTTATTTGCTGCGTGATGCTATGCACATCACTTGAGTTCCCTTAAGACTCTGGACAATAGCTCCAAAACATCCCTCTCTCCCATCTCACCCTAGACTGGGTGTTTGTAGCGTTCTTGAGTGTTTGAGTGTTCACAAATACTTCATAAATAAGAAAGAAGCTACATTTGAAAATGCGTTTCAGGAATGAATTTTTTCCGTCTGATTTTTATTCCATGTTGGAGATGAATTGTTTTGTTTATTTTTTGATAAAAATACTAACCCAAGTCAAGATGGTCTCTTCTTCTCAATTTTCTCTCCATTTGGTTACATTTTCTCTAGGGGTAGGAGATGTAATTAAGTGTCACACTTCTAAACCCTTTCCTTCTAGCACCTGCTAGAATGAAGACTAAGTAGAAAATAAGTTAAATGGTGGTAATGTCAGCAGAAGAGTTAAGTAAGCTGAGTAGGTCATAATGCCAACAGAGTTAAAAGACAAATTTACTTCTCTCAAGATAAGCCAAATGTCTGAGAGCTAACCAAATTTTCTTCTTTAATGATATGTGGTTTCAGTTTGCATTATGTAGAGGGTGTCCTCAAAGACTGAGATCTTAGTCTTGTCCTTTTGGGACACTGTATTGCAGATATAAATACAACAGTATATACAGCTGAGTAAAAAGAATGTAACTTACCCCAAATATTATGTCCTGCTGCTTCTTGTCTTTGCTCTGTGTTCAAATGTTTAGTGTTTTGCTGATAACACTAAGTTGTTGGTATAAGAAAGGACTTGTGTTGGAAGTAGGCACTATTATTTTTTTGAAGGATGATTTTGGAGGCAAAGATTTGTGGTTTCTGTTCTTGGTCAAGAGGTAAAAAGACATTCATATATGTATTACCATATTGGAGATTTTGTTTTAGCCTTTTAAGGAACCGATGTTGGGGTAAACCGAGGTTTGGTAACAGGTACGTTGCATGACCTTTAAGCTCTAGATTTTATCACAAGTGACGTACTCAAGAAAGCTTCCATAGATCATCAGGGATAGGTGCTGATTTACTCATTTTCATAAACTAAACCAGGGTTCTATAGTTCATTCTTGCAAAAACATGTATATATGGATTCTCACACATTGAAATAAGTGCAGCTGTGTTTATTTCAGTGAAATTACATTCAAATAAACACACATGTGATTCTTTATGAGGATGATCCTGTGAAACACTTGTTGGTTTGGGTCTGAAATTGTATGTTAAAATAAACACTTGTTTTAAGGGAAGTTTTGCTTTACCCAGATTCCCATGCTTTGAACATGTGTTTGCCAGTGGACAGATGTGGAGAAAAAAATGACTTGCTCCAGTCTCCAATTTACTCACCTTAAAAATTTATTTTTTCATGTCTAATGGTTTTAAAATTGGGGAAAGATGAAAATATAGAAATTTTACTAGGTAAACATGGTAGTATTAATTACATTCATATTTTTTTTTACTGAAACTGTTGTCACTGGATAATCTGAAAATAAGTTATTTCACTACATGATTCAGTTCCTCAAAGCATTTTGTGCAAATAACATTTTGGCTTTATTTCAAAGTATTGAATAAGTAATTATCTATAATTTCCTTTTTGTTGCTGTTTGAACAAGACGTAAAAGTTGTCACAGGTCTACTTTTTATTTTTCAAAAAGTAGAAAGAATTTATGTATAGTACAGTATAAATATTTAAGTAGGAATGAACTAAATCTTAAGTTGATAGGTTAGTCAAAGGATTTTCTTTAATTACATACATTTTTCCCATGCCTTATCCCAGCTTCCATTTGGAATTCTTGGGTTCAGAAATCTACATGAAAAATATAGTATGACTTCTGTGTTTTTGCGAAAACAATTTTACTCTTTGTTGATCTTCAGGAAAAGACACTTAATATAAGTCACTTTCTTTCAAAGAAAGAGAAAATTGCAGTTTCAAAGTTGATTTGTCTTAAAAAAAATAAGTTTGGTGAATCAAAATTGCGAGAAAAAGAATTATGTATGTTTGGGGCATTGTGCAGTTTATAGGTTGTTCCATATTTATTGAAGTTATCATTGGATTAGAATAGACACAAATTTCAATAGCCTTCAAGTAGATATTGGATTAGAGGGTATCGCTGTGTTGTAAAACTATTAAAAGTTAACTTACAGTGACCATTCAAGTTACTTTCTTGTGACCAAACCCTAATGTACACAGGTATTTATTCGTAAAATTTCTCTCTCTCTCTCTCTCTCTCTCTCTCTCTCTGTATACACACACAGAGGTATATATGCATTTTATACATATGTATGTATATATGTATATGTATATGTATATATGTATACATACATTTTGTATGTGTATATAGAAAGAGAGAAAAAGAAGATATCTCTGTGTATGCACACACACACACATATGCCATGTGTTCACAGAGAAGGATACAAATGCATTATAGATCATAGAGTTAGAACTAATAAGTTTTTGCCAACTGATTGTGTATGTGGAGTGAGTGGGAATGAGGAATTGAGGGTGACACTGAGGTTACAAACCCAGGTGACTAGAAAGATGTTGGTGCACTTCACGGAAATAGGGAAGATGGGAACAGAGAGATGGGTTTTGGGGGAAAGCTAATGAGTTCTGTTTTGGACTTGTTGAGTTGGAGATATCTGTGAAATATGCGATTTGATATATAAAAGGCTGGTGGTGATGTGGGAACTGGAGCTCTAGAGAGACAGAGGTGTGTGTGTATAGATAGATAAATAGATAGATAGATAGATGTAGATATATAGATATATAGATGTATAGATACATAGATATATATAGAGGTATAGATATATAGATATATATAGATGTATAGATATGGGAGTCATTTTCATGGAGATGATAATTAAACCCATGGCTGCCAGTGAGGAGAAGAGGGTGTAGAGAGAGAAGAGGACCCAGGACAGAGGCTTGCATTGCATCTACAGTTAGGGGGAGGGATATGTGTTCATACAAAAGAAACTGAAGAGTTGTCAGTTGGGAGAGAACCAAGAGAGAGCAAGGTTATCTAAACTCACCAAGGTAGTATTTGTGGGTAGAGGATGGTCAGCAATTCCAAATATTGTGGAGAGTGTAAGACTGAAAGCGGAAAAGGACATTAGGTTTGGAAATTATAGGATCTTGTTAACTTTGGGGAGAGTCAGAGACAGAGACAGACAGACAGAATGAGGCAGACAGTCTTTTCATAGTGATGAGGTTGGAAGTCATGTTGCAGAGAGTTTAGAAGGTAAGATGAGAGAAGATGGGGAAATATGTATAGAATGCTATTTCAAAGAGTGTGGCTGAAAATAGGGAGAAGAGATAAAGGATAATAGCTTGAAGAAATGGCAGGATAAGCTTTGCAAAGAATAGACACGATCTGGTCATTTTTGTAGGCAGCAGGAAAGGATCCAGTGCATGAAGGAAGATGGAAAATTAAAGGGTGGAGTTTACCAAAGAGAGGAAGCTCTGAGAGGCGATCATGAGCTTAAGTAGGGTGTTTGGCTTTGGCAGGGAAAAGAGCTACTTTTTCCTCAAAACCTGGAGTGAAGAGGGGAGAATTAAGAGGAGAGTTAAGATGCACTTGCCCAGCGTCACACAGCTAGTGAGTGTCAAGAGGCCAGATTTCAACTCAGGAAAATGAGCCTTCCTGACTCCAGGCCCAACGCTCTATCCGCTGCACCACCTAGCTCCCCAACATGCCTTAATAATTCTCATTATATATTACCTAGACCTGTATCATATGAATTCTAACCTTAAAACATTTTGTGGGTTTTTTTTTTTTGGTGTTTTTGCTACTACTCCAACTGCTGCCGATATTCTACTTTCTCCAAGGTCTAGGGAATGAATCTCTGGATTTCATTGGTATGACTTCAGTATGAAGAAATTACCTTTATCAATACAGGTCAGCATCTGATAGTCTCAGAGAGTTACCTCGAGCACTGAGAGGTTAAGTGACTTGTCCAGGGTCATACTGAGTACTTGTCAGAGAGAGCACTTGAATGAAGGTCTTCCTGGCTTTAAGGCCAGCTCTCTCTGTTATATCGCACTGCTTTTCTCTCCACAGGTTACTGTGTTGTTGGTTTTTTTTTCCTCCATTTTGAGCTTTATAATGTATTCTTACTCATTTTTCTGATTCTACATCTATGCAACATTAAAAAATAGAAATAATCAAAATTTGATCACAGTTTTGCTGCAATAATATCAAATAAATGCTAAGTGCTTTGTGAATTTTCACCTAAATGACTAATAAGAATACGTGCATTTGTATACTACTCTGCAATTTCCAGATACGTAAGGTATCTCATTTGTTCTTTGCATCCTCTTATGAGGAGGCCAGAGAAGGGATCATTTTTCTAATTTTTTCTGGATAAGGAAACTCTGGCCCATAGAATCAATGATTTGACCCAAGGTTACATGACTAGTAAGTATGGGGCTGGGATTAGAATCTAGCTCTCCAGACTTCTACCACATATTTTACTCACTAATAAATGCTGCCTCTAAAATATCTGAATCAACTGGTTTGGCCCTGGTGTATGGCAGGAGTTGGTAATTAATTGAACATGTGCCAAAGGTTACATACAGGCTGGTTTTCCAACATCCAAAAATGTTAAGCAATTTTCCCTAAAGTAAAAACAGAGAATAAGAAAGAATTCTTAACCCTATTTTTTTTTTTTTGGTTATAAACCTGGGCAGTTCTTTAATGTAATGGTAATAATAGCTAGCATTTCTATAATACTTTAGAGTTTGCATTGCATTTTGTAGTTATCTCATCTGTTCTCACAACAATCTTGTAAGATAGGTACTATTGATATCCCTGTTTTATAAGTGCGGAAACAGGCTGAAAGAGGTTGAACTTGTCCAGAGTTGCTTAGCTGGTATGTGTCTGAGGCAGGATTTGAACTCAGACTTTTTTGACTTTTGTGCCACCTGGAATACCTGGCATCAGCTGAGTACTAGGCAGTTTGAGAGCATTTTCATGTAGTCTTTATCTTGTGAGTTGGAGAGAGAGAGAGAGAGAGAGAGAGAGAGAGAGAGAGAGAGAGAGAGAGAGAGAGAACACGTGAGCGAGCTTTTTTTCTTCAGGTGAAGAAATAGAAACTCTTCAAGGTTAAATGACTTGCCCAGGGTTATGAAACTAGTAACTGTCAAAAGCAGAGCTAAGTAGGTCTGACTCCTTGGTCTAATAATCTTTCTTATTTCACTGTGTTGCTAGCTATCTTGTGTATCTGTTGCAGGGAGAGAATGGGACATGGGTTCCCCTCACTGACAAGGGTAGTTGTTGAAGGATTCTCCTTTCCTTGCCCCCAGTATTGCTTTGGAGAGTATGTCGTATCCTCTAGTGCCAACATCGGAGAAGCAGGCTGACTGTTATTGAAATAACAAAATGGACAAACTACTACATTATCAAACAAGCAGAGAATTGTTGTTCGGTCATTTCAGTTGTGACCCCTTTTGGGGTTTCCTTGGCGAGATACTAGAATGGTTTGCCATTTCCTTCTCCAGCTCATTTTACAAATGAGGAAACTGAGGCAAACAGAGTTAAGTGGCTTGCTCAGGGTCACGCAGTAAGGGTCTGAGGCTAGATTTGAACTCAGGAAGATGAGTCTTCCTGACTCCAGGCCCGGCACTTTATTTTGCTACTTCGCTAGAATTCACTTAGTACTACCGCGTTAGTCTAGTAAGGGCATCAGATATTCTTCTCACCTCCTGTCACTCAGCACTGACCTTGTCTAGATCTCTTAGTCTTTTTGAAACTACAATGTACTTACTGTGTGAGATGACTAATTAGCAAGACGATATTTGAACAATTAAGTTTAAAGAGAAAACATGCTAGGCCAAGAGGCTAAAGTTATTACCCAGAAGGTTCAATACCTATTTTAGAGTAGTCAAGATCGGATAGCTTTTATGAGTAAAACCCCAGATTGAACAGGAACTCAGTGATTCCAAACATCTTTGATAATACTGTATCTGTTCCCCTAATGTATGGCAGACAAAAAAAAAAAAAGAACTGTTTTTTATTCTTTCTTGAGAATTTTGTGATAGGCTTTGAGATGAATGAATGGTGGCCTGAAACTATGTAATATTGAAAAATTGGAGGTAAAAAATGACTACCTTAGGGTTTTTTTTTCTTTAAAGAAAGTGGAGAGTTGCTACAGCACAGGAATTAGGGTATTGGAGTCAGGAATATCTGGGTTTAAATCTCACTTTCTGGCTGCATAACCTTGGACAAGTTACCCCTCAGAATCTCAGTTTACTTACTTGTCAAATGAAGCAGATTGTACTTGATGGTTTCTAGGTTCCCATCCAGCTCAAAATCTGTGATCTTACACTGTATGTCTGTTTGAAATGACGCACATACATTTAAGAGTAGTTGTGCAGAATAGGGTAGGCCTTACACTTGAATTCATTTATTCATTCACTCATTCAACAAATATCGCTGAACTCCCACTGTTTCTTCCTGTCTTGGCAGCCCTTTCATGCTTAGTGTGTTTTTGTGAGTACTTCTGTACAAAGGTTAAAATTAAAGCCAATGTGGTATAATCATTTCTGTATTTAGGATACATATTTGTGAGCATTGAACTAAAAATAGCCTGTCATCTAAATGGTCAATTGCTAAAGTAGTAAATGTTGACTTCCTAAAAAAAGGAGGAGTAAAAAAGCCAATCTTTTCTGAAAACAATCTGCCTATATGCTAAGATTTTATTGACTGGCCCATTCTAAAGAGGCCGTATTTAAAGATGCACTTTTGTTGCTTTTAAATAAGTTACCCATAAATAGTATATGTGTGTTTGTGTGTGTGTGCGTGTGCGCGCGTGCGCCCACACGGCTTGCTATGGCAAGTAGGCATTACTTGCCGAGGTTAATACTCAGCCTCAAGGCCAGATGTGACTCTCTAGGTCCTCAAGTGCAGCCCTTTGACTGACTCCAGACTTCACAGAACAAATCCTGTTAATAAAAGGATTTGTTCTCTAAAACTTGGACTCCATCAGAAGGCCATACCCTAGGACCTAGAAGGTCACACGTGGCCTCAAGGCTGCAGGGTCCCCACCCCATTCTAATTTATTTGAGGTTTGCATGTGCTTTGATTTGAGCTGCCATTTATGTGCTGATCTGGCTAAATTAAGAATTAACGTTTAATCGAGAGGCAAATTATTAGATCTCATTCCATCTTTGGACACATTTAGCTGTGCTATGATAATTGGAATAAGTTAAAAAAAATCCTTTATTGCTGATCTTTTAAAAAAAAACACCAAAAAAACCATTTTTGTGATTTCCCAAAGATTCCTCTCACTGGATGTACCCTCTCAACAAAGTAGTACAGTTAACCAAAATAAATGAGCACAATGACCGCATCTGACAATAAAGGTCTTACTTCTACACCTGTAGTCTACTGTTGCTCTCTCATGACAAGAGGGCAGCATGCTTCCCTCATTAGTAATGAAGTACAGTTCTGTGGACAAAATCTGAGCTTTGATTCTTAGTGTTTCCCCTTTAAAAAAATAAAAGATCAGATCTGTGATTTCATTGGTTTAGGGAACTTCCTGTGATGAATCTCCCCCCTGCCAAAGAAGAATGGCATCTACTCTGCAAACCTTGGAGCTTCGTGATACACGGAAGTTAAAATGACTTATTCAGAATCACACAGACATCATGCGTCAGGGACTTAACTTCATGACCCTGAAGCTTGGTACTCTATCAGTTATGCCACGCCTCCTGCCTAAGTGTGCTTCATAATTGGTATTTTAGAAACAACCCCAAAAAAACCATTGAAATTTTTTCGGGTAGTTTTCATTCAGATAGATGGAAAACACCCCACCTCATGCTACCATCTAGCCAGAATATTTATAAACTCTCAGCTCACAAATCAAATATTTCCTGAGGTTGACAAATGATTAAAGAAAATAGTTACTACAATTTGACCCTTTCCATGCAAGCCCTTTGAAGGAGAAATAAAATATAGTTTAAAAGCAGATAACGCTAAGCTGTGTGTCTTACCATTTATACAGTCTGTTAAAGAGAGAAGATTATAGCTTTCGGTGCAGAATTCAGCAGCTCTGCTGTAGAAAGTGGGATCATATTACACTTTGAGAACTGTAAGTTCAGCAACACGTAAGGTTCTTTCACTAGCCTGTGTTGGAGTTTAGGTGTCTCTGGGGACCTGAAAATAGTTCCACTTTGGTAAAGGAAATTTCCCAGTAGGGAAGTGATGCATAAAATGGCACCAGCCATAGCCAAAGACACGTAGTCAGGTCAGAAATTTCACCTTTGAGGCCATTAGCTTCAATGTGATTCAAAGGTAAGGCCCAGTCTGAACGCATATCTTTGAACCACTCCGTGTTCTACCCCCGACACGGTCAGCCGTCCATATTTACAGAAGTACAGATTCATTCTGAGTGAAAAACCAAAAAAGACTGTAGAGGGCAGTGTAAGCCAACTTGATCCTTAAGTTTTATTAGTTGGGCTAGCTGTTTCTGTACACTACACTTCTCCAACTAGCCAGTTAAAATGCAGACATCTCTGCTTCCTAGACTTTTAGTTAGCCTAGCCTTGTAAATAGAAATCATAAATTGAAGGGTGTATTAGGACCAAGGCAAGAAAGCTAGGAAGCATCAACTAAATTAAATTTATATTCTTCTTTACGAAGTGAAAATCTGAACAAAGAATATGTAAATAGGCGTTGGATCCCTGTGGTCTCTTCTGTTTGGGAGGCTGTAAAGGTGGTGACTCAGTCGACTTCAGGAGTTCTGAGCGGCAGCAGATCTCAAAGAAGGGAGAGCCCCTAGGCTTCTCAAGGAGGAGCAAACTAGTCCAAGTTGGAAAAAAAAAGAGCAGGTGAAGGCTTCCATGCCAGTCTATATTGGGAGTGGTACCCCTGAATGACAGCTACAGTTTTAGCCTGGACAAAGATAGGGAAACCCCGTCTTTAAAAAAGACTGTATGGATAATACAGGAACAGGAATGTTTTTTGATTTAATTACTTTGATAACATTTTCTTATTAAGTAATTTAGAAAATTTCTTCATTTCTCTCTTTTTGCTGTTGTTAGATTCGACTGAAGCAAAAGAGAGACACCCCCCTGCCCCTATTCCTGTAGCTATCTTTACAAAGAAAGATGGGGTTCTTAACCTGAGGTCTAGAAATTTGTTTTTATAGTTGTCTGTACTATGTAATGATTATATAATTTACTTGGTTTTTATATAATTATATATATATTTGTATATATATATACAAATATATATATAATTATATAATATACTTGGTTTTCTTTGTAATTCTATTATTTTATGCATTTAAAAACATTCTTGAGAAGGGTCCATAGGTTGTACCAGATTGCCAGAGGTGTCCATTACTTAAACTTACACACACACACAGGTTAAGGACCCTTGACTTAAGCCATTCTAATTTTTAGTCAAAAACCATTGCTTCTCCTAAAAATTGAAAAACATTCCAGGTAATGTTTGGTATAAAATAAGCTTCACGTGCTTTGTACAACTCTCCAGGCTGTTGTTCTTGCACAGCTAATATAAAATAGCTTATTATCCTCCAACACATACGTTTATATGAATTTTCTAATTAGACTGGTGTCTCTTGACTGTATTTGCATCATGAAGCAAGCTATACAATTTTTCAAAAATAGGCCACACATATTTTAGCAGCTACTGAAACCTCTCCTCGCTCTCCTCACATTGGCATCTCATGGCGGTTAACATGCATCCGTTAAGAAAGTAACAAACAGCCTTTATTAAAAGTTTTATTGAAATCTTAAATTTTGTGCGGCCTCGGTTCAATTAGGGTCTACTCATTGGTCCGTGCCAATTTGCATGGCCAAGACTCCATGGGAATTAGGTTCATTTCTTTGAACATAGCCTATGACAAGGCAGATATCTATAGGTCTCAAATATTGTCCTTACTAATCCTAGTTATTAAGAGACAGCATGGGTGTAGTGAAAAGTATAATGGTCTTAAATACGCTAGCATTATCTTGTCTGGTTGCCTGCTGAGGTGGTACAGTGGATAGAGAGAGCCTTGGACTTGGAGTTAGGAAGACTAGATTTCCAGGTTAGCCTCAGACACTTTATTAGCTTTGGGATCTTGTACAAGTCATTTTAATATATATATTATATATTATATATATATATGAAACACTTTAAATTTTCAACACATTTTGCATATATAAATGCATTTAATATTCACAACAACCTTGGGAGGTAAGTCTGTGTGTCTCAGTTTCCTCATCTGTAAAATGGAATAGTAACAGCCCTTACCTCCCAGGGTTGTTAATGGAGATCAAATGAGATAATAATTGTAAAGCGCTTAGTACAGTGCTTAGCACATAGTAGGCACTTAACAAATACTTGTTTCCTTGCTTCATCTATAAAACATGGGTAATAATGTTTCCACTAATTACCCTCAAAAGCCTATTGTGAGGATCAGACGATAAGCATGTTTTTCATCGTAAAGCACTATATAAATAATAAACATGTTAACACTTCTCAGAGCATATGATAAGGAATTAAAAATTTTTTTTAAAATGCGGTTGTGTTTTTTTTTTTGGCTTTTTGCCAGGGCAGTTGGGGTTAAGTGACTTGCCCAAGGTCACACAGCTAGTACATGTGTCAAGCGTCTGAGGTCAGGTCCTCCTGACTCCAGGGCCAGTTTTCTAATCACTGCGCCACCTAGCTGCCCCATTTCATTTTTTCCAGATACATGTAGAGATAGTTTTCAAAATTCATTTTTGTAAGATTTTGAGTTCCAAACTTTTCTCTTTCCATCCCTTCCCTCCTCCTCCCTCCCCAAGATAGAAGCAATCTGATATAGGTTATACATGTACAGTCATGTTAAACATATTTCCACATTAGTCATGTTGTGAAAGAAGAATCAGAACAAAAGGGGAAAAAACCATGAGAAAGCAAAAGCAAAAGTGAAAATAGTATGCTTTGATCTGCATTCAGACTCCTTAGTTTTTTTCTGGATGTGGATAGAATTTTCCATCGTGAGTTTTTTGGAATTGTCTTGGATATTGTATTGTTGAGAAGAGCTAGGTCTATCATAGTTGGTCATTGCACGGTGTTTCAGTTACTGTGTCTAATGTTCTCCTGTTCTGCTCACTTCATTCATCATTAGTTCATGTAAGTCTTAACAGGTTAAAAAAATTTTTTTAAAGAAATGCTTTTAGGACATACACATCACTGCACCAAATAGTAGAAAAAACTGTCAGTGGTTAAGTTCCATTGGATTGGCTGTATGCTACTGAAAGAGGCTCCCCTCTAGAGAGAGCTTATGAAATGACCAAAATGCCAGAGTAGATCAAAAGACCCTCCATGGGCAACATCCGCAGAAGTTCCACACTAAATAATGTAAATGACAGGAAACTGAACCAATGGCTGAGTCATGGGGATTTGTTTACGGGAACAGAGGGCTTTACGACAGTGATTCCAAACCAGGACATCATCACCAGAAATTACAGAAAGGTTTTATCTTTAAGGAAGGATGACTTACTCATCAATGCAGATTAGGTAAGGAAATAGTAGAACCTGTGCAGTGTATCACTGTAGATTGCAAAAATTTAGTGCCTACTTAGCAAGACCCGATGGCCAAAGTAATTCTGCAAAGTTCATTGTCTTTCACAAACTAAAGTAATGGAGCACACATTCTTCTATTACAAATAGAGACTTCAGAATATCCTTGACAAATCAATAAATGAACCAAGGCATTATCAGATTCTACATTGATCCAGAAAAATTAAAGAATGCATTTTTTAAAATAGATAACCTCATGCCAAATACTTAGAATCTTTAAAGTGTAAGAAAGGAAAAATGAACTTTCAAAATAGAGAAATCTAATGGAAAAGTCAAAACCACATGGAAATAGGAAGATGCTTTCAGTGACCCTACTAAAGATGAGCTAATGTCTCAGTATATTTATTCAATTACAAAAAGCAGTGATTTTATCTATCTAGGCAATGATAGGAAGAATATCAAACATACAAGAATTAATAGCAGGATAGTGTCCTATTCCAAGACAATTTCCATTTGAACTTAAATAATGAGAATGAAATACTGCTGTTATTATGATTATCTGAAATCTACATAGTGCTTTAAGTACTACAGAGTTATTTCTGTTGTTACAGTTCTCACCTCATTGAATGATGGTGTATATTTGATGTTTAAAATACAGGGCACACCTGAGGACCATGAAATTTTTTTTGAATGAATATTAAAAGATGAATTTTTTGAAATGAAAACACATTGAATTTTAAGGACAGAAACTACATCAAGAGGAGGGGGGTGCTGGGAGGAGGCTAGATTAGATATTTGATCTCCATTATATGATAGCCATCCAAGAACAGGAAGAACTTGGAGGACTGAAAAATAAAAGGACTAAAAAGTTCAGGATCTAAGGTCCTGTTACATCCAGTTCTTGCTAAATCCTGATAACAGAGGTAGTGTTATACTAAAGAGGTAGTTCTATGATCTGGTCTACCTATGACCATTTATTAAAGCACAAATAAATATTTTTGTTATATAAGAAATAAAACTGAATACTTTGTTTTCATAATTTAAAAATAATCACTAGAATTTTAAATGAATACTTTTACAAGTAACTAGCATATTGATGGTTTAGACTTTTTTTACTTTGCCTCTTAGTTTTGGATTTATAAAAATCATTTTGAAGCTACTTCTAATTTTTAATTCCATTGTTTTCATTAAGATATTAAGACTTGTTTACTTTATTTTTTCAAAGGTCCCTGGTTTCCTGTCATGGAAACAATTCCGCAACCTATATAGGTCTCATACCTTAGAACAGGGCTGTCCAAAATGCAGCCTTCAGTAGGATTTATGTGGGCCGCCTACAAACAGAAATTTACATAAATGCGTTAGTAAAGGAAGCTGAGCTACCGCAGAGCTCTCACTAAAATGGCAAATCAAAATATATTGTCTGTTGTTTCAATAAAAACCTAAGGTTGGACAGCCCTGCGTTAGAATGAGGCAGCTTGGTGGTACAGTAGATAGCGTGCTTGGCCTTGAGTCAGGAATGTGAGTTCAAATCCAGCCTCAGACACCTAGCTAGTTGTGTGACCCTGGCCAAGTCACTTAACCTCAGCTTCCTCTACTATACAGTGGGGATAATAATAACACCTACCTCACAGGGCGTTTGTGCAGTTCAAATGATATAACATTTATAATACACTTAGCATAGTATGTTGTACATAGTAGACACTTAATAAATGCATGTTTCGTTTGTTGGTAGAAGTTCTTCATGAGTTGCTAGGTCTGAAAAAAGTACATCATCCCTTTGGATGCTCTCAGCGTTTCTGTATGCTGTCCTTAGATAACAGAAATACAACCTGTTGCTGAGTTGAACTCAAGGTCTTTTTGTCTTGGTAGGCCTTAGCTTAATTAGTACATGAGGAAATCGAGGATGGGCAGTGGAGTGAGAAGTGATGAGAGCTCTCAGCAACATACTGCATTTTATGGCAACGGAAAAATGTAAGAGTCTGTTCCTATGCTAAGCCGGGTTTTGTGGTCCAACCTAGTAGCAGATTACTTACTTTTTTTTAAAGGAAATAAGCATTTTTGCAACCCGATAACCATTTAAGAACTTACCAGAGCACTAAATGATAGGTTAGTTATCAATAGGTTAGTGATTAATACTAGGTGGTGCATTGGATCAAGCACCATGCCTGGAGTCAGGAAGACTTATCTTAGATAATTACTACTGGTGTTTGCCTCAGTTTCCTTGTCTGTAAAATGAACTGGAGATGGAAATGGCAAATCGCTCCTGTGCCTTTGCCAAGAAAACTCGTTAAGTAGGGTAATGAAGAGTCGGACGTGACTGAACAATAATCATCCTTTTATCTAACTTCTTATGTAAGTTTTCCAACAGATTATTTAGGCAAATTGAAGGAGCTTTGGTGGGAAGGGGGTCAGAGAATTACTCATGAATTTCTTTAAGTCATTTTTGTTTTAAACTTGGTGAAGAGACGAAGAGGGCTTTGGATTTGTAGTCAAGGGACGGATCAGTTCAGATCCCATCTCTGCCATTCGCTCTCTGTGTAACTGGGGACATGTCCCTTAAGCCTTCCAAGTCTGAGTTACCTCACCTGCGTACCAAGGGGGATGGATTTGACAGTCTAAACATTACGTTGTTTAATGTCGTTAGTTTCTCTAAAGGTTTTTGGTGAAGCAAATTTATTCTCGCTTTCAGTTCTAAGGAGAGGAGCATCACGTTTTCACCATCTGCTTGTGTGGTTATGTATCAGTTCTAAGTATCATCTAAAACAACCACGCTCTCTAATAATAATAAGAAGAAAAGCTGACATTTATATCATGCTTTAAGGTTTGTGAAACGCTTTGCACCGTCTCTATCCCCACAGCAACTCTGTGAGGCAGATTTTACAGGTGTTTTTGGTTGCTCCTGAATCCTAGGAATCACAGAGTTGGTTCAAAGGGAAGAGACATTCAGATAGGAAGATGTTCCTGTCCTCTTTTGGAATTAGAAAGGTGCTATCTGAGAGGAATACTGAATTGCTTTTAAAGTTGTTAAGGATAGGATGTAGTGTCTTCTTGTATTCTGTCCAAGTGGATAGCCCGATGTGATCCCTGAAACTGAATTTCCATGTCTAATTAGAAACACTAGATATATGGAATCATAGGTTTAGAACTACAAGAGACCTTAAAAGCCATCTCATCCAACCTCTAAATTTTACAGGTGAAGAAACTGAGGCCCATAGAGGTTAAGTCACCTGTCCAAGGTCACACAGATAGTTACGTGGAAGGTCTGGAATTCAAACCTAGGTACTATGATTTTTTAATTCTGGCACATATGCATATGTTCTTCATCACTTAGTTGCAGGAGACCTTTTTTTATTCTGCTTAGTGGTATAGCTTAGGATTATACATTTGATAGCCAAGTTTAGTATTGTTATTGTTTGAGCATAGGAACATCTGCATTTCTTGTTCTTCTCTTCCAGAAACCCAGAGCTTTATTCTACTGCATTTTCTCCTCCCACTAGTTGGTGAGTTGGAGAGCTTGCTCAGAGAATATTTTTAGGGAAAACCCTTTTCTCCTCCTCTTGACACTCCTTGCAGGGAAGAGGGAGAAGGTCAGCAACTTCTTGCAGAAGTATAATACTTCCCTTCTCTCCTGAAGCAAAAGCAGAGAATGTGATTGAGGAACCTCAGGGGGAAATGAGCAGAGTGGGCAAAGCCACAGATACCAGATTCATCTCCTGTTTGCACCCCCAGTGTTTATGCACTGAAATGCCACCGAGTCGAAGATTTTTTAAGGGCAAAGGAAAGCCTTTGCAGATGGCACCTACACAGTTAGGGTCAGTCGTGAAGCTTTTGGCATAAGGAGTGTGGGTGTCTGTGTAGTTTAAATATCGGGTCCCCTAAGTTAGGTTTTGTAAAAGCTAGCCCCTACTGGCCCCTCTCCCTTCCCCTCCCCCAATACACTGTCATCATAGTAATAATTAATAATACTGCTTGCTCTCTGACCTGCATCTGTCAGAAGCTCACAAACTCTTGGAGGGGCGACTTGAGTGATCTTAATTCTTTAGGGTGGATGATTTCTAAAATGAAAAGAGCTTGTGGGGAACAGGGGAATACCTTGAATGTCTGATGTCTACTTTGTATTTTTTTCAGTTTCACGTCTATTTCCCTACAGATACCTTACTCTTTCTAAAAGATCTAATTTTTTTATTGTTTTAATCAAAATTGAGTTTAACAGTTTTCTTAAGAATGTAAATCATGTCGTAAGGCTTATGGGGGGCGGGAAGGGGGGGACGACAGATACACACCATGCACTGGGATTTGTCCTCTGACGGGTCATAAGGGGGAAAACAGGTGCTTTTCTTTACGGAGTCTGAGTTGAATAGTTGTACAGCTTATGCACGCCTGTAAAATCGTTCACGCTTAAACACACAGTGGGATACAATGTCTTGTAACTTAAGAAACAAATACAGGAAGGTATAACAATTCGGTATGTAAGATCTTTTTAAATCTTGAGGGATGTTTCGCTTTACTTAAATTTAGCTTTCACAGACTTGTTTTAGTTTTTTGGTTTATTTATTTATTTTTTTTACACAAGAACACAACTCATATTATCATTGTTTCTTTGATTATTGTAGGGAAGAAATTAGGAAACATAATCTTTAATATTTATACAGTTTGTTGTTTTCCCACTCGGCTTGTATGGCATGCCTGGGCAATTCTCACTTTTGTTTTTAGTCAGATGTCTAACCACATAATTTTCTGAGAATGCCTGAATACTGTCAGAATGTGCAATGGGGAAATAGGTATTATAAGAAAATATATGGAATGGAAATCATATGTTAAACAATATACTTTTATTTCTACCACATTTTCTTTAGAATTATCTTATTTTAAAAAAATCTGAATTCTGGAATTCTAATAAAATGTAACAATTACTTTTTAAGCTATGAATGAAATTGTTCTTAGGAGAATTAAGTTAATTCAATAATTGGATTATAAATTCCTGGCAGTGTTTTTTTTTATTATCTCCCCCTTATAACTATAAAATTTGCTCTAAAAGGTGACTAACCTAAAGATAGGAAAGCAAGTTAAAAAGAAGGAAATGCAATTTTGTATTGGGTTTGAGGTATGTTTGATTAAAAAGAAGACCTTGAAAAATCTTGCCCAGCTTTTAAAACAACTGTTTAACAAATATAGTCTGATTTCAGAAATTCTTAATATCTCATTTGTGAAAGAGGTGTATTATGGAATTCTAAGTTGTAAAAAAAAAATCCACAATTTATTCTAAATTTCCAGTACACAAATAAATTACCAATGGTAGATTTTATATGTGTGTGTATGTATATGTATGTATGTATGGATATGTATACATGCATACATATACACAGATACATACATATACACACAATATACATATATACATTTTTATATATATATATATATGTAAATATAATCTTTTTGGTTTCATTTATTGTTAAAGTTAGGCTTTTGCTGTGCCATGAAGCATATGTCCAAAGTTTGAAAACTTAATTGTTATTCCTGTCTTTATTCATCCCCACCATAATAATGACTGATACAGTTACCTTAATTACTGAAAGATCACATACAGAGTGCTAGTGTGAAAAGTCTTATTGAACTTTTGTATTTCATTTGAAAGTTAAAGAACTCTCTTAATTTAAGACTTGGCTATTAAAGGTAACCAGTAGATTTGTAGAAGAGAGGTACTTGCATCATTTTTAGGTTTCTGCCTAAAATTCATTCTCAAATGTGATTTCAAGGAAAGTTAATGAATTTATTATTTATAAAAATGTAACATATAAGCATATATACACATATATGTATATATGTATATAAAGTATATATTTTTTTGGTTGGACTTGCAACTTTATTGATGTAAGGAACTCCCAGTAAAGAAACTCCTTACCGGTTCAAATGAGCTACTTCTTAGTTCATCAGTCAATTTGTTAAGCACTTACTGTGTGCCTGACATTGTGATAAAAGTTTTACAAATATTATCTCCTTTGATCTTCACAACAGTGCTGTGAAGTAGACACTATTCTCCACTTTACAGTTGGGGAAACTGAGGCAGCTTGTCAGAGGTGTCAGATTTGCTACAAGCAGCCCCCCAAACTCCCTAGTTCCAGAGAAATAAATTAAAATGTAATTAGGAAATGTTTAACAAAATAAATAAAAATGCAATATGGATAATTTTAATTTGTGGTTATTTAAATCAGTATGCAGCCCACAGCAATCTATTTCTATTCAGGTTTGATGACACTACTAGGTTAAGAGACCTGCCCCATCACATTGCTAGTAAGAGCGACCGGGGCTGGATTTGAACTCAGGTCTTCCTGACTCCAGGCCCATTATTCTATCCACTGGGCCCTGGGACTTCCTCTTGGACAGTCTTCAAGGATTGAATAGGAGCATCATAAATGCAGAGCTAGCTGGGTTCTCAGAATCCCTCTAGTCCAACCTTCTTGTTTTATAGTTGAAGAAACTGAGACTTGGAGAAGTCAAGCAGATTACTAACCCATGCTAACAACTATAAGAGACAGGATTTGAACTCATGTCTTCCCTACTCCCAGGTGCAGCATTTGAACCAATACAGCATGTGACATCTTTCACTTACAGGTTAAATGACAGTCATGTAGCCTGCATTTGTCAGAGGCAGTACTTGAACTCAGGACCTTGTGATTCTGAAGCCATTTCATCACGAACAAAAGAGACCCTATAGTTTTTGGAATACGAAATGGTCCATTTAAAATAATTCTGAGCAATTGTACAAAGATGCTGATTTAATGTTTTCTGAATTTTTAGTGAATCTGTGAATTTAAGGAAAGCTAAAATTATACTCACCAATAGTTAAATGTGGATGATACATAATCCACCTATTTCTAAGTCTAGAACTAACTTATGTAATTTTTTCCCTTATAATTATTTGAATATATACTCCATAAAAAAGTTCATGGTGGATCTGGAAGACATTTAGTGACTAAACTATGGAGTTGTCTAAAAAAAAAATCCTAATTTAATATCCTAATAACAATAAAGTCAGTTAGTTAATGTTGTTGTTATTCAGTGGTGTCCAACCCTTCGCGACCCCATTTGGGGTTTTCTTGGCAAAGGTACTGAAGTAGTTTTGCCATTTCCTTCTCCAGCTCATTTTATAGATGAGGAAACTGAGGCAAACAGGGTTAAGAGACTTGCCCAGGATCACACAGCTACTAAGTGTCTGAGGCTGGATTTGGGCTCAGGAAGCTGAGTCTTCCTGACTCCTGGACCAGCACTATTCACTGGTGCTACCTAGCTGCAGTAAGCCTATGTTAAATGCCTACTGTGTGCCAGGAGCTGTGCGAAGCGTTGAAGAAACAAAGAAAAACATCAGACAATTCCTACCCTCGAAGAGCTCACACTGTGTGCCTAGAGCTTATTTTCTGAAGAGGTGGTCCTACTTAAGTAATACCCATGGCAAGGAACATTTAATTAGTTAGTTGTGTTTCTTTATAGCCTTCAATTGTCTAAGCTAATTACCTGTTAAGTTTAAGGTTGTGGTCTGATACAAATTATTTATAAACCCTTCACGTTTCATAAGTGTTGGCATTTCATAAACCTTGAATTTCAAATAAGGAAACTAAGCTCATCAAATTTTGGTTTTTTTCCTAGTGTAATACTTGTCTGATGGTTCATTTATTCTACAAACATGTATATTTAGAAAGGTGCTTGGTTCCAGAAGTGTGACACAAAAGAATTAGAGATGTGGCTCCGAAGTCAGGAGAACTTGAGTTGAAATCTGGCCTCAGACACTTGACACTTTTTAGCTGCGGGACCCTGCCCAAGTCACTTAAACCCAATCACCTTGCCAAAAAAAAACCAAACCAAACCAAAATGTGCCGCCCCCCCCCCCAAAGAATTAGGAGACATGAATCTTGTCCTCTAGGAGCTTCTAGTCTAGTTGAGGGGGCACAATAGATTCATTAAGGCAGATTTAATAACAACAAAGGAGGCTTGCAGAATTATCATCAGTTGTTTTTCTTGACATGTTAAGAATAGTTAACATTTCTATAGCATTTTAGGGTTAACAAAGTGCTGTACATATGTTATCTGGCTTTATCCTCATAACAACCCTGTGGGGTAAATGCTATTCTTTATCTCTGTTTTTAAAATGAGAAAACTGAGCCTAGGGTCATGTAACTGATAAATGCCCTGAGTCAGGATTTGAACTCAGGCCTTCCTGGATTTGAACTCAGGTCCCTCTCTATCCACTGTTCCCTCCAGCTGCACAGGATGACTGATGTTTAATCATTAATGTTTATGCAGTTTATTGAAAATACCCTCATAAGATTGATCTTATTGTACAAAAGTGACAACTTTTGTTGGATCCGAACTATCATGTGGATTTTCCAAAGATAAAGAGCTTATCAGTAGTTGGTAAGAGGTTATCTTATGATACAGGATGCCCAATCTGTATTCATCGAAGTTTTATTCTAAATCGCTCTCTTCAAAATAATAATTCATTGTCATTCTTTAAACATTTTAAGACTGTATTGGATGACTTTAAACCATATTATTAGGTGAGAGTGTTGTTGAAGTGTAAAATGTATAATTTTGATTATTTGAAATTAAAATTTTCTTGTATAAATAAAATCTATACAGCCAAGAAATTGCGGGGGTGGGGGGAACTTTCATAGACAGCCTCTCAGATAGAATGTGATTGGCTTGAAAGATTGCTGTGGTGTAGGAAATGAAGAGTTGGTTGATTTAGAAAAACATGGAAAGACTTGGACTTAGGAAGGAAGATGCCATCAGAGAGAGAGATGAGAAGTGGAAATAAACATAGTATGATCTTACATGTATTTATATGAGTGTATATGGGTATATATGTGTGTGTTTATAGATAGCTATGTGTGTGTATGTATAATATTTCTGAGCTTAATTGTAGTCTTCTTAGTGAGGGAAGGGGGTGGATAAAGTAAAAAGAGAACAGCGGAGAACCAAAAGAAAACTTACAAGGAAGTAAAGAAAAGCTGGATAACTCTGAAAACAATGTGTAATGTTTATTATATAGGTTTTCTTGAAATGGAAATTTATTGCTTTATATTGAATCCTCTCATGTTCTGCTGTGTACATGGCAATTTTTTTTCTTCTTTTGTATTTGTTTAAAATAAATTTAAAAACTTAAAAAAGACTATTGGAAGTTTAAGGTGTATTATATATTAACTCAGGTTGTAAGCAACCCATGAGACCTGAATTCTAGTATTACTTTTGCCACTAACCAGGTGAGTTAGTTTTAGAGAAGATGCTTAATCTTTCACATCATCCTCAGTTTCACCATTTGTAAAATGAGAGTTTCAGACTAAATGATTTCTCATGGCCCATCCAGCTCTATGTCCTGTCATACCGTGATTCTTACTGTGAATACGTGTATACTGGCAGACTTTATCAGTAAACATTCATTAAGGAACTGCTACTGTGTGTACCATCTGTAGTAGGTCCTCGGGATGTCCAAAGACAACCGGCTGTCATAAAGGAACTTCTTCTCTGACTAGGGAGACAACATGCTTGTACCTTAAGGAGGAGTCACCAGCAGCTGGAGGGACTAGAAAAGTCTGACACGAAAGGATGATGTTTGATTCTTGAAAGAAATCAGAAAGTCTTATCGATCTGTCAATCTACCAAGCATTTATTAAATGCCTACTGTGTGACAGGCACTGACTCAGCTAAGCTCTGAGGATACAGAGGCTATTTGTTGCTGTTCAGATTCTCTTTCACCCCGTTTGAGATTTTCTTGGCAAAGGTTCTGGAGTGGTTTGCCATTTATTTCTCCTGATCATTTTACAGATGAGGACACTGAGGCAAACAGGGTTTAAGTAACCTCCCCAGAGTCACACTGCTATTAACTCTGAGGCTAGATTTGAATGGAGGAAGAGGTTCTAGCCACTGAGCTAGAGAGCTGATAGAAAGGGAAAATGCAGTCCCTGCTTTCAGGCAGTTCACAGTCTAATGGGGGAGTCAGTATGCAAACTGAACAAACAACATATATACATAATTAATTGAAGATTAAAATACGGGTGGTTTTTTAGTGTTTTTTGTTTTCTTCTTCTCTACTATCTATCTTTAGATCTAGAGAAATACCCTGTAACATGGAATTGACCTTGCGTTGTCAGGGAATATGCGAGTGGACAGCAGATTTTGTCTGGCTTACCAAGTAGATGAAAAGGTTTTAGGGACTGTAGCCTTGGAGAGTTTGTAGAAGATTTTTGTTTTTACTAAAATGTTTATACTGTACCCACTCAAATAATTAATCAGCAAAGATTTATTAATTACCTACTGTGTCCTAGGCTTTGTGCTGAACACTAGGGGTACAAAAAAAGGCATAAAACAGTCGCTGTCCTCAAGGAATTTACAATCTAATGGATTTATAAGTAATTAAGATTATAATTTAACACAGATAAATATATTCTGAGCAGCTGTATGCAGGATAAATAGGAAATAATGAATAGAGGGAAGGCAAGAGAATTAAGTAAGGTTGGAAAAGACTTCAGTTAGATTATAAGTTCCTATAAGAAAAGAATCACTTAGAATTCTTTAGTGTCACTTTAAGAACCCAGCACAGTTCTGTATGTAGCTAAAAATATACTTGTGCAGTAAATGATCACCTCTCTGATTCTTACTGTAAGAAAATGCAAGGTTTGATTTGTGCTACCCTATCCTCGTGTGAAATGCAAGGTCTCTGAAATGACACCTGTGTGTCATTTGTGTGTTAGTAATTTATCTGAGGCCACAAAAATTTTTTTAGTTAAAAATTTTTGAGTTCCAAATTCTCTCCCTCCTTCCCTCTCGCTCCTCTTCTCCCCAGTGAGAAGGCAAGCAGTATGATATCAATTGTACATGAGACTACAGTCTTTACCTTAAAGGAATAATTAGCCTTGATAATAGAAGTCTCTGTAGAATTTTTTGGCTACAACAATTCAAAAGAGATTCTCCTGAGGTATAGAAGGATCATAGGATTTAGTATGAGAAAGGGCCTTTTGGTCATTTGGTTCACTCTTTTCATTTGATAAGTGGAAAAAATGAGGACTAGAAAGTGTGAGTAACTTGCCCAAAATTACACAGGTAGAGGATTTGGGATTCAAACAGGTTTTTCTTACTCCACATCCAGCACTCTTTATTCTACATGACTAATCCCAGATTATGTTCTGCATTGGTAGAAGTTTGCCCCTATGAAGTTAAACATCTTTGAAATATCAGAAGTATAAAAAATGTCCTAAAACCACCATTTCTCATCTAAAACATTTCCTGACAAATGTTTCAGATTTGGAACTTTTTGTCTTGATTATCTGGACAAGAGGTGTCAAATTTGTGGCCTGCAAAATTCCAGAGTACACCTGAACCAGATTAAAATGTAACTGAGAAATACTTAACAAAATAGATGAAAATACGACACAACAGAGACGATGTTAATTTGTGGTTTTCTAAGTCAATATTCATCCTGCATGAATCGGATTTCTATTTGACACCACTGACCTAGACTAGTGATTTCCAAGCTTTTTGGTCTCTAGATCCCTTTAAACTCTTAAAAATTATTGCCCCTGCCTACCCCCCAAGAACTTTTGTTTATGTGGGTTATATGTATCAATATTTTACCCTATTAGAAATTAAAATGTGTTAGTATTATTATGGCAATAGTTTTCACCTCAGTGACCCCCTAAAAGGATCTCAGGGACCACACTTAGAGAAACACTGATCTAGACAGATACTAAGCTTTCTATTTAAATGCAAGTTGTAAAGTCTCAGTGCAATCTTAAGCTTAATAAGCATAAATCTTAAAGCTGCATTAAGACTTTTATGACGATGTATTTTGGAAAGTTTTTTTTTCAATGAAGTGGTAGCACGGCTGATTCATTAAAGAAATGTTTGGATAGTTAACAAAAGATTTAATAGAAAAATGTCAAGTAATCTAAATATATAATTTTGTAAAGATATGGGCAGCTTTTATCTCAAGTATTTTCCAGGGTAATTGTGCCCTATGTCTGATTTAATTCCACTAGATACAGTCAGTGTTTACAAAGCTCTAAATATTTAGGTAATTGATTTTTTTAAAGTCCTAGAGAGTTTATTGTTTTTTATTGAATATATAAAAAGTCAACATATTGACTATTTTAACAAATAGTCATTGATAGGAGTTTTTGTTTTTTTGTAGAGGATAGGAGTAATATCAACTAAGTAGTCATATATCACAAACCATATCCATAAAAAGTCTAAACTGTTCATTCTAATTATAGGATTCCTTTAGAAAACAAACATCAATACAAAATGTTGTGCCTTGCTGTAATTTTTTTCAACTGTCAATATAGAAAGTAGCTATTTCCTTAATCCATTTATTAAATATTTTATTATTGTATATTAAAACCAATGGCATATATAATAAATTAGTATTTTTTATTACACTAATGGAATATTCTAGTTTATGGCATTTTCCAGATACCTGTTTAAAAAATAGAATTTTTCTATCTTAACTGCATTTGACGGAAATTTTTCTACACTATCTACACACTTACATGCTTTCTTAACAATATTTCCTTAACTTTTTAAATTAAATGTCAACATCATAAACCTCAGTTAGCTAGTGTACTATCTTGTAATAAGTGTAAGGTTATTTGCCCCAGTAATAAATGGCTCAAGACACTTTACTTTTATTTCTTAGATCTCCTTTGTATGGCTTTTCTGTCTCTTCTTTGATTTAAGTGGACACTTTTACTGCGTGTTTCTTGGCCTTAATATTTCTCTTACCTTCCAATTTGTTGCTTTTAATCTGTTGTGACCTATGAATCCATACACCACACTTATTGAATAAACTATGAGTCAATTTGTTCTGATTCAGGTTCGGATGGCCTGCCTTGTATTTTTTAATTCATTAGCTTTGTTACAGCTGTTTAGGTAGTTAGAAGGTTTTTTGTTATTTCCATGTTCAAAGCTACATTTTAATGGGTCGTATGTTTTTTTTAGACACAGTTCTTTCAATATATTTATGTCTTTTAACCAGAGCCTTCTGAAGCAGAAAATGACTTTAGAGATTTTTTAAAACTCTTTTTAAAGGTGAACAGAACACTGCTTGTGATCTCACTTTTTTGATAAGTCTAATGTCAACTGTAACAATAGCTAACATTTATATAGTGCCTCCTATGTGCCAAGCACTCTGGTAAGCACTTTATAATTATAGCATAACATATATGATAAATTGAACTTAAGAAATTTTGGGGAAATAAGAATGTCGTAAATAAGTTAATTCTTATCCATCTGTATTCTATGTATGTCTTTTAGCTTATAAATCTTAGGATAATTGCTTTACAAATTTGTTTAGTTTTTATACTAGATCAAGTTGACTGATGGAAACAAGTAGAAATGTTAACTCTGGTAGGAAATTCGCATGCCCTAATTTATGGTTATATCATAGGAATAAAAATAGTCTGATTTGAAATAAATTTCAGTTGTAGAAAGCTAATCATTGACTTCATAAAATAATAGTTTTGATTTCTAGAAACAGATATTCATATTTCAGTTGATTTGCTGTCTTGTTAACGTGGGTATTCCCTCCAGTGACACAGATCCATAGACATTTAACCTACCCGTACCAGCCTAGCTCATGCAGCTCTTAGCTGGGTTTCCTTCTAAATTTTCCACTGGTAATACATCTGACTTCTCTTAACTTGGTTTTTTGGTTTTCCAGTCATACTTTCTTATGATACCCTTTCATTCCAAAATTCTTTGTTTGCCACATTGTGACTCATTTATGGCTACCGTACAATCTTTGCCCTTTGGGAAAGGATAACTTGAGAAAAATTATTTTGATGTCTATTCTACTACATTAAATGATAATGTAAATGAGGCATAAATAGTTCTGTGTGAATAAATAGTTCTCCTTTTCCCTTTAAAAGCAACGACATACTCAAATTGCACATATTTCATTTTTCCTTTTCCGTTCATATACTTCCTTTGATAATATACAGGCTTTGTGACTTGGGGCAGCTCACTTGACTGTAGGTGACTCCCTTAAATATATAAATTGCAGAGAATGTACCAATTTGCATTGGTTGGAGGGAGCTTCCTCACCTCAGCCAGGAATCCTTTTACCAATGTAATCCCATAATGTGTAATTACCAAAACCAATCAACACATCTAGTAGAAGCACTTAAGCTGTTATCAAACCAATTTTAAAGACACCTATGGGGGCGGGGAGGGGGCGGTATATTTGTACAACCATAATCTAAAAACAGTCCAAAATGGGCCTGGAATAGGGAAGACCTAAGTTCAAAACTATCCTCAAGTACTTATTACCCGTGTGACCTTGGGCAAGTCATTTTACTTCCATTTGCCTCGCTTTCTGCCACTGTAAAATGGTGAGAATAAATAGCACCTGTCTCACAAGGTTTTTAATGAATCTCAAATGAGATAATATTTGTAAAGTCCTTAGCACAGCGCCTGGCATATGGTAGTTATTATTATTATTCAGTCCGCATTGGCAGAGGAATTTCCTTATGCTAATACAATCACACTTCTGAACTAAAATTGTGTGTGTGTAATGTAAGTGAAACATATGTACACTTGAATACACTCACATTTAAAAATACCGAGCAAAAGAGGTCAGTAATCCCTAAGCTTAATGGCATTCAGAAGTCTCAGATTTAACTTCAGTTTGTAAATTTAGACCTGTAATTTTGGTGGTATAGGGGATTTGGGGGTGAGGAAACTCCCTCTACCCAAACAATTTAGCATCTTTTCTACAACTTATCTTTTTTGGATTTTTTTAAAATTTATTTGTAGTTTTCAACATTCATTTCCACAAGATTTTGAGTTAAAAATTTTCTACCCATCTCTACCCCCCCTCCCCACCCCAAGGTGGCATGTATTCTGATTGCCCCTTTCCCCAGTCTGTCCTCTCTTCTATCTCACTCTCCCCACCCCCCATCCCTTGCTTTCCTGTAGGGCAAGATAGATTTCTATACCCCATTGCCTTATTATTTCTATATCCCATTACCTATCTTATTTCCCAGTTGCATGTAAAAACAATTTTTTAAAAATTTGTTTTTACAACTTTGAGTTCCAAATTCCCTCCTTTCTTCCCTCCCCACCCACCATCCATTAGAAGGCAAGCAATTCAATATAGGTTATACAGGTATTGTTATGCAAAACACTTCCACAATTGTCACTTTGTGAAAGACTATATTTCCCCCCATCTCATCCTGTCCTCCTTTATTCAGTTTTCTCCTTTGACCCTCTTCCTTTTCAAAAGTGTTTACTTTGACTACCTCCTCCCCTAGTCTGCCCTCTCTTATATCATCTCCCTCTTATTATCCCCTTCCCCCCACACTTTCCTATAAGGTAAGATACCCAATTGAAGGTATATGTTATTGCCTCCTTAAGCCAAATCTGATGGGAGCAAGATTGAATCATTCCCTTTCACCTGCCCGCTCTACCTGCCCCCTCTTCCCTTCCATTACAACAGCTTTTTCTTGCCACTTTTATGTGAGATAATTTACCCCATTCCATCTCTCCCTTTCTCCTTCCCCCAATATATTCCTCTCTCGCCCCTTAATTTTATTTTTTAGATATCCTTTTA
>CM053622.1:524333230-524364445 GCA_028646595.1 Phalanger gymnotis
AAATTCCATATTTTGCCCTGAAGTATTATACTCAGTTTTGCTGGGTAGGTGATTCTTGATTTTAATCCTAACTCTTTTGACTTCTGTAATATCATATTCCAAGCCCTTTGATCCTTTAATGTAGAAGCTGCTAGATACTGTGTTATCCTGATTGTGTTTCCACAATACTCAAATTGTTTCTTTCTAACTGCTCGCAATATCTTCTCCTTGACCTGGAAACTCAAGAACCTGGCTACCATACTCCTAGGAGTTTTCTTTTGGGGATCTTTTTTAACAGGCAATCGGTAAATTCCTTTAATTTCAATTTTACCCTCTGGTCTAGAATATCAGGGCAATTTTCCTTCATAATTTCTTGAAAGATGATGTCTAGGCTCTTTTTTTGATCACAGCTTTCAGGTAGTCCAGTATTTTTTAAATGATCTCTCCTGGATCTATTCTCTAGGTCAGTGGTGTTTCCAATGAGATATTTCACATTGACTTCCATTTTTTCGTTCTTTTGGTTCTGTTTTATAATTTCTTGATTTCTCATACAGTCACTAGCTTTCACTTGCTCCATTTTAATTTTTAAGGCAGTACTTTCTTCAGTGGTATTTTGGACCTCCTTTTCCATTTGGCTAATTCTGCCTTTTAAGGCATTCTTCTCCTCATTGGCTTTTTGGACCTCTTTTGCCTTTTGGGTTAGTCTGTTTTTTAAGATGTTATTTTCTTCAGTATTTTGGGAAACTTCTTTAGCGAGTTATTGACTTGCTTTTCATAATTTTCTTGCATCACTCTCATTTCTTTTCCCAGTTTTTCCTCTACTTCTCTTACTTGACTTTCCAAATCCTTTTTGAGTTCTTCCATGGCTTGAGACCAATTCATATTTTTCGTGGAGGCTTTTGATGTAGGCTCTTTAACTTTGTTAACTTCTTCTGGCTGTATGTTTTGATCTTCTTTGTCACCAAAGAAAGATTCTATGTTCTGAGTCCCTTTATGCTGCCTGCTCATTTTCCCAGCCAATTACTTGACTTCTGAGCTGTTTGTCAGGGTATGACTGCTTTCAGAGTGAGAGTGTTTTGTCTCAAGCTTCAGGGATTTGCGCTGCTATTTTCAGAGCTACTTCTATTCTGAGGTGGTATGATGCTCCTCTCCTGGCTTGTGCTCTGGTTTGTGAATGATCTCAAGCACTCCTTTCTGTTGTATAAATACCAGGAGGACTCCCTCTCCACAACCACCACAAGCTCTGCCACACCAGCGCTCCTGCTACCCCAAGGACTGCCAACCAGGATTGCAACCCAGATCCAAGCAGGGTAAAGCAAGAGAATCCTGCCTCAGTGCCAGCAAAGAAATCCCTGTACCCCCACTCTGATCAGCCACTTGATTCCCCCCACTGTCTGTGGGCCTGGAGCTGCAGAAGTGGCTACTGCTACTGCCTCTGCCGCCCTGTGGCTGGGGCCGGACTGTGCACTCCTCTCACCCAGGTCGAACGGCTTTTCCACTGATCTACTCAGTTGTCTTTGGCATTTGTGGGTTGAGAAGTCTGGAAACTGCCACAGCTCTGTGATTCAAGGCCCTGAGGCCTGCTCTGCCTGGTCTACTCCAGGCCTGGTCTGCCCTGGTGTGGCTCATGCTGGGCTGAGCTCCACTTCCAGCATGGTGCAACAGACCCTTCGCAGTGACCACCCAGGCCATCTTGGGTTGGAGACTTGTTTCACTCTGTCATTTTGTGGATTCTGTAGCTCTAGAATTTGTTTAGAGTCGGTTTTTACAGGTGTTTGGAGGGATTTGGGGGAGAGCTCAAACAAGTACCCGTTTTCATGCCAGCATCTTGGCTCTGCCCCCTCTACAACTTATCTTTGAGGATTGCCTAGAGCCCTGAGAAGAACAGTGGCATTTTTAAAAGTGCCTACTATGTGCCAGGCCCTGTGCTTAGGACTTGACAAATACTATCTCATTTGCTTCTTTCCATAACCTTGTGAGGTAGGTGCTATAAGGCTGAGAAATGTTAAGAGATCTGGCAAGGGTCATACAGTTAATAAGTATCTGAGATTGGATTTGAACTTAGGTTTTCCTGACTCAGCTCCAGAGCTCTCTGCACTGTGATGCCACCTAGATGACCCTCGTGACTTACCCACAGTCACAGAGCCAGTATGTGTCAGAGCTGGGACTTGAACCCAGGTTCTCTTGCCTTTGAGGCCAATTTCCATCCAGCACATTTTTCTGTGTTCCAATTTTGTTACTAGGGGACAGATTTCCTTTATAACTTTTAGAGGTTTTTATAAAAGAGTAGAGGTCAAAGTTTTTATATATCTTTTGGAGTTGAGCAGTAAAACTTTATTATTATATAAGTGGTTTCGCTTAAAAAACTCAACACACCCTTCAAAAACTCAACTTACAAAACAAATTAAGTGTGGTAATTCAAATTACAGAAGGATTCACCCATTTGATTTCTTTAATTGCTAGCCTTTTTCCATGCTGAAGTATTTATTGATGGATTATCCACTAACATGCTTGACCAGAGAAGCTGGAGGGAAGAGAAAATTAAAGCTAACGTTTTAGGAGCAGCAGCCAGTTGAAGATTAGCCAGAAACAAAGATTTCTGAAATTGCAACATACCTCAACAGGAGCGCATCACTATTAATGTTAGCAGGGACAGGGACCTGTGATTTCATTGATGGATAAGGAAACACTCTTTACCAGCATAGGTTGGCACCTTCTTTGTGACCTATAGC
This sequence comes from Phalanger gymnotis, assembly GCA_028646595.1. Taxonomy (NCBI): domain Eukaryota; kingdom Metazoa; phylum Chordata; class Mammalia; order Diprotodontia; family Phalangeridae; genus Phalanger; species Phalanger gymnotis. The sequence continues at coordinate 524,335,942 of CM053622.1, forward strand.
CTCAGTGGGTTGCTGGAAAAGATAAATGATTTGCTTAATATCTTATAGCCAAGATGTGTCAGACTTGATCTCAGGTCCTACTCTTACTGACGCTATCTGGGGTTTTCTTGGCAAAGATCCTGGAATGGTTTGCCGTTTCCTCCTCCAGCTCATTTTACAGATAAGGAAACTGAGGCAAACAGGTTTAAATGACTTGCCCACGGTCACAGTTAATAAGTTTATGAGGCCAGATTTGAACTCAGAGAGAGGAATCTTCTTGACTCCAGGCCCAGGTGCTCTGTTCACTGTTCTACCTAGCTATTCACAAAGTATTGCTCCTCATGTAGCTAATGAGAAGCAAAATATTTAGGAAGTGTGCTCATAGGATTATAAAAGTTTAATGATGAAAGGGACCTTAGAGATCACTTATCAGATATCCTCAATTTGTAGTACATAACCATGGTTCCATAGACTTTTAGTCTCTTTTTTGGAAATTGAAATTTATAAAAATTAATGACCTTACGTAAGTTTTGCTTACAACAAAAAAGTAGAAACTTGTGAAAAATATAAGATTATTCCTACAGAAGAAAAATTGTACCTATAAAATAATCTTTGTTGCACTAAAACATGCTCATTTTGTAGCACATAACCATGGTTCCATAGACTTTTAGTCTCTTTTTTTGGAAATCGAAATTTATAAAAATTAATGATGTTATAAAGTTTTGCTTATAACAAAAAAGTGGAAACTTGAGAAAAATGTAAGATTATCTTACAGAAGAAAAATTGTACTTATAAAATAATCTTTGTTGCACTAAAACTAAGTTATAGATGGAGGTTGCAGGAGGAAGAAACATTGACTTTCAGGACCAGTGCTGGATGATTTTGCTGTTTTTGATCAAATGAGGTCAAACCTTGAACCTCGAGGTTCAAGGTCATGGGTTCATTCTTTTCAACACGATATACTGATAACTCACATTTATATAATGTTTTCAGGTTTATAAAGCACTTTCCTTACAATATCTCTTGTGAGGAAGGTACCTAAGTATTATTAACCTCATTTTATTGATGAGAAAACTGATGCTTCAGTAAAATGACTGACTCAGCACAATGAGTGTTGGAATAGGAACTAGTTGGAATCAGACTATTGTATCCATAGGCAATGCGGTACAAGGGAAAGGATATAAATAATGGAGCAAGAAGCCCTCTGCTCAAATTCTGGTTTGTTTGTTGTTGTTTTTAACTTGCTTACCTGTAGGACCTTGGATCACGAGCTTGATTTTTTAAGATGTGTAAGATTTGAATGGGTTGGAGTTGAAGGAGAAGAGCACTGAGGCATGAACAGTCAGGAATGAGCATAGTGTATGGGTAGGGTGGGGGGGCATTGAAAAGCCTGATCAGGATGGGGCATTGGATTTGTTGGGTTCTGGGGGGCGGGGAGAGGCATGGGGAAGATTTGCAGCATTTAACTTGCTGTTTGGTGCAGGGTCATAGGGATGGGAAATAGGGCTGGGGAATATGGAATGAGAAGAACATAGACCAGGGGTGGGGAACCTTCAGCCTAGAGGCTTCAAGTGGCCTAATTGGGTGTGGCTTTTTGACTGAGTCCAAGTTTTATAGAACAAATCCTTTTATTAAAGGGATTTGTTCCGTGTTTGGATACAAAGGGCTGTACTTGAGAACCTAGAGGGTCACATGTGGCCTTGAGGCTGTGGGTTCCACACCCCTGACATAGACCAAAGGGAAACATTAATGGGTAAATAGAAATCATTGTCATAGTTGTGGGTTCTTAATACTAGAAGAAGAATTGCTGCAAATTTTTTTTATAATTTTACTTTGAAATAATTTTTTTTATCTTATCTCTATTTTCTTTGTGTTATGGATTAAAAGAAATACACTACATCAGTTGACACAATTTGATCCTTGGAGATGGTTTGCAATTCCAAATCTCAATGCGGGAAGCAGAGCAGGTCTTAGCAGAGCAACATGTAAAAATGCCAAGATGACCTCCTTGTGCTTACTAAATTTAATTGGCAAAGCTGAGATCCAGACTCAGGTGTCCTGACACTACTCGGTGCTCTTTCAACTTGATATTGGTCTTGAAGTTGGGCTAGGATTTATCACAGGCTAGACCAGGATTAGCATAGGAGCCAAAACCTTCTTGCCTCCTGTTTTTGTATGGCCTGCAAGCTAAGACTAGTTTTTGCATTTCTTAAATACAATAAAACTTTACTTGAGTTTTTTCTTTAAATTTAAGACAATGAAGTTGTAGAGGGGGCTTCCTGACCTGCAAGTTCTCTAGGCCAAATGAAATCATCATTCTGACCCTTCTCCATGTATAACTTACTAACTTATTTTCCTTTTAGTTCCTTTATATCAGTTCTTTTAGAGCAACTAGGTGTGCAGTGGATACAGTCCCAGCCCTGGAATTAGGAAGAACTGAGCTCAGATCCTTCTCAGACACTTACTAAGCTGTGTGACTTCTGAGCCACTTGCTTAACCCTGCCTGCCTCAGTTTCCTCATCCGTAAAATGAGCTGGAGATGGAAATGGCAAACCAGTCCAGTATCTTTGCCAAGAAAACCCCAAATGGGTCTCAAAATCTCAGATATGACTGAGCAACAACGAACAAAATCTGTTCTTTTGCATCTTTCATTTCGGACTTGGTTAAGTGTTTAGGCATCATCTATCCTTTGGGAAATAAAGATCTGGCTATCTGGTACCTAAGATAAAGATTCGAGTGCTAAAATACAATGATTGAAGAAATGACCACCTGTTTTAGTCTTCTAGCTGCCACAATAAATATTTATAAATATTCTTTTCTGGCACAGTTTCCACAGGATTTTCAGCCATAGGATCATAAAAACCTAAAACTATCATCTTGTTTCTGAGCGGCAACCGTTGGAGGCAATTCTTTTTAAAAATCCTTATTTCAGAAAAGAACTTGGGGTCACAATTTGCCCTGCGAGTGTTGGAAAGGACAGCTGAGGTTTGACTGTTGGTCTAATGGTGTTAACAATTAAGAGTTTTCTTTTGTCTGTTTGGACATCTTTGCCTTTATTCTTGGACTGACATCTCCTGCATTATATTGAAATTACTTAGATACTGTATGTTAGGAAGTAAAGTAAGATTAGTTCAATTCAGTTGATATTCAGATCACTTTTTGACTTGGAAAACAAAAATAACATTTTTAAGCCTGTTTTTCAGAGTTGACTAGGAGTTGTGTTTCATGCCCTGTTAATATTGGTGAATTTTTTTTATCTTTCTGTTTCCTTGCCTCTTATCACTATTTAGGCATCAGTAATGTAACTTTATCATTTCTATAAATCTTAGTCCTTCTGTTTCTTGAATGATTTCTCCTATGCCCATAGTTTAACTGTGATTCCTCATGTACATGTAAAATACCTCGTGAAATATACCCATTTTGATGTTTTAAATATTTTCATCTTTAAAAAAATCTACACACTGGGTCCTTTGTTAGTAGTACTGAAACCGACTTCACTCTGATCATTTTAGAAATCTCAGACTAAGTCATATATGTCTCAAAATGTACTAAAGATAGAACAAGAATGCAAAGGATTTTGGTTTCTGGGCCATAGTTACTTAAAGCTTCTTCATGTTATGTTAGCCCCTATAATTGCTTGTGTTTGGCCATCTAGAGCTCAGATAGCATAAGCCCCTGACTTCTCATCCATTTCTTGGCCATGTTATTCTGTCCTCCCACTGTCTCTCAGTCTCTTCTTTTCGTAACTCATTATTTGCCATGCACTGCTGACCTGATACTTAGGTTAAGGACAGATAATGGGAATTGAGTTGCTTTGGAGTGCTAGGGCAGAGGCCCCAATCATCAGTAGCAGCAAAGGCTGTGTGAGCTGAGGCAAAGTCACAACTCACTGTGTCCTGACATTGCTGGAAACTTAGTTATTGACCTTTTTTGACCTTTTCTTCCTAACACTACTGGGAATACAGCCAGTTTCCAGGCATTATCCACTCCTGGGAATTGGCCAATTTCCTAAGGGTTAATGCTCTTCAGGATAGATTCTGAACACATTCATACAGTATAAAGGCCCATCATTTATTAGCTTTTAAGATTTAATTCTGGCTACTGGGCTAAACCTATCTTGAATTTTGTGATTCAAGGGCTAATCTTTTTTTTTTTTTTAAGTTTTGAGATCTACTTAAGAGAGAAAAAAACTTGGACCAATGCCCCAAAACAACAAAAAAACTTTGATGCTTTTAAAAAATGACTATCAGTGTTTTTTACACTGTCATGTAACAATATACTTCTCTCACAGTTCCTTTTTAATGAAGGTAATCAGTTAAGTAAAACAGTTATACCTACTGAATCTGATAGTGTACCCAAAATTCTCCATAGGTAGCCTACCACTTTTCTATTAGGAGGGAAAAAATTTCTCATCTTTTTTGTCGTTTAGGATCAATTGGTCTTTGCATTTATAATTTGAATTTTTATATATTTTAATCTTGTTTTCAACTGAAATATTGTGATCATTGTATACATATGTTGTTCTCTTGGTTCAGCTTCCTTTGCTCCATATGAGCTTCATATCATGCCTTTCTAGATTTTTTTATTCATAGCTTGTGATACAATAACATTCCATTGTATTTCATATATTACAATTTAACCACAATTTAACATTAGCAATTTATGGTCACCCACTTTGTTTTTAGTTCTTTTGCTACCACAAAAGTGTTTCTGTAAATATTTTGTTATATATTGGACTGTTCTTTCTGTCTTTGAAGTTCCAGTTGCCAAAGACTCATCAATACTGTTCATCAGTCCATTCAGATACTCCTTTCTAGCACGGTTTCTATAGGAAGGTAAAATTCCATCCATCAATAACAGATTGGCAACTATTCAGCCACATTTAAAGTATGAGAGAGTTACCTGAGGCACTGAGAGATTAGATCATTTTCCCACCTGTGGTAGCATAGCCAATGCATGTTGGAGCTGAGACTCAAACTCAGGTCTTCCTGACTTTGGGCCACTTCTCTACCGATTATGCCACGCTGTTCGTTTCATGTGTGTTTTAGCGCTTACCCATAAGCCATAAAGGACCGTGCCTCAAACTGTACCTTCTTATGGCTACTTTGTCTTCTCTTGGATTTGGAGACATTAACTTCTTGGTTTTCCTCTTTCCTCTCTGACTGCTCCTGTTCTGGTTCCTCTTTCTCCTCCTGACCCCTTCAAGTGGGGTTTCCTCAAGGCTCTGTTCTACTGACCTTTTCTTTTTTCAGACCCTTCCTTGACAGCTTTATTCACTTTCATGCTTTTAACTATAACTTTCTACAATATAACTCTCAAATTTATATCTCCATTCTTGAATCCCAAATATGTCTCTCCAGCCTCCTGCTAGATATCTCTAAACCACCAGCACCACAACCTCTATATGGCATATCTAAAGCCAGCTTCATTATTTTTTTCACCAGACCCTACTCTTTCTTCCTTTTAAACTCTCTGTTTGTTAGTGGCAGCATGATTCATCCAGTCACCCATGTTCAGACCTTCCCTTTCCTTCACCTCTCACGTACAGACGGTTAACAAGCCTTGTCAATTCTGCCTGCTTTCCTTTTTTCCTTTATGTTTCCAATGCCACCACCATAGTACAACCTCTAATTACCGCCAGTCTAAATGAATGTGCTAGCCTCCTAACATCTCTTCCTGTTTCTCTTTTTTCCCTCCCCTTCGACCATTCCTCACTGCTGTTGGCCTAATCTTCTCTTTCTGCAGACATGGTTTTGTCCCTCTACTCCAGATCCTTCTGTGGTACCCTCCTGCCAATGGAGTAAAGCTTATCCTGGCATCCAAGGCCTCCTTGGATGTCTGTCAACATTGTACCTTTCCAGACTTCCCATACAAACCTCTTCCACCACTTCTACTATCCGGTCATCTTGGGCTCTTTCCTTCTCTTTGTACCTTATTGACACTGTCTGGGCCTTTGCTTACACTGTTCTTGATGCCTGGAATGCCCTCCTTATCTGACCTGTTGAATTCTTTACAATCTTTTAAAACATAATTTGTGTCCTGGAGGATGTTAGTAATGACTTTTCTCCCTTCAAGCTTCACATAACCCTTTGTTTACATCTCCCTCATGCATTTATCTTGTGCCATAATATTGGAGAGGCAGGCAGGAGCCAAAGAGTGAGGATTTTGCATTTTGTCCTAGAGGCCACAGAGAAGAACTGGAAATTGAGCATGGGAGTGACTTTTTTAGATATCTGTTTTAGGAGTATTAACTTGGCAGTTTAGTGGAGGATGAATCAAATAGGGGCTAGACCAGAAGAAGCAAGACTAATCAGGAGACAATAGTAATCTTTCTGAGAGGCGATGATAGTCTAAATGGGAGCTGAGGCTGTATGATCTTAATAAGATTTCTAGTAGATAATGGAGAAGTGGTTGAATAATCCAGGGTATTTGTATGAGATTTTTAGCTTTTAGATTTCAATCTTGCTATGAAAACCTTTATTGTCCTTAAAAATGAGTGAGGCATAAAAAAGATTTTAGGGTATTTGGGGCATGTGTTTGTAATGGAATCTATCTATAAAGGTGATGGTGGTTTCATGTTAAAGAAATAATCTTCACCAAGAAATCCTCACCAAGATTTTTATATTTGGGAAGGACTTGTAAGCATATAAGAATGAAAAAAATGTAATCCAAAAGTTCCATATTTTTCTTTCTCTACTGGGTTGGGTAAGCAGTAGAGAGGTGTTAAGAATCAATCATATGTTGTTAGTGATTTAAAAAAAAACTTAACACTGTTTCATGTAGTAAAAATTTATTAAGAGTATAAGCAGTGGTTTATGTATATGTTACTTGATATCTCTGAGTATAAATGTAAGGGGGGAGTGGATATTTATCCCAGAAGCAGGAAGGCAGAGAAAAGTTTGCTACTATGGCAAGTCTCTTTCTTCCTTTAATAAAATAATCTTTTAGGGTAAAAATTTTAAAGCATAGCTTTGCAATAAAACCTGACAATTTTGAAAGTACATTTGCCTAGATTGCATAGACAAAAGAATGCAGAGGACTTTTTTCAGGGTCATGAGTGAATTTTTGTCCTGTGCTGCAGACCAGAGTTTCATGAAATATTACTACAAAATTTGAAAGATTTCAGAAATTTTGAGCTACTTTTTTTCTTAAAGGACAACAACTTAATTGAACCTAATTCATGAAAGAACCTGGCTTAGCCAGGTTAAGGTGAAAAGTTGTCTTAGTCCTAGAGCTCTCAAGCTAGCTGTATGTATGGGCAAAACAGAACAACCATGTTCAGGAAGTTTTTGTTTTATCACTCTAGATAATCATGAGACCTATTTTTTGTAGTCAGTGAGACCTGGGTTTAAGGCTTGTCACTGATAGATACTGCTGTGTGACCAGTCACTTAAACTCTCAGGGTCCTAGACAACTATCCAGGACTTTTATGTTACTAAGGAGCTGTCAATCTATAACCGTGAAGGGAACTTCCACACTGGGAATTCCCCGTACCTATTAAATCATAATTTTTGTCAGACAACAACAGCAACAACAATTTACATAGTGCTTTAAATTATATTACCTCATTTGATATGCCCTGTTTTTTATCCCCATTTTACAGATGAGGAGCCTAAGAGAGCTTAAGTGAGTTGCCCAGGGTCTGAGTGTCTGAGGCAGGACTTGAACTCAAGTCCTTCTGACTACAAGTCTAGTATTCTATCTATTGTGCCACTTAGCTGTCCCAATAAATAGCATTCATAAACAATTCTAATTTTTATGTACTTTATGGTATCTCAAATTTTGATGGCTCCTAGGTGGTTAAGATAAGTAAGAGCATATTGACATAAAACATTTATTAGGCACTTACTGTGTGCAAATTAGATTTATGCTAGGAATTTGTGAGGATACAAATAAAATATCATAGGTTTTTTGGTGAACACTAAATAATCAAAACCCTGGAACATACATGGAACCTCCAAGAGTATTTTATGCATTTATTAAGCAAGGCGTAGACCAAATTCCCAGTCCATTGGACTTCCTTTTCAAATTTGTTCCTCCTTAATTTCCTCCTCCTCTCCTACCTAATACCTAGTTTTTCTTTTTCTTTGCTCTTCCAATATTCAGATCTCCTTTTGGTCTCTCTGTATTTCTGTAAATAATTGAGTTCCCTGCTCTTTTTTATTCAGAACATCCTTTTCTATCCTTACTGTTGATTCCATCATCTATTTGAACTGTGTTCATTCATGAGTCATTGCCTGTATCTAATCCGCAGCACTGTCTTATGTACCTAAGGAGAATTTCCAAGAACCCCTGTATAGTTCTTGAGGGAAATACAGTAGTAGATCACGTTACCTCTCATTTCATTACACTTTCTTTCTTTTTCTTTGTTTTTGACTATCCATTATGAGTTACACCTCATGCTTATTTTTCTTTAAAAATTCTTTTATTTCAAACTTCACAAATATCCCTTATTATTATTATTAACAATAAAAGCAATAATAACTTAACATTTGTATAGCATTGAAAGGTTTGTAAAACCAAAAAAAAAAACCTTAAATAACCCTTATTTTTCTTGAGAGGTGGGAGGGCAATAACACTTGCCAGCTTCTGACCCTCCCCCACTCTCAGTGAGTTGCAGTCCATACACATCCTTCTCACTTCTCACATTGCCGCCATCCAGGTGGCTCACATCATCTCTTCTCTGGAATACTGAAATAGCCTGCCGATCTGTCTACTTGCTACAAGTTTTCCCACTCCAATCCATCCTCCACTCAAATGTCAAATTGTTCTGATAAAATGTAGGGCTGATCCATTTCATCAGCCTATTCAATAAATTCCAATATCTCCAATACCCTCAGAATCAAATATAAAGTCATCTCATTGCCTTAAAGCCCTCCATAAGCTGGCACATTGCTACCTTTTCATTCCTAGACTTCGTTTTCCTTTGTGTACAATACAACCTGGTGACACTGGCCCTTTTGATCTTCCTCATAGGAGGTGCTGCATCCATCTTGGAACTCCAAGCATTTTCTCTGGTTATCCTCTGTGCCTCAAATGCTCTCCCTCCTTATCTCTTGGCTTTTCTGACTTCCTTTAAGTCCCTGCATATAGGAAGCCCTTTCCTATCCCCCTTAATTCTACAGTCTTTCCTCTGTTGATTATCTTCAATTTATCCTGTGTATATCTTGTTTGTACATGTTCTTTATTTCTTGTTCATTTGTTCTCTCTCCCATTAGACTGTGAGCTCCTTGAGAGCAGGGGAATTGGTTGTTTTTTCTCTCTTCTTCCTACGCCCAGTGCTCAACCTGGACATTCCAGGTGCTTAAATGCTCGTTGACTTGACTTGTTGGTGATCAATCTTAAAGAAGCACTATGTAGGCTGTTATTTTTTTTTGTGAAATTTTTGGCATTATTTGTAATTTGTGATTTGGTTTTGAGATTTACTCCATATGGTACTACCTCAGCGCTATATAATTTAGTTATCTGGAAACTTCACCTCTCTAGAATAAAGCCAAGAACAAGGAAGTTAGTTAAAAGGGTTTCTGATCAGCAAAAATAACTGTCGCAAAGCCTATTCATCAATTCATAATAGATGTCCCAGGTTGTTGCAGTGTGACAGAGGAGAATAAGCCCTAGATGTAGGAACAGGAAACTAGGGTTCAAATCCTGGTCTTGCTAATTCCTAGCGGCGGGACTAAGCCATTTATAATCTTTCTGAGTCTCAGTTTCCATAAATGCAAACAATAACACTTGCATTGCCTCTCAGGGTTATTGTGAGGAAACAGCTTCAGGAACTGTGAATAGTTGTATGAATATGACCGATTGCTAGAAGTAACCCACTTGATCTGCATTCCAAAGGGCAGAACAGATAGGAAGCTGTGACTAAAAAAATGGGAAGGGGTGCGAATGAGACAGACCAAAAGCACTATGAATGGGGTTATTTAGTGAGGAAACAAATTAGCTGCGTGTCTCCAATAGATAGACATCGGGTGTGTTATGGTATTAAAGTGCTATGTGATAACTGAAATTCACAAGCATTAGTGTGAGTCATTGAGAGAATAAAGTTAAGTTAGGTTGAGTATACTTAGTTGAAGAAAGCAGGGAAGAATGCAGTGCGTTTTTGTATTACCGTTATATTTAAAAAAATTATTGAAGTATTTTATTTTGACATAATAACTATATGGTGCTTTAAGATTTGCAGTGGGGCTTTACATATGCTATGTAATTATTTGAATTTGAACCCAAGTCTTTATGACTCAAGTCCAGCGTTCTGTATTTCTTGGATACTTGCCAATCGTCACCTGCTGCAATGCACATTCACCTCAAATTTGTCTAAGTAAAATCACTTAATAGAGTGCTTGTGGTTGATAGTACATGCCCCTTTCCTTTCTTATAGGGTACAGTCTGTTCACTGAAAGAAGAATGTGTGCTTTAACCCAAAGAATTTTCTGCCAACATTGTCTATTGCATTTGATCTAAGGGTTTTTATTTTTTATTATTTCCACATTATCTTCATTTGCATCATTTGTAATCATTGAGTTTTAAACCAGCCTCAGTCCCTTCCTAGCTCACTGACCTGGCCAAGTCACTTAACCTCTGTTTGCTCCAGTTTCCTCAATTATAATATGATTATAATAATAATACCTCCCAGGGTTGTTGTGAGGATCAGATGAGATATTCGTAAAGCCCTTACCACAGTGACCTGGCACACAGTAGGTGCTTAATAAATTCATGTTCTCTTCCCCTTCCCTTGTACTTTTCTTTTGGTTCTGCTTTAAAAAAAAATCCTGAATCACTTTATTCAAGCCATCCCATGTTACCCTCAATTCTTTATATTCATCATTCTTTTTTGTGCAGTCTTATTCCATAATTTCCATGTAGCACAATTTGTTTAGACATTCCCTATTCATTGAGCAGATCTTTTGTTGTCAGTTATTTGTTATCATAGTGCTATAGTCTTGAGGACTAGAATTTATCTTTGTATCTCCTCTACTATAGTCATTTGCACATAGTAGGTGCTCAGTATTTAGTTTCTGAGGATATTCTAGTTTGGCTACAAATAAAATTATGAATAAACATGGGAAAAACTCAAAATGCAGAAAAATATATACATACAAACACATACAATACAGAGACATATGTATATATTAATCGCTTATGAAGAAATGTTTTGGAAGTTATTTTAAACAACTACTTATTGTCTATTTCATAGAAGTTTTTCTACTTTAGTTAAAATTTTAAAAATGAATAACTCGATATATGTGTATATATTATGCCTACATAGTATATGTGTGTATGTGATATATACAAATGTATAATCTATGGGTCCTATCTTGTTTTCTTTAACCTCTTCAGTGGTTAAAGTAGTTTGATTACGGGATCATGAAGGTTATGAATACTTTGGTAATTTTTTTTTACCATATTTTCTAATTTAATGATGTGACTATATGAGTTATTTAAATTTGTTTTTCCTTTAATAATTGTAATTTTGAACATTTCTTCCCAATAATTCCTAACAGTTTGTATTTCTTCTTTTGAAGACTTTTCCTATACATTGACTGTTTAACTAGATCATTCTATTTTTGATTTTGCATCTGTTTCCTTTTGCAGTTGGATAGCAGATTTTTATCAGAATACTTAACATAATGATTTTTGTCCAGGCCACATTTCTTATTGTAATTGTATTGATTTTGTAAAAAGTGTTTTTCTTTAAAAATTTATGTAATTAGAATTATTTATTTTTCTTTGTATGATGGTCTCACACATTGGGTTATGAATTCTTCCTTTCTTCAGTGTAGTGAGAGGTATAATCTTCCATTCTCTTCTAAGATTTTAATGGGGCTTTTCATTATTATTGTATTTTATCCATTAGAAACTTGTAGCATGTGATGTCATTCCTTTAAAAACTTGTCTACTGCCCTGGTGGGCCAAGAGAGCGGCACAGACAGTGTAATTCTGAGATGAAATGGAAATGTCTGTTCCACCCATCTGAAAACGTTGTATCTACCTTTCAGTGGAGTGTGAATATGGTTAATTTGTGAATGCTTACCTTCTAATCTGTTTCATCTGAAGCATTTTCTGTGGTGGAGCAAATAAAAAGCTATCCTATAACTCAAAAAAAAAACCCCAAAAAACCAACCCAAGAAACATGTGTACCATTTGTTTGTTCATTGATTGACTTGTTGCTCCTTCATATGAATTTTCATGCTTTTTTTTTTTTATCAAATTCTATTAAGTATCATGTTAGGAATTTGATTGGTATAATTTAAAAGTCTGTAGAATAATTTGAGTAATGCTAGTATTTTTGCTGTATTTATCTAGACCAACCATAAAAATTGAATGACTCTTAGTTTAATTTTTTGTTTATTTCTGAGATTGTTTTATTATTGTATTTTTGTAAGTCCTATGTTTATTAGATTGACTTTGAGATGTTTAATGCATCCTTTTGTTATTTTTAACACTTTTTCTATATCTTTTTTATGGTTTTGTTGGTAATGTGCAAAAATGTAATTTTTTTTTCTGTGCCTTTTTTCTATCCTGATGTTTTCCTAAAGGCATCTGTTAATTTTTGTTGATTCTCTAGGGTTTTCTAAGTAAGTCATCATTTTATATGAATATAGAAACAATATACCTCTTCTTTAACCATGCCTTTTCCCACAGTATTCCAGATTGTTTGATTTTATTTTTACTGTTAACATTTCTCTTGATCATCATTTGCTCTAAAAACCTCCATCCTCCTCCAACCCCTAGTTCTTTGAGTGTCGTTGACCTGTAGTGATTTGCTTCTAAATTACTTATTTGTTGACCAGTAGTGATTTGGTTCTAAGAGTTACTGATTCACTTCTTCATGAAATGAGAACAAAGAAGTTCTCTCTTTGTTTTCATAAAGTCTCTCGAAGTAGGATTTCTAAGGAATATTTGTGTTACCTACTCTTTGCTTCACAAAATGCTGATTTATCATAATCTTTTTCATGACTACAAGAAATTAACTTTATATCTGGAATTTGTTTGTCAAAGGCACTACACAGCTCTGATTTTCTTGGAAGGGATAGTTGGAAGTCATTTATCCCACTGAAGTCTCGTCTTTTCTCATTGAGCATACCATACAACTTTACAAAATGTGCCATTTTGAAACTTAAGCCCATTCTTTTACTTTAATTTCTGGTCATCTATGAGTAGCCCTGCATGATTTGAACAGTTAATTTTTGATAGGTGAATTGCTTTTTCTTGATGCTTTGCAAGACTTTTTTTTTTTTAACTCTGACCTTAATGGAACTTAGTGCCTGTTTCTCGGTCAATTTGTTCTTTAGCACTTGATGGGGAAGTTTTCTTTTTTGATTTCCTGAAATAATGTATTCATACTGTTTCATTGCATTTTTTCCTGGGAAATCAATAAATGTCAGATTGTCTTTGCCTTCCTCTTAAGGAGCTGTTACTTTAATTTGTAGAGATATCAAGTCTTCTATCAATTTTGCTGTCTTTTAATTTCGTTCTAGTATTTGTTGCATTTCTGCATTGTTGTATTTTGATTCTGTCATTGTTTTTCAAAGTGTCCAGTGTTTTACTAAGATATTTCATTATTTCTAAGCAGTTTATTCTCTTTTTTTGTTGTTTGGAGTTCCTTGAACTCCAGTTTTCCTCCTTACATCTTTCTTTAAGTTTTACATTGAACATTTATACAATGCTGGAGAGTTTTGTGATTGATTTCTTCTTATTGCGGGGTGGAGGGGAAAGACAGAGGTCTGATTGTAGGATTATACATCTAGAATTGGAATGGCCATCTCAACCTCCTTTTGTCCAAATAAGAAAACCGACAACCATGCAGATTAAGTAACCTGCTTAAGATCACGCAGGTAGTAATGGTCAGTGGATATATTGGAACCTTAAGTAAAGGTTTTATATTAGCTATTTCTTCTTGAGATTTATTTATTTATTCCCCCCCCCCCCAATAGCATTTGTTCATTGTGTCAGGGCTTGATTTTTGATCGTTCATTTCTTCACTTTCTTTACTGGATTTTCTTAATGAAGAATTTTTTTTTTTCAGCCAAAAAAAAGTTTAATAAAGATTTGCCATATTGGGCAGACTCTTAGGGAGCCTGAGTCTTTGTGACACTAATTCCAGTGGGCCAGATTGAATCTAAGCTGAGCTAGATTGAATCTGAGCTAAGAATTTTCTTTTTCTTTCTTTTTTCTTTTCTTTCTCTTCTTTCCTTCCTTCTTCCCTTCCTTCCTGATTATAAAGGACTTTTTTTCCTATCAGTTCCTTTCCTTTTTTAAAAATTTTCATCTACAGGGATAAAAACTTTCATTTTTGGACCAAGATAAACTTATTAAGACTATTTGGTATAGAAGCTTGAATCCAAAAACCATCAAGTCATAATTGTATGAACACTTCTTATTTAAATTGTCTTACCTTACTTTTAAAAAAAGTTAACAGCATTTTCCTTCTTATGAAGTTTAAGCTTGATCCTTCTATAGAATTTTTCACCATCATCCTTTTGACCAACCCTACTTACATTTGCCAGTCTTATAACATCGATGATATCTGATGGTGGCAGGATCTCAAGTAGCTTGAAAAAATATAGAAATTCAAGTCATAAGCTCTAATTATGGATTAGAAAGTACTGTTACGTATTATTTTAGTCTTAGTCTTTTTTTTTTTTAGTTCCTGTCATCATCATAAAATTTAGATCTCAAGGGGATCAAAGACTAGTTCGACTGCTTGTTTTACCAGTCACGAAACCGAAGCTCAGAGGCAGGACTAAAATAAAGGTTTCCTGATTCCCACTCCAGGGCTCTTGCCTCTAGACTGCACCACCTAGTATCTCTTGATTATTTACATGTGTCACTTAAACTCTCTTTTATAATATTTTTCCACTTTGACCATCACTACTCCCTTTTGGATATCAGTGTTGTTTTATGAAATGAACTCATTTAATTTACTTCCGAAGGCATTTTTCTTTTGAAATATTTGTAACCCAGTTATTACCCCCTTACAATGCATAGTGAACACCCTATGCCATACATCAGAACCTGACTTGGTAAGATTGGTAGGCCTTAGTCACGAGAGCCCAGGGATTGGAGGAAGGGGTGTTAACAGGTCAGAGTTGAGGTGGATTGGCAGAGCTGGGGACTGTGGGAGGTGGGAAGCTTACATCATTTCCCTGCATAAAGGCTCTCTCTGACTGGTGCTGTCAAGCCCGTGCTTACAAGAATGCAATTAGTTTACCAAATATACTGAAATCCATAAAAGAGAGAAAAGGAGATGGCAGAGATTCTGCTCTTATGTTCCTAAGTCTGTGATATTAGACTAGAAACTGTCAATAAGTAACTCAGTGCAACCAGGATTGTCACTGCTTTGCTCTCCCCCAGCTCAGTGCCTTTCTGCTCCGCCCCATCCTTGCTCTTTCTCTGCTGCTCAGATCAGCTTCCTGCTTTTCATGAAAGCTGTGCTTCTATAAAGCTAGTGTTCTTTTACTGAAAGAATTATTTTCATAAGTCTGGAGCGGGTTTTGTGGTGGTGGCTGTGGGTTTTGTATTGGCCTTTTTTTTTTCTCGGATAAGGTGAAAAAACAAAAACAGGCTGGGGGAAAAAAGGCAAAATCATCATAAGCTTTGTTGTCACATCGTGCTGGTGTTATAACCACCTCTGTAGACTGCTGCACTGAAAACATTTCTGTGAGAGGTATGTGCTTGAAAAACCGAAAGGTGGATGGATGGTAGCTCTCTACATGGAGTGAGTCCTAGCATTTCCTCAGACATGTTTAAGGCCTTTGGGGTTTTTCCCCTCCCTAGGACTTTGATAGGAAAAAAGGCAAACATTCCACAGGATATGGTGCAATTAACCAGCTAATACTAAAAGATACGCTTCATCCACACTTCTGCCATACTGCTGAAACCCTAGTCTTCGCCGTGGTGTGAAGTAATGCAGTATCGTCAACTCCATGGTATTCTTCCAAGTTACTTTTGGATATGTGTCTGTAAACAGGAGAACGATTTTAATACTTAACTCATTATTTATGAGTCACCTGACAAAGATAAATGAAATATTGGCACCACATAACCTAGAGAATCCCACGGAATAGTTATGTGGAGTTTTTCAGCTGACACATAGCTAAAGTGAAAGGAAATAGATGGTGCTTTACTTTCACCTAGAGAAGCGTTTTAAAGTTGGAGAATGTCAGGTTTCAGTGGAAAAATTTCAAGGTGCCACCAAAATTTAGAGAGAATATCCTGCTATATTTGATGCATGTTATTTTACTTAAATAACTTTCAAGCCTGGAGGAATTGGCACATATGTATGTTTGTCTTTCCAAAATGGGGAGGGAAGAGGAGTAACATTTTAATGAGATAAAAACATAACACCAAAAGAAAAGCAGAGAATAGTGGTTTAGATATAAAATGCTTTCATCTTTTTCTACTTAAAAAAATTTATGGAAAACACTGATCTTTAAAAGTGGAAAAATATCTTAACAGTGATACAAATCATATTGTGGTATATGTAGAAAATAAATTACCAATTTTATAGAGAATATTTAAAAGGGATTCAGTAGATTCTGTGTGAGTTAAAAGTTAAAAAAAAAAACCTATCACCTCTACAAAAGCAACCTGAGAACTTTTAAAAAGTAATTTTTTTCCTTCATTTTTGAAAACTTTGATTTTAAGTCATATCCTGCTAAAAATTAGTTTCTATGTAAAGGAGAAAGGAGGATCAAGCTTCTTTTATGAGCCTTTTCTCTAGAGAAAGTAGCCTTTAATCCAACAAATGTCAGTCACCAAGTGAATAGGTTGGCTTTTTAACCTACTTCTTCTTCCCCTTCCCATCTGCCCTCAACTCCTTACCCAGAGAGTGTGGGGAGATCATAATCTTAAGTACCTCAGAGGCCATTTAGTTAAACCTGAACAAGAATCTGCTTTACAGTATAGCCAACAGGTGGCCACCCAGGCCCTTTGCTCAAGGGCCTTCCAAAGATGGGAGCCCACTACCTATCAAGGCAGCCCATTCCATTTTCGGACATTTCTAATTGTTAGGAAGTATTTCCTTACATCATATTGAAATCTGCCGTACCACATCTTCCACCTGTTGCTTTTAATTCTACCCTTTGACTAAGCGAACAAGTTTAAGCTGCCTTTCACTGACAGTCCTTCAGATAACTCGAGGACAATTATATTTTTTTCTTCTCTGGGATAAACATCCCTATTTCCTTCTGTTGATCTTCACATGGCATGGTGGTTGTTCTACTCTGAATCTGTTCCAGGCAATCACTCTCTTATAAATTGGTGACACCCAGCTAAACACAATACTGCAGATGTTGTCTAGCCAGAGAACAGTAGAGTAGAATGATTTTCACCTTAGTCCTGAATATTTTCCCTCTCTTAGTGTAGCCTAAGCCATGTCACCCCCTTGCCTCATCTTAAGCTTACAGTTCAAAGAGATCCTTTTTCAGACCAAATGCTATGTAGTTATACCTTTTTTAACCTGTACTTGGGATATGCCTAAAAGATTCTATAATGTTTTTTCTTCTCCACTTGGGAATTTGTCTTTAATTTTCTAAGTGTTTCTCTTGAGCCTTAATTGTCTTAATTAAAGGGAAAATTCGTGAAAAAGAAAACCATATTTTAAAAGAGTGATTACTATTGCTATAAAACATTTGGGTTTTATAGAAAACCTATAAAACCTCAGTGAACCATATTTAGTTTTTTCGCACTTGACTTTTAGAAGAAGGAGCTTTTTCTCCTCCCCTTCCCTCTACAGCCTTAAAAAAAAATGATAGCAGGACTTTTAAGTTTTTAAAAAGCAACTTACTGGGGCCCATCCTGTGTTTGGCACTGTCTGAATTCCAGCATTTTCAGTATAGTGCTATGAAAAGTGACATTCCAAATGTTATTCCAGAAACCTTGCAAGATTCTTCATCACCAAGGAATAATTCTGTTTATGTGTATATACTTGAGAGAAACAAATGAACTAATTAATATATTTTAGAAAGGTTTTCAAAAGTAAGGATTAGGACAAAAAAGGTTTGTGGGAAAAGATAACCAGAATTACCCATTCCTCAAATGTTACATTTAGCCAAGGTTTTTACTGTAGCAGTTTCTTTTCATTTTTGAAATTAAGTAAACACTTTTTTCAACCCTTCCTGGCACTGTACTGATAGAGGCATCTGAAGCAGCAGCAGCCACTGTCTTAGCTAACTATTTGATTATGGGAAGTCAATTTTTCACTCTGGGCCTCAGTTTCCTCATCTGTAAAATGAATGGTTGGGATTAAAAATAGTAACAATCTGATATTTCAATTCAGCAAGCATTTACTAAATACCTACTGTGTGAGAGGCACTATGCCGGGTGCTAGGGATACAAAAATAAAAGTCTTATAATATTTTAGGGTTTGAAAAGCACTTTATATACATTATCTTGTTTGATCCTCACAAAACACTTAGGTATACTGCAGTTCTTGCTGTTGTGTGCATTTTACAGATAAGGAGACTGTCCCAGAGAGGAGCTGATAAGTGTTAGAGGCAGGATTCAAGCCTGGGTCTTTTTCTACTCTAACTCCAGCACTATTTTTACTCTTCTAGGCTGCTTTTTGGACAATTTATTTATCTGTCAAAATCTGTGCATCTATGATTCCAGAGCATCGCCTGATTAAAAAAAAAGAAATTCATTATGAACTTTCATTTTAAAGAAATGATACTCTGGTTGAAATTCTTTAAGAACTGTATTAATATCTCTTATTAGAGGTAGTACGGGGTAATAAGTAGGTGGTTTCAAAGTCAGGAAGAAGTGGATTCAAGGCCTGCCTCTGACATATACTGGCTGTGTGATCCTGGGCTAGTCACTTAATATCTCAAGCTGGGCAAATGAGAGAATAAATTGTAGAAAAGGTGCCAGTTTGCATTAGCAGAGGAGGTTTCGAGATCCGATAGTCCCCTATACTAATGAAATCACAGGTCTGCCTTATCCCTACTAATAGAATGAGCATCTCTAAGAAACTGAAAATGTCTAATAGAACTCACTTATGTTATTTACAGTATCTTCAGAAGAGTGACATTATGGAGGTTGAATCTTACTTTACAAATGAGAAAACTAAGGCCTGTGCAGGTTAAATGACTTATAAGGTCATGAAAGTAGTAAGGGTCAGCGACCGTAGTTGAACCTTAATCCCTTGTGGTATTAAAGGCTTTATATTGTCTCACAAAGTTATAAGATAATATGGTGAAACAGAATTAAGGGTAATTCAGAGCCAAGGGAAGAAAAATTAGCTTTGTTGTTCAGTTGTGTCTGATTCTTCGTGACCCCTTTTGGGGGTTTTCTTGGCAAAGATTTTGGAGTGGTTTGGCACTTGCTTCTCCAGCTCATTTTACAGATGAGGAAGCTGAGGCAAACACGATGAAGTGACTTGCCCAGGGTCACACAGCTAGTAAGTGTCGGAGGCCAGGTATGAACTCAGGAACATGAGTCTTCTTGACTTCAGGCCCCGTACTCTTTCCCTGTGGGGTTTTATGGGGGGGTAGAAATGAAGTAAAACTAGAATTTAGTATGTATAAAAATGAAACAAATAATAGGCATACTTTAATGTGCTCTTTAAATATCATCTACAGCAGAGATGTTAAACATGTGCTCTCCTGAGTATATTCTGAATCAGATTAAAATGTAATTGGCAAATATTTAACAAAATAAATAAAAATACAATAAAGTAGATAAAATGTTACCATGTGGCTCTCCAAGCTAATATGAGACCCACAGGGATCCTTGTGTATGATTTAGTGGCTGTGATTTTTCTTTGCGTTTGACACAGTCACAGATGTGGAGAGTAAGATTCTTGACCCTTTGTCAATTAATTCATAGAATTATGGAACACTGTTTCCAAGGGAATGTTAAGGTTATAGAATTTAGGGTTTTTATTCTATAAATCCATGTAGATATTAATGAAGAACTCAAGAAAATCATCAGGCTTCTTGCAGAGGTCAGTAGCCTATGGTTGGTGGTCATGCTCATCTCCCTGGCACTTGTAAGTATGTGTTCCCTGCAAATCTAATTCATATACATTTTAAGGAAAAAAAAAACTATTGAATTTAGTAAATATTTATTGAGTACCAGCTGTACAAGGTAGAGAGGGCTAGGCACAGTGGGGAAACAAAGAGTAAATAAGAACGTTTTAATTCTGTTACTCTCTGGATCTTAAGCATTAATTCTTGCCCCCTGAAAATGGTGGTTCTTAGTTACCCATACCAGCACTGATGGAACCTGGGAATGCCCCTTGGAAAGATTACATACCCTTGACCTAGAGAATGGAGAGCAGAAAGCTAGGGGCATAATGGGGTACTCACAGATTCAACTCTTGGCCCACCCCCAAATTCACCAACACACTTTTCTCTCTAGCCTTATCTCCCCACCTCTTCCTTAGTAAGTGGGGGCTAGGAGCAATCATGGCTAAAATTGGTTCTATAAAAACTCTTACATTTTTTTCTACATTTTTAATGCATGTAGTCAGAAAACATTAAATAGATGAAGAATGTCGGTTATCCAAACTATGAGCATGTGTCGTTCAGTCGTTTCAGTCATGTCGGATTCTTCTGTGACCCCGTTTGGGGATTATCTTACAAAGATACTTGTCTGGTTTGCCATTTTCTTCTCCAGCTCATTGTGCAGGTGAGTAGCTGAGACAAGCAGGGTTAAGTGACTTACCCAGGGTCACACAGTTAGTAAGTATCTGAGGCCAGATTAGAACTCAGGAAGTTGAGTCTTTCCTGATTCCAGGCCTGGCATTCTATCCACTGCACTACCTAACAAGCCTGATGATTATGACATTAGTCAGATAAAAAGCATTTATTTAGTACCTGCTGTGTAAGAGATGGTATGGTCTGGTAGGTAGAGAGCTGACCTTGAAGCCAGGAAGACCCAGCTTCAAGTCTGTCCTCTGACACATACTAATGGTTTGAGCCTGGGTAAGTCTCTCATGCTCTAGAGGCAGCCAGGTGACACAGTGAACAGAGATACAGGTATAGAGTCAGGCAGACCTGAGTTCAAATGTGGCCTTGCACACTTTCTAGCTGTGTAACCCTGGGCGAGTAACTTAACCTCTTTTTGCCTCTAAACTGCAAAACAGAAATAATAGTACCTACTCTGTTGTGAGGATCAAATGAGATGTATTTTTTTTAAAATGTATAAAAAGCACTTAGCACAGTGGTTGACACTTAGTAGGTACTGTGTCAATGCTTATTCCTTCCCTCCCTACTCCCAACCCCACCTCTCTGAGACTGTTAAGTTGCTTTGTGAAAGCACTGATCTAAACGAGTAAAAATAAATAAATTTAATTTTTTTTTAAAAATGGACTTTCCACAACCCATGCAGATGAAATCACAGATCCCAGATCTATCTGTACTATGTGCCATGTCCTGTGCTAAGCACTAAAAATACAAAGGTAAAAATAAAATAGTTCCTGCCATTAAGGAACTTATATTCTGGGGAAGCTATATTTATATCTATCTATCTATCTATATATACACACATATATATATATGTAAGTATTTGCAAAATTAAGTGCAAGATAGTTTTGTGAGGAAGGATACTAGCAGGTAGAGGTGGAGGGATGGAGTATTGAGTCAGTCTATCAATTCATATATCTTGTACTTTTGGCTGCTTCTTTAGGCACTAGATGGGGATAAGCAATTGGGCAGCAAATTGAATAGGAGGGAAGAGAGTCAGGTAGATTGCATTTAGGAAATGATAATTTCCATAATCCTAGGATGCTCCCTGATACAAAAACCTATCTTTATATTACCACCATTCCTGTGATGATGCTATATGGCTATGAATCAGAGTGCCTCACTTCTCTGGAGAGTAAAAATTTCAAGCGGTCCAAAGATCAAAGGAGAGATGCATTGTTGATATAAGTAAGGCACGGCATATTTATGGTGACTTGTCCTTGGGAGATAACATGAAAGTTAGCCTTCAGGAAACATATAACTAGAAAAGAGGTGGACTTGACGTGGAGGAAAGGATGACAGATGGACAAAGGCTGCTCTGATGCCCGTGGAATGTTGAGAAACCCAAGAGGAACAACTCCAGCTTGCTAGGTAGATCCTTTGTTGAAGATTTGTGGAAAAAAATGTGAAAAATCACACAAGAAGAAAATGCACGGTTGTATTGTTGTCTGTGCTCATGGAGTGGATACCTGTGATAATGAGATCCTCGATCCACTGGAGGATTAGCGCATATGTAGTCTTAGAATTTAGATATTGTAGTCTCATTGGGAACCTTAGCAGTCAGTGGGATCTCACTATAGCTATGGCCCGACTGGGTTGGACTGCTCCAGTGCAGCCAGATTTGGGCTTTGTATTGACTCTAAATATTCTGTACAGACACAAAGCTATAGACACTGATGCTGAAGACTGTTCATTCTCTGCTGAAAATTTTTAGGCTCTTAACACACGAGAGACTGTGGTTATTTCTGAGACTGTTGTCGAATGTTAAATGTAGCACTGTACAAGTTGGAGTAGACTACGGTGACACCCTAATTTATAGACCCTCTGAGAACCAAGCTTCCTTATAATGAATTTGGGTTTTAAAATAAAATCTATAAATCATGGGAAGATCTGCTTTTGCTTTTACTTGCCCATGCATAATAAAAATATTTCCACAGACAGCCCAAGCACTCACTGACCTTAACCAACTATTTTTCCTGCCTCTGAACCAAGGGTCTGACCTCCCTTTGTCGCATCCACTCTTTTCTTGCCTGAAGACTCTCAGGTGTGTGCTTTTTGGTTAGCTCATCAGTTACCACCTTGTCATTTCTATCTACACAACATCTCTCATGTAGATTGTCTTCTCTTCACTTATACAGCCACGCTGGTTAGGCCCTCATCACTTCTTGGCTGAATTATGGCAGGAGCTTCCTAATTGGTCTCTGTGCTTCAATTCTGTTTTCACTCCAATCCATCCTCCCTGTAGTCACCAAAGGGATTTTCCTCTAACACAGGCCTGACCATGTTGCCCCACCCCCTAATAAACTCCAGTGGCTGGCTGTTGTCTCTAAGATGATAGCCAGATAAACATTTTGTTGTTGTCCTTCAGTCGTTTCAGTCTTGTATGACTCTTCATGACCCCATTTGGGGTTTTCTTGGCAAAAGGTACTGGAGTGAAATGCCATTTCCTTCTCTGGCTCATTTTACAGATGAGGAAACTGAGGCAAAAAGGGTTAAGTGACTTGCCCAGGGTCACACAGCTAGTAAGTGTCTGAGGCCAGATTTGAACTCAGAATCTTCCTGACTCCAAACCCTCACTCTATTCACTGTACCACCTAGCTATCTACATAAACATTAAGTAGTTGATATTTGCCAGGTTCTGTACTAAATTCTAGGAATACAAACACAATAAAACAAAAAGCAGTCCCTCCCTTAATAAGCTTATATTCCAATGGAGAAAAACAAAACGTAAAAGAGAATGGAAAAGGTGGGAGATGTAGTGATGTACATTCAAAGGGAAGGTGGAAAAGTCTAGAAAGTCTGGAATTGATGGCCCGAACAGGTCCTGAAATGCTGGTCATGGGCAAAAACTTACTAATCAGGGGAGGAGGCTACAGGGATGGAAGTATCTCCAGGGTGAAAAGGCTGTTGGAAAAGAGGTGGAAAAATCCAGGGTCAGTATTAGAGCCGGCAGAGAGAAGTGTGAGATGAAATAGTAATACTTTACTTTGTTTGGCATTTAAAATTCTTCATAATTTGTTTCCATCTATTTCTTCTAGCATTATTACACATCATACCCCTCCACTGGTTGTCTTCTATGTCTGTAATCTTATTTCTATCCCTTGGAATTCCTGTTTTCTTTAAAGTCTCAGCTTAAGCACTGATTTCTGAATGAAGCCTTTCTTGGTTCCTCAGGCAGCTATTACCACTCCCACCCCGCAATTACTATATGACTATTTGTATATACCTATGTCTTTGCATTTTGTTTCCATCGGAGCATAAGATCCTTGAGAACAAGGATTTGTTCACTTTTGTCTTTGTTTCTAGAGTACCCAGCACAATTCCTGGAATATAATAATCACTCAAAAAGCCTGTTGATGGATTGATTATATGGTAGGCTACATTTGATGGAGTTTTGTTAACTACCTTCCTTTCTTCATTCCCATGAGACCCCAGGGTTTGTCTTATCTACTTCATTCATGCATACATACGTACATGAATGTATGCATTCAAAAAACTTTATTTAAAGTGCATGATACAGAGCATTTCCAGGAGAAATAAAAAAATAAATAAAATAGGGTTTTTGTCTTTTTGTAACTTACTATTGATTTCTTTCACCACTCTTTCTACCCATTCTCTTTTATATTCAGATTTTCTGCTGAAGAGGGAGGCAGGTTTCTAATTACTGCCATTTCCCTGCCTTTGAAACAAACACATAACCACCCCCTCCCCCTTTTTTAGTTAAGGTTTCTCAAGAATTTTTGCTTTGGAGGAAACAGATGGGGCTTATGGTTAACAAAAAGAAAAAGTTAGCAAGTTGTGAGAATTCTTAAAGGTAGTAATAGGTAACCTTGGTCTTAAATGAAAAATAAGACAGTCCTGGTCTGTTTTAGCTATTCTTCTCTTTCACTGACTGGTCTCTTTTTCATCTTTGCTTCTGGAGTCGGTCACTCCCCTTCCTCCTCCGGTCGCCTATTTCTTTTTGACCAATGGCTGGTGCCACTGGATTCTCCCTTTCCTGCCTCCTCACACTTCACTTATCAGGAATCAGAAGGAAATTCTTCTTCATCTGTTCCAACTTTCAGTCTCCTATAGTAAATTCCTAAATGAGCTAATAGTTTAACTCATTTCATTGATGTTTTAAAAGTATATCAATTTCTTTTTTAATAAAACTAAAAAAAAAAGATTACATTTTAGAGGGAATTCCGGACTTGTATCTTAAAGTGGTCTTGTAGTCCTTCGGCTTCAGTTGAATGTCAAAGGTGAATTCCTTGCAGAAAAGTCCTTATCTGACATATACACTTCCTTAATGCCTCTCAGTTATTTCATCACTGGACTGTATCCTGCATTAATAGAAGCACAGCTGTGGATATTCGGAAATTGTTCAATTAATATGAACTGCTCTAGGTTGTTTTAGAATGTTTGAGACATGTAAGGATTCCTGTGTCTAATGAAGAATGTCATTATTGCTGTTTTAGTCTCTTAGTTGTGTCCAACTCTTCATGACTCCATTAGGAGTTTTCTTGACAGAGATACCAGAGTTGTTGGCCATTTCCTTTTGCTCATTTTACATGTGAGGAACCTGAGGCAAACAGGGTGAACTGTCTTGCTCAAGATCACACAGCCAGTGTCTGAGGTCACGTTTGAACTCGGGTCCTCCTAACTCGAGGGCTGGCACTCTTATCCACTGGGCCACCTAGTTGCCCTCTAATTAAGAATGTCTTCAAGAAATTGAAAACACAAGAAATTAGGCAATATAGCTATTAAATGCTAGAAACTAAATATTTTCACATAGCAGTATAGTTTAAAATACCAACTAAAGAAAGATTTGCAGACATAGAGGTAGCCGAATTAAAACAAAAATTTATACTGGTTTTATGGCACATATCTTACTTTTCAGAGACACTTGGAATCTTAGAGTTGGGAAGAAACTCAGAAGTCATCTAGTTTAATCCTTACCAGAATCATAAATCCTATTTGAAACATTCCCTTCAAGAACTGGTTATCCAGCTTCAGCTAAAAATGGAGTTCACTACACCATGTGGTCTATTTTGAATTCTATTCTTCCATTATTCATGGCCTAAACATTTATAGCCATCAGTCCCTGATGGAGACAGCCCAGGGCCCTGAACCTGGCACTCCTGGGTATAGCAATACTTCCAGTCCTGCAACCATCATCCTTGGAAGCCACCTCTGTGGAACTTGAGCCTGGCAATTTCTGCAGAAGAAGAAAGTTCTTGCTGCCAAAGACCTTGGTACTACTGTCAAATGGTTCATTATGAAAAACAGATAAGATTTTATCACTTGAAACAACATTGAAGATGAGGCATTATCATCTGCTTTGCCATTGGATTCTAAGGACTAGGGGACCTTTCTAACTGACTTTCAGATGAAACTTGCCATATTTGTTATCTCCATCATTAGACTATGAGCTCCTTGAGAACGTGGACTTATACTATTTGTATCCCCAGCACTTAGCACAAGGCTTTGCACAATATAAATGCTTCATTCATTAATTCATTATTTGTTTTGTCTTTATTCTATGTCCCTTATGCAAGGTAGAGCTTCTCTAAGAATGTTGTTTTCCCATCTGTTCCAGTGCTAAATTGGCACATTTATAGATATAACCTTCATTTTCCCATACTTTTCTCTATTGTATATACTTTTTTGGATATGCCTTTTTTCTGTTGTGCTTTGCTCTTAGAAAAATCAATTTATGAAGGAAGCAGGATTGAGTAGTGGGAATTACCCTGTATTCCGATGAGGACCAGTCAGGCTGTCTGCCCTTTCCTGCCCCACTCACCTCTCCTGAAATCTGTTTATCCTTCCTCTCTGGATTTAGTTCTTCCTTTCCACATAGAACTATAAAACTCTTTTTTGAGGTTGTGGAATTGTGAAATATGACATTTTCCTGAAGAAAGATGTCTCTATAAGATATCTTTTCCCCAAAAACAACCCATTATGAAGCCCCTGTCCTTCCTCCTTTGCCCTTTTAATTAAAGGCCCATCTTTTTTCAGTTTGACAGTGAGTTAATTTTGTTAAATATAGTATGTTATTTGGGGGAGGTGATCTTAATTTTCTTTGCTTTTTAGATAAGGTCTTAGATAGATAATAGATAAATTGGCTGTTTGAATTGACTGCTTCATGGCTAATGACTTTTTTTCTTGGTTGCTTATTGTATCTGTGATTTGGCATTAAAGTGCTAAAATTCATCCACTACACCCTCTTGTGTTCTATTCTGGCAGTTT
The DNA here is from genome assembly GCA_028646595.1 of Phalanger gymnotis. Lineage (NCBI taxonomy): Eukaryota > Metazoa > Chordata > Mammalia > Diprotodontia > Phalangeridae > Phalanger > Phalanger gymnotis. Next base: position 524,362,836 of record CM053622.1, read on the forward strand.
ATCCTTGTCAATAATTTGTGGATTCTTTCAATCAGTTGCTTTTTGTTTTTAGTTCTTCTAGGTAATTATGTTATTTGGGCTTATAAATTCAGCATTTTTTTCATTATTAAATCAACCTATGCCCTGAACTTCAGTGGTTTTTGTGAAAAGTTGAAAAAAGTTAAGAATGAAGAATCATAGTTCAGGGTAAAGGAGTAAGAGTCCAAATACTTGCAGACTGTATCTCATGTTTTTCTATCATGAACACTTTCTTTTAGAAGAGAATTGGGTAGATGTTAGTCATGGCAAACACCATTGTAAAAAAAAAACCAAAAATTGATTATATTTGGTAGATGAGACTTCTTAGTAATGTGAGAGTTATCTCTGAATCATGCCCGTGTACATGTGGATCACTGACTTGGCAAGGAAAAGAACAGAATTAGTAAAAACCAAGAAGACAGATTTAATAAAGAAAAAAAAAAGATTTGACACACATTAAGACAACTCAATCCTGAGCTTTAAAAATAAGTAATCAGCAATGAGAAAGGGGAAATGGAAGTCTGAAATAACATTATCTATCTCAATTACTATATACAGAAGTTCAGCTACTGACAGTTTATTACTGTAACAGGAAGACTGAAAGAGTCCAAAAAAGTTGTTAGCAAGCAAACATTTGACTTACTTCATAGGAATGAGAGTATGATGTCAGCCACATATTTACCATTTAACAATGCCTTAAAAGATGTAGAGATCCCATTGAACTCCTAATGTGTTGGTTGTGAAAAAGCATTTGAATCCACAAAACAACATAGCATTTTACAGGTCCTTTGTGGACAACTTGTTCCACATCCAAGCCTTAGAATTATCCAAGAGTCCTTGAATATGATAACAAAAATAACCTGGTTCAGGGGGCAGAGCCAAGATGGCAGCTGGAAAGCAGGGACTAGTGTGAGCTCCCTGCCAAGTCCCTCCAAAAACCTACAAAAAAATGGCTCTGAACCAATTCTAGAACTGCAGAACCCACAAAGTGGCAGAGGGAAGCAGGGCTCCAGCCCAGGACAGCCTGGATGGTCTCTGGGTATGGTGTATCCCGCACGGAGCTGGGAGCGGAGGGGAGCTGAGCAGAGCCCAGTGTGGGCAGCGCAGACCAATCAGACCAGGAGCCGGGTGGAGTGTGTCCTAGTGCCCTGAATCGTGAGCTGCAGCAGTTACCAGACCTCTCAACCCACAAACACCAAAGACAACAGAGTAGGTTAGTGGGAGAAGCTGCTGGGGACTGGGATAGAGTTTGTGGTTTGGCCACCACCCTAGGGGCAGCGGAGGTGGGGCAACTACAGAACTACAGCTGCACTTGCTTCTGGCCCCGGGCCCACCTGGTGGGAGGAATTAAGTGGCTGATCAGAGCAGGAGTGAAGAGCCTGCTGAAGATCTAAGTCCAGTCCAGGTTGGGGGTTCTTAGGGAAGGAGGAGTGCTGGTGAGGCAGCGCATCCTCCCAAGCGTGGAACATAGAACTCTCTACAAGCAGTCATACGCCGCTGAAAAATTCAAGGGTCAAGGTAGTTGGCTGGAAGCATGGCCAGGCAGTGAAAATGCATCCAGATTTAGTCTCAGACTCTGGAATCCTTCTTTG
>CM053622.1:524364945-524488274 GCA_028646595.1 Phalanger gymnotis
AAACATAAAAGCAATTCTACTTATATGTATCTATGAATTTGTAACTCAGAGTTTTAAAAAATAGATGTTCAAAAACAAAAAAGTTTTTGCATGCAACCAGAAAATAATATACACAGGCAATAGGGTGTAGAAATTTATCTTGCCCTACAAGAAAGGAAAGGAAAAGGGGATGGGAGAGGAGTGGGGTGACAGAAGAGAGGGCTGACTGGGGAACAGGGCAACCAGAATATATGCCATCTTGGAGTGGGGGGGGTAGAAATGGGGAGAAAATTTGTAATTCAAACTCTTGTGAAAATCAATGCTGAAAACTAAATATATTAAATTAAAAAAAAAAAACCAACCCGGTTCAGTGACTTTCTGATTATAGCTATCAGAGGATGCATAAAACAGGGAAATGCTTCCTGAAGGTATTTAACACTGTGATGAAGGAGATATAGCACAGAGTTCATGATGAAGAGGGATCCGTTGTGGATAGTGATATTCTCTAGATACTCCTGTTTGTGAATGATAACTATGCTGATTACATCAAACCCCAGAATACCTCAAGGCTTCCTCATAGAGATCTGGAATTCCTAAAAGATATTTGTCATGCCATATGTACTGGATAGATCAAGTGGATGAAAAATGACTCCCTTACCCAGATTACAGCATTCATTGAGATGAACAACAGACAGAGGTTTCCCTTTAATGTGTGATAGCCAGTATAGGTGAACAGCAACTTAGGTACAAAGTTGAACAAGAGGAGGAAAGGAGACTGGATTGCTTTGGGGAAACTACAGTCTTTTTTAATGACCCTAAATTTCCCATGAAAACTGTGGCTTATTTTTTTAATACCAGAATTCTACTAGTTTTGTTATATGGAAGCAACACATGGAATAGAATAGTTTTCAGTTAATTTAAAAATGAATATCACAGAGGGCAGGCAACTGGGAGGTTCATGGTGTTTGTAAGCAGACTGCAACATAGAATCGTTGGAGAACTACAACTGACTGTATTTATCTCATCAACTCTAGGAAGAGGATTGTTTATTCAACCTTATGGTCAGCTTTTAGAGAGTCCAGAAGGTAGTGCAGCGAGTACAGTGCTGGACCTAGGAAGACCTAGGGTCAGATTTGACCCTGGATACTTACTGTGTGACCATGGGCACATTACTTCACTTGCCCCAATTTCTTAATTGTAAAAGGAGGATAATAATAGTACCTACTTCCCATCGTAGTTGTGAAGATAAAGTGAAATTATATTTGCAAAGCTCTTTTTAAGTTTTAGAGCACTCTATGGGACTATTTATATTATTTGGCCCATTTTCACAAAATGTGGTCGATTTCATATTGTGGACATTAAAAATTGCTTCTGAATCCTTCACACTTAGAGTAATTGCTTTTCTTTCATAGCAGCCAATGATTTATAGAAAATAGTGTCCTATATTAACTTTAATCTATCAATCAATAAACATTTATTAAGCTCCTACTATGGGACAGCCACCTTGCCAAGTGCTAGGAATACAAAGACAAAAGCCAAATAGCTTCTGCCCCACAAGGAGCTTACAATCTAAAAGGGAGGCAACAAGTATGTATACTATATACTATATCTATCTATATATATATTTACACACACACACATATATACACACACTTACATACCTCTATATATATAATATATACATACACACATATATACTTATATACCTCTACATATATAACTATATACATACGCACACATAGATATACATGCACATGGGGCTGCTAGGTGGTGCGGTAGATAGAGCACTAGGCTTGGAATAAAGAAGATTCATCCTCATGAGTTCAAATCCAGCCTCAGCCACTTACTAGTTGTGTGACCCTAGGGAAGTCACTTAACCCTATTTGCCTCATTTTCCTCATCTGTAAAAACGAGCTGGGGAAGGCAAAAGGCAAACCATTCCAGTATCTTTGCTAAGAAAACTCCAAATGGATCATGAAGAGTAGGACACGACTGAAATGACTGAACAACATGCGTACATATACACACACATGCACGTGTATATGGACACATGATAGAGGACTCATATAAATCAGACACACAGTAACTCCGGAGAGGTAGGGGGTGAGGGGATGACCAGGGAAGGCCTCCTCCTGAAGGCATTTCTTGAGCTGAGGGAGAACATGGATTTTAAGAGATGTAAGTGAGTTGGGGAGTGCATTCCAAGCATGGAAAAATGGCAGAGAAATAGGAGATGAGGCTTTGTGTGTGGAGAGCAACAAGCTGGCCAGTATAGCCTGTGTGCATTGGACTTATGTGTAAGAAGAATGTAAACATAGGAAGAGAGCAGGTTTCCCTGTTGGTTGCACAGTATTTCATTAGCAGCATTATTTTTAAAGGCTTTCAGATTCATAAAGTTCCCAGAGTAAGTAACAAGAAGAGGAACTGTGAAGTATATATTTGCTGCTCTGGTGCTTCTATAATCCCACGGGTGGCGGCAGTGAGGTGGTTCAGTGTTTAGTGTGCTGGGCCTAGATTCGAGAAGATCTGAGTTCAAATTTGGCTTCAGATATTTGTGACACTCTCAGGTTGCCTCAGTCTCCTCATCTACAAAGTGGGTGTAACAACAGTGACTACCTCTCATGGTTGTTGTGAGGATCCAATGAGATAATATTGTGAAGTGCTTAGCACAGTGCCTGACACATAGTAGGTATTATATACATCTTATCTGTTATTATCAAATGCACATGATCCCTCCTGTGGTGACGATCACAGCTTATCCCTGAACCCTTCTCATCCAGGTTATCTTATAAATTCTCTGAAGGGGGGGGGGGTCCACCCAGGTAAGGCACCTGCTCAGCCTCTCTTGACACGTTCGTTTGTCGAGTATTCTTATGGTGTGTTCCTCCTACCTTCATTTCTAAGCACACGTTTCTGATGACATTCTTTATTCTTTCTCTGCACAGTTCTTCGTTGATGATATATCTCTCCCTGCTTGTGCCCACCAAAGGCCTCTCCATCGTCCTCTGGGTATATCTCAATGACTTTTATCCTTCAGGAGATGTAGTAGTCTATGAATTGAAGCCATAGAGCTTCAAATCACCTTGGGAATAAAACAAAAGCTGTATTGGTGTGGTTTTATGATTCTTAGAATTCGTAGTCTTAATGCTTTGTCACTTTAAGATTCATTTGAATTTTACTATCCGTATTTCTTTCATAATTAAAAAAAAAAGGCATAAGCATTGTCCCTACCACTGTCCCCATGTAAAATGCCCACCAAGCAAATTCCTCTTCACAGTGAAAATCCTGATTCAAGTTGAAGGATTTAAGAATTCTGCTAAATAAAACTCTTTAGTTTGTCTAATGACTCTCCTTGGATAAAAATAACTTTGATAGAGGATTATCAGCTCCTGGCTTGTGTGCCTTAGGGCAGTATGCCAAGTCACCTTCTTGGCACATCAGCTTTTGGCTTTCCCTAGCTGTAGTACTTCTTGGAGGAGGCATTGGATGCCTCCTCTCCACTGCTTTAGACCCTTGGAAACTTTCTTCCCTGGGTTATCAGGTTCAGAACATTGAATAGCACCACTTTACCCAACTGCTTTCATGGTAACTTAGCCTCATTTGTCACAGGGGTAGTAGGGACTAGACCATGGACTCCCTATGCCAAAGCTGGTGGGCATCCTTTCTATAATTCATAGTCTTAGAGAATTTTGTAGGGCACTGAGAAGTTAAATGGTTTATCCAAAGTCACAGAGTGAGTATTTCTCAGAGATGAGACTTGTACCCAGACCATCTTGTTTCCCAGGTCAGCTCTTCACCCAAGGCCCTCAAATATCAGAAGAAAATAGATGTTTGCTGAATGAATGAGCACATGGTATGTGTATCAAGTGGCCTAATATTCTGTAGTCCAGAGGGTATTGATGATATATGGTTACAGAGGGGATGGTATAAAGCTATCCTTAATACACAATAAGGATGGAACAGAAGAAAAGGGATTTAAACTGCATCCTTGAAGATATAAATTAGAATATCTCGATAGCATTTAAGAAACATTGGGATGGATTTTCAAAAGGAAAAAATCTCATCGGTTGAGATAATTTCAGTATGGACCTGCGTGAGTACAGTCTCATAGGGTCATTAAAGGCTTTATGACCCTACACTACTCTGAGAACCACAGTAGTTTTGTGGCTTACAAACTGGGTTTAGGTTAGGGTAGGGGGCAGGTTGAGGGGGAATCCATGGATGAACTAATTTTCATTCCTGGTGTTGCATAGTTGAGGCCCTTGATTTACAGCATTCTGGACAAAACAAAACACTGTTTAGGGATTTCCCCCCTTCCCCGCATGTAAAAATACAATTGATACAAGGACAGTTAGGTTTCTCCAAGTAGCCAAAACAAACAAAAAAAAATTCATGATTTCATCGGAGTGGTTACTCTGCACATTCCTTAGCTCTGTTAGCTTAGGCTTTGAGAATCCAGAGTCACTTCCATGGCCCAGTGAGGCTTTGAATAGGATATAGTAGAGACCTTTAGTTGCATTCTTCATTAAATTCTTCCCTCAAATTCTGTTGAAGTTGAATTATTCGGGTTTTAAAGTATTAGGTTCATCTGAAACACTGACAGAATTAGTGGGATGTGCACACGTATTATGCCTTATGAAAGAAATTACAGTGTAATACATTTTGCTTGAGTAAAACATTCCTTATTTTGAAATCCAGCACTAACAACTGCACACTCTGATAAATTGGATACCTTGTCTATCGTAATGTCAGTCTCCTGCTCGTCAGCAGCCTTGGGAAGGAAAGGGATGAACTCTTGAGATAAATGTCTTCTCTTTTAGTTACATTCGTTTTCAGGCTGTCTTTAATATACTAATCCTTTAAGAATATGATCATTTGTCATTTAGGCAATGTGTACTTTATATAATAGGCAGAAGAATCACAGAAAGAGATAGTTATTAAAGGACATCAGAGACTAGCTACTCCAAACTTTACCTAAATAAGAGTTCTGTGTATAGCATTCCTAAGTGATCAGCTACCACTCAGAAACCTCCGCTGATGTTTGTAAAGTATTCTATTCCATTTTGGGACAACTTAATTTTTTCATTCTGAACTTAAAACACCCAAAAAAAGGACATTTCCATACCCACCGAAAAGAGATTATATAAAACTATGAATCTCCATTTCATATTTCTTGCTTTAAAAATAAATTCTACATATTACTTTCAAAACCACCCTGCATTACCTGTGTTTCCTTTTGAACAACTTTCTATTCTCTTCTGTGCATTAAAAAAAAAATCTTTTGTGGGCATCATTATTGCTAATTGTATTCCTTCCGGATACACCCTGCAAAATTAAATACCAACAGAGATTTTTTAAAAAAACAACCTTGTAATCAATAAATATAGTGAATCAGAATGAATCCACGCGGTGTCCATTGTCAAAAATTTATAACTCTTTCTCCATCCTGAGTCTATCAGTCTGTGTCAGGAGATGGGGAATGTGCTTTATTACAGGTCCTTCCAAGGGTATGATTGGTCATTGTGGCAATCTTAAGTCTTTCAAAGTTATTTTCCTTTGTGTTTTCCCCCCTTGTATAAATTGTTTTCCTGGTTCTGTTCACTTTGCTCTGCATCAGTTCATAGACTGCATATTACTCAGGATTCTCTGAAATCATCTTTTGCCATTTCTTATAGTAGATGATATGCCATGACATCATTTATCACGATTTGCTCAGCCATACACCATTTGATTCACATCTTCTAGTCCCCCTTCTCTTTCCCCTTTTCCTTTCCCCTTCCTCAGACAACACACATATGTCCATTCCAGGTAAGAATGAGGTTCATCTGATGCCTGCTTCTCCCAGCACTTTTCCAAGTTTATATGTTTACAGGCACACCGATAATGAGAAAAAAGCAAGTTCCATCCCTTTTTTTTACTTTCCTGTACTTGTGTATTCCTTTTACCCTCTCTTCTCTTTCTCCTCAGAACAGTGAAAATCTAATCCCAGTACCTCTGCTTTCTTATTTAACTTCGTCAGTACCTTTTGAAGTTATTAAAGTTCCGTAAAAAGCACTTGCTTCTTCCTCCCTGTTAAAATATTAGCACTACATCATCATGCATCCCAGTCCAATTGCTTAAATAAATTTATTTTAGGTTTTCCTTGACTGTTGAGTTTGTCAATCATCCATTCAGTCAACAAGCATTTATTAAGCACCTACCATGTGGCCAGCACTGTACTGTACTTTGCTGAGGATGCAAAGAAAAGGCAAAACAAAACAAATAAAAGAAAACCTGAAACAAAACCAAAAAACATTGACGGTAGGGACAACAACAAAACAGTCCCTGCCCCCTAGGAGCTTACTGTCTCATGGGGAGAGACAACACATACACAGGTATTTACAAACAAGATACAGTCAGGATAAACTGGGGGTAGTCTCAGAAGAAAAGCATTAAGATTAAGGAGGGCCAGGAAAGGCTTCTTGTAGAATTTGGGACTTTAGGGGAGACGAGGAAGCTAGGAAAATAAGGAGGCAAAATGAGTGAGTTCCAGGTGTATGAGACAGCCAGTGAAAATGCAGAATATCAGAAGATGGAGTGCCATTTTGAGGAACATCAAAGAAGCCAGTGTCACTGGATTACAGAGTATGTGGAATGGGAAGAGAGTAGTAAAAAACCAGGATAAGAAGGTGAAAGTCCTGTATCCCATTAAAGGTCCATTCTCTTTTTCCGCTTGGGGAATTATAATCACTTTTACAGTGCTTGTAAAATATTCTGCCTTTCACCATTAATAATATTATATTCTAAGATTTCATCTTATTTATAGTAGAAGCTGCTAAGTCTTGTGTGATCCTAACTTTGGTTCCTTAGTCTTCTATTTGAATTCTTTCTGTATGCTTGTATATTTTTCTCTGAATTGGAAGCTATGGAGCTGGGCTTGGAGTTTAGATGACCTGAGTTCATATGTGGCCTCAGGCACTTACTAGCTGCGTAACCCCTGGTGACTCACTTCACCTCAATGCTTTCACCTGTAAAATGGGATAATAATAGCAACACCTTGCTGAGTTGTTGTGAAGACCAAATAAGGTACGATTTATAATCCATTTAGCACAGTGGCACACAAACAGATGCCAGCTATTTATAATGATGATGATGTCCAGAAAATTTTCAGTTATGAATTCTTTAAATATAGTTTCCAGGTTTTTTTTTTTAGGGAGTCTAGTAAATTATTTCTCCTTGTCCCGTTTTTCAGGTCATTTTAAAATGCCAAATATATTACACTTTGTTCTATTTTTTTTCAGTGTTTTAATTTTGTTTCTAGTCAATTTATAGAGTCATTGATTTCTGTTTGGTTTAGTCTAGTTTTTAACAATTTTTTAATTTCATAAGGATTTGCCACTTTTACCTATTCTCCTTCCTCCAGAACTTTTATTTCCCTTTTTTTTTTAATCTTTTGCTTCATTTCTTCTAGGCAGTCATGTAGTCCTTCTGGAAAATCTTTTTTTTTTTCCCCCTTCAAGTTTCTCCTTGCAGTTGTTACAGAGTTTCTCTTTCTAGGCCACATTTTCTGGCATCTTTTTATTTACAGTTTTCCATACTGGTCCGTTTCTTCTTTCACATAGTATCATCTTTAGTTCCTCAGTTGAGTCTTTGTACCCTGGCTGGGCCCTGCCCCTTGCTGTTATTTCGAGTGAAGCGGCCGCTCTGCTTGGCCTTGCCCTATTTCACTAGGGTTCCTGAGCAAATCCTTCAATTCCCAAGATTTGTCCTCTTTGGATCTTCGAGATTCAGGGCCTCAGAGCTTTAGGGCCCTGGTTATACAGCTTCTTAAGATACGGCACTAATACCTCCTCTGTCTTTTGAAGAACAAAATTGTCGTTAAGGAAAAACAAGATTTTATCATCTGCTTTGCTTTTGTCCCGGAGAGACTTCGAGGAAATAATTGAAGCTCCTCCATCACTGCTTACAGCATGCCTGTCTGCCAGGTTTGTGATCTATTTCCTGAAATCTATTTATGCCCTTTGTTCAGATAATATGTAATTTATTCCCATGACAAATCCACTTTTCCCCCCCTCCCTCCACTGGTTCACCATGCTTGTGTGTGCTAGCTTTTATATTTAAGGGGCCTGTCTTAATATCCAGCGCTACCCTGTCACTCTCCCTTTTCCTTTTTTTGTTCTGTTTGTGTTGCATTAGGTATAGAGAAGTCTTCCAGTCACGTAACCTATCCAGCCAAGGCCCAACGACAGCCCTAAGGTCAAATTTACCTTCTTGTATTTGGATAGTAATAATTATAGGTAAGATTTATATAGTGCCTAATATGGGCCGGGCATTCTGCTAAGCTCTTTATAATTATTATTTGACCCTCACAACAATGCTGAGGTGCTGTTACCTCCATTGTGCAGATGAGGAAACTGAGGGGAACAGAGATTAAATGACTTGCCGAGGTACAAACAAGGTAGTGTGTGAGCTAGATTTGCACTCGGGTTTTCCTTATTCCGGGATCAGCTTTTATCTACCATACCACCTCACTGTCTTTGTCCCCAAACAAATCATTAGGGGTGCCCAAGGTGGTCAAATTTTACAAGTTTGGGGGGCTGTTTCTTGTCATGTCCTAGTTATGTGCCCTCACTAGGTGACATACATCTCTTTTGTTTAGGGATAACTTTCATTGGGGACGTTACTTCTCCTTTCTTCTTCTGGATTTCCAGAAACCCTCAGTGAATTCCTATCCTTGTTCCTTGGAGTTCAAAAGCTGCTTTTTCCAGATGGTCATTCTCCACCCACGCCCATCCCCCAATCCCAGCCAGTAGAGCTTTGGACCTATGACTTCACTCCAAGTGTTGGGTTTCCTCTTCCCTTGCTTTTTCTCTTTCACATTCTACTTTCTGGGAGGAGGTTAGGATTACTCTGGTACTCTTTGTCTCATCAAATTTTTTTTCTTCCTCATCTTTTAATTTGAAACACTTCCTCTCCTCCCCTCCCACCTCCATTTTTTCAAGGAACACTTAGTTCTCCCTGATAACCTGAAGAGTAAAGAAGCATTCATTTTGCTCTTTCAGCTTCTCTATGTTAGAGACTAAATTATTCTTAGTGCATATGTAGCTATTACTCAGCCACTGACAGAAAGAAAGTCATAGTTTGCTCTTTACAGTTCACTGCAAAATTCTCCTTGCTTTCCATATTTTCTGGGGATTGAGAGTCTCGGGCCTCTTTTTATATAGTTAATATTTCTCTTAGCTAATCCTCACAATGAACTGATGTAGGCATGCTGCCTACTGTCAGGTAGCAAAAGGGATAGTGTCCTTGGTTCTGGTTAGGAATACTAAAGACAGACACTTAACTAGCTGTGTGATTTTTGGAGATTTTTGGACATGTCACTTAACCTCTCCCAGCCTTTCTTTCCTCATCTGTTAATTGAGCATGAAAAAAGCATTTACTTCCCTGTATTGTTGCAAGGATCATATAAATTAACCTAAGTAAAGCATGTTGTGAACCTTCAAGTGCTAGATAAATTTTAGTAATTATTATTAGCTATGCTAATTTGCAATGATACTTCTTTTATTCTTAGATAAATTTAAAAAATAAAAATAATTCTTATTTTTTGCTAAAATAAAATAATTTAAAAATTCTTAGAGAGGTTAAAAAATAAAAAGTTCTTAGATAAATTAAAGATGCTTAAGTTGGGGGAGGTTCAATTGGGTGATCGAAGAAAAGTAAACTAAAGGCTAGCTCTCTCAGTATGTGTGAGCTTTGAAGAAGCAAGCTCTGTCAACAAATTTGGGAATATTTTAGGGGAAGTCATAACAAACCATAACCTCAGTGCAAAGTTGAGGTGGAGAGTAGCAAAAGTGTCTACAATCCCAAGCACGCTATGCCATTAGAAAGGGTGGGGAAGAAGCTTGAAATTCTGTATTCTTACTTTGGGAACAAAATTAGCAAGTTACAGTGTTTTTTGGTTTACCCGTTGGATGAAATAGCAGAATGATTAATAGTTAATTGATATCTTGGTCCCTCTTCCTTGTTCCAATTACTTTCTATGGAAATTCAGAGTCAGATGCATTTTTCTCGTTGTTCCCCAGATACAAAAGAAACAGCATTTTTCTTTATGAGAAGAGAAAGGTCTTATGAGGAAAATACTGAGAAATGGTAGATATACCTGTTGCTTCACTAATAAACGTAATTAATTTTTAGCTAGGTATCATGTGGTAGTAATCAGTGATTAAGGCAGTGCTGATAAAGGAAGGCTGTAAGCAGCAATTCTGAGAGACTGCAAAAAGCAATGAATTCATTACTTGTTTATTCAACACAAATTAATAAAGAGGAGCGAAGTACACAGCATTTATATAGCACCTACTGTGTGGCAGGTTTTGTGCTAAGTGCTTTATAACTATTATTTGACTCTCACTGCCATCCTGAGAAGTAGGGGCTATTTTTTTTATTTTATTTTATTTTTTTTACTGATGAGGAAACTGAGACAGAATAATCAGCTTGCGTACTGTAACACCCCCAGTAAGTGCCTCAGGCTGGATTTGAACTCTGGTCTTCATGGCTCCAGGTACAATGCACTGTGTGACTTTACCTCCTAAAAGCAGACCACTGTGTTTTGAGCACTTTTATGTTAGCAGTACGTTTTTTATGTTTCTGAGCACTTTTATGTTAGCCATATGATCACTTTTTTTTTTCGGTGGGAATCTCTTGGAGGTAGACTGCATTTAGTAACAGAAAAACTCTAAATGTTGATAATGATGATAAAAATCCACAGAATGTAGGTAACTATATGTCTTATTTTCTGGGGTGATGATTAGATTTATTATGTAACTTAGTAACTTTGAAATTATATGCACAACTGATTTTTAATGAAGACAATGAAAAGTTTTCTTCATTGTACTGTGACTGTTTTTAGTTGTTCTACTTTTGACTGGCTATTTTGTCATTTTGACTTTCAAAATGTTTTACATGAGATTTTCTTGCTCTTTACAGTGACAGTGATAACATTTTAATATTATTACAGTGCCACCTTTTTGAAATGTCTAGATTCAGTGATCATTATAATTACTTTTTAAAATGGTTGATAGAATATCTGGTTGGATTTGAACTTTTCCCACATAAAATGCAAAGCTGAAACTTGTACATCAGGAAATGACTCACAGTGCACTGAAGGAAGCTTATCACAGTAGCCATGGTGATATACAGGTATTTGGCCACTGGAGGGCTCCATATTTTGTTAGTTAAAATTCTTTGGGAATGAAAAAATTAAGTTAAATTTGATTCCATATAAAATTCAGTGAGCATTAGTATGTGCATACACAAATGTGCGATGTTCAACAGTGTTTGCTTCCTCTATTTTCTTACGATTGAAATGAAAAGGAACACAGAATATTACCTAATTATTCCACGGAGGGATTCCCAACTTGATTTACTGCTAACAGGATGCTAGCAGCTCAAGAGGTTGAGGTTCATTTAGGTAATATATTTAAATTTGGTAATTGATTTTCTAGGGTACTACCTAGAATTTCCAAGCTTCAATTTATGATGTTTGGGGGGACATTGTTCCCCACCTTGGTTTGGCAACCTTTACAGTTATTTGATTTCATTGGATGTTGAGTTTCTCAAACATTTCTCACAATATAATTAGTTTGCTTTTAAATTACATCAGTTTTTAGAAGGGCAAGATGGTGTCTTGAAACTGAAAGAAAAGCAGACTAGTTTATTACCACTTCAAAAAAAACCTGGGAATCATATTTTCAAAGTCTTTCAACCAATGTATGTAATCCTACTTTCATTCTGAATTTTTGCTTTATCCAAAGAATATACCTGTACAAACTTTTGTCATTTCCCCATGGATTTCCTTTAAATGAATATGTCTACGTGGAGAAGGTGCTTTTCTGCGAGGTCACTGGACAAACAGTCTGGTACTCAATATAGGTATGCACTGAGAAAGAGGTGTTTATGAATGCTCTTGAATTTTTATTTCTGAATCATGATTATTCTCATCATTCTAGAGATGCATGCTTCAGTGTGTATTTTGCAAAGTCCATATCTTTTCCCCTGTATCTTCTTATCAAAAACATACTATGAGGTTTTGTTCTTTTGAACAGATAGCTGTGCAGTATTTGCTTTTTGAGCAAATTTTTAGGATAAATTAAATTATTAAGTTAATTTAGGATCAGTTTCTAATTGATTAAAATTTTTTGACAAATTATTAATTACATTAATTTTAGGATAGGTAAACTAATTTTACCATTAGCATTTAGGGACCCATTTAATTGCATTTATAGTGTTATTGCTATAATAAGCAAAGTTTAGGATACTCCTTGACCGAATTTACAGCTGTTAAGGTAGACTGATTTTCTCCCTCAAGTAGTTCTACCGCAAGATAAAGCATACAGGACTTTGCAGGCCTTAATGTGCTCTAGAAATGCTATTTCCTCTTAGTTCCTTATTTCATAAGATTGTAGATGTAGGTTTAGAAGCCTTCAGGTCTAACCCCTTTTTTCCACAGACAAGAAAACTGGGGCACAGAGAGCTTAAGTGACTTGTCCTGGGTCACACAGCTAATAAGTATTAATGATGAAGTCTGACTTTGAACTTTTCCTGACTCCAAGTCCAGTAATCTAGCCACAATAGCAGCTAGGTGTTGCAGCGGAGAGGGCTCTTGGCCTGGAAACATGAAGCCCTCAGTTCAAATCCAGCCTCAGACACTTCCTAGAAGTATGGCCCTGGACAAGACACAATCTCTATTTGCCTCAGTTTCCTTAGCTACAAAATGGGCTCTTAATAAAATTTACCTCTCAGGGTTGCTATGAGGATCAAATGAGATAATGTGCCAGGCACATAGTAGACATCATATAATTGCTAGTTATTATCACAATGTCATGCTTCCCCTACTACAGGAGACTCTTGTTTGCTATTCTCAGCCCTCCCATATATCTGCCCTACTCCTTAACCCAACCTCCCAACTTTCAAAGCTGTTGGCGAAAGGTGAAAATTTTTCCCGAATACTCAAGGGAGAAAATTTTACTTTGTGCGTCCTACTTATTTTTTGAATATTTATGAAAGCTAGTTTGTTACCTGGTAAAAATTGTTAAAAAAATAAAATAAAACAAGCACAGCTGGGTATTGCAGTCACAGGTATTACAGTCTAATGCCCTTGTTTTACAGATGAGGAAACCGAGGCCTGCACAGATCAAATGAGCCCAAGGTCACAGACTTAGTAAAGATTCAAATTGACATTCAGCTTTGCAATTCAGATGGCAGCTCTTAACACAGTGCCATACTGCTTTCCCATGATCTCAGTCTCATTAACTCTGTATTCTAAGCAACTAAATTAACTGAAGGCAGGCTCTGCCACCAGCAGTGGGAGGGAAAAATCAGGCTGCACATCCCAGACATGCTCTACTGACCTTACTACAGAATTGGAAAACCATTAGCGAGTACGTGAGATATAACACCTATAGTTCTAAAGACCTCACCAGTATCTGTAGAGTCTCAAGAGCGCCACTTTGTAAAGCTTTTCTCATCTAGAATGGAGAAGGGATTAGAAATAATGTCCCAAGCGTTGTCTGGTTTACTCCAAAAGGCTTACCAGATGGGGAAGGGAAAAGGGAAAGGAGCATTTTTATATAGCACCTACTATGTACCTTAGCACCTTTATAAATTTTATCTTATTCAATCCTCAGAAGAACCCTGAGAGGTAGGTGATGTTACTGCAATTTGTCCAGGGTGATAGCTGAGGCCAGATTTTAACTCTGGTCCTCCTGACTCCATGCCCAGTACTCTTGCTGTCTCTGCTAAATAAGATGGGTTTTAATAATATTATAAGTATTTTAACACTAAGAATGTAACTTTTATGTCACTGAATTTGTAAAAAATTGATGGCACAGTGAAACAGAAATTATTCTCCTGATAGAGTTGGCATCAGAGCACTGAATGAATGAATTAAAAAAAAAAACACACATTAAGTCATTAATATGTGCCTAGACCTGTGCAGAAGTGCTGAGAATAGAAATGGAAAAAAATATCTTTGGCTCTCAAGGAGCTTACACTCTAATTGAGGGAGATAGGATAGGGTGGGGAGGAGTACAATTGCTGGGAGGGGGGAAAGATCTGTAAGTCTTGCAGGGGTGATAGCAGGACAGAAGGCAAGGCCAGGGCACTGTCACTTACATCAGCAGGACAGATTGGGTTTGGAGGGTTAGAGGCAATGCAGATCAGAAGGGCTAAAGGACTTTTGGAGGTGATGGTAGGCTAGATGGATTACACAGCGGCCAGGGGTTCTGGTGCTTAGCATGCTGCACGTGAAGTCAGGTTACACCAGAGTTTGAGTCGTGGCTCAGACCCTCCTAGCTTCATATGCCTATGCAAGTCTGGTTCAGCTTCCCCAACTATAAAACAGGGATAATAACAACACCTGCCTTACACAGTTATTGTGAGATCAAAGGAGATAAAGCATACAGGACTTTGCAGGCCTTAATGTGCTATAGAAACGCTAGCTACTGTTATCATTAGGATTATTGACTCCCTTCTCATCCTAGCCGTGTGGATGGTGAAGAAGCCTAGATGGATTCTAAGTGGTATAGCATTGGAGGAGGAGGTAAGAGAAGTTAGAAATTAGAGAAAAGAACATTCCTGGTAGTGGAAGGCTTGGCCTCCTGGTACTCTCAAATGAATTATGGGTGGTCCTGGGCCACAGGAAGGACAAGGGGAAGAAAGGTATTCTGGCTGGTGGCAGTTCTCCCTGATTGATGAGAAAGTTGCCTGCAATGCTGATATAGTATCTTTCCGTGATACATGGATGATGAGGGGTTCGCTTGAATCCTTTTCTGGTCTCAAAGCAGTTGTGTGCTTCTGAAAATATGACAGTATATTACAGTCAGCCAATAAACACTTATTAGGCACATACTGTGTGCCTGGCACTGAACTAAATGTTGATGATACAAAAATAAGCAAAAGACAGCTCCTACCCTTAAAGATCACACAATCTAGTTCTTAATAGTAGGTGCTAAGTAAATGGTTTTTGATTGATTGGAATCCAGTATTGTAATGTAGTAAAGCACAGCAGATATTATCTTTCTTGAATGACAGATATAAAAAAGCAGGAAAAACATCACTGTACAACGTCAGTATATCACAATATTGCAATATTGTTGTTGTCATGGTGTTATATTGCTGCCCCTCCACTTAACAAATCATTGGAGAAAAAGGACTAGCAGGAGGTAAGGCATATACCATAGCACATAGCTGGCTTGGTGTATATTTGTTTGCATGCTCTCTCCCGCTTTTGACCTTAAGCTCCTTGAGGGCTTCTTTTTGTATCCTCAGCACCAGAAACAGTGCCTGTTATGTAATCGGTGCTTATTGATTGACTGATGGTCAGTGTTGGCACTTGACATTACTAAGCTTTACAGATTATGTCAAGGATGCAGGGGACAGTGGACAAAAACTTCAGAAATATCCAGTTTACTACCACTAAATTTGGTATCCTGTTGCAATAGAACATATGATAATAACATCAATATGTCACAAAACTGTTCGATACCATTCTTGAACCTGGGATCTCCAGGCTGTGACCTGGAGGTGCATCGTTAGTTGGTCAGGAGAGAATGGATAATACTCAAGGTAGAGTCATTCAGGAACAATTTTATGGCATGCTGATTACCCTGTCATTGGGATACAAGTGCAAGGTGTGCAGCTGATAACCAGATATTTTGCAGAATTAGCATAACATTATGTACTGAAGAAAAGACTGGTCTTTTCCAAGACAGTGCCAGGGAATTCCTCAAATTCAGCCAAAGACTTTCATTGACAACAGAGCTAAGAGCTACTGTTAGATTTTGCTACTTAGGCAGCAGACTGTCCAGGGATGCACTCATCATCGGAGAAGTCCAGCATGTCTTCTGGGAGATTGGAAGAGAAGGCTTTATGCCAGTGAGTCATCAAATTGAAAATGACTCTGCCATGCCTTTATGCTGTCTTATCTACCATATAGGTTGCTTTGATCTCCTTGAGAATTTTTATTATTGTTACCTATAAATCCTCCTACAAGGAAAAAAAAAGGAAGATAGAATGGATTTTTATGAGTCTTGGGCTGTATTGTAAAAAATGATTACATATTGTCAGGTGGCCAGACGCAGGTAGAGAATAGGTGGTAGGGATAGAAGAAACAGGGGGAAGTAGAAAGACTGCCATAAGTGTTGCTGTAGAAAAGGTGATGCAGATCTGGATTGTCAGAAACTCCTAACAGCAGATAAGCTAGCCTGTTTCATCCCAATATACCCCTTTTTTGAACCAAGGCTTTAAGCCTATTATTACTTATCCAAGAGGACACACACAAGAAAATATTCCATTATGTGTACTGTATGGAAAAGATATCAGCCATAACAGCTATATTTAAATTATTCATATCCTCTTAAAAATGTACCAAAATAATACTTTTTTTTTTCCTGCTGAGAGCAGACAGTGATGTTGAAATGTACAGGTCCTTCATTTAGTATATTGATTTTGACATTCTGATTAGAATGACTCAAGAATTTTAGAGGGGCAGCTCTGTGGAAGGTTCTGGGATGCCATTGATCCCCTTAGGTAACAAAGGACAAACAATAGACCAGAGCAGATAGAAGAGCAAAAGTTTCTGAGAAGAGATGAATTGTTATAGATTTTTGAGTATGCAAGTGGCCTGTGTGTTTTTGGCTCCTTGTGTTGGATAATTGTCCTTGATGGTACCAAAATTTTAGACTAAAAACTACACTAGATTTCTTGGGAAGGTGTTCAGAGATATTAATGCATTTCCTGCATTCCACTGTAAGCCAAAGCAATTCACTTATGTTCGATTACAGACTAGTAGTAATGATGATGATGCAGGCTCATATTTTTTAAAGAGTACTTAGATCACCACAGCTTTGTGAGGTAGGCAGGGAAAATATTATTATCCTGATTTTATAGATGAGGAAACAGATTCGGAGAAGTTAACTCGGCCAGGGTCATGCTGCTAATAAATGACCAATGGAAGGAAGGTAATAGAAAGCCCTCCCATATGTCCAAAGTAATCTAAGGTTTACGAGGTGGTGTCCTCACTGTGATCCTGTGAGATAGTGATAGGGCCAGGACTCAAGCATAGGAGCTCTTGATTTCTAGTGTTACATTCACCATGTTGAAAAACAAAAACAACCCAACAACAAAAACACATTTTGTTAGTCCTGAAAGGACCTTGGAATCTCTCTTTAAACGGATGAGAGAACTAAGACCAGTGGAGGCACAAGTGATATTCATGTTCAAACAGCTAGTTGGGAGTAGAGTAGGGACTCCGTTGCTTCCCCCCCACCCCCAAATATACACTGTCCTTCAGTCCAAGGAAATTCTATTTAGAGATTTGGTACCACACAGTAGACAATATGATATGTGGGAAAAGCATTTTGGATTTGAAGTTAGAAGACCTGGATTCTAAAGCCTTGCACGAAATAATGAAGAGCGAAATGAGTAGAACCAAGAGAACATTGTATACTGGAATAGCAATATTTTTTTAAGAATGACTTTGAGAGAATATTTTATTTTGTCTGTTATAAATACCCAAATTAGCCATAAAGGATATATGAAGAAAGATGCTATCTTCATCCAGAGAAAGAACTGATAAATAGAAGCATGTATAAAATAGTTTTATACATATATGTGTATATACACACATATATATACACGCACATTTGTGCCTAATGGCATAGGGTGGGGGGAGGGAAGAACAAAAAAGAAATTTGCATAATAATTTTGTTGTGTGTTTGAAAGGAATAGCAAGTTGTGCGTAGTAGATTTGCAGTTTCATGAACAAGTCATCTTTTTGTTGTACTCTATATGGAAATGCTTGTTTCATTCCATAAATTAAAAAAGAAAAAGACTTGGGTTCAAATCCCAGATATGTTACCTTGGATAAATCACTTATTCCTCCCTGTCTCAGTTCCTGATCTTGTAAATAAGGAGTTGAACTAGATGACTTCTGTGGTCATTTTCAGCTCTAAATCTTTGATCCTATGAGCCATATGCTCAAATACATAGAGATGTGTATCAACATATGGGATTGTTATATACAGATGGATAAAGTATATGGTTTGACATGTGAGAGCTATGCTGGGAAGAGACTATTTGGAGCAACTGAATGTATATGTGTAGGCTAGTTGGGGATGCTTTTTGTTGTTAGCCATGAAGCAAAAAGACTAGCGAACTAGATGAAACAAACAAACTTAGGCAGTGATGGTAAATTGGGTATTTCTAAAGTTCCTGTCCATTGTCCTCGGCATCCATCCGTGACATAACCCAGAAACCTTGGTGATGTCAACTTCTAGGACTGACAATCAGTCAATAAGTACCTACTATGTGCCAAGAACTGCTTTAAGTTATGGGAATACAAAAAGAAGCAAAAGATAGACCCTGCGCTCAAGGAGCTTACAGTCAGAAGGGGGGGGGAGGATGCCATGTAAATAAATATATACAAAGCAAGTTTTGTGCTAAGGGATATGACTTAATCTCGTACTAGTCCTTTTTCTCCAGTGACTTGGTGAATGAAGGGGCAGCAAAGGGGAGAGAAAGAGAAAGAAACTTTCTTCTCCTCTCTTACCTCACAGCAAACCTAGAGTCCTTCACCACTTGACTGGCTCCTTCCAGAAATTCCTCCAACTATTTAAGCTCTCAGAGGTATGCTTAGCTTATTTGGTTAGCCAATGATGCTGTTCCCTTTTTAGCCTAATTAAAGAGGATTTTGCACCTGATAAAGGGACAACAGGGTGTGTGGGCAATCTTACTTATACATATTAAAAAAAAAAAAACCTCTCTGCACTCTTGGTAGCACACCCTCTGTATTCTCTAGCAGTTTCTCACCATTACATTTCTCTTCACTCACTAATCTTCGATCTCCACTGGTTCCTCTGCTGCCTACGATAACAGTAGCAACAGCAGCAACTAGCATTTATGTAGGCTTTAAGATTTGCACAGTGCTTTACAAATGTTAGTTCATTTTATCCACATAACAGCCTTGGGAGACAGATGCTATTATTACCCAGGTTTTACATATAAGGAAACTGAGGCTGAGAGTGATTAAGTGACCTGTCTTGGGTCACGCAGCTACTAAGTGTCTGAGGCTGGATTTGAACTTAGGTCTTCCTGACTCCAGGTCCAGTGCTATCCACTGTGCCACCTAGCTGCCTCCAGACACCCTTAGGTCAAAAAAAGTTTTGATTAATCCAACCACAAACCACCAGGTATTGTCTAATATCTCTTCTCTTTTTCTCAGCTATCCTGCTTGAGATAGCCATTTACACTAGGGCCTTCTATGACCTTTTCTCTCATGGTCTTCTAAACCCTCTGCATTCTGGTTTCTGACTTCATTCATTTGAAACTGCCCACTTCAGAATTACCAATGATTTCTTAATTGCCAAAAAACCAGTGCCCTTTCCTGAATCCTCTTCCTCATGCAGAAATAGCATGGTGGTGCAACTTAGTTCCAGTCTGGCCTCCGACACGAGCTCTGTGAACCTGGGCACGTTATTTAACCTCTGTCCGTCTCAGTTTCCTCACCTGCAGAATTGGGATAATAATAAGCCTTCTCTCCAAGGTTGTTGTGAGGATAAAATGAAACATAGCACTTTGCGAATATTAAAATATTATATAAAAACAAGTTACCGTTATTCTTATTTGATGATTGACGGCTCCCACAGCCTTTTATCTTATTGATCGTCACCTCTTCCTGTGTATTTTCTCCTTTCTTGGTTTGCATGATACTGATCTCTCTGGTTCTCCTCCTACCTGTCTGACCATTCTTTCTCAGTCTCCTTTTCTAAATCTGCATCCGTATCTTGCCCACTAACTAAAGGGCATCTCCTAAGGCACTGTCCTGAATTACCTTCTCCCTTTATTCTGTCTTGCTAGGTGATCTCATCAGTTCCTGTGGGTTCATTCATGTTCTCTGTGTGGATGGTTCTCAGATTTACACATCCGGCTTTATTCTCTCTCTGTCTCTGTCCCTGTCCCTGTCTGTTTGTGTGTGTGTCTGTCTGTCCCTCTCTCTCATCACTCATTACCACTTGTTTTTTGGACATCTCAAACTGGATAGTTTGCAGACATCTCAGTTTCAATATATCCAAAACAGAATTTACCAACTTCTCCACCAAGCCTGTCCATTTTTACAATTTTCCTATTCCTTTCAAGGGTATTGTTGCCCTCGTCTCAACCACCTAGGTTCACAGCAGTAGTGTCAGACTTGATTGCTCACTTGCACTGACACCAATTATCCAATTAGTTACCAAATCTTCACCTGCTCATCCTCCTGTTCAGTGAATTCACCTGCTGGACTGACCTGCTTATCCTCCTGTTCAGTGAATTCTGATGGTTCTCTATCACTTCCAGGATCAAATATAAAATACTCTGGCATTCAAAGCTCTTTGCAATCTGGACCTCTCCTACCTTTCCAGTCTTCTTACATCTTACTACTCCATATCTCCCCTCTTTTTCTTCATACCCTAATCCAGTGACATTGGTTTCCTTGCTTTTCATCCAATGTGATACTCCTTCCCTAGAGTCCAGGCATTTTCACTGGCTGTCCTTCCTTTCTGGCAGACTTTGCCTCCACCTTTCTTATTCCAGGCTTCCCTGGTTTCAAGTTCCAGCTGAAATCCCATCTTCTATGACAAACCTTTAGTGAGTCCCTCTTAATTCTAGTGCCCTACTTCTGTGGATTATTTTCAATTTATCCTGCATATACCTTGTTTGTACATAAATTGTTTTCATGTTGTCTCCCTCATTATACTGTGAGGTCTTTGAAAGTAGGAATAATCTTTTGCCTTTCTTTACATCCTTAGCACATTGCCTGGCACATAGTAGGCTCTTAATAAATGCTTATCAACTGGCTGACTCTTCAGAGAATACCTAGTTATTTTATTAGCCTATCTAAACCTAATTAATAGTAGTCTACAATATGTCATATGGCTTTTTACATTTAAAAGCACTTAACATGTGCCTTTACATTTTAGAAAGATGTATCTCTTCCAAGAACACATCACATAACAAATTCCAAAGTCAATATCAAGTGACTTTCAGATTCCCATCCCTGTCAACTCCCCTGCTTAGAGTAGGCAATCAGGACCTAATGATTTCCAATTACAGGACCTAGCAAACACTATACTTGTTTATACTTGCATCTGTGTCAGTCTTTCACGAAGGTATTCAGGTGTGTCTAAATATAATTCAATTTCAAGATTTTTTTTTGAATGAAGAAATTCCCTTTTAAATTACATAGACATTTTTTGGTTTTGTTATTGTTGTTTTTAAGGTGAATGTTTGGGAAAATCTGCCTTCGGAGAAGTTTAAACAACAACGACAAGATGCACTAATATAAAAAATCCCAGCCTTGATAAAATCATTCTTTCCCCTGCCTTCAGAATAATTATCTGAAACATACAATTTTAGCTGAAAAGGATTGTCCCCCAGGCAGGGGCAAAATGGCAAAGTCCCTAAGGGAGTCAATTATGAGGTATATTAAACCTGTGAAGATATTAACCTTATAACCCTCAATTCCAGGACGCCTTTTACCACCCTGAAAGTTTAGCTAAAAATATGTTGACAGGCCAATTATATAAGATAATGAAATAAAAATGTGGATCTATGTCTCTACATTATAAATTAGAAAATAAATCCCCAGTCAAATACGGGCCTATGACAGGTCCTTTGAGCTCCCGTGGTTTAAGTAGCCTCTTCTTTTGGGATATTTGTAGTCATGTCTAAAAACTAAATTCTCTTTCATGTAAAGAGCAAGAGTAGTTGAAAGGCTACCTTAATTCTAGGTTTATCGTATACTCCTACATACTTTTTTTACTTCTACTCCTGCTATTCATTCATGTGCCTATGGGCAAGTCTTTATCCCTCTTTCTTCACTTAGAAAATACAACCATTTGCTACTTTAATTATACTAGCTGTTTCGAAATGATCTTAATACTTGGACTTCGAAAGAATGTTTCTCTATAAATTTGGGTGATGCTCGTTTATTTTTTGCTTTTTCATCTTATTTGGGACTGATTCTAGTATAACATAAGCATGAGCCTATCATGTTAAAAAATAATAATGCATCAGTACCAAATTCCTCATTTATATGACAGATTTCCAGAAGCATTCTACTGGAATTCTGAGTTAAAATCAGAATAGGCCGAATCCTCAGTACCTTAAGATGTTTAACTAGTTGCTATTATTATTGCTATAACTTAAAAAAATTCCAACACCAACAAAGTGCTACATAACATGTCTGTGTTATTTATAGTCTCACATTCCAAAGATTTTTTTCTTCTAAGTAAATTCTTCAGCAGTTCACCATGTTTGACCCATGTTGGAGCATAACATCCTTCTTCTCTTCTGTATTGTGTTGTTCCTCTAAGTCATCCAGGCAATGGTACATGTTGTTTCTCAGTATTTATGCTTGCATTATTATCATACTCATCCTTATTTATCACCTAGATTCATGATTTTAAATGAAATACAGTTTTCACTTATGAGATTAAACAAAAAAAAAACACCATAGTTTTGTATTTGTCTTTCTCGCAAGAAGTGCCTGTCAATTCTGGCAAGGTATTTGTGTTTACAAATAGGCTATGTGGACAGCGTTCTTCAGGATATTTTTTTCCATAGAAATAAGTGGCTTATGAACAAAAACATATTTGAGAACCACTGAATTCTGTGAAGTGATAACTTTCATGTTCTCTTATACCTCAGATGCTTACTCCTGTTGTGTATTAAAACCTGTAAACAAGAAAAGAACTGACAGATTCATTCACAATGAAGTGAGTTTGTATGAACTCAAGTTGTCAGTTTTGGTTCTCAGTCAAAAGATGAGGGAAATATTCCGAGGGACCATGTAATAATATACAATATTGATGTAATGGTCTAATTTCAGGATTAAACTTTGTCCAGATAGAGCTATGTATTTTACTAGTCAGGACCAGTAGCAGACTCAAGTGGAGAATTTTAAATGATCACTCGTATGCAGAATTAAGAAATAATTTTCCCAGAATTTCTTGAAAATTGCAAAAAAAAAACAACTTGTGGTTTCAGCTTCCGTGTGTGCATTTGTATTACATGTCTGTATGAACATACAGAGAGATGTAGTTAGCAGAGGCTTGCTTACTTTATCTTTTAAAATTTGGCATTTGCCAGTTAATTTTTAGAGTAAGAAATTATTTCTCCAATTTAACAGAAACACAGTGGTTATAAAACTGCCTTAAATTTCAAATCAGCTTTAATCACGGCAGAGATTCAAGTTGGCATTTTCTAGTGGGGAAGGAAGAGAGGAAGTTTTTCGTTGTTTTGGGAATGATCCCATGAACAAGTTATACAAATGAAAAGCAGTGAACTCCAAAAAACAAAAGTTACTGACCCCTTAGTGATCAGAAAGAGAAAGCCGGAGCCAAAATAGCATATGTCCTACACATATAGGCTGTTGCTGTTTCAGTTTAATTCAATCCCATAAGCATTTTTGAAGGACCAACAAGTGTGTAAGACAATGATTAAAAGTTATAGAATGTTTCTTGAGAATATTAAAATTACATTTTAGTTGTAATTGGTCTTTCATTAAATTCATAATATGAAAATCTTAATGTTTGCTGATGGTGTCTCTCCTATTGTCTATCATTCAGTTGAAGAGTTTTAGGTCATGCTTCAGAGTCAGAACGTATTGTAGAGGTGGGGGTGGGCATCAAGGGGGGGTAAACGTAGTGGAACAGCATTCTAGGCTTTTACCATTCTCTTTCCGCCAACAATATTAATACAGGTTCAGTTTTAGCAGTGTTGTCAAATACCAGCTTTGAATTTCCAGGACACTATAGAAATCTTTATTGATGTGGCTAAATTTTGGGAATAAACCGTGAAGTCCAAATTTACATTTAAATGCAATTCCTTCCTTATTGTATCCTGAACATTGGGTCATATCCAAAAGGAGCAGTGGATGGAAGTATTGGAAAGTTTCTTCAATTTTCACACTAGATCTGTCAGTCTATATTGTCTCTTTTTAAGGAATATAACATTTTAAGACCATGACATTTCACAGAACAAATACAGTATATAAAACAAATAAATGTATATGTGTATGCATATAGGTATATGTGTATACATATAGGTATATGTGTATACGTATAGGTATATGTGTATACCTATATGTGTGTGTGTGTGTCTATAACATATATGTGGGTGTGTGTATATGTATGTGTATATATATACATACGTATATATACATATATATTTAATGTGCTATAGAATTTTGCAAGGGTACAAGTACTCTACAGTTGTACCTGCTTTAAGAAAAAATAAAATTCAAACTTGAGGACTATCTCCTCATTGATCAATCCCATGTTGTCTGCCCGTCAACACACACGAACACACACACACACGCATAGAAATTTTGATGGGTTAATTATTATTGCAGAAAATTCTTTATAAAAAAGATGTTTCTGGTGGGGTTTTTTTAGATTTTCACGGACTATTAATTTCTTTTTATATAAAATTCCTTACTTCTTGACAAAAAGGCTAAGACAAAGAAACTTAAAACTTAACTTGTTAGAAATTGCCGTCAATTGTGATAAATTAGATGGGAAGATAAATCACCTCTGAAATTATAACATGGGTTATTGGGAAACTTATTTAATTGACAGAATATGAGTTACTTTTCAGAATTAAATCATTTGTATAGAGCAAGACTTTGAATGAAATGAAGTCTGTTTCATTTTCAGTTTGATAATATTTTGAGGTTAGCCTTACTAGTTTTAGAAAATATACAGGTTTGGTTGTACCTCATAGTGATCGACTAGGTGGATTTTTTTTTTTCTGAAGCTTAGATATTTTTCTTGGTTCAGAAAAAAATGATGTTTTGGGTCTTGGGGTATGTAAGTGCAGCTTGTCCTAGTTTTTGCTTGATGGTTTGTTTTCAGCCATTGACATAAAGTAAGTTATTTCTTTATATATTTTGACTAAAATCTGACAACTGCTAACAGCTGGCCCCTGTTGACAATGCTGACTCCCAGGGGCAAAATCAAACACAGGAACTGCATGGGTTGGCAGGCATGGTGAAAGAAAAGTATGCCAGCTGCAGTCTACAGGTAAATTCTTAGGGTTTTCCTGGGGTTAAAAAATAATAACCTCTCTCTTTCTGTAAAACGGCTCCTTCTTATCTGTAGTCCACCTCCAGAGGCTGCTGTTGTACAACTTTCTGAGGCCTCCATGGCTGTTTCTATTAGTCTCTATAACTACTTCAGACTTTGACTGAAGCCTGTAAAGCAATTTCAGGAAATTATGATATAGTTATGGGATTATTACATAAGACATTCCTTAAGGGGGGAAGAAATGATGACCATGACAGTTCTGAGTTTTGCTAATGTAAATATGCCATAAAAATAAAACAAAAATCCCCAGACTATTTGCTAGCAGGTGTGAGAACTGTGACTATTATATGCATCATTAGATACTCATGGCAAAGGATAAGCCTTTTTTAAGATCATTCATTTCTATTTGATTCAGGAATATTTAGAAAGTATAAGCTAATGTTCTTATTCATTTGAACTTTTAATTTGAAATATAAGGAACATAGTACAAATTAAATGAGGCTAGTTTCTAAATATTTAGAATTATACACAGTAGCAGCTGAGGCATAGGAACATTTCCTGGGGACTAATAACCACTTAGACCATTTACTCGTACAGAGACTGTTACTGCCAATATAATCTGGAAAGTAGTAGGGCATTTGTATAGTTTTAATAGACAATGTTGTTTTAATTGATGAAAGGAATTCCTTCTGGAGTGAACTGTTTGTAGAGAATTATTGCCCATACTTTAGCAATTAGACTCACCCTGATTGATTCTGTAAGCCTTTTTAGAAAAAGAGTATTTTCTTAGTGGTATATGAAAACTGACTCTGATTTTTATGCAATAAGATTGTATTAAAATGTTTTGAAACGCAAAGGGATCCTTTACATATTTGTCCTGCAAAATGAAACCAACAATGAAAAACAAAGAAGGGGGTGGAAATGTGCTCACTTTCTCCTCTTTTAAACTAAAATGGGAAGAAATAATAATAAATAAGTCAGGAATCACTCCATGTTAAAGGTGTCTGATGGTGTCTTTTCCAGCAGAATTTAACCGTTGTGGCAGAAGAGAGGAAGTACAGGAATCTCTACAGGAGCCTTTTAGGGATTTATAGATGACAAGATTGTAGATTAAATTTTAATGGATGGCACCAGGGAAAAGGCAAAATTCTGGTTTTTAGGTGATACTCTTATTTTGGAAATAGCATTGAAAACAAAATAAAAGGGACTGGCAAAGAAAAGCTGAGTGATGCAGTACATATGAATCTTTTCAGGCCTTTTGGGGGTAGAATTTTTAATGGTTCCTAATCCGTTAGTAAAAGAAGGTAATACCAATCTCTCTCTCTCTCTCTGTGTGCCTCTCTGTCTCACACACACACACACACACACACACACACACATACACACCCGCACCCGCACATACAAAATAAAAGATCTACCCAACCAGTATGCTTGGGGAACTTCCTTGGTCTTTTAACATTTTGAGGGTAATAGTGAAATGTCAATTCTGTTTAATTCATCATACATTTTCAAAGTGCTGACTATACTAAGAGCACTTTGCTAGGGATTGGGGATGCCAAAACAATCCCTACCCTTAAAATGCTTACATATGATGGGGGATGCATGGGTAGCATGGGGAGAGAGAAAGTACAAACAACTGAGGACAAAGTGGACCTTGAGAAGCCAGTGGCACATTAACAAAGAAGATACTATTTCTGGGGGCCATAGATGAGGAGTGGAAGATAATCCAAAGATGGGGCACAACTCACTTGAATTCATGGAGCTGAGATGAAATGTAGAAGTCAGGGAATAATTTGCTGTATGGGGCCTCAAACATGAGTACGTATAAAGAGAGCGAATCAGCTAGAAAAAGTGAAATAATAGGTATTTCAAAGGTATGACTATAGGTATTCAATTAATGATTAATAGAAGCAATAGTACCAATTTAAAGATTACTTTGTATGTGATTGTGCTTTATATTTCTCAAAGTGCTTTCACTTAAGTTATTCTAGATATATTCAGAAACCCAGACTTTTCTGAATTCTGTCAGTCTGTTTTATGTTACTTTACAGGCTACAAATAACTTGGCAGATCTCCTATAATTACATGTTAGTTATTTTAGTTGGCTACCAAAATTTTCAGGGAATTCCAGCTCTGATTTGTTATATTTTGGGGAAAGTGTTTGTATTTTCTCAAATTGAAAGCCTTTGGCTCATGAGAAAGTTCTAAAAAAAAAGTTAAAAATGCAGTTATTGGGTATTCTATGCAGTAATTCAGAGTGGAATAGAACAACTTATACAAATGACAACATTATAAAGAAAAATTATTTTGAAACACTTTAGAACACTGATCAGCACAATGATAAACCATGATGCCCGAGGAATAAAGATGAAACACTATTCACATCCTTCCAGAGAAGTGATGAACTTCAGAGGTAGAATAAGACACAAATTTTTGTGCATGACCAATGTGGAATTTATTTAGCTGGACTATGTGTATTTATTATGAAGATTCCATTTTTATTTTATGTGGTTGTTCAATGAGAAGGGAAGTGGGAGAGACATAATAAATGTTTGTGAAATAGGTAAAAACATTTTTAAAATGACCTCTATTAGGTCATATATTGATTTGGGGCTTTTTGACATTGCTATTAAGCATGTGACATTGTGGATTG
Source organism: Phalanger gymnotis (assembly GCA_028646595.1). NCBI lineage: Eukaryota > Metazoa > Chordata > Mammalia > Diprotodontia > Phalangeridae > Phalanger > Phalanger gymnotis. The sequence goes on from CM053622.1 coordinate 524,392,675, forward strand.
CCCTCATTCTTCTTGACCTCTGTAACCTTTGATATTGTTGACTATCTTCTCATCCAGATTGTGCTCTATAACCATTGATGTCCCACAGGGTTCTGTTCTGGGCCATCTTCTCTTCTCCTTCTATACTACTTTACTTGTGCTCTTATCGGCTCCCAAGAATTAATTACATCTCTATGCTGAGGATTCTCAGACCTCTCCTTTCCCATTCTCTTACCTTCAGTCATGTATCTTCAACTGCCTTCTTTCAGACATCTCAAACTGGATGTCCGGTTGAGATTTTAAACACAAGATGTCCCACATTGACTTATTATATTTCCCTTGAAATCCTCCTCCCCTCCTCCCCTTCTCTGTTTATGCAGAGGGCAACACCATCCACCTGAGTCCCTCAGGCTCTCAGTCTAGGAGTCATCCTTGACCCCTTACTGGCTCTTGCCTTTCTTCCTCCCCTTTCTCCTCCCTCCATATCCAATCTGCTGCCAAGGCCTGTTGATTTCACCTTCCCAACATCTCTTGTATAAGCCGCCTTCTCTCCACCGCCACTGCCACCACTCTGGTGCAGGCCTTCATCACTTCACGCCTGCTGGAGACTCTGCTTTCTCAAGCCTCTCCCCACTCCAATTAATTCTCCCTTCAGCCATCAGTTCCTAAAGCACGAGTCCCTCCGTGTTACTCTTTTACTCAGTAAGTTCCAGTGGTTGCCCATCGCCTCCATAACTGAATGCAACACCCGTTGTTGGGCATTCATGTCTTTTATAACCTATCCCTCTCTTGCATTCCCCTTCTTACATTTTACTCCCTGACGTGTACTGTGTGTGTACTCTTAGACCCTCTTAGTGACATTGGCCTCCTTGCGATTCCATGATTGTGACGCTCCATCTCATAGCTCTGGGCATTTTCTCTGGCTGTCCCCCGTTCCTGGAATATTCTTCCTCCTCATTTTTGCCAGCTGCTTTCCTTGGCTTCCTTTAAGTCTCAACTAAAATAACCGAAATCCCATGTTCTATACAGCAAGCCTGTACAACGTCCTCCACATGTTGCACGGGCTGCCCAGAATCCTTAGGCATAGCCATGGGCTGCTTACCTTGCCACAGGTTGTGCAGGCCTATTCTAAGGGAAGCCTTTCCCAACCCCTATTAATTTTAATACTTTCTCCCTCTTAATTATTTTCTGTTTCTTCCTGGGCAAGTCACCCGACCTCTGTTTGCCTAGGAGGCAGCTAGGTGACTCAGTGGATGGGCTTGGAGCAAGGAAGACCTTAATTCAAATCCAGCCTCATACTTAACTAGCTCCGTGATCTTGGGTAAGACATTTAACCTCTGTTTTCCTTGATCGATTAGAGAAGAAAATGGCAAACCACTCCAGTTTCTTTGCCAAGAAAACCCCATGGACAGTACAGTCCAAGGGGTCACAAAGAGTTGGACAATAAGAAATATAGCTTGTTTGTTTGTATTGGTTTGCATGCTGTCTCTTCCATAAGATTGCGAGCTCCTTGAAAGCAGGGATTGCCTTTCACCTCTTTTTATATCCCAGTACTTAGCATAGTGCCTGGCATGTGGTAAACACATAATATAATATTTATTGACTGACTGACTCTTGTTGCCTTAGAGGCAGCTATTGGATAGAGCAGTGGGTCTAGAGTCAGGAAGACTTGAGTTCAGATTGACCTCAGATGTTTAACTGGCTGTGGAACTCGGGATAAATCACTTAACCTCTGTTTCTTCAGTTGTAAAATGGGGATGATAATAGCACTTCCCTCTCTGAGAACTTGATAAGTTCTGGTTTCCTTTCTCTTCTCATATTTTTCTTCTCTCTGAGTTTTTATGACATTGTTTTCATTTGGTTCTCTTCCTGCCTGACTAGCCATTTGTCCATTTCCTTCAGACCTTTATCCATAGCTATCTTTTGAACTGTGTATATACCCCCCAGTGCTTTGTTCTGAGTCTTCTCGATTTCTCGATTCTCCCTAGCATCTTTATGCAAATGATTCCTCTATTAATCCAGTCTTAGTCTCTCCCTCTCTCTCTCTCTCTCTCTCTCTCTCTCTCTCTCTCTCTCTCTAACACCAACTGTTTATGGGATATTTCAAAGCGGATGTTATAAAGATATCTTAAACTTAATATACAAAACAGAACTCCTTGTCTTTCCCACAAAATCCATCCATCCTTGAAACCTGTCTCTTTCTGTTGAGGGCCATCACCATCCTTGCAATCACTCAAATTTATAAATCCTGGATTTGTCTTCAATTCACCATTCTTCTTCATCCCATATATCCAGTAAGTTGTTATATCTTTTACGTTCTCTCTCTACAATTATCTCTGGCATCTTTTTCTCATTGGGCATTACTCCCCTTCAAGCATTTATAGTACAGTCAGCTGGCCTTCTTACTTATCATACAAGACACTCCACCTTCCATCAACATGGAGTAATCTCCATGCTTGGAACCGATTTCTCTTTTGCCTTTTAGAATCTCTAGTTTCCTTCAAAGCTTGGCTCAAATACAATCTTTTATACTCTGCTTTTCCTGATCCTCCCAGTTTCTAGTGTCACCTTCCTCTAAAGTAAATACAATTATCTTGTGTTTGTTTTATATATATTTCACATATACTTGTTTATGTTTTACCCAAACGTATGTTATCTTTTTGAGGAAAAGTTATGTTTAATATCGTCTTTCTGGAATGTTTATTCTTCTACAAATTCTAGGATACCCCTCAGTTTTCAAATGCTTATTACATTTGTATCCTTACAGCTTAGCACAATGCCCGGTTCCTTCTAAATGCCTAATAAAGGATTTATTAATTGACTGACTGATCGATTTACTTCTCTGTTTTAGGGCTTTTTCAAAAATCAGCTACGTGTTCGTAAACAACATATTGCTGGGTTTTGCTTTCTGATCCACTTTTCTTAGTTAATGGATGATTTCATCCTATTCACAATTCATGGTCATGGTTGTTAGGTTTGTTTTTTACTTTCGCATAGGCTGTTACAACGTTTCTTCTCTTTTCCCCATCCCTGTCTTTTATGGAAAAAATACACTGGAGAAAGAAAAGGAATGAATTGAGTCCATGGTTGGGATTCATTTGATGAAAAATACTCTTCTATTCTCTCTTCAGTCCACCCATCCCTAGATCTCTGAGTCTTTTCCTTCCTTTTTCAAGTCAGTCATAGAGTGCTTAGGTAGTGTTTTCTACACTTGTATTGGCTTTAAGATATCACACAATTTCCTAGATTAGAAATATTCTCATTCAAAGTGGGAACTTATTTTTAACATAAAAGCTGAGTTTGCTTCTTCATTATTCTCTATTTGGTTCTATTCTGATATAAAAAAAGTGCCAGTATTCTTTGTTCAGAAGAATGGAGAAAAATTTACTTATTCTTATAGCTACCTTGTGAGTTTTTCTTTTGTAAACTGAGAAGCATTCATATCATATCACTTCTCATCTTTTCCAGGAACACGTTTTTCACATTTTCATGAAATCATTACTGTAGTACATGATCGTAGGCAAGAATTAGGGGCTTAGGGGTTTTGGCTGGTTTTTTGGAGCTTCATCGAATTTATGGTATAGATGAAAATAAGCCAGTTAAAATGATGCAATGCAGTCCAGATCCCCACCCACTATATTTGTTTCATATGCTGGCACTTAACAAATATTTCTTGACTGCCCATTTCACATGGCATAGGAGTTCAAAGGGTAGTTATACAATAGATAAACAGTAGACCTTCTGTATCTTGCTATCATATCTCCAGATTTCCACTCTGGATAGGTGCATTCAAACACATCAAAACCTTAGGTCATTGTAAAAAGATGTTCCAGATTCCCTTTTTAAATTATATAGTAAATTTTTAAAGGGTATATGCTCTTTTCTGATTACTTTGTTGCTTGGGAATATAGGTTAAGATAACATTTTGGAAGAAAAATAGGCTCCACATTGACCAAATGAGGTGTTTTGCTTAAAATGTTGGGCACATAGTTGTAGACAAATATATATTGAAATGAAGTATTTTCAAAGTAAATGAGTGAATGAAACTGTTTTTGCCAGGGCTGAGGAGTACTATTTTTTCACTTTGACCTTCTTTCCCACCATCAAAATAAACATAAACACAAACAAACCAAAAAAAAAAAACCCCAACCATATAACTCCCAAAGGCAAAACACAACCAACCATTTAAGATATTGAAACAGTGGCCCAGGTAGTTGTAATTTAAGGGATTAGCAAACTAAAGGACTCATTTAGGCATTCCATTGGAGACAGCTTTTCTGATCCTTTTTTTGAGGGAAAAAAATAGAATAATATAATCCTGGGTGTCCTGAAAGCCTTAGTGCAGATTTAAGCTTTAATAAGTTAAAAGTGCATTGACATTTGAAGCACCCTGTATATTAAAATTTAATTATTAATGACATTAATATTATAATTAATCAGATAATTACATATGTAGTTTTTTATATACACATCTGTAAAATCATTTGTTGTTGTTCATTTGTTCCGTTATGTTTGACTCTGCTTTGTCCATGAAATTTTCTTGGCAAAGATACTTGAGTGGTTTGCCATTTCTTTCTCCAGTGTGTTCCCATTTTACAGATGAAGAACTGAGTCATAGAGGGGTTAAGTGACTTTCCCATAACTAGTAAGTATCTGAGGCCCAAATTGGAACTTAGATTTAACCTGCTGTACCACTTAGCTGCCCATCTATTATTGTAATCTCTGTAAAAAAAAATTTCATGTAAAAATAATTTTAACATTCATTTTTTAAAATTGTGATTTTCGAATTCTCTCCCTATATCCCTAACCACCGCTCCCCATCCTGCACTCCCACCTCACCTCCCATTGAGAAGGCAGGCAATTTGATATAGGTTATACATGTGCAGTCATACAAAACATTTCCATATTAGTCACATTGTGAAAGAAAACACAGGCAAATCAGAAAAATACAGAAAGTTTTAAAAAAGTATGCTTTAATCTGCATTCAGACTCCATTAGTTCTTTCTCTAGAGTTGGATAGCATTTTTCATTATAAGGCCTTTGGAATTGTCTTGGATCATTATATTGCTGAGAATAGCTAAGTCATTTATAGTTGATAATTGTTTGCAAGTTTGCAATGTTCTCCTGGTTCTGCTCATTTCACATTGCATCAGTTCATGTAAGTCTTCTTGGGTTTTTCTGAAACCATCCTGCTCTTCATTTCTTACAGCACAATATTACATCATAATCACATGCCACAGCTTGTTCAGCCTTTCCCTAATTGATGGGCATCTTCTCAGTTTCCAATTCTTTGCCACCACAAAAAAGAGCTGCTATAAGTATTTTTGAACCTATAGGCCCCCTTTTTTTCTCTTCAGAATACAGACCTCGTAGTGGTATTGTTGGGTCAATAGTTCAAAATTGCTCTGCAGAATAGGACAAGTTCACGACTTCACCAGCAGTGCATTAGTTTCCCAGTTTTCCACGTTCCCTCTAAGATTTGTCATTTTCCTTTTCTGTCATATTAACCAATCTGATAGGTGTGAGATGGTATCTCAGAGTTCTTTTAATTTGTATTTCTCTATTCAGTAGTGATTCAGAGCATTTTTTTTCATATTTCTAATTCTGAAAACTGCTTCTTCATATCCTTTGACCCTTTATCAACTGGAGAATAACTTATAATCTTATGAAGCTGACCTGATTATATATTTGTAAAATGAGGCCTTTATCATTGAAAATTGCTGCAAAAAAATTTCTCCCACTTTTCTGCTTCCTTTCTAATCTTGGCTGCATTGGTTTTGTTCGTGTAAAATCTTTTTAATTTAATGTAATCAAAATTATCCATTTTATGTCCTGTAATGCTCTCTGTCATAAATTCTTCTCTTATCCATAGATCTAACAGGTAAACTATTCTGTGCTGTCCTAATTTGCTTATGTCATTATCCTTTGTGTTTAAATCATGTAACCATTTTGACTTTATCTTGGTATACAATGTGAGATGTTGGTATAATGGTCTCTCAATAGCAAATCTAATGGGCTTTCTCAGTCCTCAGCCTGTGACCACTATGCAGCAGTGTTGACCACTTTCTTCTCCTTGATAATTTTTCATGACACTATTCTCTCTTGATTTTCTTCTGCTTCTCATCAGTCTCCTTTGCTGGATCTTCATTCAGGTCATGCCCACTAACCATGGAGGCTCCTCCCTGGGCCCTTTTCTCATCTCCTTCTATACTATTTCACTTGGTGAACTCATCAGCTCCCATAGATTCATTTGTCATTTCTAGGCATATGACTTGTATATCTACTTATCCGGCCCTCACCTCTCAGTTTAACCACCGCTCTCACATCTGCAGTTGATTATTGGGAATCTTGAACTGGATATCTCAGAGGCTGAACTTATCATATCCCAAAGTGAACTCATTTTCTAACTTTCATATGACTTTGGAGGATACTAGCATCCTCCTAGTTACCCAGGCTTACAACCTAGGTCTAGTCTTCAGCTTCTCCCTCTTTTATTCCCTGCATATCCAATTAGTAACCAAGTCCTGTTCATTCTACCTTTGTGTTATCTTTCATATGTGTTGTTGTTGTTGAGTTGTATCTGACTCTTTGTGACCCCATGTGGGGTCTTCTTGGCAAAAATACTAGAATGGTTTGCCATTTCCTTCTCCGGCTCATTTTAGAGATGAAGAAACTAAGGCAAACAGGGTTAAGTGATTTGCCCAGGGTCACACAGTTAGTAAGCATCTGAGGTCAGACTTGAACTCAGGAAGATGAGTCTTCCTGACCCTAGGCCCAGAGCTCTATCCGCTGTGACACCTACCTGTTATCTTTCTCATATGTCCTCCTTTCTCCTCATGCACTACCACTACCCTGGCACATCCAACGTCACCCCATGCCTCGATTGCTGCAGTAACCTTCTGGTTGTTCTCCTCGCCACAAATCTATCCTCATTCCAGTCTGTCTTCCACTAAGGCTCTCAAAATGATCTTGCTAAAGTACAGTTCTGACCATGTCACTCCCCATTCAATCAACAACTTTATCAGCTTTGGTGTTTCCTGATCACCTCCAGGATCAGATATAAAATCCTCTGTTTGGCATTCAAATCCTTTCATAGCTTGACCCCTCCCAACTTTACAGACTTTTTTATACCTTACTTCCCCTAACTTCACCCCTCCTCCCCAAGAATTTTGCAATCCAATGATGACATCCTGTTGTTGCTAGAACAGGACACTCTATCTCCTAACTCAGTTCATTTTCACAAACTTCCAGCCATGTCTGGAATTCTTCCCCTAACTCTCTCTACTGGCCTCCCTGGCTTTTAAGTGCCAGATAAAATCTCATGTTCTATAAGAAGTCTTTCTCAGTCTTCTTTGATACTAATGCCTTCTCCCTGTTGAGTATCTCCAAAAATTTATCCTATGTACAGCTTACTTGTTTGCATATTGCCTCTCCCCTTAGACTGTGAGCTTTTTGAGAGTGGATACAGCACTTAGCACTGTGCCTGGCATACACTAGGTGCTTAATAAATGCTTCTTGACTAATAACTGGATATCATCTGTAAGCAATTCCTTGATCATTAGAAAACAAAAAAGGGCGAACATTATGAAGTAGAACCTATTTGATTTTGGAGTAGCCAATTTAATCTTTAGTTTTCAATTATTTCTTTCTAACATCTGTAGTCTTTATTAATAGATAATTCCCCCAAAAGATATAAGACAGTTCTGAGTTGGGAAGAGATCAAAATTAATGGCATCCAGGAGTAATATAGAGATTGAAAAATTAGCATTTTTTTTGGTTAGGATTGATAATGGTATCATATATTTTTTAAGTCTAAAAGGAGAAATAGGTCATAGATAAGGCAGTTTAACATAACTAATTATCCAAAGAACATGTATTTGTTTGTTAACACGAACAGTAAATATCTTAACAATAGTAAAAATAAGAATTCAAATTAGACCACAAAAGTTATGAGTATATTGGCCCCAGCTTTGTTAGTTATAGTTTATATTTTTTTAAAAAAAAACTTTTGATTTTAAAAAATCTTTTATATAATTGCCATTAGAGGTTTAAAGCACATAAAAATACTCCTAAGATAGGAAATGTTTCCTAAAATATTTTAATATCAACTTCTAATAAACTATTTTTTACAAGAATTATTAAGGATATAGTGTTACATCTACCTCTCATTTAAATTTAAAATATAAAAAAAAATTAACCAGATGTTGTCTTCAGATGGTGAAATATAAGTATAAAAATCCTTCACAAAATCCAGTCAAAATATAAGTGGTTAATTTGAAACAATTCTTGTATGTTCCCCTGAAAAATTTCTACTGCTTGCCTTCAAAGAAATGAGTGAATGAATATATTGTGTGTAACCACACACTACCAAATAATACTTTATTCATTTTCCAGCTATTGTTTCTTTTAATAACATTGAGTGTCAGTTGAATCATCTAATTTGAGATACGATTACTCAGATGTGAATAGTTACACATTTGGATGTTTCGTATGTACGTTCCATTCCTTGTACATAATAGGAACAAATTAGGAAACACTTTCCTGCAAGCCCATAAAGTAACTTAACAAGATTGGAATAGCCAAAATCCAGTAAGTGGATTCTTAGGACATGGTATAGTATCTGAATTTATTAGAAATATTCTATCACTCTATGCTAATGGTAGAAAATAATTTCTTTACCCTTTTGGTTTTGAATTCAATGAGTTTTTCAGCCTACAAAATAAATAAATAGGTGCTACATGGGAAATGGAAAAAGATTTCTTTTATTAAAGGTGGTAAGGAATAGGATTGATGTGTATTTAGGTGTTTCATTGGCCCACTTAATGTGCTATTAAATAAAACTCTCTGGTTACTTTTGTTTCCATTGTTTAGTTTGACCCTTTAAACAATTTTTTCAGCCTCTTAAGACTGAAACTAATTTTCTATTATTTTCCCCTTCTTCTTCCTCTCCTCAACTTTTTATTGAATTACTATGCTTCTCTCCTTGTTGCCAAGGCAATTAAATATATATATTTATATCTACTTTATATTTAATATGATACATACACACGTGTGTATATGCACATGTATAAATACATATACACACACACATATATATATATACACATACATATTTAAATATGCTTTTCAAGTCTGGTGGAACCAATCATTCAAAGTAATTTAGCATCCGATCTGGATACTAGTTTAAATCCAAGTTGTTCTAAAGAATTTGTAACGAATTTTTCTTTCAGAAGGGCCCTAATCTTCACGTTACTTTTGGTAAATCAACCCTGACTCTAAACACTCTTAAATAATTTATTTAGATAGAGGGACCATAAAAACTTCTTTCAGTTAGTTTTCCTCTTCTTGACTGTCTGGATGTTATGCATTTAATTCAGGGATCATTTTGCTAAAGGAGTGTGAGTATCAGCTTTGTGTGAAAAGCCTTCATGGCTCACCTTTGTAACCACTTTGCTATGGGTCTTCCACAGAATCCTGGCGCATCACAGAAGCTGGAAGTTCTGATGTTCCATTGAAATCACAATGGAACGTCGTGACTTAATCTGGTAAGGGCAGCACTGAATGTGCTTCTGATTTAAGTACCTGGAAACAGTGAAGCTGGCAAGAAATATGTCGTTTCAGAGTTGGTCTCAGCTTTTCCCCAGCTGTTGGGTTCTTCTTCCATATTGATCATTTGGTTTAAGATTTTTTTCTTCTGAACCTATGTTTATTGATTGCAATTTTTAAAAGGGCATTTAATCGTCATCATCACGTAAGTTAATTTTTCCTTTCAAATGATCCGTTTTAATGAATTACTTCAAGATGCAGTAATTTGTGTTTCTGCAATTGATTGCCATTGGTGAAAGCCAAATTATTCAGCATCAGGGAACTCTAGAGGCCAAATAGCTGATTTGGTTAAGTCAGTCTGTTTCTTCAAAAGCTGGTTTCTTTTTCAAATATTGTTTAGTCCTACAAAACTGATTATATTTACTAAGGTAGTGTGGGGAATTTCTTACCACGTAGTATTATTTAGAATCAGTTATGTGTCTGAAATCATATATCTAGTTGAGATTGTAGTTATATTAAATGTTTAAAAAAACCACCCCTCAATAAAGGGGGAAAAAAAGGTGAGATTTAAAATGCATACACATTAAGAAACGTAAAGCATTGAATCTCACTGATACTATATATAGCTTTATATTCTTAGACTGAAATTATTTTGTTTTCAAAACATTTGCTTTAGAGAATAGTACTAGCTAGGATAAACTATATTTTAAAACAAATGTCTTCAATTAAACTTTTAATGACAGTTACTTAAATTGATCCTTAGAATAAAATATTTCTCAAATCCAAATGAATGTTTTCCCTATTGATACTTAACTGTATATTTATCATACTCTTAGAATAAGTAGAATTTTCCTCTGCAAACAGTTCACTTTGAGTTAGAATAAACATAGGCAAATCTCAATCCAAAGCTTAAGGAATTAACTTTTTCTGGCTAATTGAATTGCCTAATTAAATCAGAGTTGACCTGAAAACTACTTTTGTTTCAACCTTTTAAGGAACGTTTCTAAAATGTCTGAGTCTACTTTTCTGTCTTTGTTGTATATAATCTTGTAGGTCTCTGGTGACTGAGGATTTTGTAAGGCTTTGGTGTCATCATTCGAGATAGTGTAGAATATTTGAATAAGTGACAATAGTATATGCCTTGGAGTTTATTGTTTGTGTTTGTTTTTTTTTTTAAAGCTAAACCCCATCTGTCAGCTGGGGAATTAATTGTCTCTCTTGAGTTTAATACCTGCTTCTTTCTCTTGAAAGTAGAAAGTCAAGAATTTACATTAATTTAGGTTTCTCTATAGTTGGGTTCCAGTTAATGCTTACTATACTATTTCAGCTGACTTGCCTATGGATGCTTCAGAAATAAATATTGAAAAGTTGAATCAAAGTCTTACTTGCTAATGTACAAGGTGGACTACGTATGTATTATGGGATTTGGAGAAAATTGAATTTGTTGTAGACATTTGAGTGTATTAGAAACACATATTGCATGAATATAGAAATCTAATGAAGATATAGTTTCTAATATATTCACTAAAAAGCTAGACTAGCATTTGGGTGCCTGCTTTGATTTATTAGAAAAAGCCGTATATATTTTCTAATGACTAAAAACTATGTAAATGCAATAAGATATAAAAAAATTAATTAAAATTCTTTTTAAAAGGATTAGGATTTAAGACATATTAAGGTTGGCTGGTTCAGTAAGTTGTTTAGGAAGGCAGGAGTTTGTTTTTGTCATTGAAATTAAACATCAAAGTATTCTATGTTGCATATCACAAGTGTGAGAAGTCATATTTATTCCAAATATAGCATAAAGCAAAGATTGAAAGAATAAGTGTCATTTTGAAATCAAATGTCAGTTGCATAGAGATTAGTCAAATATGTGAATGAAAGAACCATTTGCGAAGTGAGTACATATGAAAAGAAAATTATATTTGTACCTTAGTTGAGAGCTTTTAGCCCATCTATGCAAGAAGAAATGAAAATGAAGAATAAATATACAGGAATGGAATTTTAAGACATCTTGGCTTTTCTCTCATTGAATAGTTCAGTCAACCAATAAAAGGGAGCAAGCATTTATCAAGTGCCTGCTATGTGCCAGACAATGTTTTGAGCGCTGGGGATACAAAGATAAACAAAAAACAGTTCTTGCTTTCAAGGAACTCAGCCTAATGGGGGAGAAAACATGTAAGCAACAATGTACAGACAAAGTATATACAGGGAAAATTTGAGATAATCTCAGAGGGATAATTGCACTAATATTAAGGAAGACTAGGAAAAGATTCCTGCAGAAGGAGGGATTTTAGCTGAAATGTAAAGGAAACCAGAAACCATGTGGTAGAAATGAGGAGGAAGAGAATTCCAGGCATGGGGGACAGCCAGTGAAAATGCTGAGTTGGAAGAATGGAGTGTCTTGTGCGAGTCTCAGCAAAGAGGCTAGTGTCATTAGATTGCTGAATATAGCGATCCTGTGTAAGACTGAGAAGGTAGGAAGAGAGCAGATTATCTTTACAAGCCAAACAGGATTTTATATTTGATCCTGGAGATGATAGAGAAGCACTAGAGTTGATTGAATGAGGAGGCACATGGTTGGATTTGTGCTTTAGAAAGATAGTTGAGTGGAGGATGGATACATTGTAGTGGGAAGAGACTTGAAACAAGAAGACCTTGGTCTACTTGCAATAATAATAATACTTGCAATAAGCTACTGCAATAGTCTGGGAATGATCAGGTGAGGGTCAGCATCAGAGTGGGGGCAGTGTCAGGAGGAATGAAGGGAGTGTATGTGAGGGATATTAACAAACATGGAAAAGACAGACCCTTGTGACTGATTGGATATAAAGGGTTAGAAAGAGTAAGAAGTTATAACACCTAAGTTAGGAGTCAGGGTGACTAGGAGGATCATGGCACCCTTGATAGTAAAAGGGAATTTAAGAAGAGGGCACAGCTTGAGGGGGAAGGATGAGTTCAGTTTTGAACTTACTGAGTTTAATATGTCAACAGCCCCTCTAGTTAAGACATTTAATGGCCTGTAAGAGATAAGAGACTAGAGGTCTGGAGAGAGGTTAGGGCTTGAATAGGTATCATTAGCATATAGATTAACAGTTGAATCCATGGGAGCTGGATTTAGTAAGGGTTTTCAGAGTGCGCAATAGTCTTTTAAATGACCATATGTAAATAAATTAAAAATAAGATTTAAGTTTTTTACTGACCAAATCCATGTGCATGCACCTGTATCATTGTATGCATATTGTATCGTACTTTCCAGGGAAAAATACCAAGAAAATGGGAAAGCAGTTGCTTTGTTACTTGCAGTAGTAACAGACAGTTCCTAAGTGCTAGGCACCCGAAACACCTGCATTTTTCAATGCCGAGCTCCTAGAAAATGAAGACACCCAAAATGAGCTTTGAGACTATATTAGGAACGTGTGTACCAAAAACATTTGACTCTCCCATTTGTTTTGTTATGTCATTAGTTTGTAGCCTATCGCTATGCATGGTGTAATAATTCAAATATCGGTTGATCAACATTGAGAATGGCCACTGGGTCTGCTTTGAAATGGATGAAGCAGATATCAAGAAGTCATCAAAGCATTACAATGTTTCCATCGTACAGTTTTGCAATATCCTTCAAAAGACATGTTTATAAACATTGATATATTATTTAGACATTTATTTAGTGCTAATTCTATGGAAAAACCTAGGACTAGATGTTTTGAGAGCTAAAGAGAACAGTGGCTCAGTTGGAACCTGCTTGGAGCTTAAGAGTCTAATATGGAAGATAAAAAATCTACACAAATGTCAGAGTAGAATGTGAAAGTACAATAAGAGGTATGTGATGTCCTGTGGGAGTCTTTCAGTAGTGATTCTGTTGCATTTAACTGGACAGATCAGGGGCGATTGTATGGAGGAGATGGCCTTTAAGCTGGGCTTTCGAGGATGAGTGGAAATTGCATAGATAGAGTTAAAGGGGATTTGTCCATTCAGGCAGAGGCAACATTGTGAGTAGAGGTATAGGGGTGAGGAAATACTAATATTTGGGGAATGGGAAAAGTGAGTAATGGTATTTTAGACTCAGAAGTTAAAAATGGAGCCATATTGAGAAAAAGACCTTGAATCTAGGTGAAGGAATCTTAAATTTATTTAGTGGTATAGACAATGACAAGTCACCACTGAAGATAATCACGCCATTGTAACCATGCTTTCAAAAGTCAGCTGTCAGTGTCAACAACTATAGAAACATAGTTATGTCTTACAGAGAAAGACTAACAAATGGAGTTACATACACCTCAGGCGTGATCACAGGATTGAGCGTACTGTGGAGTCCATGCAATATACAATTTGACAAGCAGAAAAGCTACCTGAAAGAAACAGAATCAAGATATTTGTGTTTGTTGAAAATCTGAGGTGTTTGGGAGCTGATTAGATGTGGGGGTTGAGAGAAAGGCAGAAATCAAAGGTGACCTTTAGACTGAGAAAATGGCATCATGGTGCCATCATGGTGGCATCATGGTGGCATGGTGGCATCATGAAGAGAAATAAGGAAATCAAAAGAAAAGCACATTTGGGGCTAAGGACTCTTTCATCTCTTAGAGTATAAGGTGCTGGCAAAACGACACTGGAGATAACCAACAAATTACTAAAAATGTGGTACTTGAACTATCAGGAAGATCTGAGTTTGAGTCATGCCTCGTATGCTAGCTTTGTGACCTTGGAAAATTTCCCTTGAGACTCTTTGAGCTTCATTTTGCTCCACTGTAAAATAAAAGGGTTGAAATCATGGACCACCAAGGGCCCTTCCAGCCCTGTGATCCTATGAACCACAGATTTGGGAGTCATACACTTTGAGAAGTTGAAGCAGTGAGTGTGCGTTAGATGACCTAGGGAGAGAGAAAGAGAAAGAGAAAGAGGGCCAAGGATGAAAAGGAAGACAATATTTAGGATTCAGGAGGAAGGAGAACCAGGGAGGACCGGAGAAGTAATTAGGAAGAGAGAGGCAGGAAGGAGGACAGTGACGGATGCTATAAATCCTGTGGGCAAATCAAGGGTGAAGAGTTCAGGAGGGATGGAATGGGTAGTCAGCAGTGTCAAAAGCAGCAAACTATTTGTTGAATTAATGAACAATGGAGGATAAGAAAAGGTCAATGCATCTATTGGAAGAAGCTTGAAAAACAAAAACAAAAAAAAAAAAATAGAAGCTTGGCCAAAGTCAGTGAAACTGGAGGGCTGTGCAGAACTTCCCTAAATAAGAGATTCTTTTTTTTTCTTTCTTCCTGCCCTGAATTACTCTTCTATTTCACATATGGAAGAATAAAGGTGATTTTGTCATTATTGGAGGGAAGGAGGGCGTATTGTCAAGATGTCCATCTGTCAGTCATCTGCCACCAACTATGCTAGAGGAGGGCCTTCCCGATGAATATAGTAAACCTGGCAAGTTTGGGTGCCTCTATAAATATTAAAAGATTTGCTACATAGTTGAAGATCTCCAAGTATTTCAACATTTTACTGATGATCTTAATGCTTCAGAAGTTTCTTCTACTGAATGGCAGTCAGCTCTCTATACTCAAGAGAAACCTGATAGTCCTTTTTACAGTTAGGTGGAAAGAGGCCCATATTTGGAGTCAGAGAATCTGGTCTTTAAACCCAGCTTGTGTCATCTTTGGAAAGTCATCTAACCCCATCAGAGCCTTGATTTACTTATCTGTAAAATGGGTGGTTTAAATTAGCTGATCAGTGAGGTTTCTTCAGGGGCTAAATCTGTGAATGGATCAGAATCTATATGTTATTTCTAGAAATATTTATTTGCATGCCCCCCCCAAACCTATATAAAGACTAATTTTGGTCAGTTAATGAAGCAGATTCTCACTGGATCTCTTCTCTGAAAATTTCAATCATTGTTTAAACTTCCCTTATTAGTATGATCAAGATTCTTCAAAATTATGAATTTTCTACCTTTTTTTATAGACTACTTCACTGAACTTTAGCAAAAGCAAGCTTCCAGGGCTGCTTAATTTACAAGCAAGAAATCTAGAGATTGGGAAGAACCTCAGATACTCTAATAATGTCTATTTGCCTCTCTAATTTTGGGGGGATGAGAGTGGCATTAAAAATTATTACCTCTAATTAATTTAATAACTACTTCCTGTCCCACGAAATAAATGAAAATGAGTGCTTCTAAACTTTTGGAACCCACTGTAAGAATTTCAAAGGAAGACTTTTTAAAAAAAAACAAAACAAAAGGTCAGCTTTCAGAATCTATTTAGCTTCCAAATGGGTCCATTGTTACCTAAGAAATAAATGCACATTTGAAAATTAGGTTAGGAAACAAGGCAATTAATTATTCTGTGGGCTCCAGTCGTGTTTTGTTGTTGTTGTTTGGGTATTTTATTTGTTTGTCTTTTATTATAACCTGTCAAGTCACCTGGCATTGTTCCAGTGTGGGTTGTTTTATCTACATTGTAAATTCAAATTTTAAAAAGCAGAAGATACTATATTTCAGGAGATGGAAAGAAAAGAATTGGTACTTGAAGCAGTGATGTCAGAGGTCAACAAGGCCCTAAATAGGAAGTGGCTTTTGTTGTGAATTTTTTTCCCCTGGCACTAGCTTTTTTCCTTTTTTTAAGTAGCAATTTATTTTTTTCTATTTACTATTTAAATGCAATTTAAATAGTATTTAATTTTTAACAATCTTTTTTAATAAAATTTTTAGTTCCAAATTTTCACCCTCCTCTCCTTACTTAAACAGTAAGCAATTTGATATCGGTTAATATGTGTGCAATCATACTGGTACTACTTTGCAAATTCTTTAGTAGCTGCTTGAATTTTTCAAATACTTTTCAAGCAAATAATTGAGAAAAAAATCTACATAGCGGTTTCTTACTTAAAACAGTAATAGCTAGTGTTTACATAGCACCTACTATGTCCCAGGTACTTTAGAATTATAATGTCATTTAATATTCACAACAACTCTGGAAGAGAGGTGAGATTATCATTCTCATTTTACAGTTGAAGAAACTGAGACAAAGAGAGGCAAACTAACTTATCCAGGGTCCCACAGCTAGTACTTAATTGTACTCAGGTCTTCCTAACTTTGCATTCTATCCACGGTGTCACTTGGCTGCTAGAATCGTCCTTCAGTCTGTATTCCTTAAATCTTCTGAAAATATGCTGTAAATATCTTGTGTGTACACAGTTGTTTGAGTGTCACGTCCCCCATGAGAATAGAGTACCTCTTTGAGCAGAGGGATCTTGTTTGCCTTTCTTTGTTATCTTTACCGCTGTGCTCAGTGCCTTGCACACAGTAGGCACTTATATTTCTAGATCTTTGCTATTTTCTCCCCAAGGGTAAGCCTCTTTACTGAGATTTTCATAAAGTTGCAAAGAGTCAAGTTTAGGTGTCATCTAAAAACAAAACAAAACAAAACCTTCTTAACAAAGCTCGGTGAAATTGGAAAGGACTGTTTCAGTTTACTATTTCCCTCCCCATCTCTCTCTCTCTGTCTCTCTCTCTCTTTCACACACGCACACACATGCACACTCACACACACACACACACACACAGATTCGCTCACTTATTCTTTGGAGGACTTTAAAGGTTAAATAAAAAGAGGTATGTTGCAAAGGAGGCTTCTTTTATTCAAGTATGGGTTGGGCTAAATGGCTTCTGAGGTCTGTCCAACACAAAAATGAGATATATTTTCTAAGAATGAGGGAGAGTGTTCCCTGCATCTAGGCACAGGATAATTAGCAAGAGAAACCAGTTTTTGCCATTTAACCCCTGCTCTTTTTCATCTATATTAAAGTGCCCAGCCTAGAGTCAGGAGGATTCATCTTACAGAGTTCAGAATCCCTCCTCAGACACTTAACGTGTGACCCTGGCCAAGTCACTTAACTCTGTCTGTTTCCTCAACTGGAAGGAAATGGCAAACCACTAGAGTATCTCTGCCAAGAAAACCCCAAATGCAGTCATGAAGAGCTGGACACAACTGAAAAATGACTGATCACATCATGGACACTGATCATAGACCCTTAAAGGTGAATAGACTGTTAAAAATGGAAAGGGACAATGGAGACTCATCTAGTCCAGTTTTATACTCAATAAGATTATAACTTAAAGTAAAATAAACGGTAAAGACTGGAACATGGGTCTCTCAATTTTTTAACAGTAATAATAGCTCATGTTTATGTAGAAAAAGATTTATAAAACTTTGTATGTATTATCTTATTTGAGTCTTACCACAATCCTAAGAATTTGATGCTTTACCATTTCACAGAGGGTCAAACCAAGTCTTAGGGAGGTTAAGTGACTTGCCATGGGTCACGTTGCCAATTAGAGTCAAAAGCAGAATTTGAATCCAGTTCTTTTGTGACACTCTTGCCACTATTACCAGTGCTCTAATTTTAATTCTTGGAAATCGTATGTTTATCTGAAAAAAGAAAAGTGACAACTAAAGAATAGAACTTTGTGTTACTTTTAAGCATTTTTGTGTAAAAATAGTTTGTGAATTTACTTGGAAGATTACTTGGAATTTGACTGGGGAGGTGTTGAATAGATGGTGTTGAGAATTCAGTTTCTTGTATTTAAGAGTCACTTAAAACTCTTTTGAGGCCACCTCTGGTCCCTTCCCTTCCCACCCCCCAAAGTAATTCACAAATATTATCAGCTTAGAGGGGAAGGGGAGACACCATCACCAATAAACCTTCTATTTGTACAGGGTTCTGTAGTTCATGAGAGACAGACTGATGTAGTAGTAGAAATGGTACTTGGCTGGAAATCAGGACACCTGGGTTTTAATCCAGTCTCTGACACTTAGCTTATGGGATCTTTCCATCCTCAGGCAGCTGACTGAAACTTTTAAGTTACAGGGTTTGTGATTGTCATTGTTGGAGGTACTTATCTACACCTAGGAATTCACAAAACCAAATATCTCCTCTGATGCTTAAAGTAATATCTAGCATTACCGCAATGCCTTACAAATATTTTATCCTTATAACAACCCCTTGAAAAAAGTTCTATTATCAGCTATCTCAACTGCAGTTGTGAAAAGCTCAGTAGCTTTTCTCAAACACAGCTGTGTCCGACACAGAATTTGAATTCTGGTCTTTGTGACTTCAAATTGAACACTATAAATTGGGTCACGTTGCTGCCTTATAATGTTACCAAGATGTATTATTTGAAGTTTACCCATGAAGAAGTTAAGGCTGAGAGAGATTAAGTGACTTCCCCATGGTAACATGCTTACTTAGTGGCAGGACTGATTTAGAATCATCTGAAACCTGTCTCTGTAGTTATATTTAATGGATCTCTTAACCAGTGAGCAGTTCTGTCTCTTCTTTCTTTTTCAGTAGTAAGGTCACATCTACTAATTTAAAAGTCCATTATGTAGAAATAATATCTTGGGCTGCCCTTCCTAATAAGGGGGAAATATTTCAGCTTGTTCTCACTTATGCATTATAGTTGTTGCATGCAAATGAGCGCCCTAAATTCTGTTTTTCCATTGGTTGGTATTACAATTATCAAGGCATATTGAAGTAGAAAAAAATTCAATCCCCCAAAGTAATAAAATAATACAAACCATTCCTTTCATGGTGCATCTTACCCTTTCTTTATGTTTTTTTTTTTAATTCTCTCGCACAACCTTTATAAGAAGTTAGTTAAATGAATTTTCAGACCACACAATTTTGGCATACTCATTTAAGCAGCTCTATATTAAAATACCTCCTGAATTCCCATTTCATTACTTCTAACTGATTCCATGGAACTTGAATATTTCATAGAAATCTACATTGATTCCATAGATCTAGGTATTTGTCAGGTCTTTACATCGGAAGCAGCATGGTATGATAGAGAGTGAGCTGACCTAGAATCAATGAAGACTTGCATTCTAGTTCAGCCTATGACACATAGTGGTTGTGTAACTGAACAATTCACTTAAATCTCTCAGGGCTATAGGTAATTCGATAAAATAGTAATAGCTGATTTTTATATAGTGCCTGCTATGTGCCTGGTCCTTTCCAAATATTATCTCACTAAATTTTCACAACCACAGCGCTGGGATGTAGATGCTATTATTAGCCTCATTTTACAGGAATGTTTCAGAGAAATCTGAGGCAAACAGAGGTTAAGAGACTCGTCTAAGATCACACAGTAAGGGTCCAGGGCTGGATTTGAACTCAGGTCTTCCTTGAATTCCAAGCCCAGGTCTCAATCCACTGAGATACCTCGGTGCATAACCAGAAGTTGTAGAGAAGGTGCTGTACTGCATTGGTGGAGGAAATTTCCTCTTCTTGGTGGCTCTAGTGAGTTATCAAACATAAGTCTCAAGAGCCTGGCATTTAATAAATGCTTGTTACCCTTACCTAATAGGGCAGCTGGGTGGCACAGTGCATAGAGCGCTGGACTTGGAATCAGGAAGATTCATCTTCATGAGCTCAAATCCAGCCTCAGGTACTAGCCGTGTCACCCTAAGCAAGTCACTTAATCCTATTTGCCTCAGTTTCCTCATGTGTAAAATAAGTTGGAGAAGGACAGAGCAAACTACTTCAGTATCTCTGCCAAGAAAACCAAAACCCCAAAGTGGGGTCATAAAAAGTCAGACACTATTGAAATCACCCAACTACAATAAAACCTTGCTACGTTGTAGAGAAGGTGCTGACCTGAATTAATGTAGGGAGTTTTTTCTTCCTCACTGGGGAGTTGCCAATACTTATGAATGACAGGGGTCCAGCCAGTATCCATAAAACAGAGAAGCTGATTTTTTTTTTCCAAGTTTGGGCATTTCAAAGAATCCTTCATTTACATTTTTATTGGTACAATTGTAGCCAGAAATTTGGAATTAGCTCCATAATAATTAATCAGCTTACCTAATGAGTGGTTCACTAATTAGTAGGGAAAAGGTTCTGAGTACTTGGAGTCTTTTCAGAACACATATAGTATCTACCACTTTCTGAAGGTGTTCTACTCACCACCTTGGGGAATCGGTGGCTCTGCTTGGAGTCAGAGATAGTACTTTCTTGCAAAAAACTGAAAACGGCTCTGCTTTTATACTATGGAATTAAAGTAAATCACTAATTTTGTAAGAGAAAATGTGTTTAACTTCTTAAGGCCAGCGGATTAAGAACCGATACCTCCAAAATTGTTTAATCTAACTTAAACAACAAGCATATATAATTTGTAGATTGTTCTCATGCAGCAAAAACTGTATTTTTAACAAAATAAGCCATTAAGGGATTCCTGCTTAAAACTTGGATGTCTCATAGAAATCAACTTCTTTTGAGGAACTGCTCCTTTGGCCTAGGGATTTGTAGAATGTTAGAAGTAGAAAAGACTTGACTAAAGGTTCATGCATTTATTGGATTTATTAGCAAACAAAAGATATACAATTAGGTTGTAACACTTGAAAAAAATGATCATCAAAAGGTTTGTTTTAAACAACATTATCCAGCACAGACTATGTGTCATCAAATTTTACTAATCTGTTCCAACTTAGACAATACCTGCTGAGACTTGTGCTTCGCGCTTGCCTAGTCCTGTTGCTTGTTCCTTCTTCATAGATGCAATGCTGAGAAGTTAGCCTCCTTACACCAAGTCTAATGCTTTTCATTATACCATTTCCTCCTAATTTGTACAATGTAACTGGAATACAAAACGGAAATATCCCCGTAACATTGTACATATCATCGTATTTCTTAATGCTTTTATTCCAAACCTTCTGTCATAATTAAATGCAAGAAAACTAATATTGTTGAGTGAGATAATCGACACAGTTTGCTTTCTAACATGAAGTTGGAAATGTAGATGGAGCACTGGATCCAGAGTCAGGAAGATCTCATGGCAAATCCAGCTTTAGTCACTTACTGGCTGTGTGAGCCAGGGCAAACCATTTAAGCATCTCTGTGCCTCGGTGTCTTCAACTGGGTATACTAATAGTACCCACCTCCCAGAATTGTTGTGAGGGTAAAATGAAACTATTTGTAAAGTGCTTTGCAAACTTTAATGCCCTATATAAATAGTAGCATCATTATTGTTATTATAAAAGTTTAAATTATCAACCAAACATGTCCAAAGTATGTTTTGTAGCAGTATGTTTTAGACCTCTACCCTTAATATAAACTAAACCTTGCTACTCTCTAAAATTTGATTATCTTGGACACTAAACCAGTTTTACTTCATGGGCTCAGAAATATGTTTTTTCTGGTCTCTGATGACCTGTTCTCTTCCCTCCTACCTCCCCTGTCTGCCTTTTGCCTCTGCCCCTGCTAGTTAAGAGTGTCTATCCCCTGTTGCCCTCTCTCTTTGTCAACAAATCAACAAAGTATAGTACCTCATATTTCTAGGGTTTTTTAAACAAGGAAACATAAATTCAGAAGAAGCAGGATATTAATGATAATTAAAAAGACACTACCTAGCATATACTGGGTAGAATCTATTTCACTTGCCTCTTCCAAGCTGGAAGTTCCTAGCTTGAATCCTTAGGCTCCCCGAAGGCTTTGAACCTGTAGATTGTTCCTGTTTGACCCACAATGAGAATTCAGTTTCTTTCCTCAGAGTACCTACAATTATTTGACCCAGGCACATTTTTTGAACAGTGTACATTGATTGGTTGGTCAGTTCTTCAATTCCATGCTTAGTCTTAGTCAGTCAAGAAGTTTCCAAAGGCTTTTAATGCTTCATCTTTTACATTCTTACTTAAGTCCCATCTATTTCAAGTGATTTAAGTAGCGCCTCAGTTGCCCTTCATCTTGATTAAAGGGGCGAGAAGGAAGAGGAAGCTCCTATACATATACTCCTACCAAGTTTGCCAAATGTACTTTTAATATAACCATATACAATATTGAATTTTTATAAATGAGATATATTTCAAACCAAGATGAGATGGATTATTCCAGCTAGGTCTGTTTAGGAAATTTTTTTCTCTTTTTTTTTTTCAAGGGGTGGGAAGGCAGGGCAATTGAGGTTAAGTGACTTGGCCAAGGTCACACAGCTAGTAAGTGTGTCAGGCATCTGAGGCCGCATTTGAACTCAGGTCCTCCTGACTCCAGATGGGTGCTCTACTCATTGAGCCACCTAGCTACCCCTAGGAAACTTTTAAAATGTGGAATTATGCAACTCTTATTTCCTCTTCTGGTCACTCACAAACTGGAAAAACAAACTTTTCTCCTTTTTGAGTTCCATGATGATTTTGTGGTTAAGGGCAGGAGGGGGGGGGCAGACAGTTTTTTCATACACATAGAAAGCAAACTTTCAAAATGTTAATTGTTACCTGAATCTTTTATAAGTGACAAAGGTATTGTGCATCATACAGTGGGCAGATTAGCATAGTGGAAAGAATGCCCTACATATCTAGTGAAATGAACTGTGTTCAAATCCTTGCTCTGAGACTTCATAGCCATGTGACTTTGGGCAAGTTACTTAATTGGGAAAATGAGAGAATTAAGATAAATGATCTCCAAGGTCTCTTCAAGTTCCAGATCTGTGATCTAGTGACCCCATAAACATTCCCTTTATGTTTTTCATACGGCCACCCCGCAACCTACCCAGCCCCATAATGATCATTTCAGTTGTCTCTCATTACACCTTCCCTGGTTCCATTTGTTATGACGTGGCAACCGGAACTCAGTGCTGTCATTTAGCACAAGATGATCACTTTGTACAGGGCTGATACGTTTTCATTTTTGCTTCTAATACCGTTCTTCATGTTAACTGACATTTTTCTGGCTTTTTGACCAAAACCACACAATGGGATGTTGTCTTTGGAGAACAGTCTATAATGATATCTGGTTCCCTTTGGGGCTTGTAACCTCAAATGTTGTCTATAATGAAGTAGCTCTGAATGAGGCAGCCATGGTATACAGTAAAAGGAGTTCTAGACTTAGGAAGACCTGAATTCAAATTTTCCCTCAGGTACATACTGGGTAATTTTTCTCAGTTGCAAAATGAAGATGATAATAGCACCTGACTCACAGGATTGTTAAGAAGACCAACTGAAATAATGTATGTGAACTGTTTCCCAGGCTTTAAAGTATCATATTATGGTGGTCTAAAAGTATAGTTTACTTTACTTTCTCTAAACCTGATGCCAAGGGTTCTTTGTCTGAGGTTGAAGGACAAGGGGTCTGTGGATAAACTTGGGGGAGGTGGTGAGGGAGAGGGTCTGTGAACATGGATGGGAAAATATATACATCTTTAATTTCACTAACTTCTAACTAAATTTAGCATTTTATTCAATTATAAATTTAAAAAATTGTTCTGAGGAGGGGTCCATTGGTTTCACGAGACAGCCAAAGGAGGATCTATTAACACCAAAAAAAGATTAAGAACTCTTGCCTTATACTTTCCCAAGTTGTAGTATATTCAGTGACTTTGACCAGCATGCTGAATGAACCTTTCTTTTAAATTTATCAGCAATTTAATTCAGCAAACATTTAGCTGTCTTCAATGACAGATCATGGTTGGTCAACTAGGCATATTTCTTGATTGGCTCACCTTTCTGATATGTATTATAGTTTATAGAGTAGAGGAATGACTAATTGATGTATATGTCATTGCCAATTCTTCAAAAGTAAGTATAGTGATTTTTCAGTTATGGGATCGTGGGGGAATAAAGGTCCCTTTATAGGGGACTATTATTTCGGAAAACCTCCAAAACTTCATAAATCATAGATGTCATAGGTTTATGCATCTCCAGCAAGAATTGGATGTTAAAAAAGAAAAAGCTCCATTCAAATTTTGTTTCCGAAGGGCCAACTTTTACGTAAAGTTGTGTAGTCAGAGAAATGTGTTTTCTGTGTCCCTTGCTGTCTGTTTCTTTACCTTTCCGGGTATTTTCACATCAGTTCAAGGGTCTGATAATCTCCATACCTCATCAACTCATTCTCCAGCAAGACATTTACGCTGATTGACTGATAACATTTTAACATATACTTATTTTGATCTGTCATCTCAAACTTAAAATTCATTTTAAACCTCTTAACTCTAATTATGGAATGAGACTTTGATGTTAATGGAATTTTAGGCCTTGACAAGTAGATGGGGAGATTTCTTAGGGGGACCCTGAAATCACCCATGTCAGTCTGGTTTTTTTTAAAGGTAAAATTACAATTCCCCACTCATGCTTAACAATCATTTATTTTGTCTCTCTTCCATCTCTTCCCTTGTCCCATTAAAAAAGAGAAAAAAGAAAAAAAAGCTCTTGCACATAAAATATGCATAATCAAGGAAAACAAATTTCCATGTTGACCACATTTAGAATTGTGTATC
Organism: Phalanger gymnotis; assembly: GCA_028646595.1. NCBI lineage: Eukaryota > Metazoa > Chordata > Mammalia > Diprotodontia > Phalangeridae > Phalanger > Phalanger gymnotis. Next base: position 524,417,450 of record CM053622.1, read on the forward strand.
TGATTTTGTACTCTGAGTTCATCACCTCTTTGTTAGGAGCAGAGTAGAATTCTTCATATATAGTCCTCAGGACTCTTGGTTGATCGTTGCTGGTATCAGAGCTAAGTTTTTCAGTATTGTTATATTTCTGTGAATACAGACATGTATTTGTATGAAGTTTAATATTTTGGAAAAAAAATGATGCAGAGAGGAAACTTTAAAAGAAGGGGCAGTATTGAATTCACTAACCCTTTTAACTTGATTGTATACGTTCTTGCTATTAATTGTAGGAAAATTAAAAATTTGAAGATGTTAAAGAGAAAAATCTGTGTGATCTTATGTCTGGCATCATCTGGTTGAAGCATCTTTAGAATGTACTGTATTACCTCTCAAAAGTTCCTTTTTTATGACAGCTAATTATTGATTTATACCAGCAATTAATATTAATTATTGAAACATCTAAAAGACAACAATTACAAGGACATATACACCAGATGTATATATTTTATTTTCTAAAATGGAATTGCTAAAAACAAAAATTTAGGTAAGTTATAAAAACTTAGTCACTAGAGGGCAGGATAGACCTTTACTTTCTTGCTTGTAAAACAAGATGTAAAATATATGACTATGCAATCAGATAAGATTTTCTGTATATTCCAATTGTCTTTTTTTTTCTAGGAAATATGCACCAAAGGTATCTTTTTGTTATTGTTAGAAATATTATTGATTTCCTCCAGAAGGAAACTACTTTTTTATACAGGGAGATCATAAGGAATAGTTCTCTGGAGAAAACATGGGTGTTTACAAGAAGTAATGTATTAAAGCATGACTTGTACATGATGCACTGACATTAGATTGCTATATACAACCTTAGCAGAAAGAGAATTTGTGGAGCCAGTGAGTTTCCATTAGTTACTAAGAATTAAGACAAAGTGAAGCATATAGCATATCTCTATTTTTCTGGCTAAAAAAAAAAGTGAGTTGTTGAGACCTTGAAAACCTGAGGCAAACCAAACCTAATCCAAACTTAATAACTTTTTTTTTCCCGAGAGCATGTTAAGCAATTGGCAAATGGATGGTCAGAAATTCCTCTGTATGTTTTGTGTCCTTCCATTTGTTACCATGCTTTCTAAGAGGTTCTCTATAAAAGCAATTAAGTCTTGAATCTTTTATTGATCCATGGCAATGATGCAATGTAGTAGGAGAGCTTGCAGGACTATAGAATTAGGTTCTATGAGTTTGAATTCTGGTCCAGACACTTACAAGTACTGTGACTGTGAGCAAATTATAACCTCTCTCAGCCAAAGTTTCATTATCTTGAAAACTGAGAAAATAATGCTTGCATGACCAGCCACTGAGTTGTTTTGAGGAAAGGCTTCTCTCTGTAAATGTCATGATTGTGAGTTATTAGAAACGAAAGTTGAGGCAGTGGGGTGAGTGGTTTTAAGAGGTGATAATTTAAGATCAGCAAATTCTCTTTTTTGAAATACATCTTAATATTTTGAATATTTCTAACCATTTCTAATACATCTAACCATGATGTGAAAAATTACTACCACAAATTGTGTTTTATAAAATTTAAACTGGACCTCACATTGTGTATTCTTTCTTGTCTCTGGTTTATGTAGGAAGAGATTTATAGCTAAGAGGGACCATCAAACCCAGCCCCCCTCATTTTACAGACAGCAAAACTAAATTACAGAGATGTTAGCTGACTTGCCCAGGATCACAAAGTTAATTAGTATCTGAGGCACTTTCAGACTGCTCCTGCCCTTGAGGAGTTACATCCATGCAATGTGAAATCGACAGTTCCCTTACCTTAAGCCTCTTCTCAACCCGTTTATTGTGGATACTGGCCTTGCCATCAGCTTCTTTTATTCTCATCCCTTTCCCTCTGTCTTAATACAGACTTAGGAATGTTCAGAATACCAAAAACCATGTACAGGGAAACATGGAGCTCACAGCGAGATAGCCAGCTTTTAGTTGAGTGCAGATACTCCCAAAATGAAGGGGTTGTTGGGGAGGATCGACACGGGGCTGTCTGTTGGTGCTGTGTATGGAGTCAGGAGACACTCTGGGACCTCAAAGGGAATAGAAGCACCCTTTTCCAAACTGGTAAATTCTGGTGGGGTTTTTATAGTATTCTTATGCGGGTTCAGCAAGACCAGGCATCAGAGGAGGGGAGTGAAGAGCCTGAATTCAGATTCAGGCTGGTGCTGCTGACCCATGCTAGTAGGAGAAAGGAAAACTCTGAGGGAGTTGAAGACCTCTCCACAAAGTGGTAGTATGTATTCGCCACTCAATTTCCACCTGAAAATTTTGTACTCTGACTATGTATTCTGACTATTTTGAGTTAAATGTAACCTGCTTGATTTTTTAAAACTGGAAGTCTAAAATTTCCATTTCGGCCTTTCTTCTGAAGTCGTAGCAAGATCATGGAAGTGAACTAAGCCTTTATTAAATATAATTTTTTTTCTTTCCCTTTATATTTAAAATTTAGAGCCACATAGAAGAATATTATAGGCCCCACCAAAAAGGCACAGCAAGATAGAGTGTATCTATTTACATTACAAACTCAATAAAGAGCTAAATGATCAGAATATAATTTTATACTTTTGATTTTTAAAATTATGTATTGATCTGGGATCCTGTGGAGATATAGCTAAACTCCCTCTTCTTAACCCTCCACTCCCCACCAACATGAGTTGTTCTCACCCAGTTCATTTTCCAAAAAGAAATAGTTTGCCAGGTTTCAGTGAATGATCATGGCATTAATAGCACCTGCTATGTCAGGAACCATGTTAAGCACTTTACAAATATTATTTCATTTGACCCTCACAACAACCAATGAGATAATGTTTGTAAAAGTACCTGGCAAAACTTAATGTGCTATATAAATGCAAGTCGTTTATCTGTTCACTGCAATAAAGGGCAAAAGGAAATAAATGCTCATCAGACAGCCTTTGCAGATTTCTACCTTTCTTCTCTTTCCATTGTCGTAGGCAGCTGCCTGAGTAACCCCTGAAGCACCTGGACTTGGAGGGTCATTCTACAAAGGCCTTTTCTAAATGTTTTGCTGCTCAAGGTTCCAAAGTATCTACTTTTGGCCGTTGGTTTTTATGAATCTTACTTTGAAAAAAAATCCATTTAAAGACTAGTTATTTTTATGTTGGGACCCATGGGGTAGTAGTAGGAGTGCTGAATTTGAGGTAATGCTGGCCCTTCCGCTCACTGGCCTTGAAGCGGCATGGTAGCACAATGGATGGAGCCATGGGGCCAGGAGTCTGGGAGACCTGAGTTCATATATGGCGTTAGAAACTTGTTATATGGCACTGAGCAAGTCACTGTTGACATGAGGATCAAATAAGATAATATTAATAAAGCACCTGGAACATAAGAAGAACTTAGTAAATGCTTGTTTCCTGCCCCCGCCCCCCCAGCTGTGTGACCTTGGGCAAGTCACTTAATCTTTCTGGGCCTCAGTTTCCTCATCTGTAAAATGAGGAGTAGGACCAGGTGATCCTTTACAGTCTCTTTCAGTTCAGGATCTATGGTACTACATCAGTAGTTTTCACCTTGGAACCAACTTTGACTCCTCTCTGTTTCACTTTATATGTCCATTCTGTTTCTAAGTCTAGTTAATTTTACCTCCTTGTTTTGTATAGATATAGATGCCCATATATCTCTATATCTATCTGTCTATCTATCTTTCTATCTGTCTATCTGTCTATCTATCATCTATCTATCTGTCTGTCTGTCATATGTTAACTCCTTTCTATTCTACCCTTATTTAATCTAGGAGACTTGCTTTGACTATTATAATACAATCTTAACTTTCCACCTTCAGTCCATCTCCTGCCCGGTCAATTTTTCACGTTGTTGTCTGAGTAGTACATAAGTATGTCACTCTTCTGCTAAAAAATCTTCAATGGTTCCTTATGGCATATAAAATAAATTATTGGGTTCTAATAACCTTTGAAAAGACATATACAGTTTGCTTCCAAAATACCTAACTCCTTATAAAGCTTCCCTAGCTAAAATGGACTACTTGGATTTCTGTATTTTTGCCTTGTCCTATCCTGTCCTATCTGCCTGCTTTTGACCACACCACTGACCTATGTATAAACGGATTCTGTCATCCATGTGTATCTGCTGAAGTTCCTCCTATCAAGGCTCAGTTTCTACCATGAAGCCTCCCCTGGCCTACCTACCCAAGTGAAAATATCATCATCCTCATATTTCTTTTTCTTTTCCTTTTAAAAATTGTGAACTTTTAAAAAGAATATTTCATATACAAAGAAGAGAAAAAATTGTACGTAAAACCATGAATCTCTCCTACTTTTAGATTATTTATATTTTAAAGTATTAAATTTAATGCGATAGTGCCAACTCTACTCTGTTTTACTGTCTCCTCCTGAAATTATCTCTGTTCTCTTCTATATGTTTTGTTTCATTGACATTCTTTCTTTCTTTTCTCCTTTTTTGTGGTCCTCTCTAGAATTCTTCCTCCTCTTCTCCCCGCAACTCTTCTCTCCTCTTCCCCTCTAAATGTGCTTCCTTGTCAAAAATAAGTATCCTTAAGCAAAACCAATTCATTCACATATTGGTCAAAACATGTATTTTTAATTCTTCACCTACAATCCATCACTTCTCTGCAAGCTTCATCATCCATCTTCCAGAGTTAATTGGTCATTGCATTGATTAGTGATCTTAAGTCTTTCACGATTGTTTTCCTTTACGATGGTTTAATCCAAGGGTGAAGAACCTGTGGCCTGGAGGTCACATGGCCCTCTAGGTCCTCAAGTGGGACCCTTTGACTAAATCCAAACTCACTGTGCAGATTGTTCCCTGATACTGCTCACTTCACTTTGAACCCGTTCATTTAGGCCTTTTTTACATGTTTTTCTGAATCCATGCCTTTTTCTTTATTTCTTATGGCACATTAATATTCCATTACATTCCTGTATCATAATTTGTTTAACCATTCCACAATTGATGGCACCCACTTTGTTTCCAATTCTCTGATCAAACAAAGAAGACTGCTGTGAATATTTTTATAGCATAACAGTAATACCCACAGGATTTATGTAGCGCTTTAAGGTTTGCAAAGCATTTTATATGTGTTAATTCATTTGCTTTTGGAAAGAACCTCCAAAGCCTTCTCCTCTAACCCCCTTATCTTACAGATAAGGAAACTGAGATGCAGATTAAGTGCCTTGAACATGGTCACATAGAGGTAGTAATTGTTTCCCTCTGTATGGTCTAGTACTGGTCCCTTCTTAAATTCTCTTGTGGACCTTTGAGTGGACTTTAACATTGTTATGGTGCTCTCCTTGTAGCATAGTTATTTGTATATATTGAATGAATAAATGCATGTTGAAAGGGGGAAAACAGATTTTTCAATATAAACTTCTTGATTGGAAGATTTATCTTAAATTACCCACTTTTATAAAAATTACATTTGGAATGTTAAAAAATTACATTTTAGAGAGTAATGTTAAAACAGCTTTCCTTCCTCATTTCCTAATATAATACCTGCCATATAATAGGCTGGTAACCAAGGTGAATACTGGCAACATAATGGGAAAAGAGCTGTTTTAAACTTATTTATATAAAACATATTGTATTAGAAGTCCAAAACTAGAAGGAGATGGGTACTAGCATCATATCTCTAGGAAAACAGACTTACTTTCAGTTCCTCTGGAATGCAGGGAGGAAAACACTCTTTATGTTTATAAATTAGGAACAACCAAAGGAAATTACCTGACATAATAACTCTCGTGATATGAGGGCATAATGTAACGGCTCTTATGTTGTGTCTTTGATTAATGTAAAAGGCTTGACCTGTTAAGTAGTCTCATTAATATTTTCATTTATCCGTGATCAAAGTCTCTTTTGTAATATTAATTTCGTTAGTATGTTATTAATCTAGTTTAAGACATGTTTCAGAAAAAAATCTCCACCATTCTTGATTCAGTGGAGTGTTCATATTTAGTGTCCTTAGAGTCTGAAACGGAGAGCCTCATAAGCCTCATAAAGTCTAATTTATAGCAAGCACAAAGAATTATTATTTTAATAAATAAATTTTTACATTTCATCTGGCTCTGTAGAGGATGAAAAAGATGAGTTAACATATAAACATGACATAAACTTTTCATCTGTGGGGAGTTAACTAATACTGTTAAAATTATACAATGGATTTAACTTAAGAACATATTTATATTTTTCTTAGAAACAACTACAATAATAAATCAAACTTGGTTAGATGCCAGAGAAGTATAAATGTCTTAATTGTGTATGTGTTATAAAAGGTCAATGAGACATCTTTTATCCTTATCAAGGGGAATGCTAACCTTCTATTCTTTCATATAACACCATTGTGTATTTTTAAATGCTCAATTAAGACTACTTTTTTAGATTAAAAAAAATGTGTCACCTGACAAAATCTCCAAACATAGGACAACTGTGTTTTGGGGGTCGGTAGGGGTGGTGGTTCTGGTATTTGTATAGTTAAACTGAGATCTGATTTGTAAATTATATATTAGAGAGTCTTCTATTTAAAATAATTCCTAAGTCCAGGTCTATAAAAAGAAAGTTTGGGTAGAATGATAGTCTCTTCTTTTTTGTTCTCTCTGTATGGGAGGTAATGGGTGAGAAATGTTATATTTGTGTATCTAAATACTTCAATACTGAATTTGTGTAGTTTGCAAAAAGCAATGATTGATTGGGTGTTTTGTTGAAGCAGATTTCTTATTACTATTACAGTGTTAAAATCCATATTTCAGGAAGATTGACTTGATTTTGCAGAATCTGAAAAAAATAAATTGTTTGAACACTTGCTTTTGACATAACACTTACAGAACCACACATTGCTATTGTAAGAGGAATATGTATTTTTGAAAAAGGAAATCTTATGTATTCCACAAACAAGCATGAAGATTTGGGATAAAGATCTTTGAACATGAGTTTTATTAGAGAAAAATCTCTGAGGTTTCTTTTGTTTTAAAGCTAATTGGAGAAATGTTTTGGAGCAATGACAGAAATGTAACAGGGTGGTCATAGTTTGTGATTTTCTATATTATCATCCTTGTCATTTTGCAGTAGTTGTAGCTGGATATGTGGAAGTATTATTTTAAAATATATTTTGTTGATTAAATTAATTTGATTGATATCTTTTGTTTTATGCATCACTAAAATTTCTCCTAGTGTCTGTCCCCCTTGCCTTCCCAAGGAGCCATCCCATATAACAAATATTTTTTAAAAAAAAAAAGATAAAGAGGAAAAAGTTATCATCGAAATCAATCAACATATTGGGAAAAAACCCTGAAAATGTCAATGTTTATTATTCTTTCCCAGAGCATAAAGCTATCCACAAACATGGAGTTTGCGTTGTCATCACTTAGTTACCTTCCAACAGCTAAGAACCATTTTGAACACTAGCAAGTGATCTGGAACCTCCAGGTTAAAATGTTCTAGATCACAGTGCCAGAGGTCAGATGGATTCTTATTTTCACTGGATAGAGCTATCAAAACAGTTGCCCTTTTAGGCCAAGGTATATTTATGGACATTCTTTCTTCAGCCTTTTTTTGGATTCTCTTCAAAGGACAATTTAAGTAGGTTTTTTTTCAAATATTTTCAATTATGATGCCATAGATATTTGTTTTCTTGATATAATTTGCATTCAAATGGTTTCAAAGCCAGTTCTCTACCTGTGTGTGTGTGTTTACTAAATAGTATATATCTAGTTAAGGTCCCAGGCTGCTGAAGTTGAGACAAAGAGAGTTCCTCCTTCTTGGATAATAGCCTTTCTTTGATCTTTTTCTTGTTATTAGCTTTTTCTTTCTCCTTTCTCTGGACGTACGTGAGGGTTTAAAAAAAAAGGTTCTTCTTCCCTGTCTTTGAGTGGGCCCATCTCCTTTATCTTTTAGGGAGATGGGAAAAAGAGAAGAAAAAGAAAGATGGAAGGGCCTCTGGAGATTTTTGCAATTTCTTCAAAGTAAGGAGAGTGAGAATCTGCCAAGTGAGAAACCAAAACACTCTATTGTTCTTTTTAATGTATAATGTTGTTCTGCCTCAATTTAAACTGGAATAATCAACAGAAACCGTGTACTCAAGAGTAGTCATCTGATTGAAGGTCAAAGTAGCTGTTTCTTTTAACAGAAATTGATTTTTGTTGACTCTCTATTATGGATAAAGGATGTGGAACCATATATAAAAGGATACAAGAGAGTTCCTACCATCACAAAATTCAGGAGATAAGATACAAATAAACTGGAATAACTGTATACAACTTAATAGTCTTAAGACAACAACAGCAGTAGTTACAAGGTACGATATATAATTAATAACTAAATGAATGGTAAAAAAAAAAATACCTAAGCACAGTAGGAACTTAGAGCCTAGATAGATGACTTCTTGGAGTGCTCAGTAAAGGCTTTGAAGAGCTGCTAGATTTTGAGCTGGGTCTCGAAGAATCATTTGAGTGAGTAGGAGACAGTAGTGGGAATATCTCCTTTATCCTCAGCTATTAAAAAAAAAAAAGTAGAGACCATAATAGCACCTACCTTCTAAGATATTGGTGAGTAACAGCTGTCCTCTTTTGTACCAAGCATCTTATAGATAGTGATCAATACAAATGCTTAGGGCAGAGCCTGGCACACAATAGGTGCTTAATAAATACTTATTCCCTTTCCCCATTTAGGAGGAGCAGAGGGAGAGTGTTTGGAGGAAATGATATGTAAACCAATTAGACTCGAGTAAGGAATTTGTGGAGAGGAAATTCAGCTGAGAAGAGAGATTAGGGCTAGGTTTTGGAGGTCCTTAAATGCCAGGCTAAGGAGTTTAAACTTTGTCCTATGATCTTTGAAGCAATATTGGGGGAGAGAAGTGTAAAATAAACACAGAGAAAGAGATGCTAATAACCATGCAATTTCAGAGGCCAGAACTATTGTGGTAGTCGTGAGGATGGAAAAGAAGAAACCGATTTTAAAGGACATTATGAAGTATGGATTTATAAGCCTTTTTGGATAAGTCCTTTTACTTAATTTCTGCTCATTCCGTTACTTAAGAATAACCATAAGATTATGGGTTTAGAGACTAAACCTCTAAGGTTTAACCCTCTCATTTTACAGGTAAGAAAAATGAGACGAGGGACTAAATGATTTGCTGTTGAATGTCTAAGGTCTTCCTGATCCCCAAGTTCAATATTTTATCTATTCTGCCATGTCACTTGTCTAATCATTAGAGACCAGCTATTAAATGGATCTACTATAAAATATCAATATCATTTTTGCATTAATAGATACAGTGCATAATTCAGCTATTCCTCGGTTTTGGTAGAGGCTCTTATCACCGTGTACCTGGATTGTTACAGTAGCCTTCTGATTGGTCTCTTGCTGCATTGCTCTCCTATTACCTGCTTGGCTGTCAAAGTGATCTTGCTAAAGTTCAGATCTGACCATGTGACCCCCATTTAATAAACTTCCTATCATATCAAATAATGAATCTTTTTTTTTATATTCAAAGCCCTTTATAACGGGTCCCCTCCACTACCTTTCCATTGTTTTTACAACTTATCCCCACCCCCATGCCCCCAGCATACTCTCTGCTCCCGTGACACTGCCCTCCTTGCTTGAACAAGACCCTCTGTCTCCTGACTCGAGGCATTTTCACTGGTTTCTCCATGCCTGGAATGCTCCTCTCTGCCTCTCGGCTTCCTTAATGTCCCAGCTAAAACCTCACCTTCGGCAGGATGCTTTTCCTAATCCATTCCCTCTATTGATTATTTCCAGTTTATTGTCTATGTCCAGCTTATTTGTACATAGTTATTTTACTGTTCCTTCCCCACCCCTGCACCCCCTCAGACTCTGAATTCTTTAAGAGTGTGAACAATCTTTTGCCTTTCTTTGTATCCCTGGCGTTTAGCACAGTGCTTGGCAATGTATTAGGTGTTTAATAAATATTTATTGACTGAGTTTAGCTCAATAAAAATTTATTTTTATGGAGAAAAGACTAAGCTAGACATTTGGGAAATACAAATTTATATTAGGCATAGTCCCTGAGCTTATAGATTTGTAGGGGGATATAATATATACATAGCTAACTATAATGCACAATAATATACAAGTTTATTTAAGAGACTGAAAATCAAATGCAAGGTAAGGTTCAAGCCTTCCTCCCCTTCTCCCTTTGCTCATGGAGGGTAGACGATGGGGATCGAAGGAGAAATAGTATTTAGAATACTCTCTAAAAGATGGGTAAGAATTCAATAAGCACAGGGCAGGAAGGAGGATCTTCTAGTCATAGCTAACCCTATGAGCATGGATGTGCTCAAGGGTAGGACACAGTGACATCAGACTGGAAAGGCAGAAGAATGGCTTGTGAACGACCTTGGATACCAGCCAAAGAAAGCCCAATGTGACTCATTAGACAGCATAGAGCAACTGAAGGTATTTGAACCAAGGAGTGACCTTGGGAGATCTTTGGATGGGGAAGATTATTATTCTTTAGCTATTTTCAGTGGCTATCCCCTATGCCTGGAATGCCTTCTCATCTCATTTCTGCCTCCTGGATTCTCTGGCTTCCTGGAAGTCCCAGCCAAAATCCCATCTTCTACAAGAAGCCTTTTTTGATCCCCGCTAATGCTACAGCCTTTTCTCTACTGATTATCTATAATTTGTGCGTCCTGTTTTCATATTCTCTCCCCATTAGACTGAGCTCAAGAGCAAAGACTTTCTTTCGCCTTTCCTTGTGTCCCTAGCATAGCATAGTGCCTGGCACAAAGTAGGCACTTATTAAATGCTGGTTGGTTGACTAACTGAACTGAAGGAGATAAAAAGGGGATGCTATTGCAGTAGACCAGGAGGATGGCAGAGAGAACTTGTACTGACATGGTAGGAATGGAGAGAGAGAGGAAGGGACAGATGTGATCAGTAGTACAGAGATAGAAGACTTGGGAACCGGAAAAACCCTGGATTTGGAGTGAGAAAACCTGCGTCCAAATCTTCTCTCTGTCACAGGGTACTTGTATTACCTTGGGCAAATCATTTAACCTCAATGATCCTCCATTTTGTCATCTGTAAAATATGGGGTTAGACTGCATAGCTACTAAGACCCTTTTTAATTCTAAATCAATATTCCTACAGTTTTATTAGATGGGACAGTCAAAAAGCAACAAAGTTTCAAACACTGGGCACTGGATGAATGAATAGTAGTGACAGATTAAAAAATAGAGATTCCAAAAGAGAACAGGCTTAGGGGAAAATGGGCTATTTAGTTTGAAGCACAAGCAGGATATGACACAGTGGACAGAGTTCTGGACCTTGGACCCTGGAGAACTCATTTAATGTCTGCCTGTCTTAATTTCCTCACCTATAAAAGGGGAATAACAATAGCATCTGCTTATCTCTTAAGGTTGTTCTGAGGATCAGATAAAACACTATTTGTTAAAATCTTCATAAACAACAAAACTCTGGAATGCTAGTTTTGAAGATGATGATGTCTAAAAATGGAAGTTTCCTATAGGCACCTGGAGATTTGGGTCTGAAACTTCTGTATTTTAAAAACTCTCTCCATCAGAGGCTTTTTAAAAAAATATCTTTATCTTATCATTTATAGACAAGGACTCCTCCAAATATATGAAAATTGATTTATTAAATATCTGTAGTATCAATTTTAGTTATTATAATCAATGAAGAGAAATTATCTAATCAACCAAGAGAGGTTGGTGTGATAAAGAGGAAGAAAAAAACCAAATACCTAAATTTCTAAAATTGAAAATTACAGTAAATTTTTATTAACCAAAATATGTGAGACATGGAGTTATTTTGGTTCAATTAAATGTTTTTCTTTGTAATTTAGTATTAACTAGAAGCTCTGCTTTGTTTCAGCACTCACTCCTAATCTTATAATATGCAGTAGTTCATTTCCTGTTTTAATAAATAAATATAATTGAATATTTGAATATCTTTCAGTGTCTCAGATTTATTGCTATAAAGGTCCATGACTATTATGGATATAGAAAATTTAGGAGATTTAGCAGAGTATATATGGACCTCTCAGGACACCCCATGGAATTTCTTTACTTCTGCATTAGATTATTGTTTAATTTGTCTCTTTTATATTAAAAAGGTGTGTGCAGGATGTCACTGTTTAATTTGGGTTCCTGCTTAGGGAGAAGCACAGAATCAATAGTGCTTGAGCTTAAAAGAATGAGAGATTATCCAGTTTAACCCTGTTTTAAAGATGAAGGAACCTGAAGTGCCAAGAATGATTCTCTGGATAAATAGGGTTTTACTCTGTGCAACTATACAGGGTATCTCCAAAGTCTTAGTAAGCTTTAATAATAACTTAAAACTGTGTTAAAACTTTTGGGACACCTTGTAGTTAGATTTCATTTTCATCACCAGATAGTATCTGTGAGGACATTCTGTTTTACAAAAATCAATATAAAACAATTTCCTTCTTAGGACTCCCTGTTTTCAGGAACAATTAATGATACTTAGAACATATTTTGGCTGACCGATATTTTTGTTCTTGTGTGTGTGTGTGTGTGTGTGTATATATATATATATACATATTTTTTTCCTCTTTGTACAACCTGCTGTTACTCAAACTGCGATTGTTTGTCTCACAAACACAAAGCAGCTGTCTGAAATATGTTCTTTGACTCAGCTGAGCTTCTGCAGTTTCCCAACAAAAGTTATTTGAATTCAGTAGCATAAAGAAATCAAAATAAGCATTCAGATTAGACATTTGCTGCCACAGTAGTAACTTCTACATAATATTTGTCATTAAAGCCCATATAGTTTGTTGCCAGATTTTTTCATAGTTACTCTAATGTCTTTATTATTTTACGTTATATTCATTTTCCCATATATGTTCCTTTGAATTCTCCTCTGTGACAAAGGGGAAAAAATGCAGCATAAGCAGTCAACAAAAACCACGCCTAATAAATACATATTTTTCGTTTGACTCACTGGTATCTGATGGTATATGAAACTGTAGGGTTCCCTCCCCACCTCTTTATTGAGGGGAGGGAAATATATTTTATCATCTGTTTTTTTTTCATTTTTCTGAGACTAAGATTGGTTATTCTGCTGCCAAATTTTGATGGCTTCCAACTTAAATTCTATCAACTGGAATATTGTTAAAAGGTACTATATTCTGAGGGCCAAAAGAGTAAGTTGAATCTTCTCTGTAACTATCTGTTGCTCTACTCACTGGAGACTGTCCAGTGAAGCTTTCTGATGATTCTGACTATACCACACCAGCATGTTTTTTAGAATTTGGGGTGGGGTATGGGTAGGGAGGTCATGGTGGAGGGAGAAGTACCTTTTGCTGATCAGTGAAAATAGGTGAATAGTTGAACTCAGCAAAGAAAATCAGTTCAGACCATGAAATGGACAAGGCCAGGAACATATTTAGAATGATATCCCCAAAGACTTTTGAGCTGTGTAAAATAAAGTGTGAAGCATAAAAACTGTTCACACATTTTATTAGAGTCATACAAGGCTGCAAATAGCAATTCTGACCATCACTGGTAGTTGTAAATATTTAGGCAGTAAAAAAAAGTGTTGGTATCCATGGAACTGAATGTCTATGGTGGAAGAATAATGTTAAAAGAAGAAAATCTTATTCTTCTTACATATTTCAGAAAACTTACTTAGATTTCATTAGATTTAAGGTCTCATCGATATTTGTACACCCTCCAGTGGCACAGATTGCTATCCATCTCTGCCTTTTCATCCTATGAAATTCTTAGACATTTCTTTCCATAAATCCTCCATAGGTTATCTATGCAATATACTGGAACCTTTCCCCTAGGTCTCTTTACATTAGGTTAGTGCCAGTGTAGCATACCATCTGTTACCTTTCACTCTGGCCATATCTGACTTTATTCATATGTACTGGCAAATTTCAAATTTTTTTTGTTTTCTGAAGATTCTTCTACTCAGAAATCACTGTCAGGGTATATCCAAGAATTCAAAGTCTCTACAGTAGCTGCAGAGATTAATCTTAGGTTTCTTGCTCATGAAAAAGCAACCACCAACTAGTGATGAGTAATATCTCACTTAAAAATTCATTAAGCTTTTAAGTGAGTAAAATACTTTTAATTTAAGGAGGTGGGTCTGATGCCTGGAATGTTGAACTGAGAGTTATCAGCAAAGTTCTATTAGCCAGTCACTTGTTTGTGGGGACTTGATCACAGAATTTTAACGTGGCATGGACTTGGAGGACACTTAATGTACCCTCTCTCATTTTGTGCAATTGAGGAAACTGAGGCCAAGAAAAATTAAGTAACTTGCACATATGTTATGTAGCAGATGACCTCCAGCTCCTCAGGGTTAAGACCAGATGATCTCTTAAGTGTCTCTCTAGCTTCAACATTATAGGATTCTCTGATTTAGTGACATATAAATTCCTGTAATACAAATTGGAGTATGTGAGTGCTGGTTGGTAGTGAGGATTCAGGTTTCAGATCAGTCAGAAAAACCATTCCAGGTGAGATTTTTTGAAAAAGCAATTTTATTTTATTAATTTTTTTGTTTTTAATTCAGGTCATTTCCTCATAATTTTCCTTTGAATTGTCTGGTAGGAAAAAAAAAACTGTTTAAACAAAATAGTTTACATTATTGTAGTGGCTCTAACGTGTACTTGTCTCCCGGTTCAGTGTTCTTCACCATGAATCAGTTCTGTGTCTTTGCATGTTTCTTGGAAATTCTCATACTTGCTGTTTCTTTTGGCACAAGAGCTATTTCATCACATTCATATACTACAATTTGCTGAACTCGCGTTTGATAGGCATGTACTTTTTCCCTAGCATTTTCATAATGCAAAAGATTGTAGGAGGGTTTTGAAAACAATCAGTTAATAAACTTTATGGAGTACCTACTATATTCTAGTCACTGTGCCAAGCAGTGGGGATATAAAAAAAAATAGCAAAAGCTAGCCTTTGCCCTCAAGGAACTTTTAAATCTAATGAAGGGATAGTCCATAAATGAATGGAAAGGACTGGGGAAGGGTATTCCAGACAACAGTGGCATATATGGGCCAGAATATAAAATTTAGAAAGTACTGTGAGGACAGGCAAATTTAGTTGACCAGAATTGAAATGTATGTTGCTGCCATTTTGTCTCACATTGCTAAGAATGTGGTAATTCCTATTTAAAATTTTTGCACCTATAGCTTTACTTTAAAAAATAGCATTTCCCCATTTCTGGTTCCCTACTTCCTTTCCTACCCTCACTATTTCCTTTTTAGCCAAATTGTGTAGTGTACTATCAATTGAGCCATTAATTTCTCAGGTATTTAAAGAATGAGATGGAAATGTGTTCTCTTTCATGATACATTTTAGATTTTACAAACTTTCTGACATAAAAGATTTCTTTCATACTTTCCCTTTAATAATGTTACATTTAGGGCATTTTTCACCTAATATTATACTCTATGAAAAATGGTGACATATAACTCTGTGAAACTTCCACTTAAAGTTAACACATTTATTAGAATTAAATTTATATTTCCCCCTCTTTTTAACATTCAAAATCTGCAGATTTTAAGCTGTAATATAAATAAGCTCTCTTATGGAGTTACATGACTATAAACCATAAAGTTAATCATTCTTCCCACCACAAAATTCACTAAATAAGTGAACTCAAGATAGATTTAACCCTAAACCATTAGTTATACCCATGTGGACTGTGTAACAACAATGCTGCTTGCAGCTGCTGTGGAGGCATAAGGCTAATAACACCAGCACACAGGAGGACTGCTAGCACAGGTTCTTTGATCTGCTTTTCCAAGGAAAGCAACTTTAAGAGGTTTACAATCTCACTTTAAACATACATATATTATTCGCTTAGTTCAGGGAGAAAAGTCAGAACCCTGAACTTCAGAGAAAACACAAACAGAAATTGCAAGTAGGAATTATATAAACAGAGCAAATAACACAGATCAGCAGACAGGGCTTCTAACTATCTGTCCATAGCAATACATACATAGCTACCAGAGAGAGAAGCACCAACATCTGAGTTTTCAAAGCTAGGGGGCTCCTTAATGGGTACCCAGACAGCCAAATCGCACAAACACTCTTCCAGTGAGTGAGCCCCAAAAGCAAAATGCTAACCTCAGAGTATATATACATTTCTTCAGGGTCAGAGGGCATCACAACCATGTGACTCAGACATATGTGACGTAAGCTGTCTTGTGACTTAAGCAGGTAATCAAAGGCACTTGATTGCCTTAGTGCTGAGGAGCCCTCCAAAAGAAAAAATAGTGAAAAGTCCTGCTTTGCTTGTCGTTACAGACTCTCGTTTTTAAAGGTGAAAAATCCTATGTGCAGATGTTGAATGAAGATTAAGATTTTGAAACAATTTTGGAGGGAGTTGGTATTTTGGTTATTCAGATATCCAAAGCTTTGAAAATTCTCCAACAGTATAAAAGCCAAGCATGTTGATTCTTCCATTTGGCCCTTTTTATTGGTGTCAGTAAAGCCTTTGATCCAGAGTGATATGTGTTCATGTTTTCTAAAGCACAATGATCCTTAGCCTCACCAAGTCATCAATTTTTTCCCAGGTTATTCCTACATTATGAGGGTACATCTATATTGTTATTGATTATAAACTTTTATATTAGTTTGAAAGGCTCATATTGGAAGTCTGTGAGATATTAATGGCTTCAGAAGTTTTGACATTTAACCTGATTACTTTGATCATAGTGTATTGCTAAATGTGGGGAAAGGGAGGAGAAAGGGACTACCTGACCCAGAGCATATAGAATTGCTTTGACTGACTAACCCTACAACATCTGGCAGTGGTTGTAATCTGGTAAGAATACCTGATCTGTGAGGCCACTTGTTTGAAGCCTTTTCTTAGGAATAGCTCATACAACTGTTCTATAGAAGTTAAAATAAGACATCTGTACAGAAACCCTATAATGCAATTCATTTGTATCCCACAAAGAACCCACTTTATAATTGACTCCTCCATCATTTTTTGGCTTCAACTTATTTCTGCAGTCAGGTCAGCCCTTTCATTTGCAATGTTTATATGCATGTATTATAAATAATTTGCATGAAATATACATGGATGTATGTACCTTAAAAAATTAACAAATATAAAAATACACACATGTATATGTAAACAAATGTAAAATAGTTACTAATTCTTTAGTGAGAAATTGCTAATGTTTTTAGAAGGGGAAAGTTAATCAAAACCACAGTCAGAAGTACCCTATTTTAAATGTGAGAGGGTAATTCAAATCTTAGGTTTGGGGAAGTGAAACACAAGCTGATTAAATGTGAATGACTATGTGTGTGCATTCCTGTGTTGGTAAATTTCTGAGTATTGCTATAAATCAGTGGCTCCCAGCTTTACAACAACAAACACCAAGGGGAAAATTGTAAACTCATGAATGAATGAATGGAATGACTCTAGACAGCCTCATTAATTGCCAAAATAAACTTTGGGAAAATAGTGGTAGAAGGCATGAGACCTCCCCCCTCCTTTCCTGAAGAGGTGATGAAATTTTCCTAAAGGCTACCAACTTCCTTAGTCAGTTTGACGCCTGGCTTCCCTGTTTACTGGCCTCTCAAATTCTAACCCAATCCAGGACATCAAGATTACTAACACTGTTTTGCAGAAGCTTTTTGTAGATTTCACTCTTGACAACTTCCATTCAATTTTCTTCAACACCTGTATAAACAGTATGGTGCCAAATGCATATGTACTTAGTGTTCCAAAAATCATAGTGTAGTTTTGAGCTTTAATAACTGAGGGATCATTAAACCTCTAATAGCTTAGAACTGTATTAAGACTTTTGAACACCCTTCATGTATACAAGTATGTAAGTCCTCTCAGCTAGAATTTTTCTTTCCACCCTCAGATTCCTCATAGCACTTTATTTGAACTTCTCCTTTGCTCTTAACATTTTCCATTTTTATGATATTTACTTGCATTCATGTCCCATCTCCCCTTGCTAAATTGTGAATTCCTCTATGTCGATAACTTTCGTTTCATATTTGTATTCCTAGTGCCTTTCATATAGTAGGCACTTAGTATATTTATCATATATCACTATAGTACAGATAGTATATTATATTAATTTTAAATTATAGCACAGCTAGATAGAGGAATTAGATGGATAGAGAGATAAATGGATGGATAGATAGATGGATGGATGGATGAATAGAGAGATAAATGGATGGATGAATAGATAGATAGATGGACAGATTGCAGCTAGGTGGGCACGGTGGATAGTGCTGGGCTGGGAATTAGAAAGACTCATTGTTATGAATTCAGATCTAGCCTCAGACACTTACTAGCTGTGTGACCCTGGGTAAGTCACTTAACTCTGTTTGTCTCAGTTTCCTTGTTTGTAAAAGGAGCTGGAGAAGGAAATGGCAAACTAATCCATTATCTTTACCAAGAAAACCCCATGGACAAAGTCTGTGGGGGTCACATAGAGTCAGACACAATGATCAGCTAAGTACATTTTTGATGAATGGAGATTGAAAATCTGGACAAGAATGAAAGGCATGTGATAGAATGGAAAAACAAACAATTGGATTAGTCTGGTTTTGCATTAAGTAATCTATGTCACATTAGGCAAGTTAGGTAAGCTCTTTAGATCTCAAAATCAGATGATTGAACTAAATGATCACCAAGGTGTATTCCCACTCAACATGTAGATCTCTATGATCAGTGTCAGAATAAAAATTCTTTTAAAGGAAGATATTTTATAAATTCAGCATGATAGGGAATAAAGGGGAAAATACTAGCGAATAAAAGGAAGTTATGTTCAACCGTTTACTAATGGAAGGTAGATTGTTAAAAACCTTCTATACGTAGGACACTTTGCTAAAAGTGGAAATAAAAAGGCAAAAAAAGAAGATACTGTTGTTTGTACTAAAGGCTTTTATAATCTAATGGGGCACAGGGGAATATCTTTAATACTTCAAGGTCCTGTAGTTCCTTCAGTGTGGGCTCTCCTTCTACTGACACAGATTCCAACTCCTTAGAAATAATCTGCCCTTGAAATGTTTTCAAAACACTCATAGAATGTCTCCACATCCAGAGCAAAGAGATGGTCTCACTACGTTAGTATAATTTATTTAAAAATGTATTTCATCAGAATAAATCTGACTAAAAACCTTTATCTGAATTATTGGAGAACAAAGCCAGATAATTACCTCAATTTGATATTTTGCTTTGTCTTTGAGCTTACATTAATATTTTCAATTAATTGTATCTTAATCTACCATAATTGAAATTTCTGCTATTGTTTTTGGCAGGATGTTTCTGCTATAGCTAGCATATGAGAGTAGAATGATATTACTCCTAAAGCTTTACAGAGAGGTATGTTAATTTTTGTGTATCTCGTGTACTTTATTTTCATTAAGTGAATTTGGGTTTATGTGGTATGGGGCTGCAGTAACTGTAATTACTGTTCAAGTGTAATGATGCTCATTGTCTATTATTATCATTTGTGATGATTGGTAAAAGCATGTTTGTTAAATTGGATCTCTCTCCAAACTTGTATAAGCTGCTTTATTGCATACTTGGCCACTTAGGAGATAATTGGGTTGCTCCTTATTCACTGAAAGTGTATTGCATGCCCAAACAGGTTTAAAAATCGATATTAGCAGTCAGATTTGACTTTTAAAAAAATAAAGGATGTTATTTACTAACTGCAGTAAGTAATGGATGATGAGGTATTAGTATGGATTATAAGATTCTGAAGATTCTGTAGAATGTACTTCACATTCTTGAATGCACTAGCCTTTTATTTTTTTCCCCTTTGGGGATGTGTCTGGTGGGTGGGTAGTGTGGGAGAGGGGAGGTGTTTAGGCTTATTCAAGGCTTAAAATATCAAACTCTATTTCCTGTGTAAGAATGGGAGGAAATACAGTAATATAGGAAGGCAAATACAAAAGCCCTATAAAAACATCCACTAGATGGCACCTAACAATTGTGTTCTGAATAATTTCATGTACTGCATTCCTTAATCTAGTGAGGCTGTATTGAACCAGCAAAAAACAGTTTCCTGAAATTGAATGCTCTTTTTCATATTAATGTTTAACCTGTATGAAAAATCTACCAGGAAGGATGTTTGAATAACATTTCAAATGCTAATCATTATGTATTTAGAGAGCTATAAAATATAAAGATAGTTTGAAAAGTTTCGATCAGCGAATATTTTGAAATGCCTACTATGTGCAAAAGTACTCTTTAATTATTCATTTATCAGAGGTAATGATGTTTTCTAGTGTTACCTTCCAGTTTCTTTTAGGTAAAATATTATAGAATTGTTAGACTGCTAAATTCTAAGTTCTTTGAGGGCAGGGATCATTATTAATTCTCTTTGCATTTCCCCAGGTGTACAAGCAAGATGTTACTGTGAACAGTGTGAATTGTGAACAATATATGCTGTCTCATTGATGGCTATTAAAAAGTAGTATGGTATTTGGAGACATGTTGTGTCATTTCAGTCACATCAATTCTTCATGACCCCATTTTGGGGTTTTCATGGCCAAGATACTGGAAGGGGCTGCCATTTCCTTCTCAAGCTCATTTTCACAGATGAGTAAACTGAGACAAACAAGGTGACTTGCTGAGGGTTACACAGTCACTCTTTCTGTATCTTCTGTTTCTATTATAGAAAATGAAGGTTAGCGATCTGAGGTAAATAATTAAGAATTAAATTGCCTGATTTTAAAAATATTTTTGTTACATTTTTATGTTTCATATATAAAATATTTATATTTTATATTTTTTATATTGCTGGCACTTATTCATTTCTAAAACATCTATTTTTTTTACCTGAAACCCATATGTCAATAAGGAATAGCTGAAAGATATAGCCTGTTTTATTAATTTTGTATTGATGCATTGCGATTTTAACTCTCAGAGGAATCTGCTACTCTCATTCTAAATATCCTGTAGGAAAATACATATAGACTAGATTATCTCAGTAGAAACATTGACGGACTTTTTAGTACATCCTACTGTAGTCATAGATTTCTAAAATGTACAGATACTTTATATAGCTCATGCACGTATAATAGAATTTAACAGATGAGAGCCCTAGGCTAAATGTAGTATATGAACATCGATTATTCTTCTGTTATTTTAGGATCATGGTTGGTGATTATCACGGTAATTTATTTTAGGTTGGCTTGAATACTTGTGTTCCAGTAAGCACTAAAAACGTGAATACTAGACTGGTGCAAGATTGTTTTATGATCATTTAAAAAGCCCTATTATGTGGCTCATTCTTTCATTTAACCATGCAGCTTTCTGTGGTTCTCTTGAAATTGGTAGTCATTATAAGCAGATTTCATTATGGAAGCTACATCACAGGTGTTTAAAATTCACAGTGGGTTACAAGTAGTGATGGGCACAGCAAAATTAACTTGTCTTGTTAAGATGGCAGTATAAGTAGCCCCTGCCAATAAGGGAACTCAATATGTGAGGTTTATCATTTATAGAAGTTAATGTAATTTTGTAAAAGTCATGGAGTTTAGTGTTTTTTTATATGTGTGTGTTACTTAAAAGTAGGTTAATAAAATTTCAAGGGATTTAGACCATACTGACTTTGAAAGGGGCAAGCTCTGGACTTCTTCAGCTAAGCCAAAAGTAGATGCTAGCATAATGGCTGGAAATACATGTTTTCCTTACCCCTCCCTACCCCCATGCCATTTTTGAGTGGAAGTGAATAAGAGGGACAGAAGCAAAAGATAGATTCTGAGGGTTCCATCTTTTGGTTTGCAGAAATTTTTTGGCAGGTGGTTTTCTAAAAATTTAAACAAATATCATTAAAAAACCTAGATGACAAAAACAATCAAAAGGCTCCTTTCTCCCAATCCTTGTGCCTTCTTTACTGTGATTATATTTACCAGGACACAGTTCAGTCAGGCAAAACCTGCTTTAAGATTAGAGACAATAGGGTTAAGTGGTTTGATTGAGGAGTTCCCTCATGGTTTCCCTGCTTAAAAATGTTTCCTCCATCCAGATGTCTCAAATTCTGGTGCTCTGATGCACTCAAGTTTCAGCAGCTCAGGATAAGCTTAGCAGGTCAAAAGAGGCTTGGGAGTCTAGCTAGCTGAACTGTGAGCTAGTATGAGCCTAGGCAGGCAATTTTATCAATCAGCAGATGCATTTATTAAGCTCTCACTATGTGCAAGGTACATGTGATACAAAGACAAAAATAATACAGTGTCATTGTCCTTCAGGTTACAGGCTGGGGCATCAAATAAGATGTTCTTTAATTTTAGAAAAACAGAAACAAGAATCTAAAAATAAGTACAGATTGGGAACATAGGTTTCTGGCCCTCTGCCTCACTGTCATCCTTGATTTCTCACTCCCTGCCCTCCTCCTTCCCCATATCCAGTGGGCTGCAAAGACCTGTAGATGTTACTTTCCTAACATCTCCCCCTATTAGCCTTCTTTCCTCTTACACTACCATAACCCTGGCCCAATCCCTCATTACCTCATGCCAGGATTATTTTATAGCCTCCTTGTAGGACTGCCTGCCATAAGTCTCTCCCCACTTTTATTCCATCCTCCACTCAGCTGTCAAAGGGCAGGTCTGACCCTGCCATCTCCCTAAGTCTAGAGGCTCTCTATCACCTCCAGCAGCAAATATAAAATCACATGTTTGGCATTCAAAGTTCTTCAGAAACTGCACCCTCTACCCACATACCTTTCTGGTCTTCTTACACCTTATCCACCCCTCTACCCCTGTTCACCATCTACTCTGCAGTCCAGTGACACTGGACACCTTACCATACGTGACTCACACAAGACCTCTTCCAACTCTAAGCACTGGTCCCCATTCCTGCAGTGGTCTCCCTCCTCATCCCTGCCACCCCTCTTCCTGTAAGCCTCAGCTAAAATCCCACCTTCTACAGGAAGCCTTTCCCAATCTCGGCTAATTCTAGTGCCTTCCTTATGTTGATTTAGCCTATGAATAGATTGAATTGTACTCTTCATAGTTGTTTTCATGTTGTGTCCCCCATTAGACTGGGAGTTCCCTGTAGATCAGTTCCAATTTATCTTGTGAAGAGCTTGACTTGTACATAATTATTTTTCTGTGATTTCCTCTTTCAGGTCGTAAGTTCCTTTGAGAGTATGGGCTCCCTCTTTTTTTCTTTCTTTGCACATCTGGAGCTTAGCACACAGTACCTGGCACATGATCAGTGATAAATAAATATCTGTTGGCCAGCATTGGTGATTAATAAATATCTATTGTCTGGTTGATTAGCAGACAGGTAGTTTGATGCCCAAAAAGGTATCATAGGTGGGCAGAAACAAGAAAGGCAGTAAATTTCTATAGCTGCTATTGATTCTGTTTTTATGCTCCTTATTAGGTTGGACCCATAAGTATTAATTTTGGCTAGATAGAAATGAGAGATCAGATGAATCCTCTTTCTGCCTGGCCAGGGCAGAGCATTCAAAGATTCCTTTTTGTTTCATTTGGTTGGCCACTGGCTATTACTAAATGCATGAGTGTTAGGAGGAAGCTGAATTCAAATTCAATAAACATGTATTAAGTATCTGTTAAATGCAAGAGAGAGATCAAAAGTTTATGTAGGACTTGGTCCCTGACCCCAGAGAGCTTACCGTCGAAGGGAAAGATATATTTGCTTCTAATATACAATAATACATGATAAGTAGAGTTGGAGGATTTTTTTTAATGAAAGCTAAGAAGGAAAGAAAGTGTTTACTGTTAAAGGGGATCAGGGAAGGCCTTACAGGAACAGTGGGATTTGAATTGGACTTTAAAAGATTGATTAAAATTCAACAACTTCAGAGACGGTGGTGGGGAGACTGTGTTCTAGGTAGGGAACTGGGTGAACAAGATTAAACAGCAAGAGAAATGCTGCATGTGATTGAGGAACAGAACGGTCCAATTTAGTTGATATAAAGAACGCATGGACAGGCCATCTCTCTGCTCTTGCTGACGCAGGGTACTGTGGGTGTAGATCATCACATGTGCAGTTAGACTCCGTGTACAGCTTGGTTAGTTTTGCTAAACTGAATTCTTTTTCTTTTTTGTTCTTTCTGTCAGGGAATATCTTGCTTGGCAGGAGAATGGAAGGAAATGGATGTATTAGAAAATGAAGATGATGTAAAGACAAAAGGCAGTATAAAGAGTATCTGGAGGGAAATAATATGAGATGAAGCTGGAAAGGCGCTGAATTTTGGAGGGCCTTGTATGCCAGTCAGAGGCAGATGTGAAGATTTTTGAGCAAAGGAATGAACTTAGATAAAAAGTTTGAGAACTCATACTGGCCTGGTTTCATGAACAGAGAATGGATTGTTGAGAGAAGAAAGTGGACAGGAAGAGAATAGTCTCAAGACCCATTACTAACTTGAAAGGGAAAAAAGTACATAGAAAAAAAGACCAACTCAGTTCAAGGAAAAAATATTTGGCTTGCTTCATAATTTTAACAAGGACCAGTCTTGGGTTAACCTTTTTTGTCATCACTCAGGTGATATTGACTATTTTAGTTGTTTCGCAAGATAGGTCTAAGGTTCTGAAATTCTAAGTTCTAAATGAGATTTTGAAGGTATCCCGGAGCTAAGAGGATTCTAGGAAAGATAATTGCATGAAATTGGCTACAGTAGTACATACAAATGGCAAAGGTGTCTTATAACTTGTAAAAATAAATGTTGAGGACATCTTGTAGTATGGGACAGGCTTAAGCCAATCTTGAAAAAAAGTGAATCAACAAGTATTTATTAAATGTCTGCTCTGCCAAAAACTCTGCTAGGTGCTTAATTATAAAAACAGTGAATAATCCCTGGCCTCAAGGAGCTTACATTCATTCTTTTTTTTTTTTTTTTGTATTACAAATTTATTTTATTTTCAATTTACGGAACAAAACAAGCATTTCCAATTAAAAAGATGACCTCCCATGAAACTGCAAATCTACCATGTACAACTTGCTATTGTCTCTAAATATACAACAAAGTTGTCATGTAAATTTCTTTTATTTTTCCTTTTTTTCTTTCCTCCCCACAGCCCTAGATATAGCTACCAATAGACACAAATCTGGGTGTGTGTGTGTGTGTGTGTGTGTATGTGAATTATTCTATACATAATTCTATTTACCAGTTCTTTTTCTGGATGCAAATGTCCTATTTTTAAAATTTGTGTATTTATAATAATCAAAATGACTTAGTCGCTCAAAGCCATGCTTAAAACAATATTGCTCTTACCCTATACAATGTTCTCTTGGTTCTGCTTCATTTCACTCTTCGTCATTTTGTGCAACTCTTTCCATGCCTTTCTAAGATCATTGAACTCATCATATCATACAGCAGTATTACATCACAACCATATACCACAACTTGTTCAGCCATTCCCCAATTGATGGGGATCCCTGCAATTACCAGTTCTTTGCCTTCACAAAGAGAGCTGCTATAAACATCCCATTCACATTCAAAGTTATAATTACTATTTGTGAATTTCCCTCTGTCTTAATTTTTACTCACTGTTTTCTTTCTCAGCCTCTCTTTCTACCCTATCCCCCATGTCACAGCTCCCCCAGCCCTCTTACCCCCAGTCTCAATCCATACACCCCTGAAAAAGTCCCCCCGTCCTTTCCCCCTATCCTCCCAAATCCCAATCCATGTATCCCTCTACAAGTCGCTCCCCAACCCTGTCCCCCAGTTTCTTACCTCTCTATGTGTTCAGAAGACTTCTAAACTCTTCCAGATGTACACTTTGTTGTACACTCTTCAACCCAGATGAGAATAAGGTTCCAACATTACCAGCCCTCTACCCCCACCTCCTTCCTCTGTATAAGGTCTTCCTGTCATGCCCCATTTTTATAATGGCTCATTTTTACCTTTTCCTACCCAATTTTGTGTTTTAGAATCACCCCTTCATACACAACTCAGCCCCAAACTTTCTTTCAAACTATCTTAGTAGTAATGACAGTTTTAAGAATCCTGATAACATTTTCATATAGATATAATAAGTAAACAGTTTGACCTTAATGAGTACCTTATAAGTAGCCTTTAATGTTTTCTTTATATTTCTTCTGGATGCTTCATATTGAATTTTCCATTGAGTTCTGGTCTTTTTGGTACAAATACTCACTGAAAGTCTTTCAGTTTGTCAAATGTCCATTTTTTTTTTCCATTCAGTGTTAGACTCAACTTTGCTGGGTAACTTATTCTTGGATGCAATCCCAGTCTTTGAAAAATGATATTCCAAGGCCTATGGTCTTTTAGAGTAGAAGCTGCTGGGTTTTGTGAAATCCTGACTGTATGTCCACAGTATTTAAATTGTTTTTTTCTTGTTCCTTGCAATATTTTTAACCAGGGAGAGGTTACATATAAATGGAGCTTGGATAACAAGAAGTACCCATATATCTGTACATACATATAAATATAAGTATATTATATAAAATATTAAAATCTATTTATATAAATATAAATCAATGTAAAAGGAGTAAGTATTGTTGTTCATGCATGTATGACTCTTTGTGACACCATTTGGGGTTTTCCTGGCAAAGATATTGGTTTGCCATTTCCTTCTCCAGCTCATTTTACAGATGAGGAAATGGCCACAAAGAGGGTTAAGTGACTTTCCCAGGGTCATGCAGCTAGTGTCCTGAGGCCAGATTTGAGCTCAGGAATATCAGTCTTCTGACTCTAGGCCTGGCACTTTTATCCACTGCACCACCTACTTGGTCCCAAAGGAATAAATACAAAGTTGTTAAATGCCCCACAGTTTAGAACAGAGGGCATAGCAGGTGAGGAGATTAGGGAAGGCCTTAGGTTGAAGGTGGTTCTTGAGTGAGAGAAGTATTCTATGAGGAATTGATAGAAGTTATATCTGACAGTACATATTTTACTGTTGGGGAGGAAATGAGGAAGAAGTTGTGTCTTCAGACAGAGATCAATCACGTCAGTCATACTTATTTGAAGTAACACTAATTGTGAATTTATTGAATCGTTCTTGCTTTCCTAGTTACTGAGGGAAACGCTTCTCTGATGCCTCTTTTGTTTTTGACAAGTAGAATATTTTACTCACCTAGACACATTTATATTTTTTCAGGTTAAATATTAAAAACTGATAAGATTTGTGAGTGAAAAATTCAAGACGGTCTTTAATTTTATGAGATTAATAGTCTGTCTTATTTTCCAGAATTTTATTCTATATTCCAAGTTTATCTATTTTGCTTTGTGTTTCTTTAGTGGCCCAAAGTTTGGGAATTTCCAAAACACTTTTTCTACCTTCATATCTTTTTGGAGCTAGGAAGATTGGGAAGAGAGTATATATGTGGGCTAATATTTGGACAGCTTTATTAGCAAAGTTCTATCTAGGTCAACTTTCTCATTTTATATACGAAAAACCTATGACCAAGAGAAGTTTAGTACCATGTCCAGGATTATATAGTTAGTAAATTGGACTTTTAAAAATGATACCTGAATGGTGATGATGATGATAATGAATATGATAAAAATTCTTTCTTGGCCCCAGGCCTGTGATTCCTTGGTGAGGAAACTCCCTCTACCAATACAGATCATTAAGTACTCTGTTAATTTATAGCCTTAGGGAGTTAGTTGTCTGGGGCATTGAGAGATTAAATGATGTTACATAGCCTAGTATGTGTCAGAGGCAGGCCTTGAAACCATATCTTGCAGACTCCAAGGCCAGCTTTCTATCACCAGGCCAAGCTATCTTTCAAGGGTCCATTGCTACATGTAAATTTGCCTGATATAACAGGGTTATTAGGCTGTCAGGTTGGAGTTGGTCTTGTCCCTCAACTTCAGTATTATTAAAGGAGTTCCATAATGGTAACAAGACCACCTTGAATTTCTTGCAGATACAAAACATTTCATCCTTAATCTTAAACTCCAAAATTTTGAGCAAGATGAGGTCAAATATCAAAGGAACACTTAAGTTTAGCTTGTTGTCTCAGGGTAGGGTGGAGTAGAAATTTATATATGTGTAGTGAATGATGTATACACATGTAGTAGATGTATATTTGCATACCTATACACAGATGTATATACACTTGCACATACATATGTATGTGTATATATATACATATCAACATGCATGCATATATATGTCTATCTACATATATCCCCAAGTTTTTTAATCCTCAATAGAAATCTCCTGTGAATTATTTCTAGTATTGTATACTGTTAAAAAAAATTAACCTGGGGATAATCTTGGGCTCATTGCCAAGAAATTGAATCTGAAACATTAGGTTGAACTTTGTTGTTCAATTAGTTCTTAGTCTGTGCCTGAGATGGTTTCACAGAATCCTAGATTTAGAGCTAGAAGGTATCTTAGAGGTCATATATTCATAGAACATACTGATTCTCGCTTGTAATTTTTTTCCTTAGCATATTCCGCTTGAAGAATCAGCTTTGTGTAATGGCTAGGTTAGCTTTGGAGTCAAAAAGACTAGGATTTAATGCCGACCTCTGACCTCTGACAAGGACTTGCCCCATGTCCGTGGACAAGTCACAACTTCTCAGTAATCTTTGAAGTGCATGAAGACTAAGTTACAGATGGGTTGACAATAAGCATTTGGGGCTGGAGTCACTGTGCTGGGCAGTCCTTGCAATGATGAAGTCTCAGTTCCAACCTCACCCCAAAAAACAACAACAGATCTTGCTTGTATATAGGAAAAGTGTGAAATGGCATTATGTAGAAAAGAGTGTGGAAGAATATAGGTATATACTAACATCTCACACTGTACACCAAGATAAGCTCCAAATGGGTACGTGATTTAGATGTAAATGATGACATCCTGAGTCCAAATAGAGGAGCAAGGAAGAAATTACCTTTTAGATTTATGTATGGGAGAAGAGTTCATGACTAAATGACAGAAAGGATCACAGAAGATAAAATGGACAGTTTTGATTATATAAAACTAAAAAGTTGTATAAACAAAACCAATGCAGCTAAAATTAGATGGGAAGCAGGTAACTGGGGGAAAATATTTGCAGCAATTTTTTTCTGATAAAATTCTCATCTCCAAGGTGTATATATACGATTCAAATTTATTACACTAAGAGCCATTCCCCAGGTGACAGATTGTCAAAGCATATGAACAGAGAGTTGTCAGAGGAAGAAATCCAAGCTACCGGTAGCCATATGGGGAAAAAATGCTGCAAATAAATAATTATTAGAGAAATGCAAATTAAAGCAACCCTGAGGTTCCACTTCACATTCATCACATTGTCAGGGAAGGAAAATGGCCAATGCTGAAGGGGCTGAGGGAAATCAGGCACATTAATACTTTGTTAATGGAGCTGTGACTTGATCCAACCGTCAGGAAAGCAATTTGGAATCATGTCCCCAAAGCTAATAAATTCCATTTCCCATCAACAGCTCTACTTGGTTTGACTCCAAGGAGCACCATCTTCTCCACCAGTCCCACTCCCCACCCCCACCCTAGTCACCAGATATCTCGTCACCATGCAGACTGACTCAGGTTTTGATATTCACCTTCCCAAACTCATCCTCCATTGACTTTCCCTCCTGATTGGACAGTTGGAGGGTGGAGCATTAAACTCCTCCCAAAGCTTGCTTTTACATAACACTCAAACATTCCAGGTAACTCCATCCCTTCTCATCCCACTTTTCAACTTCTTTTTGTGTATTGTCTTCCCCCCAAGGTCCAAGGACTTTTTAAGGTCCTTGAGGTCTCTTTTCCTTTTTTTTTTTTAACCTTTGCTTGGGGGAAGCTAGGAGGTGCAATGGCTCATCTTTGTAAGTTCAAATCTAGCCTCAGATGCTTGGTTATGTGACCCTGCACAAGTCACTTTAACCCATTTGCCTCAGTTTCCTCTGTCTATAAAATGAGTTGGAGAACAACAAATGGCAAACCGCTGTACCATTTTTGTGAAGAAAACCCCAAATGGGGACATGAAGAGATGGACACAACTGTAGAAACTAAACAACACCACCCTCTCCTCAACACAGTGCCTGGCACTTAGGTCCTTAATAAATATTTGTTTTGTAAACTAGATGGAACAAGCCTCTAACCTGTGGGTAGTCAGAGCTGAATGGAGTAGGGAGTGTCTCCTAATATATCTTTTTTTAAAAATTTATTTATTTACTTTATTTAATATATTTAGTTTTCAGCATTGATTTTCACAAAAGTTTGAATTACAAATTTTCTCCCCATTTCTACCCTCCCGCCCACTCCAAGATGGCACTTTCCTAATATATCTTGACAATTGATTAGTTGATAAAGTTACTACTACTAGGATTCTAACCCACAGATCAAGGTAGGAGGAAAAGGACCTACATGTACAAAATTATTTAGAGCACCTTTTTTTTTTGATGGTTGCAAAGAATTGGAAACTAAGAGGGTTCCCATTAATAAGGGACTGAACAAATGTCGACATAGGAATGTGCCTTAAGAAATGATGGAAACAACTTCAGAGAAACCTAGAAAGACCTGTATAGACTGATGTGTAGTAAGGAAAGCTGAAAAGGGGAACAGTGCATGCACTTCCAACGGCATTGTAATGACAAGCAACTTTTGAACACTTAGACTTTCTGATTAGAACAATTAACAAATACAATTCCAGTGAACCCGTGTTGCAACATTCTACCCACCTTCTGACAGAGGTGATGAACTTATGGAGTAGATTGAGACATATTATATATATATATATGTATATATACATATATATATGTGTGTGTGTGTGTATGCATATATACACACACATATATAGATACAAATACATATATGTATATATTTTGAAATAGCCAAATTTATTTTTTTCTTGACTATGCCTGTTTCTTACAGTTACATAGACAGAAATAGCATATTAGATAATCACTTTTAACAGCAACAAAAGTAACTCACTAAGATGATGGTAGATAAAGACATACTTCAATTTTAAGGACCAGTAATTTCCCTGAACTAATGCCAATCCAAGCCTCTCAAAAGCCATATGTGTATATAGTCTTCGAGAATTGTTTAGTTCAAAAAATGCATCCCCTATAGCAACTTGGTGGTAACTTTCTCTGAACTTAGGCTTTTCAGACAATACAGTCCATTACCGGAGGTGTCTTCAAAACTTATTTTCAACTAGGTGTGGGAACCTGCCAGAGTTTATGTTCCATTTAGTTATGCCCTTCCAGGCCCAGGGTCATTTCCACACCATGATGAGGCCGTGAAGCAGAACTTTAAGCACAAACACAATATTGATTTTAATTATGTATCGACTTTATCTTTTCCAGCAGCTTTATAATATTTTATCAGTGGCCTTGTGAGGGAAGCATGTGTAGCTAGTAATTTCATAAATAAGAACATAATGGAGAGGAAATGAGGAACTGGAGAAATGCCATACATCCTGATACAGGGGGTACTGCGGAGGAAGCAAAACTGTGAACCAGGAGACCTGGATTCTAATCCTCTTTTACTACTAATTTTTTTTTACTTTGAAAAATTATTTTTGCCTCTCTGGGCATTAGTTTCTTTATCTGTAAAATGAAGGCATTGGACTGATGATGGAAGGACTGGCGCTAATTTGACATGTATGGCCACTTAGTATTGCATAAAGGATACCGATAGACTTCATTTTACACAATATCTTCTAAAAGATCAATATGGAATTTTTGGAAACAGAATCATTTTAAATTTATTGAGAATTGAGGCATTTACACAACTCCTAATTTAACTTTTCTTTTTAAACCTGAATGTGAGGTCTATTGAAAGTAGGAGAATTCCTGGAATAGGTTACTTATAAGTATCCAGTAAATTACATGGCATTCACAATATGTACCTATCGCAATGGGGCTGAACATTACCAGAAAGTTATTCTTTTATTCACTGACACTAAAACTATACCTTTCTCCTTAATTCAGTAGGTCTTTACTTAATCCTAAAATTAAAAAATGGTAACATAATAATCAGACATATGAATCTTTAACTGATGTCTTGCCACTGGACTCCAATAACTGTGGAGGAGAGAGTGAGGCAGATGACTTTGCATCCAGTTCACTCAAAAATCAAGACATCACTTTCCTTATGTCATTGGTTCTCTTTGAGGAGGAAGGATAAGCAACAGTAACAATAGCTGTACTGATTGAATGGTATTCTTCTTGCCCAGCAAAAGAAATCTAATTATTCACTATTACTATAAGCATTATATGGTTCTGTAATGAAATCAAATCAACCATTTTTGATTTTTTTTAAGTGCTTGCCATGGGCCTAGTACCATGCTTGGCGCTGGAGGTGCCATTCAAAAATAAAAACAGTCTACAAAGATAAGCAAATACTTAATATATGCTCAGATTAAATAAAAAGATAACTTACAGTGGAGGGAGCTATCAACTGGGAGGATCAGAAAAGGCCTCGTGCAAGAGGAGGCCCCTGAGTTTGACATTCCAAGAAAGTTGGGGATTAATAAGGTGGAGGTGAGGAGAGAGTGCTTTCCAGGCATGGGTGACAGTCTGTGCAAAGTCGTGGAGAGGGGAGATGTAATTCTGGGCAGGAAGAATCACAAGCAGGCCAATTTGGCTGGAATGTAGAGTGTGTGAAGGGGGAGTAATGAGCGATGTCTGGAACTGCAGGCTGGAGCCAGATTGTAAAGACCTTTAAATGCCAAGCAGAAGAATTTGTATTTTATCCTAGAGTCAATAGGGAGACACTGGGGCTTTTTTTTTTTTTTGAGCAGGGAATGAAACTAATTTGTCTCTTATCTAGAGAAAAATAAGTATTTAGTGCTGTTTGTGGCCTCTCTTATAATTCAATTTTTTTTTTTTAAATTCCTCTCCAGCTTAGAAGCTGAGAATGTAAGAAAGGGACCCTGAGTTGATGCTGGAACTACCCTTTTGGGAGAAATATTCCCTAGTATATTGAAGATGGTATGCATTATTGAGGTTATTAAGATCATCTGAGATTAATATATATTATGTATGTGTCTATCTGCTCTTTTTACTTAACATTTCATTTCGTGCTATGTCACAGCTCTTTCTCCAGCTGTTTGTTACTGGCTTATGAATGATTTCATTATAACATCTTTGAGGACCTTGAGTTATTCATCATTTGTTTCATTGTTATGTCATTGTGTTTTGGAGGCAGTTGGGATTAAGTGACTTGCCCAGGGTCAAACAGCTTAGTCAGTGTCTGAGGCCACATTTGAACTTAGAGCCTGTTGATTCCAGGACTGATGCTTTATATCCACTGGACTCCAGGGCACATGCTCTATCCACCATGCCACCCAACTGCCCATTTTGTTGTTTTTTAAACAAATTTGTTCTTTGTACTGAAGTAGACCAGCTCTGATTTCTGATCATGACGTTTTCAAATCATGTCAACTCACTCAAAACCAAAGCAAAGATAACATTTTCATTTTCTATCTAAACTTATAGTGCCTCCTTAATAATCTCTGACGACTCTGAAAATATATCTTGATGCAGAAAGGTAGTAGAATGTTTCATTTTTAAGTTCAGTCCTAATTAAGATATTTTATGTTTAATGTATGCTTTATTTCTCTGTGTATAGTTGTTTAAATGTCAAGTGAATGTTTCAGTCCTTAATACTTAAACCACAAAACCTCCCACAGTAATTGAATTTCAGACAAAAGGCCTATTTGCTTTGGTGACAGTAATTATGTAATGAGGCAGCTAAATTTATAGCA
This sequence comes from Phalanger gymnotis, assembly GCA_028646595.1. Lineage (NCBI taxonomy): Eukaryota > Metazoa > Chordata > Mammalia > Diprotodontia > Phalangeridae > Phalanger > Phalanger gymnotis. Next base: position 524,451,069 of record CM053622.1, read on the forward strand.
AGTGTGAAATAGCCTTACATGGTCACAAAGACTTGAGGAAGAGAAAGTGATTATCTATGCTACATACACAGTGGTATCTTCAACGCAAGATACCCTAGCCCATTAAGCTATTTGAATATTTTCATGGGTTTTGATAGGTTTTTTTTTAATTCCCTAGTTCTTATTTCATGATTTTCAGAAACATGTAATTTGTTGTGGGCTCTGAATTTGAGAAACCACTGCCCACTCTTTAAAAATATTTTTAAAATGTGTTTTAGACCAGTCAGAAAAGTGTTTAATTTTTCACTTGAAAAGAGGTTACAGCCTTTGGGTCAACACAGAAATCTGAGAATAAATTCAACTATTTAACAGCAAATATTTCTTTTATCAATAGAAGAAAATTATTCTAAATCTCTTGAAAATTTTGAAGATATGTTCTTAAAGTGATAGGTAATGTTTTATGTGATTTCATTTTCTTTATATTTATCTGTATTTTTGCTTTAAGTTTTTGTGTCTCTGTTTACAAACTTAGGCAGTTAATGTCATTCTTAAAAATCAAAGTGTGTGGTCAGCATTCTGAGATATATTGCTGGGAAGATTTGTGGACCTGGATCTAAAGTCAGATTTTCTTTTTGGAACTTTTACATTCAAAACTGTAAGGTCTTTGGGGATGGGAAAGGACAACTCCATCACTGTCAAGTTGTCTTTTTCTTGCTGCTGTTCATTTGTGTCTGACTCTTGTTGACCCTGTTTGAGGTTTTCTTGGCAAAGATACTGTAGTGGTTTGCCATTTCCTTCTCCAGCTCATTTTACAGATGAGGAAACACGCAGGGCAAACTGAGTGCCCAGCGTCACACAGATAAGTATATGTCTGAGGTCAGATTTGAACTCGAGCTTTAACCACTGCACCACCTGCCTGCCCAATTTACACTTGACCATTTTACAGTTTTATTAGTATCTAGGCACTCATCATTTCTTTTAAAGAAGATGTGTGAAAGAACATTGGTCTTAGAATTAAAACAATCAGAAAACTTAGGTATGGTACAACAAAAGGAACGGAGTCACACAAGTCTTGGGTTCTAATGCCAATTCTGCCATTTACACCTGATGGGACCTCAGGCAAGTTGTCTAACCTTTCCTCGGCTCTAAAATTAGCTGTTTGGACTGGATGATGTCCAAGGTCTGTTCCAGCTGAAGATGAATAATCCTATTATTCTGCTAACTGTGGGAAGACATTTCACCTCCGTGTCTCCCTCTCCTCATTGATAAAATAAGTGGGTTGGGCAGAATGAACTCTCAATTCTTCTTGAGGTCTTAAAATTTGGTGAGGAGGTGTGACTCATCCAAGGTTTCCCCTTCTGGCTTCAGATATCATATTGGTAAAAGTGAACATCACTTAAGATTAGAAAGCACGAGTACCACAGAAATCATACCTGCGGTGTTGAGATGATTAAGTTTCCCATCTGATTCCTCAGGTTTTTAAGCAGTTTACCAAATGAGCTTTAAAACAAAAGGGAAGAAAATTGCATTTTGCATTAGGCTATATATTTTATGGCCTCTATGGGGTGCAGTGGATAGAGTGCCAAGACCTGAAGTCAGGAAGACCCATCTTCCTGCCTTCGAATGTTACCTCAGACACTTATCAGCAGTGTGGACTTGAGCAAGTCACTTAACCCTATTTGCCTCAGTTTTCTTATCTGTAAATGAGCTGGAGAAGAAAATAGCAAACCACTACAGTATCTTTGACAAGAAAAACCAAAATAGGTTTGTGAAGAGTTGAACACAGCTGAAATGACTGAACATATGTTTTATATAAGACTAAGACTATAGTCTTAATTTTTTTGAGGCCGTATGTAAGACCCCAAGTGGCCACAATTGTGTGCTAGAACCTTACAGTAAACAAATAAAACAAGTGAAAAGGAAACTGATTACAGCAAACATATGAAAAGGAAACTGAGTGCATTATTTCTCCATTAATACTTAAAATAAGCACCAGGGCCTTATAGTAATAATTTTTATAATTCTCATTGTTCAAAAGAAGACCTATTTCACAGTTTGTTGATGATGGAGAGCTTATAGAGAACAATTTAAGAAAAACCATTTGGCTTTTGTAATTGAAGAGGGGGAAAATTCTGAATAAACACATTTTTTTAAGGCAGGTATCCACTTGGCTGGTACTCTCACATTAAGTACTTTGAGAATTAATGGTAGAATATATCAACAAGCAGGGAAGGAAAGAAACTTTAGCTGAAGTTGAAAGGAATGCAGCAACATGTAGAATGAAATAATGGAATTTTGATGTCCAAAAGATCTCCCTAGATACGTAACATAAGAAGGACGAGATGGAAAATGTTGTATCAGTGTGAAAATGTTCATCTTATTATTTCTGTTATCTTTTACTTATGGCTGAAAAACAAAATCAAAACCAAAGTATCAAATGTATCAGTTAACTCCTTGATCTTTCAAGGTATTCTTAAATTCCAGACTTTCTGTTATGTGAATACCTCTTACTGTGGGTGTTTCCTGTTGTACCCAGATAGGTGGGACATCAGTGATGCTGTAGTTATAGGATAAAACTAGCTGAGAGAGAGAGAGAGAGAGAGAGAGAGAGAGAGAGAGACAGAGAGACAGAGAGAGACAGAGAGACAGAGAGAGACAGAGAGACAGAGAATAATTTATATGACTGTTTCAGAACATTTGCCCTCCTATTTATGAACAGTATTCCTCTAGTTAATTACGTCTATGTCAGCTGTCAGTAGTGGAGGGAAAATACTACTGAGAGATCAGAGAGAGATTTTTTTTTGTATTTGAAATATGGTCAAGATGAGTAGTAGCTTGGATATTATAAACATACATTTTTTTTTAACTACAGTACTTAGTTATCTATCTTCAAAGGAAGAACTACTTGTTCATAGTTAGGCTACTTCCTGCCTTTCATCTTTTTCTGTCCTGATTATAAAAGGGGAAAATATAGCTCTTTTTAAGAAGTGTTTTAGACCTGAGCTACTGAATTTAGGTATTTGGAAAAGTCAGTTTGGTCACAGAAATTTAAAAAAAAAAGTTTAAATTTTGCTGTTTGATATTGACATAAATAGCTTCCGGATGATTTCATGACAAATCAAGAGAGAATGTTAACAATAGGATCTACAAAAAACTAATAGGCTGGGAAGTCAAAACTTAGAAACTTTAATAGGCAGGAGTTCTATTGACAGAGAAGAAGCAGGCAGCATCAAGAAGTCAGTCTCTTATTATTACTCTCGATTTTAAAGGAAACAAAGGGGAAAAAACATATGACGGGAGATTCTAAGTTAGGGCAAAAAGAGGCTGGCTTATTGCTTTGGACAGATCCTTCTTGTTCTTCAAGACATCATAAAGCCAGCTCAGACTCTTAACCAGGGATTGTCTAATCAGGTACTTACTCCCTCATCAAGTATTGTTAAAGGAAGGCATTTTTATCACCCTGTAGTAATTGTGAAACACCATGATATGCAAAACTAGTATTATAACCTATAGTAATTGGAGGGGAATAAATTAGTGAAGTATTGAAGGAGAATACTATTCCTATCAAGTTTTCTGACAGCGACATTATGTGTGTGTGTGTGTGTGCGCGTGTGTATATAATAATAATTTTATAATTATAATGATACATTTCATAATTTTATGATAATTGGAACTTCATAATAAGCAGCTTCTCAAAATAATAATAGCTGACATTTACATAACACTTTGAGATTTGCAAAATTCATTACAGATGTTACCATATTTGTTCTTCATGACAGTCTGGGCAGGTAGGTAGTATTTTTATTTTTGTTTTGCAGATGAGGAAGCTGAGGCTGAGAAAATATAAATGCCTCATCCGAAGTCACACAGCTAATAAATTTCTGAGGTTGTTTTCAAACTCAAACTTTCCCGAATTCAGAGCCAGCAGTCTACACCCTAAGCTAGCTGCTTCCCTTTTTTGCTCAGCCTTTGTTCGTGATGCTTGATTATTTGAACATGTTTCCTAGATGTCTAACACTGGGACAAGTCACTTGACATCTGTCAGCCTCAGTTTCTTCATCTGTAAAATAGGAATGATAATAATGAGACCAGGTAGTTGGAACAGTGGATAGAGTATGAAGTTAAGATGGCCTGAGTTCAAATCCAGCTTCAGACACTTATGAGCCCTGGGGCAGGTACCTTAACCTGCCTACCTCAGTTTCCTCATCTGTAAAATGGTTGTAATAATAGAACCTAACTTCCAGGATTGTTGTGGAGATCAAGTGAGATAGTATTTGTAAAAATACTTTGCAAACCTTATCGTGCAATATAAATGCTAGCCCTCATTAATAATAGGACCTACTTCACGGGAAGTTATATGAGGATCAGATAACACATAAAATATTTGAGAACTCATAAAGCACTGTACAGATGCTAGCTGTTGTTATAATTACTACCACAATTATTATCATTTAGGAGATTCCAATTACGGAAGACCATTGAACAGTTTTCTAGTTTGGAAGACCACTGCTATTTTCTGATGCATATTCAGATTACGCCACCACCTTCCCTCTCCGTTCATTCGTTTCAGCTTACGCTTCTATGTGAAGGTACAGACCCGATCAGCAGAGCAAAGGCAAGATGATTTGCAGGGAGCCCTGGCACTAGGGCAGCAGGCATGATAAGGTTTCCATCATTGCTTTTATGCAGAGTCAGCAGCTTTCTTTCCTGTAGTGAGATGGGACATTAAAGATGGAGAGAGATGGAGGCATGGCAAGGAATGGAAAAAAAAAATTGTCTTATTTCCTGAATCATAGCTCTAGAGCTGAAAGAGATCTCAGAGACAACCTCCCCCCAAGATGAGGAAACTGAGAGTCAAAGATGTCAATGACTTGATTTACCCTGCTGCTCCTGGAATCAATAGGAATCGGGATACATTTGCTCACTTCCTCCTTGTTGTTCTTTAGTTTTTCTCTATTGTATACAATTGCATCTGCTTGCTTTCTCATATTTAGTGTTTGTTTTGATTTGTGGTTTACTTTGAACTCTTTAACCCATCGAGATGACAGGCAACTACTTCTAAAATGACCTCTGTCAGTAACATACTTTCCTATATTTTAAGGGTAGGTTTCTTTTTTAAAATTATATACTTTTTTGGTGCTTAGACGTGCAACACTTTTCACCTTTCGTGTTCAACAAAGTAATTATGGTATAGAGTCATAAAATTTCTGTCTAGTCTTTGACTTCTTCATTTTTTAGGGACCTCAAACTTTATTTTCCGATATGAAAATTCCACTGATCTCCCTTTTATCCACCTTCCCATTGTAGGTAGACCTGGTACGATGTAAGAATTTAGGGCAAGGAATGTTTTATTGGTTTGTTTTGTGTTTCTTTTCTCAGTACTTAAAACTTACCTTACTAGGAGCAGGAGCATTAATAAATGCTTGTTGAATTAAATTGGAAACCATCAGATATAAAGATACATGTTAATTTAATTTGATGGGAGGATATTGTTAAGTTCTAAATAGAATTTTACTACTCGTATGTCTTCAGCAAGTGGCTGGCATATAAGTTATAATTATGTTTTCAGTGGTATTCCTTGATTACTCTTGCAATGAACACAGAAATTCCAGCCAGATGTCTCAATATTCAACAAAATCCTGTTTTTTATAACTTTTTGCTTCACCAGAGAACGATTTCCTCTAACTCCTTCATTCCTTTTCCCAAGGAGAATTTGTAATCCATCGTTCTAGTTAGCTGTACCTTCTGGTTTCATTTATGCCAGTAATATCAATATGGATTTGACTTAATTCCTCCTGTAGTATAGACTCATGGGCAAAGATAACATATTCAGGGTACTGCTAAGCTAATTAATGTTTGTAAATGGTCTAAAATGACATCATGCTTATCATTTAGTGTTTTTTTTTCTTCCACCCATCCCTACCAAGGGGAAAGGGGCAATATGTAACTGAAGGTCACAGTTGCATTTTGTGTCTGTTTTATGGATAGACAAAAAATTCATCAAGGTAAGCAGAATTGAATTTTGACACACAGGAAAGAAAGTTCTTTTACTGTATCAAGATGGTTAATGACATATTGATTGAGTTGGTTCACTTAATATTGTTATCCAAGTTTATGAAGTAACATTTTCCCCAAAAACCTATATTGTTGCATATTTTATGTCCAAAAATAACTAAGCAATTAGGAGCTAATTTTCATTTAGAATATCCTGAACTTGGCTGTTCTTAGGAATAACCTTTTAGAGAACCGACATCTGCCATAATCAATTAAACAAAAATGGGTTCCTCTTTCCCATACATTATTATGATTGTAATTGTAATGTAGTGAAATGTTTGACTGTAATGATTGTAATGTAAAGTAGTGAAATGCTTTCATAAAATATGTTATATATGTATATATGTACAAATATGGATATAGCCTATTCTGTATAGAAAAGAATGTTAAATGACATAGAAACAGTGAAAAATCATACTGTTTGCCCCACTCTCCCTCTCATAGAGTAATTGGATTCACAGACTGCATGTGTTCTCTATCAAAAAGACATATTTGTTTTGAAAGACATAGCACTCAAGAGCTGTCAATCATAATGCTTCTGAGAATAGTTGAAGTACACTGAAACATCAATATTTACCAAATGTGCAAAGCTTACTGTAAAAAGCACATAAAACTACAAGTGCAAGGGCTTTTTTTTTCCTCAGACTTTTCCCTAGTTTATGACTTTCATAAAACTGCACAGTCTAAACCAAGACCCTCTTCAAATTCAAGAAAAAATGTGGGGAGTCTCTGTAATCCCTAGCTGATATTCATAATGGAAAAAAAAAAACTTTCTAGGTAGTTAAAGCTGTTAGGAGGATAAAATGCCTCTTAAAAAATAAGCTATATTTTTCTCAGTTGAGTATTTTATTAATTTTGCCAGAAAAGGGAAGTTATGGAACAAAAAAATTAAGTGAATAATCTTTTAATTTAAAGAATTGCAATTATCTATTAACCCTACTGGATTTTTTTTCTCTTATTAAACATGCACTCTGGACTTATTAAATGAACACATTTTGCATTACAAAAATTCCCTTAAAATGCTTATTAAATGAACACATTTTGCATTACAAAAATTCCCTTAAAATGTTAATTCCTGAGACATTTATGAGAAAGAGCATTGCATTTAGAATCAAGTAGTGGGTTTGGGTTTGACTCTGACACATCATATAAATGAACCACTCTCAATCCTTCAGTCTCTTATCCGTAAAAGAGAGGTAATGATTGTTAGGCTACCTACTGCATAGAATTGTGAGAAAAGAATTTTGTAAACTTTAAAGTACACAAATAAATATAAGCTGCTGCTGTTATAACAAGAGTACCTTATTATTATCCCATCAATTCACCACTTAAGTAGGAAAATAGAACAAAATAGTAGCTCAGGTTTGTACATAGGTCTGTGAACCAGGAAACTTGATAAGATGGTTTTTATCTCTCAGTTTGCCTCTACCTACTCTTCTGTAACCTAGGAAAAAGCCATTTAACTCAGTGTCTATTGCTCCACCTGTAAAATGACTGCTTTGGGTAAACGCTAAGAAGACTTTTAGTAAAGTGCTTTCTTTGGAGGTTCTGGTCAGGAACGATTAAGTACAAGGTTATTTGTGTTACATTAATACTATTTGTGGCTTTGCTTAACAGAAGATCTCAGACTAATGATGATAATTTCTGACTTATTTTCAATATGTAGGCAACACTGGAGAGTTTCTAAATAAGAGTGTTCAGTCTCATGCCTAGCAATGCATAATTGTCCAGTGCTATCAAGTGCCATTTAAAATAATTCCAGTAATAGTTTAAACTTTTCTAGGGCAGTCCTTTGCAATTATTATTATCATTTGCAGGGGATTTTAATATTCCTTTTAAACCAGGGCTGATTTTATCTCTAAATCTGAGTAGGCTGCCTGAGCATAAAATATAGCCAGTGGAGGGAGTAGATTTGCATAAACTACTGTGTGGGAAAAAAAAAGAAATCCCCAAAGATACATCTGTATACTAGCATTTATTGCTTGAAAAAATAACCATTAGACCTGAATGATTGTGTTCTCAGTAAAATTTCTGGTGTGCTGTGTTCTCGGCCTGTTATTATTTTTAAAATGCAGAGTAGTGGGGAGGAGGGGGCAAATATAGATAGCATTTTGTAGAAATGGCATTTTTCTTTCTATGCAATCTGACATGGGCATAAAATTTTTTTCTAGAATTCAGGATTTGCCCTTTTCTTCTTAAAAAGCATAGTAAGCCATAATAAAATTAAGGAATTTCCATGTATTATTCTTGGTTTAGTAAACATACTAAACATACTGAAACAGATCCTGCCCTTGATCTTACTGGTTGTTTGATCCTGGATAAGTCACCTAACCTCTCTTGGGTATCAAGATACCCTCTAAGACTTACTAAGTTATAGACCAGTTGTATTCTGCATCTGGTAGAGGAAATTCCTGTGAAGAAATTCCCACCCTGACAGAATCACAGATTTTGACTTTGTATTCAGCTCAAACATATAACTTGGATACCTATTATGAGAATAATGAATACTCATATTGATGACCCTGATATAGTGTGGCACCCTGAATGATTGGAGAAAGATTCATTCACATTCAGTATATTTACTTATTAAGTTAAGAAAGTTGACTCACCTTTGAGAAATATTTTTTTTCAACAAAAATTAAACAAAAAGGACTTTCTCCTGTCTCTCCTTAGCCATCCCAAGAAAAATAAGCTAAAAGATCATCTTACTAGCTTCTAGTCAATGAGGTTATTTGAGGATTTTGTAGTTAATTGCTTTTGCAATTGTCTGATGTTCAACAAACTCATTCATTTAGGCATTGATTAAGTATTTAATGTGTGCAAAGCATTGTTGTGAGTGTCATGTTGGGGAAAAGAATATGAATAAAACCTGCTCTAACCTTACGAAGTTATGGCCAAAAAAAATTATGAGGAATTCTTTCTTAAAGGCCTTACTTAAGATTAAAGACTGGGATAATTTTGTCCTATATGTGTTTACTTAAAAAAAGAATGGAAGTAGTGACTAAGTAATTAAGTCATCTTCAGGGGGAAAAATGGTCAGGCCATCTGATTTATGGTGTTCAGTTTAACCAAATACAATTGAGAGAATTTTGCTTTTTAGAGTAAAACTGAACTTCACATTAACTTGTTGGTGTTAATGATTTACAATTTTAGGACGGAGAACAATAGTGTTAAGAAGAAACGATCCTAACTAATGAAGATGGTTGATTTTGATGAAGGGTTATGTGTGTTTTGAGGGATTTTCTCTTTAATGGGAACCAATAGAGTACAAATAAACAGGTTTCTTTTAATTTGTAACATCTTTTGTCCTTATGAAATTTGTAAAGCAAAAATGACTTTACAGCTAAATATATTTATCAAATGTTAAGTATGTATAGGTGATATGTAAGTAAGTGCCATGTATCGAGTGAGTTTTTGGAAGCTCTAGGACTGAGGTTGAGGAAATAAAAGGGAAAAAAATCAGACAAGTGGAGAAGAGAGAAATGGGCAGTGGAGTATATTATGATGATGTGAAAAATGAGTGAATTTTTTGAAGGCAGGGATGATTTCCTTTTTATCTTTGTCCTCATCCCAAAGATAGTACTTTGTACACAGCAGGCATTTAATAAATGCTTATTGGATTGAAGTGAAATTTTTAAAAAAGGGCAAAGAAGAGGAGTGATAAATTTGGTAAAATAGGCTCAAAGTCTGAAAAATCTTTCATTACTAGAATAGAATTTTTATTTTATAGTTGTTAGATACTGAGAATCAACCCAGAGAAAGAAATATCACACAATGTCCATGTGTATTTCAGATCACAGTCTTTTTTTACCTACCGAGACGGTGCCTCTCATTTCTTGCACCAAGTGTCCGGTGTGTCTACTGTTTTAGGCACAGCATCTAAGGGAGAAGTTTGTCTAGGTTGTTGTTATTAAGTTGTCTCAGTTGTGTCTGACTCTTTGTGACCCCATTTGGGTTTTTCTTGGCAAAGATAATTGGGGTGGTTTGTCATTTTTTTCTCTAGCTCATTTTGCAGATAGGGAAACTGAGGCAAACAGGATTAAGTGACTTGTCCAGGTTCATACAACTAACAAATGTCTGAAACTGGATTTGAACTCACAGCACTCTATCCACTGTGCCATTTAGGCAGCACATAAAGAAGTATAATGTAGAAACCCTAAAGAAAGCTCAGAAAGAGAAGAAGGGGCTTTTGGAACAGGTCACAAAATTGTTTAATCTTTATTTTCAGTATGTATCATTATTCATATATGCTGTGAAAGGGAGGCCACAAGATCTGTTCCTTTTGATTTTTAGAATTTAAGCAGAAGTCACAGAAGTATGTACATGTGTATGTTTTCTTTCCAGCCACTTCCACTCCTTTTGTTTTTTCTTTTGGTCTGGACAACCATCATTGTAGGCACCTCTCCCAATATGCAGTCTACATCCATGCATCTATTCAGTCTGATCCAATCTGTGTGTATGTAGCATATGCATTTAGAGAGTTGCTTAAGGCAATGAGGGTTTATGACTTGTGTATTGTCATATAACTGATATGTATCTGAAAAACAGAACTTGAACCCTATGTCTTGCTTGTTTGTCCTTCATTTTTTATTTTGAAGGAAGAAGGCAGGGCAGTTGGGGTTATGTGACTTGCCCAAGGACACGCAGCTAGTAGGCGTGTTAAGTGTCTGAGGCAGGCTTTAAACTCAGGTCCTCCTGACTCCAGGGCCATGCTCTACTTACTTCACCCCCTAGCTGCCCCTCGCCCTTCATTTTCAGAGGAACAATATCAGAGGTGATATCTTGACTCAGGTAAATTGTATGTGAGTGAGGCAGAGTTGTGCAAAGTAGTCAGCCTCTCTCCTTCTGAGTCATAGAAATCCAATGGTGAGACAGAAGTCAAGCCAGCTGGTGATGGCCCAGGATGCAGTGGATAACCTTGGTGTCTTTGATCTCTGACCAGAGCTCAGTGCTCCACACAGGGCTTCAGCTACTTTCAGTTGTTCTCATCCACTCATTCTGTTGGGGAAAGTTCTCACATGCTTGGGGTAGACAGCCCCCTAACCCAGCCACAGGTGTCAGGCCTCAACTTGATCTTATCTTGATCTTATCTTATCAATCTTGATCTCATCAGCCTTTCTACTGAGATTTACTGGGTTGTCACTGCTGCACATATTACAGCTTCTTGGAGCCATAGGGGAGAGTCCAGTGAAGAAGAACACCAAAGGTTGTTGAGCAGCCCTGAAAAGGGCTTGGCAAGCCCCCACCCCAGAGGTAGTAGTCCTCCCAGGACACCTCAGGCACCTGTAATGGTAATCGAGGTGGAACTTTTTTTACCGTTTTCTCTTTTAGAATGCTAAAGTAATCAGGTGCTTTTGATTAAATCTTGCTAGGTGCAAAGCCCCAGGCCCACACCCTTTTGCTAACTAGGTGTGAAGCCCCAGGCCCACACCCTTTTACTGATTAGGTGTGAAGCTTTCAGACCCTAAGAAGGGTATATAAACTCAGAGGTTAGCATTTTGTTTGGAGCTCCCATTCATTGGAAGAGTATTGTATGATTTGACCAGAGGAGACTCTAGGTAGCCAGTGGAGCCCCCTCTCACCGCCCTCCCTACCTTGAAAACACATATGTTGGTGCCTCTCTGTCTGGTAACTATGTAATTCTTTGTTCAGACAGCTAGAGGCCCATCTGTTGATAATTGTGTGTTTGCTCTGTTTATATAATCTATATTTGTAATTTCTGTTTGTTTTTGCTCTGAAATTCAGGGTGCTGGCTTTTCCCCCTGACCTAAGTGAATGATACATGTGTGTTTGATTAAAGTGAGATTGTTAACCCCTTAAAGTTGCTTTCCTTAGAAAAGCAGATCAAAGAACCTGTGCTAGTGGCCCTCCTGTGTGTTTGTCTTGTGTTGGTCTTTTACCTCCACAGCAGCTGCTAGTAACATTGTTGTTACAACACCCCAAGTCTTACCTACTCCAAGGCCAGCCTTCCTTCTTTTCTAGAAAAGTTAACCACAGGAATGATGGATTTGCAGCTTTCAGCTGTTCAGTGATGTTTAGCAAAATGGCTTTGTGATCTGTAAATGTCATATTATAAGGCACTGTGCTAGGTACTAGGGTTAAAAAGGAAAAAGAATATAGTCACTTTCCTTTAAAAAAAAAAAAGCACACCTTCTACTGGAAGGATTTATGTGTACGTATTTCTGTGGGTACAAAATAAACATGTAATGGGTGGGGAACCCATTAGCAGATGAGAGTGCCTAGAAAGGCCCCTCGTATCAAGTGATATCAAGAGGACTTTGAGGGAAACTAGGGATTCCAACAACCGGAGGTGAAAAGGGATAGAACATTTCAGGCTTGATGGATGACAACTTGTGAAACACATGGAGATGGAAAGCACAGAGAGAGGAGAATGATTTTTATGTGAGGAATGATAAGAAAGATGATTGGGCTAGACCAAGGAGTGTATGGAGGAGAGGCTGAGAAGGTAGGTTATGGTCAGGTTGTAAAGGTATTTAAAGGCCAAACTAAGAAGTTTCCGTTCGATGCTGGAGGTAATAGCTTTGGAGCCACCAGACTTTATTGAACATTGGACTGATACAATCAGATCTTTGCTTCAGAAATATCATTTTAGTAACTGTGGTGAATGGATTGGAAGGCGAGAGACTTGAGGCAGGGAGACCAATTGGGAAGATGTTGCAATACAGATAGAGCCTAGAGTAGGATTGCGCCTTATGAATGGAAAGAAGGGTATGGCCGCAAGAGATGTTATGGAGTTAGAATTGACAGTAATAGTAGCTGGAATTTATATAGCACTTTAAGGTTTGCAAAATACTTTACAAGTGTTATCCCATTATATCCTCACAACAACCCTTACTATTATTGTTCTCATTTTACAGAAAAGGAAACTGAGGTAGGCAGGTTAAGTGACTCGCCCTAGGGCATATAACTTCTAAGCATCTAAGGCAAGATTTAAACTCAGATCTTCCTGACTCCAGGTCCAGTGCACTATATAAGTTGCCCCTTACTTGGCAACTGATTGTATATGGAGGATGAGGGAGGAAGGAGGAGTCCTTGCTCTCATTGACACTTCTCCTTCTTCTACAATCTCTTATCCTTTAAGATACACTCTCCAGATGTTTCAATCTACCTGATGGAAATTGCCATCACTTCAAGCTAGCATCCTGTATCTCTCCTTCCTTCCACAGCCAAACTCCTAAGAAAAAGCTGTCTACGCTCCTTATCTTTACTCACTTCCCAGTCTTTGCAGCCCAGTTTCCAGCCTTGTGACTCAGCCGACAGCAACAATCTCTTCATTGCCAAATCCAGTGGCCATTTTTCATGGTGCCAGTACAGGAGAGAGCATCTAGGCAGAATGTGGTTTATAGAGTCAGAGGCTACAGAGAAGTCAGGAAAGATAAAGACTGAGAAGAAGCTATGGAATTTGGCAAATAAATAAATTTTACCAGGCCTTGGATTATTCTCCCACTTACAGAGTAGGGACCTCAACCCACCTTCCTCATGCCACAGCCACCAACCTTGGAACTAGGTTGTCAGTGTTCTTCCTAAAATATGACTTGCAAATCAGATACTCCAGATGTCTGTTCAGGAAAGTGCATGTTATGATCAATGCCTCTTAATTTGGATCCTATGACTCTCTTAATGAAGTCTTCTTATATTAGCTTTTATACTGTTAATTTGTATTGAACTTGTGGTTTACTAAAACCTTTAAATCTTTTCTGCATGAGTTATTATCTAGTTATGCCTCCATTTTCGATCCTTTAGTTTGTGCAGTTGAATTTTTAAGCTTATGTGCAAGACTTTACATTTATCTTTACTAAATTTCATACTACCATTTTTGAAGTGGACAGCATACATGAAACAAATAGACATGAAACAGAGAACCATAAAAAGCAATGTCCAATAAAATGCTAAATTGAATTTCATAATGTGCCAAAATATACATTATAGCTATTTAAAGCTCTGAGTATTCGGGAAGGGAAAAATATCTTGGTTGACTGAAGCAAGGTTGTGTAGAAGTAAGGCTTGAAGCACTTGGGAGTATTTGGATAAGCAGAGAAGAGGAATGAAGGTGCTCCATTCAGGGAGAACAGAATGAATAAACGTATGAAGATGGGAGTGAATATGCTGTGGGTGAAGGATAAGGAAGCTTGGCCTGACAAAAGAAAAGGATCCTTGTTAGGGAGAGGTAACAAATGAGTTTAAATAAATAATTGGGGGCCAGATTACATAGGGTGTTGTACAGTAGCTGTCTTGCCTGGTTCAGTTGACGTATTCATTGAAGGAGTACCTTTTATACTGTGATGCATAAAATAGTAGTAGAACTCCTTCAAGCAGAGAATGCTGTTTCTTTTTTTTCCTACTCCTTCTCTTCCTGCCCCTTCCCCCTCCTTCTCTCTGCTCTCTCCTCCCTTTTCCTTTCTTCTTCTCTTTGTATACCTACCACCTAGCACAGTACTTTGCAATATTTGTCAAACTGAATTTGAATTGCTGAGGCTTAATAATGTTAAATAATGATAATCCTTTTGGCAAGGGAGTTAATTATCATGTGGAAAGACTGACTTGTAGAAAGGAAAGAAAGAAGTCATCTTTTCATTAATTTAAGAAGGGAAAGGTGGGGACTCATATTCAACCAAATGAGATTTTGGGGCAAGATAAAATGTGGGCTTCTGAATGAATACCGGTAGGTGTGCACTAGATGCAAGGTATCCTGGACTTTATGTTGATTCCTTTATGTAAATTAATTATAATTTCCTTGCAACATCCATATTTTCTTTACACTGCATTCTCTTTCTGTTTCTGTACCTGTAATGATATCATAGAGCAACATTCTACTATCAGCATTCTGTTTGTTTTCCAAGGCTTAAATATCAATTTCTGTAGTTTTCGACCTTAAAAATAAGTATTCCTTAGTGATGTAAGACTGTAGGAGTAGACTGCGAGTACAAATACGTTCTTCTCTGAACAGTGGGTGCCTCGTTAGTATTCATGAGAAGACTGTTGATAGCATCTTAACCCAGCTAAGGTTTCAACTCGGAGCTGCCCCTGTACAATCCGGAGCCTTTGGCTAACACCCTTTGCCTGAATAGTAGGGCTGAATTGCATCTGAAAGGAGAACATCACTTCACTGAATGAGAAATTTTTCATCTATGCTATCTCAAGTTTTGAAGTCATTAGAATTACAATAAGTAATAATATTTAGCACTTGCCAGGGCATTTATCTCTAGGGAGCTGTATAGTTAGTCTAATTGAATTGTGCTGCTATATATCATGAGATAAGAAGACTTGCTTTCCCACTCTGGGTCACCAATTTTTCATTTTTCTGACATCTCAGTGTTTGCATTCTGTTGTCTCATGACAGGACATAGTCCTGCAAACCCTTTATTTTGTAAGATTTAGAGCGATGAATACTATTGGCATGTTTTCCAAGGTACTGGTTCTAGGAGATGCTTTTACCTACTTCATGCCATTATGATATAATACATGCCAATGCGATATAATACAGTGATATAATACATAATTACCTAGCACTTGATGTGTGTTGAGTGTTCTACTAGGGATGGAGAAGGCATTAAGTGCATAAGGCATGCTCCCTTGTCTTTTACTAGACTGAAAACTCATCACTAGAAGGTAAGCTGCTCAAGAGTAGGCATTGTTTCATTTTTTTTGTTTCTGTATTCCCACTGCCTAGAACAGTGCCTGGCATATTTTGGATCCTTGAATCTGTTACTTATTTGACCCTAACCCTTAAGGAGCTCGTATTCTAGCAGCAGAATAAGACAGTCACAGATAAATATGCTATACAATATTTATCTGATGAGGACATTCAAGGGTTATAAAACTAAATACTGTCAGGGTACAAAATCTGGGCTGGCAGGTCATAGATGGGAAGGATCAGAGAAGGTTTCCAGGAGACTGAGCAAAGTGCAAAGTACTGAACTCCAGGAAAGTCAAAAAAATCTATGAACTTTATATGGCAAAGGATGAACAGCCAAAAATGCTATGTTGTCATGGTCGCTATGGATCTGCAGCCTCAAAGAAAAACTTTTTGAACTAGATCATTCTCAGCTAAACCCAAGGCTTGTTTTAAGTGTCAGCAGGTGAGGCAGTAAGTTTTTGGAACGGGGTGGAGTGAGGGATTGTTGGTGCTGGGTGGTCTGAGTTCCCTTCCACCAAAAAAATTCCTTTTTCATCTGTTGATTGATGCCTTAAATTCCCTAGGAATTGATAAGCAAGTGCTTATTGGAGTAGTAACATTTTGTTACATTTACAGGGATTTGCAAATGGCTGATGTTCTATCATTTTCTGAGAGCACCTTGATGATAGGGAAGGCACTGGGAACCAGAAAGTGGGAGAAAGCCAAGAAAAGGAAACTTGGGGGCACTGAAGAAAAACTTAATAAATTTGCTCAGAGGCCTTTCCTTGAATGTACTGGCGTTCAGGAAAGAAAAACCTATTGAGTCCACTTTGCCAGGCCATGATAGCCATGAAGATCACATCCTCTTGTTACACTAGAGACATCTATGCCATAATTTTGAAAAAATATAGTACTGAGGTAGGAAATAGGGATTGCTCAGAGGACATAGTGCTTCATTTTTGTTCTTCTGTCTTAATGTGTTGCTTTTTTCAATTTCTTCCTAGGGTAGACATATTTTGTATTTGAATAACGCAATTAAGTACCATTATTCATTGCTCATTACTAAATTGACTTTTGCAAATACAATCTCCAGTAAAATGAATATTTCATTTCTAATATAGTATAGAAGAATACATGTATAGAATCATAGATTTACAGCTGGAAGAAAGCTCGGAGGCCATCTAAGCGAATCCTCTATGGATGAGGAATTTGAGGCCCAGAGAGATGAATTTAGTTGCTCATAGACACACAGGTAGGAGGAAGCAGAGCTAGAATTTAAACGGATATTCTTTGAAACCAAATCTGGTGCTGTTTGCATTGCAGCATACTGATTTACTTTATTTTAAAAACGATAATTATAAACTCATTTTTTTTTTGCACAGGGAAATGAAGATGGTAAAGTATTTGCTAAGTAATTATAATTGACAATAACTCAGTGTCATAATTTGATAAGAGCAATCAAAGCGATCAGGGCTTAAAACGTGCTTTATGATGCATTATTCATTTGATAGATCACAACTCTCAATTCTGAGTCTTTACATTTGAATGCCTAAACAATGCAATTGTGAAGCACAGCTGCTAAAGTAGACTGATCACCAATAACACATGGTGGAAGGATTATTTCAGAGATATGCTGTAATCTATGTGAAATTACCGTATAGGTAGAAACATGGCCCGTTTAAGTAAACAGATAAATTCCATTTACTTTACACACTTAGCTCAATCAGCCACTTCTCAAATGTTAAGAAATCATATTTGAAAATGTTATTTTTGTAGGACAAGTATAACAAAGTTCTATCTCTGTTTCTTCAAAAATGCAGCGTTAGACTTCAAAATTTTGTTCTCGTCTTTACACATACCATTCTCCTTTCCAACTTTTTTATTATTCATTTTCCTTTCTATTTCTGAATTATCTTCAAATATTCCTCAGTGTGTGTGTGTGTGTGTGTGTGTGTGTGTGTGTGTGTGTGTGAGAGAGAGAGAGAGAGAGAGAGACAGAGACAGAGATAGAGACAGAAACAGAGACAAAGAAACAGAGGAAGGCTATAGATAAAATCTGGCCTCAGACACTTACTAGCTGTGTAATATTGGGCAAGTCACTTAACCTGTCCACCTTGGTTTCCTCTTCTGTAAAATGGGGATAATGAAAGCATCTACCTCTCAGGGTTGTTTTGAGGATAAAATGGGATAATATTTTTAAAGTACTTTGCAAACCTTAAAACTCTTCCTCTGTTTCCCTTAGTTTCCTCAACTGCAAAATGGGGATAATATTTGTAAAGTGCTTACTTAGCACGGTGCCTGGTGCATAATAGGTGTTATATAAATACTAACTGTTGTTACTAGCAGCATGCCATGAGGAAATGTTGACCTTAAGTTGCCATTGGACCTTACAGTTTGATGTAGGAAGCTGGTAGATGGAAATACATGGCTCCGGCTCTGTGAGAAGTCAAGACTAGAGAAGCACATTTGATAGTCTTATGCATACAGATGACCATTGAAGTGATGGGAGTTAATCAGATGACCGAATAGAGAAAAGAGAAGAGGACTAAGGACATAACATTAGGTGATACTTGTGGTTAAGGAGTGGAAAAGTATGAGGATCCAGAAGAGAAAGAACAGATAACCAGAGAGAATTGTAAGAGTTCAGTATCACAGAAGCCAAATGGAGAAGGTAATTCCGATGGTGTTGAGTAGGATTTTGACATTGGGGATGTATACCCTTGGTTGGAAAGGTATTCTACACAAAGGGCAAGGAATGAACAAAAGCGTGGAGTCAGAAAAGAAAATGTATTGAGAGGACTCAGCGTGTTGAAAGTTCAGTGTGCCTGGATTATGTTATGTAAAAGGGAAATGATGTAGAATAAGGCAGGAAAAAATGGAATTTGGGGCCAAATTAAGGAGGGTCTCGATTGTTAAACTAAGGAGTTTGAATTTTATTCAGTGTCCATTGAATATATTTGAGGAAGAAAATAGTAAGATAAGAGTTCTGCTTTGGGAAAATTGATTAGGTCAGTGGTATATAGAGGAAGTGATAATGATGAGACTCTGAAGGGATTAGGATACCTAAAGACCTTGAATTAGGTGACCGGTTAACAGAAAGGACTGGTCCTAGAAATACTACCAAGGAGAGTCAATAGGGTTCAACAACTGATCAAACATGGAAAGAGAGAGAGAGTTTAGGGGTAGGAAAGATATATCTGTTAACAGAGACAGGAAAGGTCAGGAAAAGAGCAAGAAGCTTGGGAAACTTACCTAGTATATATTACCCTTTAATTTTATTCTAAAACTAAACTAGGAATCGCAATGTTCAATTCTAGCTAACGATAACAACACCAAGAATACATTTGCTCTGAACATCAATAGGTTAAAGAAAAAGTCAGCATTGCTTTATGGATGCGATAGATTCCTCAAAATGTAAAGAGCATTTTTATATATTTAATCATTTTCTTTTATATTTATTTATTATCTATTATATTTATATTTTTATTACTGTTATATTTATATATAATATAAAATAATGTATATATTATATTACATATTATGTTATATATATATAAAATAATATATAAAATATATTCTATTTTACAATCATTTTCTTAGAGTAGAGTGTGTGATTTCCCAAGCCTGGTACTTCAGTGTATTCTTGATATCATACTTATAGTAATTCGCTATCTAGGTATAAATACTCCCGAGTCTTGCACTGTTTTGTTCTCATAACAATAATCCCCAACAAATCCTATCAGACTTTGGCCCATCGCACATCAAAGATATCTGTGGAAAGAAAAGATGTCTGCATATTTTTATTTGGAAACTTGGAGTGTAAACTAAGATGTCATTGCCCAACACATAACAGAAATTATGCTTGAAAATTACACTAAACTTTCTAACTTTTTCATCAAGAAGCAACCTGCTTTTTTATCAGTGTTTGTTTGTGGGCATTTGATAGCTTTATCAAATATACCAGTCAGTGTGGAGAAAGTGGGTAGCATGGAATGCTTCCTCTCGTGTCATTGCTAGAGGTGTTCAGCAGAAGTTATGCATATGGAGATAGTTTTCAGACAAACCCACGGAGCAGTGGTTTGCCTTCTAAGTAATGATGTTAGCACTCCTTTAAAGCGTCCATTGGCCCATTTTCAGGTTGGTATTTTTTTTTAAAATAAATCTATATTGAAGTAATTCTTGGTTAATTCATAACAAAGATTCTCAATAACTATTATTACCTTATTAGATTATTTGTAGTGTTGACTTACGGTCAGTTCTTTGGGGATCTTTTCTTTCTCAGAGCTGATAAATTTTGTGAGACAACAAGCTCACAGGAATGTATTATATTAATTATAATTCAGTTCATGGGCCATGAAAATCAGATTGCATATATTTATCAGGGAGTTGCTTTACTTTATTAATAAAGTGGATATATATCAGTGAGTATACACAAAGCAAGCTTGCTTTGCTTGTCATTTTTGAAACACCATGTTTGCTAGTAAGTTCTGAAGTTACCCAGTAGAAGAAAGGAAATGTGTATTAGCTTAATTTGGCCGAGTAGATAGGGGTTTTATTGTGACCTTTGGTTTTATTTAATCCAATAAACCCCTGAGTGGGTAGATTAGTTTATTTAGTCATTAGAATATTAATTGGCTTAAAGTTCAAGTGACTAAACTAATTTAATCAAATTTTCTTTTGATTGTTCCCCTCCCCCCAATCCCTTGCTATAGGTCACAGTAATGAAAGGCAGTAATAGAAATAAGGATCATTCAGCAGAAGGGGAAGGAACTGGAAAACGACCAAAGAGGAAGTGTCTTCAGTGGCATCCATTACTAGCAAAGAAACTTCTTGATTTTTCTGAAGAGGAGGAAGAGGAAGAGGAAGAAGAAGATATTGATAAGGTAATTCTGTCATTTAATGAAGATATTAGAGATTTATTGAGTTGATAATAAAAACACTTTAAAAAATGTGCTGCGTATAATGGAAAAGTGACTGTAAACTCTTGGTTTGCTCCGACTCCTGAAGCACCTTCAGAATATTGAAGGAATATATACATAGAAAACAACAACTACAAAACATTAGTAACTAACTAAGCAAAACACTTATATGGGGGAAGAAAACCTATGTCCAGAGACACTTATGACGTATTCCAGAACCAAACATGGCCCTGAAATTTTTTTGTATTAGAGCTTTCTGCTCCTTTGTATATGTAACATAGGAACTCTGTCCACTTGTGTTGTCTTAATGTATAGATGTGGCTTGTAAGTAGCATGGAATCTGGCCACATTTGTGGAAAGGAAGAGAACCAGGGTCCATTCCTATAGCACCAGAAAATGAGCTTGAGAGACAGGCAAGCCTCAAGAATACTTTGAGGCTGTTGACTCCTCTCTAGTCTATAAGAGGGTCAAGAGACTAGAATTATATTTCTGTGTTCCTACTCTAATATCTCAGATAAATGGCTATGAATTTTAGGAATTCAGAAAGCAAACAACTTCTGTGGTCTTTCTTAAGACAAAGACTAGCCCCATAGCTTATGCTCACTATCTTAGCCCCTCTCCATCAAACTGTGAAATTTACACAAAAGCTGTCACAAATAGGAAATTGCGAGTAAACCCATTTACATCCAAGCAAAACACAAATCAGAGAAGTTATATAAATAAAAAATACCAGAAAATTTACAAGTATGAATGTGCTCTTTAGAGAGTGAGATAAGATCCCAAGCTTAAACCAAGAAAGAAGACCTGATCTCACTCAAAGAATTGTCTCTCTGAAGTTTTTTATGGAAGCAAGCTGGAAATCACTGACATGTTGTTGAGCTGGATTCTCTGTCCATATGTGCACCTTTCAGAGTCTTTTCCTCTCTATTCCCTGGAATATACTTTGTCCCCGTCTCTCTCTCCTTAAGAAACTTTGACTGTGACTCTGACCCTTACCAAGGGATGCAACGTTTCCTCAGGATTCTCTCCATTAATTAGTCACATTTCCTTTTCTTATGCCAGTAGCATATGCTAACTGCCCCAGGCTGTATAGAATCCTAGTCACACATAAATTCAATGAAATTCTACAGTTATTGAATCAATATGCAGAGTGCCTTATGCATATTTGCCAGTTAATAAAATGTAGAAATATGGAATATTCGAAATTATGTTTTAAACATAAGAACATAATACATACCATCCAAGATTAATTAAGACAACGACCTATTCAGCAGAGGCATCAAGGAATATCGTATGAATGAGCATGATTATGTTCCTATATAAGGACATTAGGAATTAGAGATACATGCCAAAGTTTCTTTTAGCTACTCATTTATAGACCTGTTTTCCTATGCACCAACCCTTAAAATAATTTCATGTTTACCTTATACCAATTCTTAAGAGTAACAAATTAGATCCTTAGATTTATTATTTACCATATCTAATAGTTTGTCAATTTATTTGTTATAAAATTACAACTTTTAATTTTTGTAGGTTTGCCCCCCTGCTTTCCGTTCTGATATTCTGGGATTTGATGAAGATGTTTTCACTCTTTCATTATTTAAAAATTCTTTGTCATATTTAATCATGTACTGTCTAAGCTTGCTTCTTTGTAGACAGAAGCCCAGCATATTTTCTCTTCTCTGTTCTAGAGGATCTTCCATCTCCTTGTTTTCCTTTTGATTTTGTCCAACTTGTCTGTCTTAAAAAAGTGCGATATTCCAAGTACACCTTGATTTTATCTAAGATTAAGATGTTTGGTTTTTTTATATATGCTTCCTGATAATTCTGCACAATCTATAGGCTCTTTGAGAAGGATATTAGGTTCATACTTTTAAGGAAGGACTCCTAAATCCCTTTTATGGTTCATAACTGATATCTTGAAGCCCATTACAATTATAATTTGAATTTTTTTCATTGATGAATGTATTTTTTCGTTCTTGAAGTTTAAACATAATTTACCATTTTTCTTCCCTGTCACATAGCCTTTGTGAAGTTTTTCACAAATTTCATTCATTCATCAACTATATTAAGTGCCTGTTATATGTGAGACATTATGCTTGATGCTGGCTGTGTTAAACAAGAAATATAAGATGTGCCCTCAGCCCTCCAGAGTCTTCTGGACCAATTATGTAAACAAGTAATTAAAATGTAAGGCAGTATATAAATGAGATGAATTATTTGAAAGGTAAATGTTTGTAGATAGTCAAAAGGAGAGGGAATTATGGTACATAGGATCATAGGTCTAAAACTAGATCTTAGAGGCCATCTAGTTCAACCTGAGGCCCAGGAGATAAAGTGACCTACTCAAGGTATCACACTGACATCAGATGTAGGATTTGCTGACTGCATCCTGACCGCAGATCCGTTGGCTTGATGTATCTGACTATAGTGGTTATGGAAGGTTTCATAGAAGAGGTAGAATCTGAGAAAAGCTTTGAAGAAAGACTTTGGAAGTCAGAGATGGGAGAGGTCATTTTAGACTTTTAAAAAATAGCATAAATAAACAAAGAGGAAAGGTGAGCATAAAATTATATTCAGGGTTGTGAAGTAAACTAATATGGGTGGAATAGAAGGTTCATATGGCAGAATAGTTACATGTAAAGTAGGAAAGGAAAGTTGGAGGTAGATTTGTTTATTGTTATTTTATTTTCAGTTCTGAATTCTCTTCTTCTTGCCACCCACTGAGAAAGCAAGGGGGTGGGGAGGGAGCCTGTTGTGAATACCTATAGACAAAACAAATTCTCCTCATTAGCTGTATTTCCCCCCAAATATTTTTCAGTCTGTACTGAGTTGGTCACTTCTCCATCTAGAAGTGGTTAGCCTGTTCTCAAGAGTCATGGGCAGTTAGATGGTGCAGTGAATTGTGTGTGGGGCCTGGAGTCAGGAAAACTCATTGTCCTAAATTTAAATCTGGCCTCACTTTCTTACTAGCTGGGTGACCCCAAGTTAGTCACTTAACCCTTAATACTTGCCTCCGTTTCCTCATCTGTAAAATGAGCTGGAGAAGAAGATGTCAAACCTCTCCAGTATCTTTGCCAAGAAGACCCCCAAAATGGATCATGAAGAGTCAGAGATAACTCAAAAACAAATAAGCACCACCACCACCAACATGAGTGCCATGGATTGGTGGTTCATCAGAGTTCCTAAGTCTTTCAAATTTGTTTGTCTTTATGATATCATTATGATTTTTTAAATTGTTCTGCTGGTTTTGCTCGCTTCACTTCAAACACTGTTTGCAGGTTTCTCTAATACTGCCCTCTTCATTTCTTACAGCACAATAGTATTCTATCATATTCTTATACCATATCTTGTTTTGCCATTCTTCAATTGATAGGTACCCCCTCAATTTCCAGTTCTTTTCCACCACAAAAAAAAAGAACTACTATAAATATTTTTTGCATGTATGACTGGAGGTAGATTATTGAAAACCTTTAAGGTCAGGTTTAACTCTAGGCAATAGTCAGCCATCAAGGGTTTTGGAGCTTTTCAATGACACTTTTAGGGCTGTTTTCAGGGGGTTATTCTGAATGAATGCAGGAAGTAGAAGAGGTTGATTAGAAGGCTATTTCATTAGTCCAAGTGGTAGATAATAAGGGGCTCAAAAACTTGACTAGTGGCAGTGAGAATAGAAAGAAAGGAAGGTATGAGTATGAATTATGACTGACTGAATATGAAGGGTAATAGGCAGGATACTTAAGTGAGTTCTATTTTTTGAGCCTCTATGAGGCTAGCTCCATCAGATTTTTTATTTCAAAAGATCATAGATTTAATTTACTCTGATGAAATGCTCTTTCCACCATCATGTTGCCTTTCTTTACTACTCAGAAGATGTCAGTTTTTTGTGAACTTGAAGATTTAATTATAGCATTCTCTTCATTTTCTAAGTGTTAGATTGTCCCAGAACCAATTTCTGGATAATTCGCCTATTAAATGCTGAAGGAAAAAAAATCATAATCTATGTTTGCTTTTTAATATTTAAACACTGACATTTTCACAGATGTTATGTGTTAATTAAAATATTGCTATTACTAATTTTTAAGTGTGTGGTTATCACTATAATATCTGAAAATATACAATGTCTGTGTGATAAAATGGGCTGTCATGACTATTAGTGTCAAAATTGATAATAGAACCAAGAAATCTATGCTTCCTCTACTCGTCTTTTTAATATGTTACAGCACTTTAGTCCTTTAGTTGTTGGACTTTATTTTTAACTTTGCTATTTGGTAAAAAGAGAAAGTCTCTAAATAATCTTTTTCATTTTTTTGTGCTAATAGGTCCAACTTCTTGGAGCTGATGGCCTAGAGCACGATGTAGATGAGACCGAAGATGATGAGTCTTCAGAGCAGCGAGCTCGTAGACCAATGAATGCATTTCTTTTATTTTGTAAACGCCATCGCTCCCTTGTTCGTCAGGAACACCCCCGGCTGGATAACCGTGGTGCTACCAAGATACTGGCTGATTGGTGGGCAGTTCTAGACCCAAAAGAGAAACAGAAATACACAGACATGGCCAAGGAGGTAGGTATTATCCATAAAATGGTTAACAACAATGATGCTAGGAGTTACTATGACAATAACTAGATTAGGTATTTTTGTTCTTTTAAAATTTCATTAATGTTGTTTTTTTTTTAAATAGGCAGAATCTATTTTCTCTCTTAACTCTGGCTGTATTAAAAAAATTAAAAACACATTCTTTGTAGTACATATGCATAGCTAAGAAGAACAATTCTCTTATTGACAAGGTTAAAAAAAAGTCTCATTAATAAAATCGTTCTTCTGGTTCTGCTCACTTCCCTCAACATCAGTTCATAGAAGTCTTTCCACGTCCTTTTGAAATCATCTGTTTTTTCATTCATTGTCTTAGAGCACAAGAAATAGTATTCCATCATGTTTCTGCACCATAATTTGTCCAGCCATTCCCCAATCAATGAGCATCCCTTTAACTTTCCAGTTTTTTGCTGCCATAAAGATCATTTAATTAGTGAATTAGATATTTATTAAGCACTTCCTCTTTGCGCAGAGTGAATCTCTAGCTATGTGATAGTGATAAGAATGTAAGAATCTTGCTTAGTTGTATCTTCTTATTCTATAAAAATACTAAAAAATATTGCTTGAAGTTGCCATTGGCAACTAATTTCCAAGATGCTTTTCCTCATTGCGGTTGCTATTATTATTGGAAGCATACATCTAGCAATCCTCTGCTGTGAATTTAAGGAAGAAGACATCATTAGATTCTTTATCCCCTGTGAATTTGACCCTAGAGAAAATCAGCTGGATATTAGAAATAAATTACTGTGGCAGCAGAGCCACTTCAGTGGAAGAATTTCCAGGAGCTATGATGTCTCGGCCTTGATTTACTCAAGTGAGGGCTTTGTAGAGTAACTCAATATAGTATACAACGAAGAATACTAAACTACATGGCTTTTAGGTCTCCTTTTGCCCTGTGTGACTTTGGGAAAACAATTTGTCCTCTCTAGACCTCAGTTTCCCCATGAAGAGTTGGACTAGATTGAACATGATTATTTATGGAAAGAGCCAACTTGGCTCAGTTTCTGTAAAGTCTTAAAGCTTGCTCCACCCTTCCCCCTTCCAGAAAAAGAAAAGAAATCATGATAGAACAAGGCGCATACTTTCTATTTCGTGCACACACACACACACACACACACACCCCACTTTGTTTAAAATACTTAATGTCAGGCATTTCTAGGTGGGAAAATTATCCCAGAGATAGCACATTAATCTATGCCGGCATGATAGCAATTTCTATATTTCTTAAAGAAACTAGGTTTTGTTCACTAAATTGATTGAGAAAATAAATTAAATTCCTTTTACTGTGCATTTTGTAGTCAGGCCCTAAATTAAAGGAAGACAAAAGAATATTTAATAGCTAAATATGAATGGAAATAAGCTCGATATGTTTTATTTAATGCCTCATCTCAGAGAAATAAGCCTTAGTTCATAAAAACAAACAAACAAACAAATAATTGTTTAACCTCTGTGAGGAGCACAACCAGCAGGGGAGAAAATAGTGAGTTTCAAGTGACTCATTTTATTAGATAGCTCAGTGTGGGGAAAAATAACATTGTCAGGCTCTGTATTTTTATAAAGTTGTTAACAAGCTAACATGGAACATAAAAATTCCTCATGAAATGTTCTAAGATATTTGCATCTTGAATGACTTATTATTAGCAGAATAGATAGGTAATTAATGAATATAGAGCTGTATATGTTATTGCATCTTTCTGTCATTTTTGTTGGAATTATATTTAATAATTATTGAAGCCATGTTTGTTGTTTTTTTATCAGAGCATTTTAAAACCAAATTTACTTAAAAAGATAGATGATTTTCATTCTTTCAGCATATATCCAGTAAGATACTAAACAACAATTCCTTTCCATTAAATGGACTTATTATCTATTCATATTTAAGTCTATACAGTTAACAAACAAAAAGAGCCAGTTATTTGAAAACTCATATTGAGCTCTGTTACACTTCTATAATTAAACACTTCAGTGTGTTGTTTGGATTGCTGAGTAGGGATAACATACAGCCTGTTCCAAACAGATTGTTTGCCTTTCCTTAAACACAGCTAATTTACAAACCCAATAGGTGGGCCACTTTTAAGAGGAGGAAGTATTATTTTCATACAGGAAATCTGTGTCTAATTACTTAATTGGGTTTCCAATCTGACTGCTGAGACTTAATATTAAAGATAATATGAAATAATAGCAAAACAATTTTCCACTGTGATGCTATTATAGTGAAATTTCTTAATTTGACAACCCACAGTTCTATTAAGAGTGGTGACCTTAAAATGCATGGTCAGTCACCATTTTCCACTGTTTATAGTATTTTATAAGTCATTCATTGTCCAGTTTCCTGTGAAAGGTATCTGGAAGATTCAGGTAGTTCAGAGTCATTATGTAGTTGATTTGTAGTCTGAAACTTTGAGCCCTTATGCCATAGAGGGTTCAGTGGTCAAATTAAAAGTATTCAGTAGTTCTATTAATCCTTTGTGTGTTAAAGTTTTAATTGAGCTGCTGCTTCTAAAACCTTTTTTCTGGTTGTGTATAATCTTTTTCAGCTTTGGGGTAAAAAATACTCTTCCTTGTTAAGAGACCACATTCCTTTAAGTGCGTAGCCATGTTTGTAGTAGGTTTTTAAAAGTTGATTATTTTATTGATATCATTTGTTTTTTACATCAACTAGATTTCCTCTTGTATCCCTCCTCCTTCTCTACAGCAGAACTATCCTTTATAACAAGACATTTATTTAAAAAACAAAAAGGGAAAGGAGAAAAAATTCACCAAACCTCAATCAATGCATTAAAAATATCCACGGTTACATGCAATATTCCACATTGATGAACTCTGGTCTCTGCAAATGAGAAAATGTAGCTACCTATATTCATATCTCTTCTTTGGAGACAAATTTCTTTATAATTTCACAACATTCGGTTTTGATTATTTTGTAGTTGTCACTTTCCATTTACATTGTTATAACAATTATCTATATTGTTTTCTTCTGCTTACTTCTTTTTGAATCAGTTCATGTAAGTCTTTTTATGCTTCTCTATATTATATTTATTGTTTCTTACAGCATAACAACATACTATTGTATTCATTTCCCAATCAATGGATATCTACTTTGTTTCCAGTCTTTTGTTGCCACAAAAAGAGTTACTGTAAATATTTTGGTGTGTATGTTGCCTTTCTTTTTGCCAGTGACCTCCTTTGGGTATGTTCCTAGCAGGGGATCAAATTTCTGGGACAAAATATTTGAACCTATTAGTCACTTTCTTTCTATAATTTGAAATTTCCTTCCAGAATGGGTGCGCCAATTCACAGCTCCTCTAACAGTGTATTAGTGTGTGTATCTTTGCACAACCCCTCCAACATTTACTATTCTTTTCTTTTGTGATCTTCACCAATTTGCAGGGTATGCAGCAAATCTCAGAGTGGTTTTGATTTGCATTTTCCTATTTTTAGTGATTTCAAGCATTCTTTCAATAGCAAATATTTTGAAATTCTTCATTTGAGAATTCTATCCATCACTTCTTACCACTTTTTTTAAAATTAGGTAATGTATTTTTGTTACATTTCTATGAGTTATTTATATATCATATATATCAAATCCTTATCAGAGATATTTGGACAGCAATTTTTTTCTAGTTTACTGTTTCCCTTCTTATCTTAAATGCATTACTTTTATTTATGAAAAAACTTTGTAACTTCATATAATCAAACTTACCTATCTTACCATTTATAATTGCTTCCATCCCTTGATTAGTTAAGAATTCATCCCCTTTCCATAGCTACAAAAATTATATGATCTGTTTTTCTTCTGATTTTCAATGTGATCTTATTTAAATCTGATATCCATTTTGAATTTATTTTAGAATATAGTATGTTAGACTAAAACCTAATATCTACCAGACTATTTTCCAGTTTTGCTAGCAGTTATTATCAAAAAAGGAGATGTAGGTAATTTATGTTTTGGGGTTTTATTTACCACTAGGTGATTGAGTTCATTATTTCTGATTCTTCCTTGTCTTAGCTGTCCTATTCATCTACTTTTCTATTTTTAATAATTGTCATTAGGTTTTGATAATTACAACTGTTGATAACATTTTTAAAGAATATTTCATCTGCTCAATCATTTCCAGTTGAAGGAAAATATTTGACAGCTTTTTTCCTACCTGGTTTTAAATTAGAATAACTCAAAAAATCAAACTTTTAAAACTTAGAAATATGGGAAAGGTCTGTCATGAAGAACAGTGCAAGTTTGGAGATAAAGTCTTTTTTTTTTTTCTTAACCTGCTAGTTTGCACCAACCCTTCCCAAAGTCTTTGGTACTAGTGCTCCCCCTGGTAAGAAGCATGAATAGTTAGCCCTTGGGTTTACTTTCACTTTGTTTTTGCTCTAGAATTGTTATTTCATGCTAATTTTCATGGC
Organism: Phalanger gymnotis; assembly: GCA_028646595.1. Classification (NCBI taxonomy): domain Eukaryota; kingdom Metazoa; phylum Chordata; class Mammalia; order Diprotodontia; family Phalangeridae; genus Phalanger; species Phalanger gymnotis. Next base: position 524,480,657 of record CM053622.1, read on the forward strand.
TGAATGGGTGTTTTAGGTGTTCTAAAGACATTTGCTTCTGAACAGAGTACAAGTAATTTTAAAATATCATTCTGAACATGCAACCTATGTTACTTTCTTAACTTTGGCAATGTGCATGATGGTGCAATGCTGTGAATGTTCACAGGTTCTGATTTCTGAATGTGCCACTGCAGTTAAGAGACTCATGACTAATCCAAAGACAGAACAGTCAAGAAGCAGAAGTTATGTTATTTTAGCCTATTTAAATGTTCTTATGAAGTTGGAGTAGATAGTCCACAGTATCTCTGCAAAAGGAACTTATTATATCATTTTACTCGTCACTTGGACAGTTTAATAATCCTTAGAATTAATAACATAGTAGTCAAATACCCTGGTTCACACACCTTTCATTTCTCTTAATATAACCATGATGAGAGAAAGATGAGGGGAAGGCTGGAAAACTTACACATGTTCTAAAATGGTATGCATGTAAATTTGCTAGGACGTATCACAAATTAGACAGGTAGATGTAGGTGAATGTCATAGAAGTCATTCATTCCTTCACTGATTCATGCAACCATTGTTTATTGAGGAACTGTTACATTCGGCATGCCGTAATAATAATTTAATATGACTTCTAGCTGTTATTTACGTAGCACTTGCTTCACGGTTTGCAAAGTGACTTATAAATATTATCTCACTTTATCCTTCCAACAGTCCTGGGAGGTAGGTACTGTTATTCACATTTTTTAGATGAGGAAACTGAAGTCCAAAGAAGATAAATGACTTGCCCAGAGTCACTCAGCTAATAAGTGTCCAAGGTCACATTTGAACTCAGGTTCTTCTGACTTTGACTCCAGGCCTTGCCCTCTATCCAATATATGACTTAGCAGCTTGCTGTAAATAAATAATACAAAGATAAATAAGCCAGAAATTCATATACTGTTTGAATCATTAACTCCTGAATGTTCCTTTTATCTACCTGTTAGTATTGGATTTTGATAAATCCATGTTAAAAGCATATGCATTAAGATTAAAATTTAACAAATGTTTATCTTAATAAAATAATAATAATAGTGTCTGCTATATGTCAGGGCAGGGATAGAGCACTGGGCCTGGAGTCAAGAAGACCTGAGTTCAAATCCAGCCTCAGACGCTTACTAGCTGTGTGACCCTGGGCAAGTCACCTAACCCTGTTTGCCTCAGTTTCCTCATCTGTAAAATGAGCTGGAGAAGGAAATGGCAAATCACTACAGTATCTTTGCCATGAAAACCCCAAATGGGGTGATGAAGAGTGGAACATGACTGACCAAGGACAAGGATATATTAGATGCTGAGACAGCTGCTCTGTATTCAGGGACCTTATATTTTAATAGGGCACAAAAGGCTCAGTTGACCAAAATGTTGAAGAAACAAAAAGATTATTCAAATAAATTTAGAGATATCTAACTTGGAGAAGAAAAATCATAGGGAAGATATTTTGACTGTCTATAAGCATATGAAAGACTCTTATCTAGAAGAGAGATTGAAATTATTCTACAAGGTCTCAGAAGGCAGACCTAGGAGCAATGAATGAAGATTTCCAATCAATGGAAGACAAATTTTTGGAAAGTCACTTAATCCCTCAGTTCCCTAGGCAGTTTTCTCATAATCTAATTGAAGAGAAAATACTGACCTGCGCTGGTAAGAGAAAATTTTCCTTACCAGGTTGTTTTCTATATAATGAAATCACAGGTCGAGTCTGTGTGTGTGGGTTGTGTGTGTGTGTGTGTGTGTGTGTGTTGGGGGCAGGAGGGAAGAAAGCTTCATTAGGTAGTGGGTTTCCTGTCACAGTTATCCCTATCACTCTTACCTGCGTGACCACTTTTTTCTGTCTCCTTTATTAACACATCATCAACCATCTCCCACCCCCCAAAACATGATAATCCATCAAGGCTAGAGCTCCCGTTAGTGCTTTTCTCATCTTTCTTTTCTCTCTCTCTTTGAGTAATCCCATCTTGTTATGACCTCTTTGAAGACAACTTCTAGCTAACTGAGTACATATCTAGTACTAATCTCCTTCCTGAACTCCCATTCCTCATCACAAAGTGCCTGTTGGCCATCTTTAGGCACCTTCAAGTCAGCATGTATAAAATGGAACTGATTTTTCTCTCTCCACAAATCTATCGCCTACTGACCTACTCCAGCCTTTCCTATTTCTGTCTTATCTTCCTCGACATCCATGGTTCATAAGTTTAAAAGTCGTCTTTGATGACTTTTTTCCTTTCCAGCTCTTCATCTGAAGTCTATTCCCAAGTCTTGTCAGTTCTTTTGCCACAGCATTTCTTTTAATAACAGGGCATCTCACAATAGCGTTATTAGTTCTTTTTTTCTTTGTTCGCCACTGCTTCATAAGACTATAATAGCAGTCTCCTAATTGACCGTCCCTGCTTCCAGTTTCTCAGCTTCTCCAATAGACTTTCACACAACTGTAAAAATAATATTCCTAAGGCACAGGTCAGCTTTGAAAAAAATTGTCAATAAGTCGTTATTGCCTCTGGGATAAAATAAAAACTCCTGATCCTTCCCAATACATTTTTCAGTCACCTGCCCTCGTCATCTCTAATTCACAGACCTTAAGATGCTACTTATTAGTTATTGTCAGTATTATTGTTGTACTCTTCCTCTAAGTAAACAAAGAGAAAGTTCAGCAGCTTCCCATTGCCTTCTAAAGTGTACAGGTTCTTGATTCTGGCATTGAAGGCTCTTCGCAGTCAGTTTCAATCTACCTTTCTAACCTACTCTCTCACTAATTGCTTTTACTTGCTCTACATGTAATCCAATTCAATTAATAAATGTATTTTATTATAAGTAAATTTCAATAGACATTTATTAAGCAGCTGCTATACATATGAGATACTGTTAAATGTGTTAAATGCTAGGAATACAGAGACTGACAAAAATGAAATAATTTGTTTTCAAGAAGCTTGTATTCTACTGGGTGGGATACTGGGATGTGATATAAACAAAGGGAAGTAAATATATGGCTATTTGAGAAGAAGAACACTGGCAACTGAGGGGAACAGGGAAGGTGTCATGGAGGAAGTGGCACCTGATCTGGGTGTTTAAGAAAGGTAAGGATTCTGAGAGGTGAAGTTAAGTAGGGAATACTTTGCACATATGAGGAAAATGGCTGGTGCGAAAGAAGAGGCAATCAGCAAAGATTTATTAAGCATCTACCATGTGAGAAGCACTGGGCTATGCTTTGGGGATACAAAGAGAGTAATTAAATAGTTCTGCCCTCGGAGAGTTTACCTTTTATAAATATAGATTGTATGTATGTGTGTGTTTATGTATGTATTATATTATGTATGTATTATATATAAAACACGTTCAAATGAATACAAGGTAATTTTTAGAAAGAAGGTACTAGTAGTTGAGGGAATCAGGAAGAGTCTCATGTAGAAGGTGATATTTGGATTAAACTTTGAAAGAAGGGATTCTGAGAAGTTGTGTGGGGTGGTAGTATCTATTCAGGAGTGGGTGGATAAGAGACTTCAAAGGCACCAAGATAGAAAAGGGAATGTCATGTGTGAAGGACAAAGAACAGGACAGTTTGGCTGGACCACTGAGCGTATTAAGGGTGTATTATAGGGCTGAAAAGATAGGAGCTAGGTGGTAAATGGCTTGAAATATCAGAAAGGAGAAGGAATGTTGAGCTTAGAGGAAAATCAAGCAGTCTGGTTTGGCTGGAAAGAGCATATGAAAAAGAGAAATGTAAAATAAGCCTAGAAAGGAAGGATGGATTTTCTTATTGTGGAGAGCTATAAATGCCAGGTGTAGGGGCCTATGTTTTATCCCACAGGCAATAAAGAGTTACTGAAGGCCTGGTTTTTTAAAGTATTTTTTAAATGTCTAAGAAATCTATATCTATGTGAATATAGTTTTAGATATATACACACATAGAGAGATATACACACGTGGATATATGCGTAGATATATGTATGCTTATGTCTACATATCTAAATGTATATATTCCTAATGCATTTAAATGCACATATAGGTATATATACCTGTGATTGGGGGAGAAATTTTAGTGTAGAACAGACAGTACTATCATTTATAAAAAGTGGGGAAAATTCTACTTGCATTATCTATTTCAGAGGCTTGTTATCTTGGCAAACCTTAAAGTGCTATAGAAATATGAACTATTTAGGAGAGCAGTCATTGAGACCCAGGGATGAGGGGGAGGGAAAAGTAATGGTAGTAACATTAACAGAAATAAAGAAGTTGAAGGCGGTATTGATTGTAGTTGGGGAGGTGATAAGTTCCATTTGGGATATACTGTGTCCAGAGAAGGTTATCTGAAGGAAGTGGCCATGAGCTGGGCCTTGAAGGATAAGTATGATTTGGACAGGTAGAAGCAGAGAAAGCATATTCCAGACAGGGAAAAGTGTATGATCAAAGACAAAAGGAGAAAAAGCCCAAGGTTGGGTCAGAGAATCTGTAAGTACTTCAGTGTGGTTGGAGTTTGGTCCTTCTTGGTACTTTTCCTCTTTCTTTGATCTCTTTAAGGCATGGGCTGAGTAGTAATAATTTCAGCTGATTCTTGTATATCTTGGTCATTGTACTAATCACATTCCACATGTTATAGCTTGTTATTTGTTTTCATTAATTGTCTAGAACTCAAAACAGTATTAAAATTTGAACTGATCAAGAAAATGTTCTTTCATTCATTTTGGGCATTGTCCTTTTATTACAAATATTACATGGACTTTTTGGTCCACACTAATGCTCACATGGCCAAGTTTTTGTTTTTTGTTTTTTTTAAACATGAACTGTTGTCTTGGCGTATCCTTTTCCAGCTCTCCCACCCATCCTGTATTTGTACATCACAACTTTAAACTTACCAAATGTAAAGTGTATGGCTTTAACATCAGCCTATGACTCTAGATGGACTACAGATGGGACTCTAGATGTTTTCTAATTCAAACTCTTTTAACTTACACATTAACTATTCTTTTCAAATTAATGGGCAAGAATTTGTTAAGCACCTACTCTTTGTAGGTGTTGGCAATGCAAAGACAAAAATAATGGTTTCTGCTTTAAGGAGCTTAGATTCTATCTGAGGAAATTATATGTAAACACATAACTAATGATGATGATGATGATGATGATAGCTGGCATTTATATAGCACTTTAAGGTTTGTGAAGCACTTTGCAAACATTTTCTCATTTTATCCTCACAAGGGAAGTAGGTGCCTACTTCCTATTATTATCTCCTCTTTATAGATAAAGAAACTGAGGCAGACAGAGGTTAAGTGACTTGCCTAGGGTCACATAGCTCATATTTATATGAAGTGGGATTTGGACTCAGGACTTCTTGACTCGAGGTTGACACTACCACTGTACCACCCAGCTGGCTATTAATGCAAAATTATATTCAGAACTAAGAAAATATGGCCAAAGTAAATATTCAAAGATACAATACATACATTCACAGAGTGAACTAGATGAGGTAACTAGATGAGGATGTACTAATAGATGGAAATGTCATGTCTAAGGGGTAGTACTTGAGCTGAGTGTTGAAATAAATCGGGGATTCTATGAGGTAGAAGTAGGAAGGGAGCCACACTGCCTTCCTATGTTCCAAGCTTTGGGTGCGTGGATGGGGGCAGCCTATGCAGAGGCTGATGGAAGATAGCATGTTGTGTATGCGAGTCAGCAAGTAACCTGTCCTTCGTAAACTTGATAAATCTTCCATCTCTGTATCCATCCAATTCATTGATAAAACTATGGAACGCAGCAGGACCAGGAACAAAGACCCTGAATACTTCAGTAGAGACTTGGCTCTGGGGTGATGCCAGTCATTCTGGGTCACATTGTTCCACCAGCTCAGTCCATCTAGCTGTACTGTTATCCAGTCCATAACTCTTCATCTTGTTTAACATGGATACTGTGAAGTTTTCTCAATCACAGGTACAGGAATGTTGTAAAAATCTAGGTCTCCTTTCTCTATAGCACTCCCTTGATCTACCAGCTGGGTAGCTCTGTCAAAAAAGGTAATGACATTAGCCTATCATGACTTTTTCTTAATGAACCTATGATGATTATTACTGGTCATGGCTTTCCTCTTTAAATTCTGATAAATGGCCTTCTTAATAATAAATTCTCAAATTTATCCAGTTATGGGTATCCAGCTCATAGCATATTTTATTATTTTTTTCCAGAATATACTTCTATTTTTTGAACATCAAGATAAAGTTTGTCTCCAGTCCCGTGGTATCTCTTTTACTCGTAATTCTTCTATGAGATTAGCAATAGAGGTTCAGCAGTCTCACTTGCATGTTATTGTTTTACTTCAAGATTTCAGGATTTGATATTGTTGAGATACCATAGGTGTTCTCTTACCTTGGTTTCAGTGCATTTAAATGTATTGTACCTTACAAACTATTAAAATATACAGATATCTTATCCTTTCTCATATTAGGAAATAAACTCTTCCACATAGTTGAATCTTTCCAATAACTGACATTCTTTGAGCACTGATTCTCTTTAATTTTTTTTTTTTTTTTACTAAAAATAGATAATGGCGAAATAGGTGGCATAATAGATGCAACACTAGGCCTGGAGTCGGGAAGACCTGAGTTCAGATACAGTCTCAGACACTTATTAGCTGTGTGACCCTAGGCAAGGTCACACAAAAATCTTGTTTGCCTCAGTTTCCTCATCTGTAAAATGAGCTGGAGAAAGAAATGGCAAAACCCTCCATTATCTTTGCCAAGAAAACAGACACGATTGAAAAATGACTAAACAACATGTGTCTTATGGCTGAATTGATTCAGGGTCATAATTATGAATATTGATTATTGTGCTCTGCAGTGATTTACTTTGGGCTGTTGAGGTGTATAATGCTATTTTAAACTCTACTCTCTGCTATGAGATGCTGTCATTTTTGAGTTCTATTTGCTTGTCATATGTCTTGTCTCTCTCCCCAACTGATGGCTGATACTCACCACCGTTACCGTATCTTTGCTTTTTCCAATCTGCTACCTTCTGCATTCAGAGAAAGCTGGTCCTACTGATAAACGGGCTGTTACTATACAATGATATATGTTTTTAATAGATTCTTGCTTACACATATGAAGGAGCCAGTTTGTTGCACCGAAAAGAAGATTGAATTGTGTGTTCTAGCCTTGGACCTGGCAATAACTAGGCATCCCTCTTTGCCTCTTAAAGCCTCAGCTTCTTCATCTATTAAAGAGCTTCATATTAGATGGATGTTACATGGTTTTTATCATCCCTAAAATTCTTTGTATGTTAGCTACCAAAGTATGTGGACAATCTAATGTGCCTCAGTACAAATCAACTAATTTTTTTCCCTAATTGTAGGAATGTATTCCTTTCTTAACCCTTTTCTTTTCTGGCCTAATAGCTCATTTAACTACTGTCTTCATTAGACACTATTAACATATCCAAAGTGTGTTAAAAAGCAAATAAAAACAATTATCTTTAGTAACAGCCCATTGAGAACAAAATAGTGAACAAACAAATGTACGACTTTTTATTTATTAAACTCTTTACTATGTGCAAATCAGGCATACAAATAGAAAGGTATAGGACCCTACCCCTTAAGGAGCTTACATACTGATAAGACAAC
>CM053622.1:524488774-524524092 GCA_028646595.1 Phalanger gymnotis
GGCACAAAGTTTTAAGTCCCTTTTCTGTGAAAGGTTGGTAGATGGGTGCAGTATATTGAAACTTTGTTATAGACGTCTTCCTGTTGTTTCATTGGAGTTTTTGATAGGAAGAAGAACAGCCAGCTAGGATTGTTTTAATTGAATCTGGGCTAGTTCAGCTGAGTCTAATTTTTATTTTGGTGGCTTCGTTTAAACCATTAGTTCTTTATACTTTTGGGGTAGTTTTTCTTAAATTGTCATATAACTTGAGTATTCATATTTTTTGCTCCATTAAAAACTTAAACATAATTTAATGTACTGTCAGAAAAAATGCTAGTCCATCTAAGTTTCTCTTTGTTTAAAATATAAAAATAGCAAGAATGATTGAAATAATCAGTATGTTATGTCATTGTGTCTTTATATGTGAACGGTATTATTAAATCTTTCTAAAGGCAGGAGCCTGGAGCTAGGAAAAGTAGATATAGATCAGTGCTACTTTTTAGATGTTATATATCCTCTCCTTCTGTCCTTTATATAATGTTAATTTTTCATGTAATGGTAATTCTCCCAAAGATAATACTTAAAGTGGTATGTGATAGAATTATATTGAAGTAATAATGTATGTTGATTGCTAGATTATAAAATTTTAAATCTGAAAGAGACTTGGCTTCCCACTGTGTCTTCTGATTATCGTATGAATTGACTGAAGAAATTTAACCCTAAATCACACAGAAGTAGGAAATTAATGGTGACCACCCCATTTTTTTCTCCTGGTACAGTTGTCAGAATTTAGATAGAAGCAAGAATTCCCAGGATCCCTTGTTACATGATTTAAGTATACACAGAAAGTGGAACATTCCACTTAGCTGAAAATAACCAAACTCTTGAACTAATTTGGTTAAATTTGAGAAGTTTTGGACCACAAAAACTGACCAGAATATTAACACTTATAAAAGCATGAAATAGTTTGGCCTCTCTTTAGAGTACTTTTTAAAATTATCAGAATAATTAGGAAATAGATTTCATAAAGCATTTATATATTGAAGCACATCATTTATTCCTTTGAAAATTGATATTGCAACTGACATAGAGAAGGCATTATGTCATTTGAGGTACAAAAATAATGCCATTCTCATATAGAAAGAGCTACAAAATAATATATGTAAGGAGATGTACATAATGAAAACAGATTCTAAATAGTTTGCATAACCAGTGGAGTAGGCATCATTTGTCTACCGAGTCTCATAATTAATTGCAGAAAAGGTTAAGAATTTATACACTAACTTGCTTGAAACATGAATTTGAATCTCAAAGAAAGGGATTCTTGGAGAGTTGCATTTTAGCCGTTAGAGCTTTTTTGATTCAAGATCTTAGTGCTTGTAGATGATGATTGATAATTTTTGAAAATAGCTGAATGCCTCCAAGTAGTCACCAATAATTCACTTTCTGCTTAGAAGTTATACCTTAGGGGGAGGTTGCGATCCAAACTATTAGTCATTTCAGTGAATTAGATCTATTTGTTTGGCTCTTCTACTTCTGATAATAGGCTTTGTCAAAAAAAAAAGTTGGCTGGAGGCTTAATAGTAAGTTGCAGAATATGAAGAAAAAGGATATTGAGGCTCTGGCTTTTTTCTTCTTGTCCTGAAAGCCCCCACGACTCTTCTACTTTGTGAGACATCTACTTGACTTTCAAGACTCAGCTATTTTATTTTGTGATGCTTTCTCATCCTTCCCTAGCCCAATATGATTTCTCTCTTCTCTGACCTTCTAGAGCATGTATACCATTCACAGGTTGCTAATCTTTGTCCTTTAGTCAGCCAATAGTCAACAAACATTTATGCCTTGCTTACTATGTGCCAGCACTGGTCTGAGCACTGAGTATACAAAGAAAGGCAAAAATAATCATACAACTAGTCATCATTTTATATGTATATGTTTTAGCTCCTGAGCCAGATTATGAGCTTCTCCAAATCAGAGCTGTGCTGTGGCAGTGCCGTCTACAAAGTTGTTGATTGATAGCTGCCAAATGTTTCAGAGTGACTACCAGTTGCAAATCTTCAGGAGTCTGCGAGATTAACGCTGTTGACCTTGACATTTCATAGTCATGGAATAAGTTTGACTTTCATCGCCTTCAATTCCTAGTTACCAGTTTGGGGGATTATTCACATGACCCGAGAGTTCCTTTCTTCCTCTGTCTTTGCCTCTGAAAAACAATTTGGAAAACTGCTCAGAAAGTAACTAAAATTTCTCTACCCTTTGACTTAGAAAGTTTACTGCTGAGCAGCTAGGTGTTGGCTACAGTGCTGGTACAGCAAGACCTGAATTCAAATCCACCTCAGATGCTATTAATTGTGCAACCTTGGGCAAGTCACACTTAACCTGTTTGCCTCAGTTGCTTTATCTGTAAAATGGGAGTAATAGTAGCACCCACCTCTCAGGGTTATTGGTAATATTTGTAAAGTGCTTAGCAAACCTTAAAGGAATACACACACACACATACATACATACATATATATATATATATATATATATATATATATATATATATATATACATTCACACACTAATTTATTATTATTATTATTATTAATGAAAGGTGTCATAGTCATCAGAATATCTACAGCAGCACATTTTTGAGGTGGCAAAGCACTACAAAGTAGTAAAATCATAGAGGTAGAGGAAGAAAGGATATCTATCTCCACCCTCATATTTTACGGGTGAAGGAACCGAGGCCTATAGGTGTTAAATGACTTCCTCAAAGGCCAATAAGTAGTAAGTATAACAAATGGCATTTGAGCCTCAGCCCTCTGATCCTAAATCCGCTGAACTTTTTGCGGTCCTGTGCTGCCCATGTAGTAGTCGCGCTGTCTTGGTGAATGGCTAAACAAATTATGGTGCATGAATCTAATGACCTATTGCTGTGCTGTAAGAAATAATGAAAGAGAAGCATGGGAAGACTTATATGAACTTGTACAAAGGAAACCAGACTGACTACAACAGTGTAAATGGAAAGAACAAAAAATACTACAAAGCTATCTAGTCTCAAAGAAAAGAGGAGAGAATGTCATCCCTGCCCCCTTTCCTTCTTTTTGTAGGTGGACTATTAGGGATTTGGCATATTGTGTGTACTGTTTGACTTGGTTGATACATTGAGGAGTTTTGTTGAAGTTCTTCCCTCCCCGCCCCCACCTCTTAGTTACAAGGGATGACTCTTGGGGGAGGGGAGGAAATGAGCTATATTTTGAAAAGTGATATAGCTAGATGGTACAGCGGATAAAGTGCCGGTCCTAGAGTCAGGAAGAGTCTTCCTCCTGAGTTCAAATCTGGCCTCAAACACTTTCTAGCTGTGTGACCCTGGACAAGTCACTGAGCCCTGTTTGCCTCAGTTTCCCCATCTGTAAAATGAGCTGGAGAAAGAAGTGACAGACTAGTCCAGTGTCTTTGCCAAGAATCAAATGGGCTCACAAAGAGTGAGACACAACAGAAAAGACTCAACAACAATAAAAATGATATAAAACAGTATTAATAAACATTTGTTCTAAAGAAAGATGGGTATTATTTAAATGTGCAGAGGTAAGAGCTGCATTCTAGGCAAAGGGAACAGCTTAAACAAAGGCAAAGAGCTAGGAAAGTGTGAAAATCATGTTAAGGAAACACTAAGGAAAAAAATCTAGTTTGATGGATACATAGCTTGCGTGAATGGGAAACCTATAAGATAGGTTGAAAAGATAGATTAGAGCCAGGAATAAGAAGATGTGGAATATTGATAATGCACTTTATACATGAGGCAATGAAGGATCGCCATTGACAGTTTTCATACGTGGAAATTAGTTAAACTAGTGGAAAAGTCCATACAAAGACTGGAGGAAAAAAAAGGTAGCCTTAACACAAGAGGGCTGTGAGAAAGGGGTGGGTATGAGAGACATGGGGGGATGAGAGTCTTTAGAACTTCCTGATTGGGTGGGAAGGGGTAAGTAAGCAGTCAGCAAGGAAGTCTCTTCTACATTCTGACTCTAGAAGACAGAGAGGATTAACTCTGTCTTTGTCATTGTTCTTGTTTTCATTAATACTTGGTTGTTACTACTACTTGCACTTTACAGGGTGGACAGGATCATTTCTAACTTACCTGCCAGCATTATTGCCACCCAGAATAGAGTGGGTCTTAGCAAATGAAGTGACCTCTTCCTGTGAAGAGGTTAATCTGGAGCAGAGTTTGAATCAGCAAAAGGGAGCTTGTCTGCTGCCCATGTTCTTTGTATTCTATAAATAGAAGGATCCTAGATGCTGGTAGCATCAGGATAGCACCGTTTACCACAATGAAGCTCACTTAAACTACAAAAAAAATGAGTAAAAATAATTTTATTTATCATGATAATCAGTAATGAGCAAAAAAGTCTTTTGTCACTGTGTAGAGTGAATGCCCTTCGCCTGACTGTCATATGTGACACATCCATCCAATGTATCTTACCAGCACACAAAAATGATGCCTGTGTTTGCTTCTTCCATAATCTTAGTTGCTTTTCAGATGGTAGTAAAGAATACCTTGTCTAATTTAGATTTATTGTGTAAGTTCTTTGAGCATATGAGTATGTTATGAATGGGTCTGTCTTTTATAGTATCCTATAGTGTCTTATGTTATTGACTCAAAAAAAATTTTTTTTCTAAGATGAAGACTGTAACTTCATGCTTTTGTAATGAGTTGAAAAAAATCTTTGTTATGTGTTTTATTTATATTAAAAAAGGAAAAACTTATTTAGCTTTGTATTTTATAGTTAAATTAGGCTATTTGTGATTTAGAAAGACTGAATTAAAAGAATTTTCTTTAAAAATATATCATTGAGTAATTAGAAAACATTTACTATTTAACATCACATTATACAACTTTTATTATGATTTAATTGTGTGCATTTCTAAATTAAAATGGAAAAAAGTTTATTGTTTAGAAGGAAATACATATTTTTATCACCCTGACCAAGTCTCTAGAATAAAACAAAAAATTAGTTAAGTCTTTAACTAATCAATTTATTGTATATAAGTAAAAAGCAACTTTGATTTGTAATAACCATTTTTATACATAAGCATACAGTTGGCATATTGTTTTTGTTTTGATTAATTCTCCAGCAGCTCTAGTAGGAATTAAAATAGGAATTAAATAAAATTAGAATAAATAACATTAGGAAACAAGCAAATTGTTTTGACAAATAATAAACATACATGATTTACAATATCATGACAAAGTATACAAAGAAAAAAAGAGGACAGGGAAAAGAGAAGAAAGAGAAAAAGATTTTTGATGATTGAACATTTATAGAGGATGGAAGATACCTGGGAAGAAGAGGTTGAAAGTTTCCAAAATTCTGAATGAATAGATAAAAAGCCCTAGCCTTTGCGACTTACCCTCTTTTCCCTTTTTCTCCCATTGTCTGTCCTTGGCTCTTTCCTTCCCTGGCTTAGCTAAATGATCTAGAGGCATCTTAGGTTGCATTTCTATCGTCAGAATCTCTCAGCACAGATAACAAAGCTTCTACTGTATTTGACAAATGAAATTAAGTAAGAGGCAGGATCCAGCCACTGACCCAGAGGTTCCCCACCCCTGAGCTAAGCTTCAGAGAAAGCTTCAAGACCATTTTTATATATAAGTATACAGGATTGTTGCTTTCCTGGTAAAACATATACAGCTTCCTAAAAGGTGAAAAAAATTGGCGTAAAAAAAAGCACAATTTCTTGAGACCTTTCCCCTACAAAGAGAACTTCTTTTAGTGATAAACTTCTTTTATGATAAACAGTTAGATGTCTTGGGGGCACTAGAGAAAAAAGAACCCCAGGACGTAGGACAATCTTTGTAGCCTCCCCTGTTCCCCCATTAGGTGAAGAGATACAGAAGATATGTTGCAAAGCTTTATCTTTTTATTCACTGGTTCAAAGTTTCACTATAACATAGTGGGATTTCAAAATTCTGTTGTTTGAATGGAGTATGTCAGGTTGTAATTTTTTTTTACCATTTCTTTTATTTTAGTACAAAGATGCATTTATGAAAGCCAATCCTGGCTACAAATGGTGTCCTGCAACAAACAAACCTGTGAAATCCCCAACGCCCACTGTTAATACACGCAAAAAGCTGTGGGCCTTTCCATCTGACTCTGGAAAAGATTTACCAAGCCCCAAGAAAGCAAAGACTGAAGAAATGCCTCAGCTTAACTTTGGGATGGCAGGTAAGTTGGGTCTATTATTACCTCCTCTCCTTTAATGACAATTATTAAATCTTGATAGTATTTCTAACCATGAGAATTGTTACAAGTGCACTAATAAATAGGTAGTCCGCCTAAAAACAACAAAATGGGACAATCTTATACGGCTGAGCGTCAGTAATAAAAATGAGATTTAAGTTGGGTGGGGAATCGTTAATGGATAAGAATGTTCACAGTGACAATGAGATCAAAGATTGTTGATATAGAAAACTGAAATCCTCCTGTGGGTAACCTAGGTGTTTCTAGAAATAGAAGAGTGAAGGAAAGAATTAAACCTTTCCAATAAACAACCAGATACAACAGTGACAGAATTAAATTTTAGTATACATCTGATTTCTCAAGACCTAGAGGTCAAGTATGTGTCCATCTATATTGTTAGTCTGAAACCGATGTGATTATGAAGTATTCCAAGAAATTTGTGTGTGTTTCTGTCTGTCTGTCTTCTCTTCAGGGGAAAGAGCTTTAAAATCCAAAGTGAAACCATTAGAAATAGGAGCTTTCCTTCTGAGTCATGGAATATATAAAGCTTTTATTAGCTTATATAGGAAGAAGCTTTTACTTACTCTGAAACTTGTCCAATACAAACTTTGCTTGTCCTGGGTGCTACCATATTACAATATAGTCTTTAGATGAAAAGTAGTATATGAGGTAAACCAGAGGGTCCAATGAAATATGATGGGTATTGCTCAGAGAGGAGATTATGTTGCCTTATATATTTCTTTTTCATAGCTACACTTAATTTTCTTTCAGAATCAGAATATTAATTCACCGCTCCAAACTTTCTTTTCACTTCAAGCCTCCCACATCATTCCTTCTCTTCACCCTTTTTGCCGAGGACTCTGCCTCATACTTCACCAAATTGGTGAAATTCACCGTTTGGCTAGAGCTCTCTCTCATCCCCTTCTTCCCCTCTCAAGTCACTGTAATATCTCCCATTACTTCTTCCTTCACGTCAGTATCTGATCATGAGATCTCTTTTCTGCTTACCTTCTCCTAGATATCGATCCGTCTTCTCTACAAGATTAACCCCAACATCATCCCCCACTCTCTAATGTTCAGATTCTTCCATATCTTTTGACTCCATTCATTCTTAGAAATAAACTCAAGTCTCCCCTAATTTTAAAAAATCCTTGCTAGGTTTTACCATATCCGTCAACTATTTTCCTGTATCTCCTCGCCTCTTCAGCCAAATTGCTTGAAAAAGCCCTCTACCTCTGCTGCTTCCATTTCCTCTCTCCTTTTACTCTTTTATAAACTCTCTGTAATCTGGCTGCTGTCCTCATTAAACTTAACTGCTGAACTAAACAACCGAGAGCACTCTCTCCAGAGTTGCCGATGCTCTCTTTTGCCTCCTTGTAACAAATATGCCTAGTTGATGAAAAAAGAAAAATTCACACATTTGCCATGTCCAAAAAATCAAAGTCTCAGTTCTTTACCATAAGTCCATCGCCACTGTGTGTCAGGAATGCTTCATCATCAATCATTGTCATCATTCATCAGCAGCAGGTAGGTGGCACAATGGATCAAATGTGGCCTCAGACACTAACTAGCTGTATGATCCTGAGTGAGTCATTCAACTTTTGTTTTCCTCTGTTTTCTCATCTGTAAATATGGGGATAATAATAGCACCTGAAATCCCGGGGTCGTTGTGAGGGTCAGTTGAAATAATAATTATAAAGTGCTTATTAGCACAACGTCAAGCACGTAGTAAGCACTATATAAACGTTAGCTGTTATCATCATCATTATTATTCTTCCTCTGGACTTGTGGTTGAACCAATGATCTTTGTTTGTTTGTTTGTTTTGTTTTTTAGCAGGGCGATTGGGGTTAAGTGACTTGCCCAAGGTCACACAGCTAGCACATGTGTCAAGTGTCTGAGGTCACATTTGAACTCAGGTCCTCCTGACTCCAGGGCCGGTGCCCTACTCACTGCGCCACCTAGCTGCCCCACCAATGATCTTTTAATTGATAAATCTAATAACTTCTTTCTGATCCTTGTTCTCCGTGATTTCTCTGCAGTATTTGACATCACTGACCACCTTCTCCTCCTGAATATTCTCTCTTCCATGGATTTTTATGACCGCTTTCTCTTGGTTCTCTTCCTATTTTTTTGTTCCTTACACGTCACAACTCATCTCCTATCTCTGTTCCTTCTGATGTTCCTCCTCCCAACCTCTAATCCTTAGAATCCCTGGCTTTCTTTAAGACTAGTTTCTACCATCCCCTAACCCCTGCGTGATAGTGCCATCTCCTCTAAGGATACCTTCTTTCTATTTACTTTGTGTGTTTTAATTTATACACATTGACTCCCCCATTAAAATGTAAGCTTCTTGAGGCAGGCACTGCTTTTGCATTTTCTTTCGTGTCCCCAGCCCTTAACAAAATGCCTAGAACGTACTAAATGCTTTAAAAAAAAAAAGTTGTTAATTGATTTATTCATTCAACAAGTATTTATTAAGCAATTATGTAACAGGCACTAAATATACCTGCTATAAGGGAAACCTAGGAAGAAATTAGACATTTCCAGTAAACAACACATTGTGTTGATGGATTATATTCCTAACAATTCCCATGGCATTTGATTCTTGAATAGATGACAAATCCTACAAGTTCTATTAATTAATTCTTACATTATGATACCGTTTTGGACGAAGTAAAGCTTCATATAGGTGATTTAATGTGTGTGTCATATAATTAGCAATGAGCCCTCAAATGATACCTTCTGTATATAACTTAGACATGGTTTTCTTATTTTATTTGGTCGTTTATCCACTGAGGCAGTAACCTGGTAGAGCAAGTTGGTGAGGTTTCACCTCAAGGCAGCGTGGTCAAAAAGCCATGGTCCTCAATTAATGCTCTACTGAACTATCTAAGTTTTCTGAAAAATAGGGTATTTTTGAATGTTATTAGGAAATCTGGGGCATATGGATTATTGCCTAACTCAGTTATTCCTTTAATCAGCTTCTTTAATTCCACATCATCGGTTGTCAGTGTGTTCCATTGTCTGCTTATTCATTTAGCACCAATTCTAACTCTAGCTCTGGCTAAATAATTATTTTTTAACAGTTTAGTTATTATATATGTATTCGCTACCGCTCTTCAGGAAGATGCCAATAATGCTAGCTTACCTTCAAAAAGCTCTTGTAAGATCTGCAAATTTGTGTGCAGTTATCTCATTTGATCCTAACCCTGTCAAGTACGTATTTTGGGTATTATCAGTCTCATTTTAAAAATAAGGAAACTGAGGTTCATAGAGATTAAATGAAATCGTGTAACTAGTAAATGTCCCAGGAGGGATTCAAACTCAGGCCCTTCTTGATGCCAAATCTACTATTCTGTCCAGCATGCTGCAGTGCTGCAATTTAAGGAAACAGAAAGTATAAAGTCACTGATTTCTTCAATTTGTATGTGCTTTTCCCTGCCTTCTCTTCTGGTTGTTTAATATGGCATTGCTTTCATTCAGTATCAGTGGTAAGAACCATTCATTTCCATAACTTAGTTCAGTGGTGAAGTAAGATTAGCAGAACGCTTTTCTTATTTTCCTGTTAATTTTTTCCTCCTTATGATGGACATAATTCTTGTCATAGAGCCATAATCCAAGTCTGGGATACAGTGTGTGACTTTAGCTTAATTTTCAACAAAAATGAAAATGGAGTAATTTGTCTTTAAGAAAGAATACATACAGAGGTGTGCCCTTGGAGAATGTACCAGGGCACAGGGAAGGCAAAGCTAAGGCTTTTCTTAAACAGAGCGTATATTGTGCGTCTCATGCCCACAGCATTTGGCATATGGTATCCTGCTATTATACGTAATCTGGAAGCAGTAAAATGGACCATCTCCAAAACAGGGGAAATCACACATGTTATAGGATGAGCTTTCTCAGGAAATTGGAGTGTCATATTCATGTGGTTTTACCTCTTGGTTCTTCCAAATAATTTTGGAAGACTATAAGTTATTTTAATGAATAATTCTAATTTATTAGCTAATATTTTAGCATAACCCCAGCATCTTTATGAAGTATCTTGTTAAGAAATAAAGAGGATACAAAGTTAAATAAATTAACATGTAAGCATGTTCCAGTGTTATTTTATAATTTGAACCAACAAATCTTTGTCTTTATTAGGAAGTAAACAGTCAATCCCCTTAATCTCTGGAGCAACAGCTGTACAAGTAGCACTCTTTAGATGCCTGAAAGCACGAAATTAAATTTTCACTTTCTACACTGTGACTTTTTTCCTCCCTGATATTTTCATTTAGGAACAAGGGATTTAAGTATTTGCCCAAACTGCTACTGTAACACTTAAAGTCTTCACTTAACATTTCATTAAGGAGGAATTTTTTTGGTCAAAGAAAAAAATGAACAGCTTTGTTTTGTTAAATCAATCAAATGCCCCATGTTTGTGTGTGCACATCTGTGGCTGCCTTCCACTGTTGGTTTATTTCTTAACCACCTAATCATTCTGTGGTCTGCCTTGCCCTTTAAACAATCCCTTATGATTTTTTTTTTCCTCTTTCTTTCTAGTAGTACTGGTTCTGTATTATTTTTTTCCTTTGCCTACAAAATGGTTGCTATTCAAATTGCTTCATAACTTCTCTGGCAAATAATAGCAAAGGACGTGATTAGAGTGACAGCTTTGGTAAAATTGTGCGTATGTTGTGCCTGGTCTCACTCAAGTTTGTTGGAAAATTTCTCATAGGGAAGTTTAATTACCTTGAGATACTTAGAGATTATATGTTATCTCAGATTACTTTATATTGTCTTTCCTGTGTTTTCATGAGAATCTTTTTGGCTTCTACATTTTAGTGAGTCTTTGTTAGTACCTTTGACTTGCTTTACAATTCCAGGTACATGTGCATCTTCTCACAAGATGAAGTATCTTGTAATAGTGTAAAGACATTTTGAGAATTTTCAGCTAATTTTTCACCCATTTCATGTTCATTCTATTCAGATGTAACTCAGGGGTCTTGGGGTTTCATCACGCTTATTACCTTTGCCATAATTTAACTTTCTGTTTCTGGCAAATGATGTGCAGAAATTTTTTTTTAAAATTCTTCTAGAATAAAAGATGGATTTTAAACCTAAAACATAGTTTTAGCAAGGACCCAAAAACCTCAGAGATTTAGACATATTCGGGTTTTCTTTTTAAATAAATTTTGAGCAAAGTCCACTAGATTAATGGGGCCTTTTTTAAAAGTCTTCTCCATTCAGAATTCTTTCAGTCTAGTTGGCTCCTTGTTACCATCCCTAATTTCACTTGGCACAATTAACAGTTCTCTGTCTCTCAGGCTGCTTGGAAGATGGACAGGGACAGGTATGCCTTTGTTCCAAAGAATTTCTTCCGTGAGGAGTTCAGTCATCTAAACTTGCAAGCGGAAAGGGAAGAGGAAAAGTTTTCTCATTTAATTGCCTCTATTGTCCATCCATTTATTCAACAGACGTGTATTGAGTGCTTACTGTTTGCCCAGCACCGAAGGCTGAAAGACAGACATGAAGCCTCAGACCTCAGAGAGCCTACAGTCTGACAGAGCAACTTTAGTATTGCCCAAATAAATATAACATAGACTGTGATAACTGCATAAGACGATCTAAAATGCCATGAGAGTTCAAGGAAAGGAAGAGATCATTTTACTGATATCATAACTAGCTTTGATATGGAGGAAGGATGAGACCATTGTTTTAAATACCTACTTTATTTCCCCACAAACAGCTTTGAAAGTCTTTGTCCTAAAATGTAATATGTGGTGTTACTGGGCTTCTCTTTACATCATATTCATCATGTTTTAAATGTTTTGGAGAATACCATTTTGGGCAACAAGTAGTATTATATACATGTAAATCAGTGAAGTTTCTGTAAAAGGTCTGTTCCTAAAATATTTTATTTTTCTTAATGGGTTTAACATATTAATTGTTTTCTTAATAGATCCTACTCAAATGGGAGGCCTGAGCATGCTGCTTTTGGCCGGGGAACATGCTCTGACTGCACAAGAGGTAAGAAATTTTCATCTCCCGCTCTACTCCCGTGGCTTGGAGGGTAAAGACTAAGTCTCTTTGAGAAAATTGATGCATTCATGCTGGGTATTACTCATAGGCACTGTGGGGCCCTGTAATTCCACTTTCTCTCAAGCTAATGAACAGACTTTATATATAATTATTCTTATTAAAATGTTGGCATTAGCAATTTTTCAGTAAGAAAAAACATATTACGTGGCAGAAATAATTCCAGTAGGCTACACATACAATTGAATTAGGCACCTGTAAATTTTTAGGCTCCTCCTGACAAGGTATTAAACATAATGTACAGGTAATTGGCACTTACTGTTGCATTTTGTGTAATGAACTGCAGGTGCACAAAGTCCTAGGATTCATTTAATACTGCTGAAAAGATTGTATCTTTGCATTACTCCTAGTTCAGAGTTCTTAGAATGAAGAAGGTGGGAAGGGGGAAATTTTAAGAGAAGGGGTTTATCTGTTATTCTGTTGCTCAATTTATTCTAAAAACCCTGATGAAAATGCTAGAAACACAGAGCTTAAGGATTTATTGATTTATTCCTTGAAAAAAAAAAAGTATTTTGTGCTCTTAAAGTTTTCATCATCCCTTTATTTTTTGAATTTACTTTGAGGATATGATATAATACTGGACTAGTCCTTCTAACCAACCTTTTCTTCGTTTTCATTTTGGGAGATGGGCAGTGATGCTTAGATCTGGGAGATTTTTCTGTCTTAAACAGGAAGTCATAGTAGCTGATTCACATAGAATTCTTTTAACTTGAATTATCACATTGATCAGGTTACATAAGTCTTAAGCAAGATAAATCCAAGTTTAGTTTAACCAGGCATGTAGAGGCAGCAAGGTGGTACATTAGATAAAGTGACAGACCTAGAGTCAGGAAGAACCGATTTCAAATCTGGCTTCAGACACTTACTAGTTGTGTGACCCTGGGCAAGTCCCTCAACCCCATTTGCCTCAGTTTCCTCACCTGTAAAATGAGCTGGAGAAGGAAATGGCAAACCGCTCCAGCATCTTTGCCAAGAAAACCCTGGATTCACAGAATCAGAGATGACTGATCATCAACAGAAACCATGCCTTCATCTTACAGATGAGGAAACTCAGGGAGGTCTAGAAATAGCATCTAAGGTCACACAGATCAGTAAATGGCAGAGCTGGCTTGAACGCAGGTCTTCTGACTCTGAGCCTCATGCTTGTTTCCACTAGACCATATATGTCCCATTGACACCTGTCAGAGATAGTCAGGCCATTGTCGAAAGTACTCAACATAAGTGGTGTCAAATTCAAGTGAAAATGAGGGTAACCGAACCATACATAAGGTTCCTTGTGGACCTCATATTGACTTAGAAAATGACATATTAACATTGTCTATGTTCTATGTTGAAAATATATTTTGCTAAATATTTCCCATTTATATTTTATTTCAAGCTCACTCTAGAGTGTTGTGTGCTCAGATTTGATACCTCTGAGATGATATTAAATCAGTATTGCTGGGAAGTCCCACATGAAAAATTTTGGACAAAGGTATTGCCAAATATGTTTATTATTAGACAAGCCACCTGACAAGTTCACTTTTACAGTCATTGCATTACACTGCCTTGTGTAGGGTTTTATAAAAATACGCAGAAAGCATCCCCAACTTTTTAGGGAATGATAAAGTAACAATAGTTATTAATGAACATATGATAAATACAGAATACGAGTACATGTCTACACCCATAGAGTGTATGACGACATGGTAAAGTGTAATGATAAGGTAGAGGAGAGATGGCATGTTATACTTGGATTCAGGAAGACTGGTTCAGGGACCACCTCTGGTACTCTCTAAATTTGTTTCCTCATCTCTGATAGAGGGGTAATGATATCAATAAGTATTTACCTTACCGAGTTGATAAAGGAACCCAAATGTGATAATTCATGGGGAGTGTAAGGTTTATAATGTTATATAAACGTTAGTAATTATCTTTGTTTAGGATCATAAATTTAAAGCTGAGAGTTCCAATAAAGGGCAATCTAGTTCAGTTCCCAAGTTTTACAGAGATGGAAACTTAAGCTTGGAGAGAATTAATTGATTTTCCAGATGTCATGAAGGTTCTAAGTGTCAGAGGTAGGATTTGAAATCAGGCCCTCTAACTACAAAGCCCGTGATCTTTCCGCTATGCCACAGACATTCCAGGAACCAGGAGCAGTTACCATCAGCTCAGTTGAGGAGAGCCAGTTGAATATGAGATTTTTTTTAAAATTTATTTTTAACATTTAAAAAAAAAACCTCGAGTTCCAAATTCTTTCCTTCCTGCAAGCACCTCCCCCACATATTGAGAAAATAAGCCATATGAGATCACTTATATGTGTGAAATCACGTAAAATATTTCCATATTAGCCATGTTTTGAAAGAAAGGAAGGAATGGATAAGATAGGTAAAGGAAAAAAATATACTTCTCTCTGCACTCAGTTCATCAGTTTGCCTCTGGAGGTGGATAGCATTGCATATGAGATTTAAAAAAATGTACAGACCCAATGCCCTCCTTGGTCCTGGGTTTCTGAAGACTCACAAGTTCCTACTAATGTTTTTGTGTGGCAAAATAAATGACAAGGAAAATCTTGACTTTTCCCTTTCCCCTCCCCCTCCTTGCACATTGGGTATGTTCTCCCACCAGTTCCACACCATTGGTGGGAAAGGGGACACATGTGGCCAAGGTAAATTATGCTTTTGGGGCTGCAGTCAGCTTGAAGCCTTCTCTGTCTCCATTGCTGCCATTTGCATTCCTCATAGGTTCCCTCTCCACCTCCTAGTCATTTGCTGGTCTGTTGTAGTATCATGCAATTCTCGAATACTGTGCTGGAAGCCTGGCCTGGCTTAGCTTCTATTCACTCTACTTTGCTCCCACCTGCCGGCCACTTATAATACTGTCACCTAATAGCGTCTGCCGGTCTCCAGAATTTAGTACCTGTCGTGCCCTCTGCTGCCATCTGCTGGTCATCTGCCGAATTTCAACTGCTGCATAGCCTCACAAAGAAGGGTCATAGCGTCTCTTTTTGTGTTAACACCCAGAGCTGTGTACCGTGTCAACCAGCACAGGCTAACAGAAGCCCTCAAACTCACATTAAGTATGTCTTTTGAATTGCCTCTTTTTTTTTTTTTTGCCTCAGATACCATTCATTTCAGTAGTGTGTGGGAATTCCTTTCAATTCCCATCATGCTCCTGAGTCCATGCAGGTCACCTTGGAAGCTTTGTTTATTCAACAAAATTGCTGATCTGCTTACGTGGCTGCAATACATAGTACTGTATGGTAGTCATCAAAGACCTTATAATAACATCGTATTTCAAACATTATTCCTGGAGCAGACCTCCTTTATCAATTGAGACATCCCAAAGAGATTATTGTAATAAACAGGGGTAAGAAATGCCACCTGACTATTATCCTACTAAATAATACTTCGTGGGGTAGAACGGCTGCTAAAAAGTAAATTAGTAAAAGTCCATATAAAAAAATTATCAAGACTGCTTTATTTCCTAGATCTAGTCAAAAACTGTAATGGGCTTTACAGAAGTATGTTACTGATATCCATGAGATATATTTCAAAGATAACTTTCAAAATCCTTGGGTTTTGATGTCATTTCACTCCCTTTTCTTTGCATGTACCATAGTAGAAGTGTGGCTTTCTTAGTTGAATTTAGTATTGTCGGGTTTCTGTCATTCTTTGTTGTTGCTGTTGTTGAGTTGTTTCAGTCTTTTCTGACTCTTCATGACCCCATTTGGAGTTTTCTTGGCAAAGATACTGGCGTGCCATTTCCTTCTCCAGCTCATTTTACAGATGAGGAAACTGAGTTAAACAGGGTTAAGTGACTTGCCCATGGTCACACAACCAGTAAGTGTCTGAGGTCAAATTTGAACTCAGGAAAATGAGTCTTCCTGACTCTGGGGCTGGCACTCTATCCATTGTGCCATCTAGTCGCCCTAGTTTAAGACTCAGAGAGCCAAAATAACCAAATCGAGTCAATAGGATAGGATATTAATTATCTAATACATGTGCAGTTCTGCCCTAGTGGCTAGAACACTAAACTGGACTAAGGAGATCAGGTCCCTTTCCTTCATTCAGCAGATTGAACACAACTTGCCAGGGATTTCATTATTGTTCCCTTTTCCCCCCACTTGTGAGATGGAGCTAATAATAATAGTACCTGTCTACCACCTAACTCCCAGGACTATTGCATAGATTAATTATATAAAGTCTATGAAGCATTTTTAACTCCGGAGAAAGGCATTCTTGTAAGCACGCGGCATTATTATTGTCATCATAAGTTATTCTGGGCATTTTGGAACTGTACCTAGGAGCTTAAATTGTATCAGCCTGTGCTCCCATAGGTGGTAGGATCCTTTACCTGCAGCTGCAGGAACTAACAAAAAAAAAAGACTCGTTCATAGATCTGGAGCTTGAAGGGAGTTTGGGACCCCAAATATACCCTTGTCCTTTGAAAATAGCCAATAAATTATTTTTATAGCTTACTATCATGGCCACCAAATGCCCAGTAATTACTCAGGGAGAAGCTAAAAAAATTAATGCCAACAGGAAACCATAAGTGCGAAATAAAACTTTGACAGGTTAGATGAGTTAGCACAGTTATTAGTGGTCTGAAAATTAATTTTGTATTAAAGCTGAAAACCAAGGAACAACTTAGTTCCCTTAGTGTCATGTTTATTTTGTAGTTATACATGCATATTAACAAGTCTTTAATGTGATTTCTCAGGTTTCAGAATGACTTCCTTGGCCGTGTACCTGTAAAGGAAAAATAAGAAAGTCCATTTTGAGGCCCTTCCTATTTAAAACATAAAAATTTTAAGCACTTGTGTGTTTTCTAATAATATCGCAATATGAGCTCTTTCTCAACCTTTTTTGGGGAACCTGGGGGGAGTGGAGAAAATAGGGTAGATTCATAATTTCAAGTAAAGGACTCCTGGTGAGGAAACTCTCTCTACCAATTCAGGTCTGTGACTTAGAATTCTGTAAAGTTGCCTGGGGACACTAAGTTTTCCAATTTTACCAGTTCTCTATCTAGAATCCCACACTACCTCTGTTCCTACCTAATAAAAAATACCTTCTTCATGAGTCCTCTCTGATAATGGTAGACAGTATTACTATGTATGGTAAGATTGGTAGGAGCTATAGTATGGACCTAATTAATGGTCAATCTCTGTTGCCCAATGCCCATTGTTCAATTTATCTGATAAACCAGTGCTCTACAAATGAAGTGAAAGAATGACCCAATGAGTGAAAAAAAAAGACAGAAGAAAGGAAATAGGTATTTATTAATCAGCTCCCCTGTGTGGGGCACTGTTCTCAGCACTTTAAAATAGAATCTTATTTGACCCTTACAACAACCTTAGTAGGTAGGTGCTTTTATTACCTACATATTACCCACATTACCACATTTTTCTTTTTTTTTTTAATTTAATTTTTAACTTATGGAATAAAACAAGCAATTTCCATAACACAGTACAATAAAAAAGACGATTACACAGGAAAACTGCAAATCTACTATGCACAACTTACTATTCATTTCAAAAATACAACAAAATTATATAAATTTCATTTTTTTTATTTCCCTCCCTGCTCCACCTCCTGCCCTAGAGGGTACTGAGGCAGACAGAGGTTAAATGACTTACCCAGGGCCACACAGCAAGCTAGTAAGTATCTGAAGCTGGCTTTGAACTCAGGTCTTCCTGACTCTGGAGCTCTATTTACTATACCACCTAGTTGCCTTTAGGTACTACACAACTGTTGATACTAATGAAATATGGCAAATCAATGTACATTAATGATACCACAGATTTATATAACATTTTAAAACCTTTATACCGTCCTTTTCTTGCAGTCACCTATGACATACGAATCTTTCCCCAAAATACTTGATCATAACATATATTTATTTTGTATTCTTCACAGTGCCCAGCATGGCCCTAGGTACTTAGGAGGCACTAAAGAAAGACCAGTATTTCCCACTTTTTGGTGTGGTGTTACTGAAAAATATGTTCGAAAAAGAGAATTGCAGAAATAAAACATTTCTTCTTCTGTGTTGTCTAGCATGCATCTGTCTTTTTTGCTACTCGATAGGGGTGGTGCATTGTTGAGTAGGTTTTCATGACCTCATCCAGCCATTATCAAATGAAATAATATTTGTAAAACACTTAGTATAGTGCCTGGAATGTAGTAGGTGATTCATAAATGCCCATTCCCTTCTCCTTCCCACAAAACTGACCAGTTAGAGTCCCAGCTGAGAAATAAACAGATCAGTGGTTTGCAAAGGGAAATATAGGTGATGTTTGAGGACTGTTGGATGAACAGATCATTGAAATTTTGGAGGGTGCAAAGTAGGATTTGTCAGCATTTATTGACTAAATGAATGAGTAAATAAATGGTGGTAGCCTCATTTTAAACATTCTTTAAATTTTAAAAGTGTAGATTTAGAAAAACTGATGGATGTTTTCTCATTCATCATTCTAGTTTCTAAAATCTGTGACAGCACTGGAGAAAACTTGATTTTCACATACATTAGACCTTTTAGTATATGTTTATATCAAGCTTGACTCTTCCAGTCTGAGGCAAAGGTTCATTTCAACTAAAAGAACAAAACAAAACACGTTCTCATTGTTTCTTACTAATCATAAAGCTTTGTGGAGAACCACTTTATTTATGTCCTGCTATGGCATAATCACCAATCTTGACAAAGAGTGGGTACAGATGACCTTTCTTCCCCCTTAGCAATTATTAAGCTCTGCCATGAGATGGAAATTCTCTGTCTCTGTACGACCAGTCAGGAATTGCAAATCCTGCCACAGAATGGTTGGCAGTCTGTGTTTGCTTACACCCATCAGCAGAAGCTCAGATTCAGGAGTATCAGAGAGCCCCTTTCAGAATCTCATTTGATAAGCTGGTCATGCTGTGGTTGAGACACTACCTTGTATCGTTCAGTACAGTTGTTGGGCATGAATGTCTCTTTTTATTACAAAGGTGTGGTAGTGGTAGATTCTTGACTAATGTTGGCTTACTAGGTAGACCTCAAGATAGCTGTAGAAAAGGGGAGGGTGAAGGGTCAGAGATGAACAAGGCTCTTGCCTTCGTGGATACGCTACAGTACTTTGTTGACTAGATAAAGATGGGCCAAATGGTCTTTATGCCAAATTCAGTTTAATTTGTCTGACCAGTACCTTAACAGCAGGGCTGGAATCAAATAGTGATCATGGGTTACCTAATCTAACTAGAAAATTTTCTTTTTTCCCCCAACTTCCATTCATATTGATATGTACGGATGTCCCAGGATATGCACTCGCATATCTGTATGGCCTTTGTTTAAATCATTTTCCTTTTTTTTTATCTTGGTTTTCTTTTCTGTAAAATATAAAGGGTTGGGATTAGGTAATTCTCAAGGTACTTTAAAGTATATATGTATGTCTATCTCCCTTCCCACCCAACTACCTTTTTCTAATGAGCTACATTGAGATTTTCCCCCCTTTTAAGTGTATTATTTTATCTTCCTTCGACAATATCCTATGAGAAAGGTACAGTAGTATTGTTAAGGAAACAGGCATAGAGAGATTTAAGTGATTTTTGTCTTAGAGCAGTTTTTAATATGGGGTCGGTGACAGTAGTTTTTTAAAAAATATTTTAGTAGCTGCAATTTAACATAATTTTTCCTCTGTAATGTTATGAGAAGGAGATGCATAGATTTCACCAAACTGCCAAAGGTGTCCATGATAGAAAAAAAAAGCTAAAAATCTCCGGTTTAAGGTCATGCTGCTGGCTTACAGCAGAATTGTCAGTAGTTTCATGTCCCATAACTCTCAGCAGTGTCCTTTGTGGAGGACCACACTAAATAAAACAGTAGGAGCCAGAAGCGGTAGCATACACCTGTAATCCTTGTAATCCCTGTTAGTGGCAAGTTTGAGATTGATGGATTTCTTGAGCTCAAGAGTTCTGAGCTGGAGATAAAGCTGATCAGGTATCCTCAGTAAAACTGAGGGTTTACCATCACTGGTGAGCCCCAGGGAGGAAGGGCCCGGCAGATTGCCTAAGGTAGAGTGAACTAGACCAGGTTGGAAATAGAACAGGTCAGCCTTCTGTGTAATCAACAAGACAGGGAGAACTGGTCAGTCTGAGTCTTTCTGTCCCTATCTCTGTCTCTCTCTTTGTGAGTCTGTGTCTTTGTCTCCATCTGTCTCTGTTTGTCTCCCTTTGTGTGTACACATACACACACATACACACATATATTTTAACAATGGGAAACTTGACATAAAATAATTTAATAAAATTCTTGGCCTCCAGCACATCTGTTGTGTTTAGTAAAGTAAGGGCACGTTGCCAACTGTAGGATTTCCTATTTTTATTTTTAAAAATAGGAACTCTCAGCTGCATTGGGGTATGAGGCTTAGGTTCCCCAGGGTAGACAAATACTGTTCTCATTTGTAGAAAGAGCACAACTGTCAGATAGCCAAGTGAAAAACTCTTAACAGGCTGGTCTCATTTGAATTTAATTTGGATTTAATTAATGTGGCTTCAGCATTAGTCATTCAAAAAAAATTTTTGGAAGGTTTAACATGGATATAAAATGCTTCCCTCTAGTTCACCTGTGTTAATTCTTAAATCTGTTTCGAAAGCTTCATTTAGCATCCATTGACTGAATGTAAACTAAATACTCACTAGGGCCCTCTAATATAAAACAATACCTGGCAAAACTGTGAATGGTGGAAGGAAAAGGAAGGGCTGGGTTAAACTAGAGGAGGAGAAACAAATCATGTCCATATTCATAGTGACTCTGCTGTTCCTTGTCCCAGTGTTTTGGGTTACCCTTTCATCCCATCACTTGGAGAGGTCTGTGCTACCTTTGTATTTCATGGAATGATGATGCCGATGTGTGACAGAAGAAGTGGAGATAATTGTGGGCTTTTTAATTGCTTAGAAACAGATCTCTAGAGGCCATATATTGACTAAGAAAACTTCAAATTAACATTATGTTGTATTGTTTTTTAAAATTATTTAAATTATCCTTAAACTATATATTTATTAAATCAATCGAATTAATTTGTTATTAAATTGTATTTAAATTATAAGCATTTCCCAATTATATTTTAATCTGGTTCCTACCTCATTAGCAAATTTTGCCGGCTGCTGTCTTTTTGAGGGGAGGCAATTGGGGTTAAGTGACTTGCCCACGGTCACACAGCTAGGAAGTGTGTCAAGTGTCAGAGGCCGGATTTAAACTCGGGTCCTCCTGACTCCAGGGCCGATGCTCTACTCACTGCACCACCCAGCTGCGCCCGTCTGCTCTCTTGACATTGCCAGCTGAGTTCTGAACTTCTGAACCAGATGATCACTTAGGTCTTATCCAATTCAGTCCAAATTCTGTGATTCTTTGAAGTGGATTTTAGTAATTTCCCACAGATTTGTGCCGATAGCAGAAGTTGTACAGCAGAACAATAGATGTCATCTCCTACATGGTGCCTTTCTTGGTTCTACATGGGCCCTCAGCGCACTCTCCATCCCTACCTCACCTTACCTTCCTCATTAGTACCCTCTTCTCTCGGAATCATTTTGTATGTACTCTGTAGAAAGAGCATTGGCTTTACTCAGCTGACCCAGGTTCACATCCTGCCTCTGAGGTTTACATCTGTGACCTTGAGCAAGTCACTTAACATTTTTAGGCCTCAGTTTCCTTATCTGTAGAATGAAGAGGTTCTATTAGAGGACCTCTTTACAGTTCAAAATGTATTAGTCTGTGATCTGTGCTTTATCAAAGTGAATTTGTAGTCAGAGGACGTTGGTTCAAATCTCAGACTTATGTTGAATCCCCGACTTGCCAATTGCTGCTTCTGTGGTCTTGGGCAAGTCACTTCTCTGGGCCTCAGTTTCTTCATCTTTACAATAAGGAGGTTGAATTAAATGTTCCATTTTTGACTCTAAGTCTATTATCCCATGATTTTAAACTACTTGAGATCTGAGATTCATCTTTTTTTCCTCAGTATCTCTGGTTCCAACCCTCGACAAGTCACTTAACCCTGTTTGCCTCAGTTTCCTCATCTGTAAAATGAGTTGGTGAAGGAAATGGCAAACCACTCTAGGATCTTTGCCAAGAAAATCCCAAGTGGGGGTTGGATGTGACTGAAATGACTAAAATGACTGAAATGACTAAACAACAACAACAAATTCCTGGTTCCTAGTGCAATATCTGACCTGTTGCTTGAATTTTAATATAAAGTAAATATTAGTTAATATGATTTTGGTTTTGTTTGAATCACTTTATTATACCTCTGTTTTTAATGTTATAAATTTCCTGTTTTAAGGAGATGACTTTGTTGCCATTCCTCATTTTCAGAGTCTGTTTTCCTAGTTTATCGAGAATTACAAGTGAGAATGGACAAGTGAAAAGAGTTTGAATCCTAACTTTATTCAAAGAAATAATTCCTTTAAAAATCCCTTTAGTCTTTTGTGGTATCTTTCTCAGGCATATGGCACCACCTAGTGGCTCTATTGAGTTACTACTTCAAAGACTTTCCAGAAAATCAAGCTTTTTCCTCCTTTTTTTCTTGACATTCATTTATTTGGTACTTTTTCTTTCATTCTGTTGAGGAGCAGTTGTCTTTTTTGGAAATCCCTTTCTTTTTTATAGTGAAAAAATAGGTCTCTAAGATCAGAATACTGAACTCCAGACTATATTTTTTTGTAATTTGGTGGGGGGGGAGGAGTATAGTTTTCTTGTAAAAGTTACTGAGTAGAAATGTAAAGAAAAGAAATGATTAAAATACTTTAAATGCATTACATTGCAGCAGTGACAAGTGTGATAAAGTAGTTTTGTTTTAATAGTTTTGTAGAAAAAGTAAATCTTGTGTAGTCACAGGAAGGTCAGTAGATTAAGCTTCTGCCAAACCTCAGTTGGTACAGCATCTTTCAAAGATGAAGGTACTTTATGGAAAATACCCTTGTCCCATAGCTTTCTCTAGCTTGGCATGTTAAATCCAGGAGGTCTTTATAATAGAATTTGAAACAGTCTAAAAAAAAAAGCATCCCAGATGAAATTAATTATGATACTGTAATGGTGGTCTTTGAATGGTTAGTCATCTTCAAAAATTAAATATAGATAGATTTATTGTCGTTTGTGTGTGTGTGTGTGTGTGTGTGTTACAGGAACATATGTAAACATCATCATTGGGGAATGAACTAGTCTACCCAAGTGACTTTTCTGGGTGACTGAATGTTTTATTCCTTTAAGTACCCAATTAAAAACAATTATCCATTTTGAAGGAAATCTTTCCAAAATGTATTGGATTTTACCTATCTACTTCAACAAATGATGATGAATACAGTATCTAACCTTTTCTTGATGAATCAGAGTAATCCTTCAGCATATCAAATATAATTCTGTAATACTGTAATTCCCCTTGTCCTGTCTTGCTGAACAACGTCGGTCTGTTTGTCATGCAGTAAAAGGCCTTAGACTAGATACTTACGTGTTTTGAATCTTCTGCTTGGGTATTTCCCCAATACTTTTTCCTTTTTCTTTGTTAACTTCCATTCTTATTGCTTTCTGTATACCTCCCTGTAATTGTTCCCTGGTCTGCTTTTCTAATTTGCTGGATCTCCTCTTCTCACAATGGGAAACGTGATAACAAGGTTTAGAATCTCAGAATTAGAAACTTACAGGCATACCTCAGAGATATTACAATTTGGGTTCTAGACCACTGCAATAAAGTAAATAGCACAATAAAGTGAGTCACACAAATTTTTTGATTTCTCAGTATATAACTTTTATATGTAAAAGTTATGTTTATATTATACTGTAGTCTATTAAATGTACAATGATATTATGTCTTTAAAAGAAAAACAATGTACATACATTAATTTAAGATACTCTGTTGCTTAAAAAAATGCTAGCCATTATCTGAGCTCTAGTGAGTTGTAATCTTTTTGCTGGTGAAGCATCTTGCCTCAGTGTTGATGACTGGCCAGGTGGTGGTTCCTAAAGTTTGAGATGGCTATGGCAACTTCTTAAAATAAGACAGCAGTCAAGTTTTCTGCATCAGTTGGCTCTTCCTTTCATGAAGGATTTCTCTGTAGCGTGCTGTTTGATAGATAGCATTTTGTCCACAATAGAACTTCTTTGAAAATTGGAGCCAGTGCTCTCAAACCCTGCCACTGTTTTATCAACTAAGTTCGTGTGGTATTCTTCAATATTCTTGTGTCTCGGGGAACAAGGAGGCCCAAGGACAGGGAGAGAGATGGAGAATGGCCAGTCGGCGGAGCAGTCAGAACACACACACACACGCTTATCTGTGATGTTGGCTTCTTATATATATGGGTGTGGTTTGTGGTGCCCCAAAACAATTACAGTAATAATATCAAAGATCGCTGACCACAGATCACCATAACAGAGATAATAATAACAAAATATAATCATACGATATGTAATATTTAAATAGAAGATATGTAATATGTAATGAAATATAATAATAATGAAAAGTTTGAAATATTGCAAGAATTACCAAGATTACTAAATTGTGCAAGAATGACCAAAATGTGACACATAGAGAGACATGTAGGGAGCCTGTGCTCTTGGAAAAATGGTGCTAGTAGATTTGCTCAACACAGGGTCACTGTAAACTTTCAGTTTGTAAAAAACAACAACAAAAAAACGTGGTCTGTGAAGTGTGATGAAACAAGGTGTGCCTGTACAGGACTGTAAGAGATTGTAGACATTATTTAGTCCAAACCCATCGTTTACAGATGAGGAAACTGAGGCTCGGAGAAACTTGCCCAGAGTCCTAGCTAGAACCCAAGTCTCTTTGCTTCTTATTCACATGCAAAGTGCTCCCCTCACTATACTGAAATAGAATTAGGTTTACAATATAAATATTTAGGTTCTCAGCAAAAGAGTTAAGTGTGGTATATTTTGATTTCCCTGAGGACTTTTTTCCTTTATTTCCTGACTGTTTCAGAAATTGAGGTGTTGCTCCAGGCCGTAGTGTCTCTTTCACTGTCTCTGTCTTGCTGGTTGGTCAGTCTGTTTCTGTCTCCAGTGATTACTTACTTGGTTTAATTGACATAATCTGTCTTACCATTAGAATAGCTTGTATATTTAAGAAAAAAAAATTAAAGAATCCCAGAGGTTCAGAGGTGTGGTATTAATTTAGATATTTCTCACAGTTAGGTATAAGGTTTTCACGACATCCTTATGCCATTTTAAAATGACAAAACATCAAACTTAGATTATAGATATGAGTAAAATAATCTATAAATGCCATTTAAAATAAATTGAATATCTTCATTTTACATAAATTTTGGTTCTGACTCATAAGGATGGTTATCTTTTGCTTTTACAAAAGCTGTTTTTTGTTTGATGAAAGAACTGAAATAAGAATGTGAATTATGTATAATTGTATAACATGATCGCCTTTTTTGTTGCAGTTCAGTCATTTTCAGGCATGTCTGACTCTTCATGGCCCCATTGGGGATTTTCTTGGCAAAGATAGTGGAGTGATTTGCCATTTCCTTCCTTAGGTCATTTTACAGATGAGAAAACTGAGGCAAACAGGCTTAAGGGACTTATCCAGGTTCACACAGCTAGTGAGTGTCTGAGGCCAGATTTGAACTTGGGTGATGAGTCTTCCTTCCTATAGGCCCTCTATCCATTACATTCTATCCACCGTAACATCTAGCTGCCCATGATCATCCCAAACTTTAATTAATTTACTTTAAAATGCTGTTTTAATTCTGTTTCTGTCACTCCTTCAGTTTGAGTTATTATAGCTTAAAATTCTGAAAAGATTTTTATGAAGAACCAACTATTTTGTCATTTGGCCTTAAACTTGCTTATGGATTGTGTATGTGTGTGTGTGTGTGTGTGTGTGTGTGTGTAAAGGCATTTGGCAACCAAACATGTTTGACTTCTTTCCAGGACTAGGAAGCATTGATTTTTTATTTCTAAACTACTTTGAATAGGAGTCAGTTCTGCCCAAGAGTACCTTCAGAAGAAGGAATTCCCTGTCCTTTGCCAACTACCAGTTTCATGATATGTGTGGTTCCTTGTTTAACTAAGCATCTTTGTGTAAAGGCCAGCAGGCTCTCACGTTGGTGCCGACTAGCCTCAAATACTTTGGAGGCAGCTGATCATGTTTTATGGAAACATTCGCTTGTCAGTTCCCTGGCAGTCAAGGGACAGTAGTAAGGAAGTCAAGCCTAGGCCAGCTAAACTACAAATGGAAAATTAATTAAAGCTGCAGAGACTAATCAATGGAACTGATCACTGGAAACAGATGGTCAGTGCTCTTTTTAAATTAATAGGTGCCTATTACAGTTTCAAATGCTGGCCACCTCTTGGCAGCCTGGCTCCATGTGGTGATAGAATTTTGTCCTTAAAACATCCCCTGAATAAATTTAATCAGAAATAGTGGATGAGGTTTTTTGGGGGATGGGGCTGGGAGGAGGTAGGTGGGTAGGTGTAAGAGTGGTGGGGGAAGCTAGACCAGGTGAATGCATCAGTGTAGTGTAGTTGATAAGGATTTAGTTGCTAGTCTTAACTCCAGACATTGCAATTGATAACATTGCATCATTACCAATAATTTTAAAAGATTCGTGCTTGGATTTTGTGTATATCATAACACCATTTGCATCTTATAATTTCATTAATTGTTGTGGCTCAAAAAAAAATTGCCTCTTAGTCAACCTACTGGCAAATGATAGCCAAGTTTAACTGGGCTGATTGTCTGAAGACAGAGTATCTGTTGCCAGGGCCATATTGGGTACCTCTGCAGATTGGGCGGGACCTGCCGGAACTTACATTCTGTTAACGTAGTCTTAAATTTAAGATCTCCAGGTCTCCTCTTTGTCATAATGAGGCATCAAGAGTAGGGCAACAGTGAAGGAGAATGATCATGGTGCAGCTTAAAAAATAAAAACCGAAAAAAATAAAAAAGGTCATCTTCCTATGAATGACATTAATACTAATGAAGATAAAAGAAGAAGGAATTTAAAAACTGAATCAAAGTGTTTGCTGAAATCTATAAACAATATCAAAGAAGGTCTGAAGGATGGGGAACCTGCGGCCTCAAGGCCACATATGGCCTTCTAGGTCCTTGGGTGTGGCCTTTTGACTGAGTCCAAGTTTTATAAAACTTCTATGAAGTTTGGATTTGTCAAAGGGCCACACTTGAGGACGTAGAGGGCCACATGTGGCCTTGAGGCCGCAGGTTCCCCACCTCCATAAGACCTATAGGCTTTTAGTATAAACAAGTGGAAACCTTAAAAAAAAAAAAAGTAAATTTTGTTATAGTTTTTTCTTGTGAGGAGTGGCATATTCGACCAGAATTCATTTATTCACTTTCTAGTGACCATAAATATCCAGAAAAACAGCATGAAAGAAGAAGCAAGCTTTTGGATACTTTAGTGGAAGAGAAGTCGGCATTGGTTGTAAGGGAGAGGATTCAAGAAAATGATCAGACAACTTAAAAAGTTTTCCTTAGGTGAATACTAGCCGTACTATGATTTATTGTGCTAATTAAAGCATTTCTTAGTGCTTGAATAGTCCTTTTTAAAACTTCAGCTTAACTGCTTATTTATTACAACCCCCAATCAGTAGAGTATCATAACTGTACTTCCCTAAAAGCAAGAATATTTTTGATCGCCCGTCACTTCTCTTGATTTCCAAGCTCCACTCCCTCGATGTTTCTTTATTGCCTGTCCTCTATCCTTTAGGTGTCCTCAGGTACCTGCAAATCTGATGTTTCAGAATCTCATCAGAAGTCACTCACCTCTGCAAATTCAGAACTAATGAACAAGAAAATTACAAAGACCTTAAATTTGAACTTTAAAATCATTTTTTGTTCATTTACTTATTTCAGTCACTCAGAATAATGTTTTGGAAAAGTAATTTGGAGACTTTAACATTCTTAGGAAAAATTATATTTTCAAAAGTGCGAGGATAAATACAACAAAGAAAAGGTTTTACTACTCTTTGCCCAGCTTTCATTTTATGTGTGTAACTAAAGCTAACTTCTAAGTTATTACAATTGACATTTGAGCAAATTTCTAAAAATAAAATTTCATATAATTTGCTTTTACACCACCTATATTTCCCTGCTCAGCTCCTAACAAGCAATCCTTTGTATGACAAAGAATAAGAAAAAAGAATCGGTCCAGCAAAACTAACCAACATGTCTAAAAAGTGTGACGTCTACAGCGTATCACATCCATAGTCCCTTATCTCCGTAAATAAGGGAGAAAGGTGCCTCCTCATATCTTTTATTTGGGACCAAGTGTGGTCATTATAATTTCACGGTATTCGGTTTCAATTGTTTTATTACTTTCTACATTTATATTGTTGTAGTCGTGTTTATTTTCCTATTTAATTCCCTTTGCATCAGTTCATATAATATTTCCATGCTTCTCTGTATTCATCATAATTGTCACTTATTACAGTACAATAATAGTCCATTATATTAATGCCCCCCAGTTTGCTTAGCCATTCTGTAATCAAAGGGCCATATACTTGTTTGTAGTTCTTTACTACTATGAAAAGAGCTACTGTAAATATTTTGGTGTATGTTGTAATTTTTTTTTATCATTGGTCTCCTTGGGGCATATGCTAAGTAGTGGAATCTTTGGGTCAAAGGGTTTAGATATTTTCATCGCTTTTCTTTGAATTATTCCAAATCGCTTACAAAACGGTTGGATCATTGCACAGCATCATAAACACTTCATTTAATGCACTCATTTTCCTGTAACCCCTGCAACATTTACCTTTGTCACCTCTTCCATCTTTTGTCATCTTCTCCGGTTTGTTGGGTGTGAGTCGAAGTCTCTGATTCGTTTTAATTTATATTTCTCTTATTCGTGATTTAGAAAATTCTTTTATATGGTTGTTAATAGTTTGTAATTTTTTTTGAGATGTCCTTGTTGATATATTTTAGCCCCTATCTTTTGGAGATGGTGTGGCTTTTATTCATGGATTCTTATGAGTTAATGATATCTTAGATACCAGAATCCTTTTAGTGATATTTGATATAATGAATTTTTTCCCCAATCAACATCTTACTTTCTTTTCCTAGCTGTATTTTGTTGGTGCAGAGCATTTTTATTTCATGTAACCTGAATAATCTATTTTGTCTTTGTAAATTTCGTCTACCTCTTATTTCACTAAAGATTCACTCTCTGGCCATAGCTATGAAATTTATCTGATTTAGTTCTCTTCTAATTTTTAAATAGTTTGACCTTTAATATGCAGGTCACATCCCTTTTGAGCTTGGTATGTGATGTAATATGTTGGTCTCAATCTAATTTTTGACACATTGCTTTCCAGTTTCCCATTTTGTGTGTATGGGGGAAGGGGGAGGAGTCAAATAGGAAGTTCTTTCCTTGGTAATTTCTGTTTTCAGAATGACCTTATTTTGAAGGTAAATTTTAATCCAGAGGCGGACTGTTGCCTTAGGAAAACTGACCAGTTTGGGGTTAGAAATTATCATAGAAGGTAGACTTGGCCCCTTATGGAATAAATTTGTCTTTTGCCTTAGTGAAAATTTAGCATGTAATAAATAATTTTGTAAGTTATGTGAATTTAAATCCACAGTTTATTGAGCATATTACAAGAGCATGGTCATACTCTTTGACAACATCATCCTCAGAGTTTAGGAATATCATCCCCAACTAAGTTTCTTTTTATAATTCAGTATTGTTGCCCATAAACTTAAACATTCTATCTTAAATTTGTTTATGCTCTTGGAGTAATAAGTTACATAACTATCCATTATATATGGTAATACTTCCTTTCATTAGATGTGTGTGGTTTTTAGTTTTCAAATGGTCATCCAGAGTTAAAGAACCTAAGATTTGGTGACCAAGTCCATATTATTTATTTTTATATCACATATATAATCATATACATCATAACACACAGCATTATTATATCATACATATGATATGTATACCATAGTATTTATTTTTATGTCGTGTGTAATCACATATATGATTTTTATAGATGTCAGGTATATGCTTTTTCTGCTTTCGTTTTCCCACAGCCTTCGTTGTGTTTCTTCAGTTGCCAGCCCATTCATTCCCTGTATCATTCTGTTTGCATTCCTTTATCTTTTGGTGCAGTGAATACAGCACTGGGCCTAGAGTTGAGGAGGCATGAATTCAAATCCAGCCTCACTTATTTGCTATGTGACCTTGGGCAAGTCACTTAAACTCTATCTGCCTCAATTTCCTCGACTATACAGTAGGGATAGCAATGGTACCTACCTCCCAAGGCTGTTGTGAGGATCAAATGAAATAATATTTGTAAAATGCTTGGAACAGCCCCTGGCATGTAATAGTCACAATATAATTAGTAGTTAATGTTATTATTATGGTGGTTGTTATTTCTTATTGACATCTTTTTGTTGTTTGTTGTCATTATCATCATGTTTTCTACTTTTATCCTTTCTAAGGCATGGCAGCTGGAACTAGACGTAATGTAGTAGAATTTTTTTGTTTTTCATTTCATTCTTAAATCACACCCCTGCCCCTCAATGATATTCAAAATGCTGTTGGACCTTTTTTTCAACAGTATAGCAGGCCACCTAAAATAACTGAGAGCTTAACAACCCACCATCTACTAAACAGAATTTAGATGATTTTTCCCTAAATGCACTACTTTTCATTAGTCTACTTTGAAGCTCTCTTCTCACTGTTCCTACTCAGCCTTTTGAGATATACTTGTAGTTCATTCTGGTTGTTTTAATATTTCACTTCCTGGAAGAATTTAATGCTTTCTCTAAATCTGGAGATTCACTATAAATAACATTTTCTAAATAACTTATAAAAATATTCAATAAGATCGGTTCCAACTCTGAACCTTAGAGGACTCCAGTGTTTACTTTTCTGTATCTGCAGAAAGGTTCGTTATGCCTGCCGTTTTCTTCCTGTCTCTATTCATGAATTCCACATTTACCCCCAGTCTCATAGTGCAACAATTTTAAAATGAACCCTTTGGCTTGGAACCTTGTCAAAGGCTCTTTGAAAGTATTAAATAAATTATATACACTGATTCTCCTTTATTCACACTCTTATTTACTCCTCAAAGGATTCTAGTAAGTTAGTCAGGCATAAACACCCTTCATCAAAACCACATTACTTTTTCCCTAGCTTTTTCTCCAAAGGTTATATTCGCCTGAGTGTTTAGTGATCTTACCCACCATTATGCCTTTCCAGACATGAAGTGCAACTTTTTGTTGACAGGGGTACCCTTCTATATGGATTAGGATTCACATTGTCAGTCAGCCAGTCTCTGACTCATTAGCTGTTTATAACGACAGGTTACACGTTTTGGCTAACAATTTTACAATTTCACCCTTGAGTTCCTTCAGAGCATTTGGTTGGATGTCATCCAGTCTTAATGATTTATTTACATCTACCTTGTCAATTAGGATTGACTATTTTGAGCATTTATCACTGCTTATTCTAATAACTCAGATCTGTGTACTGCAAAAAACAAATTGGAAATGGGAAAAGTCTCCTGAGGTTCAGTGTTGGGATAAATCTTATTGAGTATTTTTATAAATTAATTAGAAATGGAAAACATTCTATGACGTCTTCCTCAATAATCTACAAATTTAGCATTTGATTCCACATCTCTGCCATTTCTTTTCCTGAACATGTATTTTGTACTTTGATCACCAGGTAGTCCTTCTGAATGCTAGCTTTCATCCTTGACTTTGTTTTAGATAACTTTTTAATTATTGCCTTTGGGGTCCGTTTCAATGTTTTGCTCAAATTCTTGTGTTTATGAAGGGTAATCTTACTCATTATGGGACATTTCACATAGTGAGTAGTGCTATTATTGGTGTCATTTTCAAACACCGAAAACAGTCATCACGCAGTGGCCTGAAATATTCTAGTCTGTAGCCAGAAGGAACTTGTTATAGAAAAGATTCCATTTGTATTTGCCCTCTGAACCTCATTTCTTGGACATGTTTTTATTTTACTTGGCAATAGTTCCTTTATATTAAAAGATGGCAAAAAAAACTGTCTTATAGTCAAAACTAAATTGCTCTAAGAATTTTTTTCCAATTTTAAATTTTTTAGGAGAAAAAAGAATAAAATTCCTTTTTCTTTATGAAATTTATAGTGGAAACATTATAGATGTGTAAATAAGGAACATTGGATGTCAGTCACTACTTTGATGGGTATGAGATCTAATATTTGGACACAGCTATCATGTCTTACCTCATGATAGCTCTTCTCCATACAAAACATCCCAAGTACCTTCAAGTGAAGTGGGGTCACACTTTATGCTACAGATGTTGTGGAGGAGAGCAGCCAGGATGGTAAAGAACTGTGAGTTGACAGAATAAGGATCCACTGAAGGAACACAGAATATGTAGCCTGGAGAAGAGAAGACTCCGAGGGGATATGATAGCTCTTTTCAAGAATTTAGAGGATTGTCACGTGGAAAAGGTGTTAGACATACTCTGATGTCAGAGGGTAAAACAAGAAGCAGTAGGTGAAAATTACAAAGAGGGAAATTAAGCCTTGATGGTCAGGGCTAACATTTCCTAACATTTAGAATTATCTGAAAGTGGAAGGAGCTGCTCTAAGACATGGTGAGTTTCTTCTCCTTGGAGGTCTTCAAGGAGTAACTTCTTCATTTTCTATAATTCTTACCCATGTCTTCCCATAAGTAATCTATAATTTTAATTAAAATTCTTGACCTTTTTTTCCCCCAGATGAATTCTGTTATTATTTTTTCTATTTCTATAAAGTAATTCTTTGGTAGTTTTATTGACATGGCACTAAATAAGTTAATTAATTTAAGTATAATATTATCAATTTTATTATTATGCTGACTTAGCCTTAAGTAATCCATAGTTAAGTAATCTCCCTAACATGCCAGGGGTCTTTTTTTTTTTGTTCTTTTAAAATTCTGTGGATATTAGAGTAGCACTCAGGATATCTATTTACTTATCTCTTACTCTTACTATAAGACCAAGCCACCTCCCTGTTCAGTTATTCATTCTTTCATTCATTCAATATTTAATATGAAAGACCCTGTGCTGGGTGGTGGGTATACAAAGGCAAAGACAAAAACAGAAGCACACCAGTTCCTCCTTACAAGGAGCTTACTGATGAATACAGTGTTTGTGTGAGTAAGTAAATACAAGGTAATTTGAGAAGTAGGAGAATACTAACAAAGGGTGGATCCAGAAAGGCCTCCAGTAGAAGATGGCATCTCAGTTAAGCCTGGAAGGTAGCTGATGATTCTAAGGGATGGTGAAAAAGAAAAAAATACCTTCCAGGTATGCAGGGCAGCCTATGTAAAATACCAGAAATAAGAGACAAATTAATAAGGCTCAAAGAAGAAAAGCACGTAGGCCTGTTTGGCTGGACCATTAAGGATGTGAAAAGAAGTCATGTGAACTAAGTCAAACGTTCTCTCTTCTGTGTCTTTTTTGATAGTTCTGCCCCCACCCACGTTCCCCCAAAAAGGCATTCCTAGGACAGGGTGCCAAAGTTATTGTTAACATAAGGGTGTTCTAATACCCTAATTCTCTTGGCTCATTAAGTTCAGCATGTCCAGAACTAAACTCATTATCTTTCTTAACAAACCCTCCTCTCTTCCAGTCAGTCAACAAACATTTATTAAATGCCTCTTATGTATTGGGCACAGTGTTAAACATTGGGGATACAAACATATAAAAGTCGGTCTTTGCTCTCAAGGAGCTTAATATCTAGTCCAAATTTCCCTAGAGCACCCCCATCCTTCCAGTCCCTCCAGGCTCACAAGCTGAGTGTTATCTTTGACTCCTCCCTCCCTATCTCCCACCCCTCCCTTATCCAATCTGTGACTATGCCCAGTTGATTTCACTTTTTCATCAATTCTAGCATGAGATTCCTTCTTTTCTCTGATTCTACACTCTGGTGCAGACACCTTATCTCCTCACACCTGGACTATTGCCTGCTGGTTGGACTTCCTGCCACAAGTCTCTCCTGACTTCAGTCTATTCTCCATTCAAGTGTCAGTGATTTTCCTTAAGCTCAGGTCCAACAGGTCCTTACTTAGTGAACTCTAGTCTAGTGGCTCTCTGTCCTCTCCAAGATCAAACACAAAATCCTCTGTTTAGCATTCAAAGTCCTGTAGAATTTAGGTCTCTGACTATTCTCAAGCTTCTTACACCTTATTACTGCCCCCCATGCTACTTTTTGATCCCCTGACAGTGACTGCTTTGCTCTTCCATGAACCAGAAGCTCCACCTTGGAATTTGGCTGAACTCCATATCTGGCCTCTCCTCATCTCTTCTTCCTCCTGGCTTCTTGACTTCCTTCAAGTCCCAGCTGGAATCCTACCTTCTACAAGAAGCCTTTCCCAATCCCTCTTAATCCTAGTACTTTCCCTCTGTTGATTATTTCTAACTGATCCCATATATATCTTGTTTGTACATAGTTATTTGCATGTTGCCTTCCTTATTAGATTATGATCTCCTTGAGAAGGAGATCTTTGTTTTACTTTGCATCCTTAGCATTTAGCACAGTGCCTGGCCCGTAGTAAGGGCTTCATGAAGACTGTATGACTGGGGGCGGAGCCAAGATGGAGTCTGGGAAGCAGTGACTGGCGTGAGCTCCCCACCAAGTTCCTCCAAAAACCTATAAAACAATGGCTCTGAACCAATTCTAGAGCTGCAGAACCCACAAAGTGGCAGAAGGAAGCAGGGCCCCAACCCAGGACAGCCTGGATGGTCTCTGGGTAAGGTCTGTCCCACACGGACCTCCCAGCCCCCAGCCAAGGGGACCGGAGCTGAGCCCAGCGCGCACGGCGCAAACAGACCAGACACGGACCTACCAGACCAGGAGACGAGCGGAAAGTGCCCTGGCATCCTGAAATACTGAGCTGTGGCATGTACCAGACCTCTCAACCCACAAAGAGCAAAGACATCAGAGAAGGTTAGTGGGAAAAGCTGCGTGACTGAGTTTGTGGTTCTGACCACTTGCCCCTGGGGCAGCGGAGGTGGGGCAGCTTTAGAACTAGGCTGCAGTTGCTTCTGGCCCCAGGCCCACCTGGTGGGA
>CM053622.1:524524592-524638760 GCA_028646595.1 Phalanger gymnotis
GTTTTTAGTGGTCTTTTTCCATTAATCAGTCAACAAGAATTTACTAAGTATTTGCTATATGTCATGAACTGGGCTAAACACTGGGGATACAAAGGAAAGCAAAAATGATTCCCTTAAGGAACTTACATTCTAATGGAGTAGAAAACATGTAAATAAATAGGTCTATACAACATCTATACAGAGTTAATGGAGAGTAATCTTAGAGGAGGAGAAGGAAACTAAGAGAAGTATTCTGCAGAAGATGACATTTGACATGAGTCCTGAAGGTATCCAGGTTATTCCAAGATTGGGGTAAAAGGGGGCAGCCAATTTAAGGGCACAGAGACCAGAGAAGGAGTGTCATGGTCCAGTAATACAATATGGCTGAATTATAAAGTTCGTGATGGGGAATAAAGTGTTCAGAGACTAAAAGCAGTAGGAAAGGTCTGTGTTGTGGAAAGCTTTAAATGCTAAACAAAAGACTTTATATTTAGTCCTAAAAGTGATAAGGGGCTACTCTGTTTATTGAACAGAGAGTGCACATGGTCAGACCTGTGCTTTGGCAAAGTTATTTTGGGAGTTGAATTGAGGATGGAATGGAATGGAAAGTGGTGAGTCAGGGAGACCAATCAGAAGGCCATTCCAGTAGTACAGGAGAAAGGTGATGGGGGACTGAATTTGGGTGATAGCTCGATGAATGGAGAGAAGGGAGAGATGTTGTGAAGGTTAGAAATGGCAAGATTGTCAACTGATTGGATGGATGTATAGGGTAAGAATAAGAAGTAAAAGATGACTCTTGTTGCAAACCTAGGAGGACAAGCAGGTAGGTAGTTGGTACAGTGGGTTGAGTGTCGGACCTGGAGTCAGAAAAACCTTAGCTCAAATCCCATTTCAGATGCTTTGCTAGCTATGTGACCCCAAACAAGTCACTTAACTTCTCTGCCTCAGGTTTCTCATCT
Organism: Phalanger gymnotis; assembly: GCA_028646595.1. Taxonomy (NCBI): domain Eukaryota; kingdom Metazoa; phylum Chordata; class Mammalia; order Diprotodontia; family Phalangeridae; genus Phalanger; species Phalanger gymnotis. The sequence goes on from CM053622.1 coordinate 524,525,531, forward strand.
GTAAAATGGAGATAATTAGCATCTCCCTTTTAGGGTTATTATAAGAATAAAATACAATAATATTTGTAAAACACTTTGCAAACCTAAAGCGCTGTATAAATGCTAGCTCCAGTTGTTAATGGGACATCCAGTTTAAAAAGTCATATAGGAAGTTGGCAGGGTTGGTTTTTAATTTTTTCATTTACTATAATAATGAAATTCATCTTAGATTATCCATATTTCTACTTGATATTTAAATGGGACTGTCTTAATGAGACATGGCAAATCATATGAACTAAGCCTTACTATTCTTTTCACATCATTTATGGGTTTGTTAAAAAAAAATCTAATTGGAAACAAATATTAGAATCTTGGTCTCTAATATAATACTAAAAATAAGAAACAACCTTATGTATAAACGCTTTTTAAATTTTCCTTCAGATATCTTCAAACACATCACATCCAGAGGCTCCTGCCCCAGCTAAAAAGTGTGAAGAGTCAGCCCTGTTTCAGTTTGCAGAGGTATGGTAATTTTTCTTCAAGATTCTGGTTGGTGTGTTGTGAGCGTGTGTATGTTTTATGGACAAAGTCATGTAAGTCTTTATGACCATGTAATCACATGGGAAGCACCTAAGTAGTTGTGAAATTAATGAGTATGAAGTAGTCATTTTGTCATTAAATCATGTAATAGGTTTCTGTGGGGAAACCAAACAAAACACCTTTTAGTCTCAGGAAACCTTTGAGATGGAAGATTAGTAATGGGCAGTGAACCCTACGTGTGGTATTCGGATATCTGGGACACATCACCCATAACACTATTCCCTGTCTGGAGTTTCTAGTTTCTCTTGGTGTAAATAGAACTAATCATCATTCAGGAGTTTTTCACATTTCATAATAACTAATCTTAGAATACTCTCAAAATAGCCTAAGCGTCAATAACTCATTTGTTTTTAAGGCAACATGGATTGTCAGGATAGCCAAACGATCCTAATTCGTTGGCTTTCTCCCAGTGATGGCATTGGATGGTGTGATTCATGAATTCCATTCTTGTAGTTACGCAGCCATAAATCTGACCTGTTGAAGTATTACGCTATCCCTTCAGATATTCTTTAATCAAAGCTAGTATTTTTAGATCTGGGCGTTTTCTCTGGCTACCTCCTCCCAACTCCGAAATGCTCTCTCTCTTATCTCTGCCTCCTGGCTTCCTTCGCGTCCCCACTAAAATCCCATTTTCTTCAGAAAGATTCTCCCCAGTCCTTCTTAATACTAATGCTTTCCCTGTGTTTATCACTTCCTGTTTATCCTGTATATGTCTTGTTTGTACATATTTATTTACTTGTTGTCTCCCCATTTGTGAGCTCCTTGAGGACAGGGGCTGTTTTTTGACTTCCTTTGTGCGTACAGTGCCTGGCACATAGTAGGCCCTGCAAATGTTTATTGACTTGACTTATTGACTTAATCTCAGACTAATGTTAGGTAGGGTATCATGAGAACCTAAATTTCCTTGGACTGGAGAGAAAGCAGGGGAAAAAACAAAACAAAATGGAAATGCTCATTAAAAGGAACTCAGAGGCATTGATGATGAAGATGGTATTTCCCCAGAAGCCCTAACTTCAGTCATGTACTTATTGCTAAATAAATATATGTTATTATCAAAGTATGATGGAGTTGACGTTTTATATATTTCTTTTCTTTTGTTGGCCCTAAAGAAGAAGGTGATTATATTTATATTTAGTGAGCAATTATTGTGCACAAGGTCTTGTGTGATTTGGGACAAATTACTTAACCTCTTTGGGCCTTAGTTCTGTAAAAGGAGAGGACTGGAATAGATAGCCTCTAAGGGCCCTTACAGCTGTAAATCTTTTTAATTAATTTTTCAATGAACAAAAATTAATTTTCTCACCCCCACCATTGAGAAAAGAAAGACAAGAAGAGAAAAAGAGAGAGATAAAATGAAAGAGAATAAATCCCTGTAATAGATATGCATAGCCAAGCAAAACAAATCCCTACATTGACCATGTCCAAAAAATATATGTCTCATTTTTCACCCTGAGTCTATCATTTCTGTGTCAGGACGTATAAGTAGCATGCTTCATCATTGTTCCAGCTCTAAATCTATGGTCCTGTGAAGAAATCTACAGCCTGGTCAGCTATGAAGGAATGAAATATAAGATAGCTGTACAGCAAAATAGAGGCAGCTAGGTGGCTCAGTAAATACAGCCTCAGGCCTGGAGTCAGGAAGACCTGAGTTCAAATCTGGTCTTAGAAACTTAACTAGCTACTGTAAGACCCTGGGCAAGTCACTTAATCTCTCTTTGCCTTTGAGGTAGCTAGGTAGCTCAATGAATAGAGTCCTAGGTCTGGAGTCAGGAAGATCTCAGTTCAAATCTAGCCTCAGGCATTCATTCACTAGCTGTGTGACCCTGAACGGGTCCCTTAACCTCTATTTGCTTTAATCTCCTGGAGAAGGAACTGGCAAACCACTCCAGTGTGTTTGCCCTTGAAAACCTCAAATAGGGTCACCAAGAGTCAGATGGGACTGAACATCTGAACAGTCAAGCAAAATATCAAAAGTGCCACAAGAGGTGCTGTTACGGTTCAGAAGAAGAAAACAAGACAGTTGGAAAGGCTTCTCCATTCATGGAGGTGGAATATGAGCTGGTCCTTGGCAAGGAGCCCACTTCAGTTGTTCAGGCATGAAATAATGAGGACAGTAGAGTTAGAAGAAGGGGACAGCTGACTAGTGAGATAGACGGCTGTCTCACTGTTGGAAATTTGACCTATGAAACCATCAATTCTGACACATCCATATAGTTAAGTGTGTTTTTATTGGTTTCTAATCTCAAATTGATGGAGATTGTAAGGGGGAAAAAAAAGCACACTTTTTTTAGATTTGGAGGAAAAAATAATCCATGAATTTTCTCATTAATATCAACATCCGTTTGATTGGGAAAAACAAGTCTGCATTGTTTCTTTGTGGCAGCAAAATTTCTAGTGCCCTACACTAGGAATGAACCAAAGTGATCTATTGCGAACATTCAGATCAAATCCTTCAGAAAAAAAAATGATCATTCAGTCTCTTTAGATAGTTATATCAAATATTAATTTGCTATTTTTTCTGGCATGTTTATATGCTTGCTTCCTAACGGTGCAACATTTATCTTGGCTGTTTGGGTGTTGCTTTATGAAACTTGTAATAAAAAATATCGTATAATTCTATTGTCTCGTAAAGAACAATTAGGTTGATGAATTCTGAATAAATTAGCATGTTGTAATAATCTTCCATTATGAAAAACAGGCCATTATTTTCACTGTCTAGGGGGATAGTTTTGTAGCACTTGTTTGTCTTTATTGTCATCCATTTGGTGTTAATAAAATTTTTAAAGTAAAGAAAGAAAACATCTGGCAAAATGATCATTCGTTTTTCATGTGGATTCTGAGTCAGCCTCTTCCAGTGCTTCAAAATCATTTGTTTCCCATTCAAGACAGAACTGATGGGTTCTTCTCGTGTTTTATTGTTTTAACACTCTAGGATATAACAATAAGATAAGTAGTAGCCAATCTTTGACATACCTGATCTCTTTAGCGTGTTGTAACTACTCCAAAGTGTTTATCTTAATTTTAGATGCTAGCCTGGAATTCAGCAGCTGGTACAATCGCATTTGAAAAAATTATGCCACTCAGGCATAATTTAAATGCCATGTAAACAGTACCACCACTGGCTTCTTTATTGTTTTTGTTCAGTTGAGTCCGACTCTTCGTGACCCCGTTTGGGGTTTTCTTGGCAAAGATACCGGAGTGGTCTTCCATGACCTTCTCCAGCTCATTTTACAACTGAGGAAACAGAGGCAAACAGGGTTAAGTGATTTGCCCAGGGTCACAAAGCCTCTGTCATAGGTCAGATTTGAACTTGGGAAGGTGAGTCTTCCTGCCTCTAGGCCCTGGACACACTATCCACTGTGCCACTGGGTTCATTATTAGCTTCATACCAAAACACATCTGGTTCTTGTTCTTTTTGTTTTGTTTTGTTTTTTGGACAAACAATTGACTTTATTGCCAAGAAGAGAAACAGCAACCAAAGGTGACATGGGGTTAAAATACAAACTTACTTGGTGAAAGATTGTGAATACTCTTGCTTGATCAAACAATTAAAAAGCATTGGAAATAAAGAGTTTTTTCTTTTTTCTTTTTTTTGGATAAATACCAAAACTTAAATACATAATAAGAAAAAGAAACATTATAAACTTAAAATAAAAAAAAAGAAAAAAACATGCGCACAGCAGAACATAGAAGAGGATTCAGAATATAAAGTAGTAACTTTTCATTTCAAGAAAGCCTATATATTAAATACCGTGCGTTATGTTGAAAGATGTCCATCTTTTCTTTGATTCCTTGTGCTTTTTCTTTTGTTCTCTGCTGTATACTTTTTGCTTTGTTCTTTTTTCCCATTAACTTCCCCCCTACTCACCACTCCAAGTCTACAATTGAGCATAGATATATATTGATATATAAGTATTGATAAATAGATACTCATATACATACGTACATATACATACATACATACATATATAAACATATACTTTCCCTGAGGATTCTACTCCTAATGTGGTTTTTATGTTTGTGCATATCTCTTTTTTTCCTGTCTCTCCTAACTCCTCTACTTTACTTCTACCTGCTACCTTGCCCTGTTGTTACTTAACCTACCCTAACTCCAGCAGTCCCTCCCTTATCCTCCCATTCCTCTCAATCTAAAGACCCTTCTATATCCCTCTTTTAACCTATTCCCTCACCCTTCCCTCTAAAGATCCCTCCTTTATCCTCTCCCTTTGTCCTGTTCCCTTAGTTTTATTTCTTTCTGAACTTAGAAGACTTTTATACTCTTCTAGATACATATGTATTTTCCCCCTTAAACCCATTCCCAATGAAAGTAGGTTTGCAGAATTAACAGCACCCCCTTCCCCATCTAATTCCTCTGTATTGGTTCTTCCTCTTGCACCTCATTTGTATAAGATAATTACTCTTTCAGCTGTTCTTGAATGATTTTACTTTTTGAAGTCATATCATACTCAGGGCTACTCCAGTCTTTTTTATAAGCTATAATTATAATTACTAGTAACAATCTTAGACATAGGTTTTACAGTTTCCCTACATAAAAGGTAAACATTCTATCTATATTAAGTCCTTTGTAATTGGTCATTGGTATGTATATTTCTCTCAGCTCTTGTGTGTCAGATCTTCCATTGAGTTCAGGATTTTTTTAACAGAGTTTTAAAAATCTGACAGCTGATGAGAAATGTCCATTTTTTCCATTCAGAATTATGCTTAGCCTTGTTGGGTATGGTATGTTCAGCCTGAGGCCCAGTTCTTTTGCTCTTTTATACACAGTGTTCCAAGACCTGTGATCTTTTAGTATTGACAACCCTAGGTCTTATGTGGTTCTGATTGTAGTACTGTCATATGTAAATTATTTTTTCTTGTTGCTCATAATATTTTGTCCTTGAGCTGGGGTTTTGGGATTTAACTATAGTATTTCTGTGAGTTTTCCTCATAGGATCTCTTTCAGGTGGTGATCGGTGGATTTTTTCTATTTCTACTTTCCCCTCTTGTTGTAATGCTTCAGGACAATTTTCTTTAATTATTTTTTGTACTATTTTATCAAGAGTCTTTTTTTGATCAGAATTTTTAGATAGTCCAGCTATTCTTATGTTTTCTCTTCTTGATCTGTTCTCTAGATGAGCTGTTTTTCTTAGGAGATGTTTCACATTCTCTTCTATTTTTTTCATTCTTTATATTTTGGTTTTTTATTTCTTCATCTCTTAACTTTGCTGGCTTCCCCTTGCCCAATTCTGATTTTCAAGGAGTCATTTTCTTCCTTAAGATTCTGTATCACCTTTTCTAATTGGTTGACTTTCTTGTCATAATTTTCTTATTTTTCTTGCATTATTCTTATTTTACTTTTTAATTTTTCCTTCATCTCTATCATTTGATTTTTTAAAGTCTCCTTTAAGTTCTTCAATGAATTCTTTTTGGGCAGGTGACCATTTGACATTGCTTTTTGGGGTAGAAGAGGGTTTCTTTGCTTCGATATCTTCCTCTGAAGAGGAACCCGAGTCTTCTCTATTCCCGTAGTAGCACTCTATGGCTGGATTCTTTCTCCTTTGCCTGTGCATTTTTTTTATAATAATTTAGGTTTTATAATCACCTCTAGTTCTGGCATATAGGGGATGGTACCTCTGCCCTCTAATCCTCTTCCATTCTTCCCTCTGACGTTGAACTCAAAGCAAGAGCTCCAGTCTCTCGTAAGTGCCCATAGCCAGCGGGGTCCCTGCCCCACTGTTTCTGCATTCACTGGGCGTGTGCTGGTTCCTTCTGCACCCTCCCTCCCCCCACCCCACCCCCCCTTTGCAGCATAGCTGGGTCTGGCATTCCTTGTTGGCAGAGATTCCCTCTATCTTCCATGCTCAGATGGCCAACTCCTGTCACTGTTCTGCGGGTAAAGAGTTCCTGTGGCAGGATGAGGCAGCCTCTCAACTAATTAACCCCAGGGCTTGCCACTTGTTGTTAAAGGGAACTCTAGCCTAGAGGTGTTTACTCTTCACTGGAAGGAAATCTAGTTCCGCGATTTTTCTTCAGGGCTTCTCTGATTGTCCCAAGAAAGCCTCTGTTCTCCTCCTACCCTTATTTGTTTTCACAGCTCTGTGTTTGCCCAGAGGCGCTGTTTTATCTCTTTTATGTAGGAAAATCTTGAAAGCTTGAAATTTTCTGACCTACTCTGCCATCTTCCAGAATCCTCTACCTCTGATTCCTCAAACTATTTCTACTAAAGTAGAAGCTATCTCTCTCTTTACCTGGGAGAGAATGCCACAGTGAAACAGTGACAGATGATATATCTTCTGCTTAAAACTCAATTTGAGGAAGCTACATAGTGCGCTAAAATAAGAGGATTAATTTGAACATTTGATAGCAAAGTCATTGCATACCAGTCGTACAGTCATCTGTGTGTTATCCAGGCCAATGAAGAGAAGTGGTGATGTGGATAAACCACAAAAGAAATTGGTTAATACAAAAAAAAATTTCATTTGTAATTAGATACTATAAAATTCATTTTTCTTATATTTTCTTCATGTATCTATCCTATATATTTTCTACTTGACTTTTGCTTACTACCCTTAGGATTAGCTTGTATTCCCTAAGCACACACTGTGAATGGAGGTCGGGAAAATGGTCTAAAAGTATGTTGCATGGCAACAGAGTAGTCCATTAAGTTAAAATTTAGGCTTTATATAATTCACAAAATGATTGCTAAAAAGTAGCAGAGGAAAAGTTTTCCAGCTATTGAGTCAGAGGACCTCTATGAACTCAGGTAAATCACTTTAATCTCTTAAGAGTATATGGAAGAAGCCTGATATCCTCATCTTTAAAAGGAAAGAATTGGACTAGGTGAGTTCTAAGAGCCTTCTAGTCATGAAATACTATGACTCTGTGATCTTTGGCTCATCAGCAAGAGTTAGATGTAGGTGTGGATATATATGTGTATACACACACATGTGTTGGTGTGGGTATATGTATATGCATAGACAGAGCATTTATCAAGCACTTACTGTGTGTCAGTCACTATACTAAATTCTGCAAATACTACTGCTACTACCATGACTATGACTACAACCACTACTATTACAGACTACTACAAATATATATTAATATGCTAATTATTATATTAGTTATATGAAGAAATATATAAAGAATTTTTTTTAAATTATAAATTTCTATTTGTGTACATGTTATATTTTTATTTTTATATTTCTATTTGTAAATATACACTTAAATATAAAATATATAAAGAAATAAATAAAATCACTAATAAAACTTTTAAAAAGAATTCAAAGTTTAAGGTTTGCAAAGTGCTTTACATCTCTCTCTCTCTCTCTCTCTCTCTCTCTCTCTACATATATATATATATATATATATATATATATATATATATGTATATATATATCTTCTTTGGACTTTGCATAACCTGGGAGGTTGGAGCTATTAATATCCTAATTTTAGAAAGGGGCAAATTTAAGCTGCGAGGAGTGAAGGTACCTGCCTGGCCCACACAGCTAGTAAGTGTCTGAGGTGAGATTTCAACTCAGATCTCCCAGACTCCAGGCTCAGCCCTCTGTCCACAGGAAGGATCTAACTGAATAACAAGGCAAACTCTACCATCTTCCAAAATTCTAATAAGGAAAGGAAAAAACATATGAGAGCTGAAATGGGGGATGGAGGTAAATGATATCTGAGCTAGGGGCGAAAAGGTCTTTGGAGAGTAAGTCCAGGGGTGAAAGAGGTGAAGCACTGTTGGGATCCTTCTTAAGATGGTGGTCCCTAGGATAGAAGTCACCAGTTAGAAGAATAGGGCTTCAGAATAGAGGTTTCTCAAGGATGGTGAGGGGGGAGGAAAAGTTCCGAGTGATGTGGATGCTTATCGAGTTGTACCTATGCTGCTGAGATAACCTGCTGATTAGTCTCCCTGCCACAAGTCTTCCCACTCCAACCCATCCTCTACTCAGCTGACAGTGATCTCCCCTAAAGTGCAGGTTTGACCATGTCACCTCCCTGTTTAATAAACTCCAGGGGCTCCCTATCACCTCCAGGATCAAATCTAAAATCTTCTGTGTGGCCTTCAAAGTCTCCTGTCCCCTCCCTTTACAGTATTCTTACAGATCCTGGCTCTCCACAAGTACTCTTAGATCTCATGGCAGTGCCATCTTTCCTGTTCCTCTTTGCATCTCCTGATTCTAGGCGTTTGAGCTGGTTGTTTCCACATGCCTGGAATGTTCTCTCTCCTCATCTCTACCTCTTGGCTTCCCTACTTTTCTTCAAGTCTTCTACCGGAAGCTTTTCCTGATCCCTGTTAATTCTAGTGCCTTCCCTGCGTTGATGATTTCCACTCCGTCCTGTATATATCTTGGTTGTACATAGTTGTCTGCATGTTATGTCTCTCATTGGATTGTGATTCCTTGAGAACAGGAACTGTCTTTTGCTTGTCTTTATATCTCTGTCATTTAGCATAGTGCCTGGCACATAGTGGGCACTTAATTAATGTTGATTGGCTGACTGAGTCCAGAATTGAGCAAAGTAAAGCATAACTCTTAAAATGCTTACATCCCAGATGGGTGATTTGTGAATTTTAAATGTTTGGGGGGATACGAACAAGGCTATAATTAGAGCAATTCTGTGTCTACAGAAGCTGTTAGTTATATAGAAGGTAGCTGTTATACATTTGCATGGAAGGTTTTGGAAGAAAATTAAATTAATGCACACATAGTACATAGCACATAGAGAAGGGATTTGGTGTACCATTATAACCTGGTGGGAACATTACTGTAGGCCCTTCCAATGAGGAGGTAGTAGGGACCACCTTCCACCTCAAAACACACACACACACACACACACACGCTTTGCATGCCTGTGTTTGCATTAACAGGGAGTTATGTAATTATGATTTTATATTCCCAGGAGAATTTCTCTACTGCCCATACTATATACCCTACTTACCAGCCATACTCTCTGAATTTTCACTTATAAAAGGTTATTCTTTTGAATTACGCACTGCCCATTATGATTGTTGCTTTTATTTATATTACCCACAGATGCAGAACATGTTAAAACACTAATGCCTTTGAGAGCTAAAATGGGGGTTCTTAACCTCAGGGCCACTTGTTTTTAAAATATCTCGATTGCACAAAATGAGAATTGCCAAGAAGGCTTAACATAAAAGAAGTAACAGAAAGATAGATGATCTGAAAAGCAATGAAATAATGCCATTATATGTCAGAGGCCATATTATCCTTTTAAGTTCCCAGAAGTCTTATGTGAATAAACAGCATATTATCTAACAAAAATAAATGAATGAATATTTTTATAATTGTATTTAATGATCTTTATTTTTTATGAATTTAAAAACATTATTCCGAGAAGTCCACAGAATTCACCACACTACCAAAGGGATCCATGACACACAAAAAGATTAAGAACCTCTGCCCTAGTATAGTATGATAGAATTTTTCAGACCCTCTCTCCCATAATAGTAAAAATAGGGACAATATAAAAGCACTGGTTGACTTGTAAGAGATAGGGTGCTGAAAGGGGGGAGTAAGGGGTAGAAAATGGAAATGTGGGGAAGAGGACGGGAAAACTACATAATAATTTCATCCAGGGCTTGCCTTGTTCAACACACAGTTAATCAAGACCTGACTACATGTGCACCAATTAAACTGTCTTTAAAAAAACTTCTATGAGAATGTGTAACCGTTACCTTTCATATAACGAGCACCTTCTAAATTGGCATTGAATTGCTATAATTATAGCCTTTGCTCATACCCCAAAACATTTTCAATTACTACATAAATCACCCATCCAGATATAACACCCAGGCTCTAAAAATTTTAGTTTTTTTTTTTCCTTCTGTCATGTGTACTTTATAGGCACAAAATTATGATAATTAGATATTAACTAGACATGAACTTCACAGTGTTTCTAGAGCCTGATAGGGGGTAGGGGAGGGAGAGTTAGAGAACCCCTCCCCCATGGGACATTTCATCTAAAAATCCCTTTATCCCAGTGTATTGTAAATTTCTCACCATGATAGTATGTAACTAGGAATTAAGGGAAATAAAATGTTATAGAATTGGAAAAAAACAATGCACACATCATATTTATTCTGTGATAGGTCTCCAATAAGATCAAGCAGAATCAATTATTTTGCACCACATATATGTGTGATATAGTTTAAACAGCAGGAAAGATTCCTGGAGACCATCCCCTATGACTTTTCATTCTGACTGGATGGCCCTCTTACATTCTTCCTCCTTATTACCATCACTACAGGAACCAATCAAATGGACTAGGTATACAAAGGAATGATTCTCTTCCAGGAGAGCTGTAATTCGTTGTGAACATTGTTTACCCCAAGATTTGTCTTGTTATCCAACGGACATTTGTTAAAGTTGGAAAGTATTTTCATTCAACAGTAAGACACATTAACAAACATGTTAAGGATGGTATTTGGCTTCTTAACTGCAACTGATGCAAAGCCTATTGTTGTATTCTCATTCCAGATTCACCAACTATCAATCCAAATGAAGGAAACTTTACTTTGAAGAGTATGGGGGATAAATTTTAACATTTAAAGGGCAAAAATTATGCATTTTACAAGTAAAATCTAAGTAGAAACTCTAATGAAAACCTACCTCCATTATCAATCTGTTTCTCGTGATTTTTTTCTTTCTGATCGTTAACCTATATAGTCTGAATTTGGGCCGTTATTAGTTCTGGTCTTGCTCTGTGCCTATATTATGACCCTTGTGATTAGTCAAAATGAGCTTTGTATTTGTAACCTTTATTTTTCACACCCAAATAGGTTAATCAGTCACTTTTAAGGAGAAATCTGTTTATTTATTGAACACAGATGCTAAGATTGGATTCCAAAATATAACCAGATGCTGAATTTCCATGCTTTAGTTTATTGAAAGACCCTGATCAGCCTGTGGTCTTCTCTGCTGTGTATTCACTTACAATTAACTTGAGCTTTATCTACAGAAAACAAATTCATATGTTTAATACTTATTGGATGCATTTAAAGGTAGACAGTCAATATGAGCAATTTAGAACAGAAAACTTTTTTCCCTCCAAGATAAGAGAACCTGAGCGTTGCAAAAGACCACACAGAACATATTACTATAGCCCGTGCTTATTCTAGTCCAGGAGGGGGAAACCTGCAGCCTCAAGGCCACATGTGGCCCTCTAGGTCCTCAAGTGACGGAATCCAAACTTCACAGAACAAATCCCCTTAATAAAAGTATTTGTTATGTAAAATTTGGCCTTGGTCAAAGGGCTGCACCCAAGGACCTAGAAGGCCACAGGTTCCCCATCCCTGTACTCCCTCCATATTTATATGGCATGTGATTTCATTGGTATGTGGTCATAGATTAACTCCTCTGTGGCTTAAGTAGAAAGTCTTCTGGAGTTGCTGTGGTCACTCGTGACAGCTGTATGGATGATAGATTGGAAATTGGAAAAACATGAGGCAGGGAGACTAGTTAAGAGGCTATTACAATAGCCCAAGCAAGAGATATTGGGTATTTGTACTACCCCAGAAGTACCACAGGTGGAACAGAGACATACCAAAGATGCTGTGAAGGCAGAATTGGTAACACTTGACAATTGTGTGGTCTACAAGTTTCTATCCAAGTCATTGACAAATTTGCTTGAATGGCCCAATCCCAAGTATAGAACCCTTGAGTACTCCAACAAAGACATCCCTCCAAATTAACGATTACTCTTTGGGTCTTTTGATTCAGCCAGTTCCAATCACCTAATCTCTCATCTTGTTGAAAATCATCAGCGGTGGAGAATTTGTCACGTCATTGACTGACTAAAAACAAAAGAAATAAGATTAATTCCTTGTGAGACTGTTCCTAATTAAGCCATGCTCGCCCTTAGTTATTATTTTTTAAATGTCCACAAGTGATCCCTTTAATAGTTCTTTCGGTAATTTTTCTAGTATTCAGAGTCAGACTCATCAGTTGAAGACTCTAATAATGCTGATCCTTTTTTAAAAAGTAATACAACATTTGCTATGGCAGTCAATCGGTCAGCCCTTAAACTTTTTACTAAGTGCTTTCTGTATGCCAGGTGCTATACTGGGTGGTAGGGATAAAAAAATAAAATGAAATGACGCTTACCCTTAATAAACTCATATTCTTTTAAGGAGAAAATATGCGTATCAGTCTTATCCCTTCTTTAATCTTCTCCTTGCCTCTAACATATAATAAAAAAAACCCAAAACAACCCATTTTGTTGTTCTTAGCGTTTGTCATTCTGAACTTTATGAGTCCAAACGTTCTTAAAGGGCTACTCTGATTTTCAACTTCTTTACATTTTATTTTAAAAATCTGTTTGGTCATTGAGCTCTTTGTGCCTTCACATCAAAATCTTGAATAGCTCTGGTTTTTATTCAGAATTTGATTCTTGAAGGTTTTTCATCCCGGTTGGGGCAACTTCCTCTAGTAGAGTTTTAAGACATGGAAAACTACCTATCCTTTCTCTAACCTCTTGGAAATCTGTTGTTCCAAAATCTAACGTAAAGGTCAAACTGTCGATTGTAACTGTCTCAAACTGAAATATAAGGGGGTCATTTCCCCCTCCCAAGTTTCCCATCATTTCTACTTTCACTACTAAATTAGCCTTTTGGCTATTTATAAAATTAAATCTTATTTTTTTTTAAATAACAAAAATCGATTTTCTCTCTCCCTCTGCCAGCGTTAAGGGAAACAAAGAAAAAAAAACCCTTGTAGTTTATGCATATTCAAGTAAAACAAATTACAACATTGGCCCTATTAAAAAAAAAAAAGTCTCATTCCGAACCCTGACTTCGTCAACTCTCTGTCAGGAGGTGGGTCTCGTGCTTCCTCTTCAGTCCTGAAATCATGGTTGGTCATTATTTTGATGAGGGCTTTTACAGCTTTCAGAACTGTTTTCACAGTGTTATTTTTGTATTAATTACTCTCATTCAGCTTACTTCACTCAATATCAATTCATACCAGTCTTTTCTGGTTTCTCTGAAATTGTCCACTTCATTATTTTCAGTAACACAGTAGCATTAAGTTACATTCATATTCCTCAATTTGTCCAGCCATTCCCCAGTTGGTGGGCACATGCTTGGTTTTCAGTTCTTTGCTACTACAAAAAGAGTTGCTGTAAATATTTTTGTACATGTGGGCCTTGTCTTCTTTCTTGGACATGTTCGAGATACAGACTTAGTAGTGGTATTGGTGAGTCAAAGGGCATGCACAATTTAGTCACTTTTTGAGCACAATTACAAATTTCTTTCCATGATGACTAGATCGATTTCACAACTCCTCTAGCAGTTCAATGCTGTTTTTCCCACAGTACCTCTAACATTTGTCACTTTCCTTTTTTGTCAACTCATGGATTGAGGTAGAACCTGTTAAAAAAATGTTTAAATATTTCTTTTTTTTCTTTTTCTTAAATTTAGACTTAGGCAAATTAATTTGCATTTTTCTAATTATTAGTGATTTGCAGCATTTTTTTTCACATGGATATTAATAGCTTGGATTCCTTCCTCTGAAAACGATCTGTTTAGAGCCTTTGAACCTTGATCAACTGAATAATGGCTCTTATTCTTGTATCTTTGAATCAGTTCCCTATATTTCTTAGAAATGAAATCTTTATCAGAGGAACTTATTGAAAAAAATTCCCCTCCCCCCCAATTACTGTTTTCATTTCTAATCGAATATGCATTGGTTTTATTTGTGCAGAAGCTTTTAAATTCTGTATAATCAAATTTGACTATTTTACCTTCTGTCATTCTCTCTATCTCCTGTTTGCTCATGAATTCTTTCCTCTACATAGACCTGAAAGGTACTTTCTCCCATTCTCCTTAAATTTATTGATGTCATCCTTAATGTCTAAGTTATTTTTCAGTTTGGAGCTTATCTCCATATTTGGTGTGAGATGTTCTGTATCTAACTTCTGCCAGATTGCTTTTTGGTTTTCCTAGCAGTTTTTGTTGAATAGTGAACTCTTACCCCAGTAGCTGGGTTCATCAAACACCACACCACTAGGTTAATTGGCTTCTTTATGTTGTGTACCTATTTTCTTTCCGTGATTGACCTTTCTGTTTCTTTTTTGTTCTTGTTTGGTAGTGTCTGACTCTTTTTGACCCCATGGAGGGTTTCCCCATTTCCTTCTCCAGTTCATTTTACAGATGAGGAAACTGAGGCAAACAAGGTTGAATGACTTGCCCAGGTTCACACAGCTAACAAGTGTCTGAGGCCAGATTTGAAATCAGGCAGATGATTTTTCCTGACTCCAAGCATATAGACACTTGAGGTCATGGATTCTGTTCCTAGTTCCTTCTTGGTTACCTACTCCCATAAATAACTAATCCTCTCCACTGGCCTTTATGGTATCTAGTTTGAATGTTATATAGAGCCAGCTTTATCCCTTTTGTTTTATAATTTCTATCATAATGGAAATTTAGCTTTGACTTGAGTTATCTGGGTTATTTGCTGAATTTTCTTTTTTACTTCATCATTGTAAATTATCATATTTCATACATGTTCAAAAATAATTGAGAATTTCTTAGTAATGTGAATAGCAGAGACATTTTTTAAAGCATTGATTGTTGTACTGAAAAGACTGGTAGGATTGAGAGCAACAGACCAATCCAGTGTTATGAAAAATTAATTCAGGTATATATGTCATAAAGAACATAGTCTACTGGAATTACTGAATGAATGTGTGAAAGAGGTATTGTGTGTTCCATTTAAAACATTCTTCTATCTAATGGTACAGAATTCAGCAAAATTCAATAACTATGTAATTACATGCCTGCTTTATGCAAAACAAACCAAGGTAGGCAGAGGGAAATGCAATGATAAATAAGTTATAGTGCCTGCCCTCGAGTAGCTATGCTGTAATGTAGGGGAAAGGCCCACCTTCTTTATATTGACAGATTTGTTTTTTTACTGGACCAGTGATTTCATCAATGTAGGGACTTTCTGATGAAGTAAGCCAGTCTATCAATAAAAATCAGTACCTTCTCTGACACTTATATTCCTAGAGAGTTGCCTAGGGATACTAAAAGATAAAGTGATTGACCTGGAGTCACACAGTGTCTGAGTGTCAGAGTCAGAATTTGAACCCTGACTCCAAAGCCAGCTCTTGCTTCTACACCACGTCACCATTCTATCTAGCCGAGCAGTTGATCATTAACTTTGTAAATCAACCGCTCTACCGTTTCAGTTCTATAAAAAAACAGCCAATAGGAAAGCTCTTCTTAGATGGAGCATCTCACTTGCTGATGTTCCTGGATAAATGCATATTAACTGGCTTGTTTTTAACATACAGGAAGCATACTAGGTTATGCTTGACTAGAAGAGGATGGAGTTAATGTTAATAAGTGAGAATAATGTTGGTAAAAAAAATGTTGCAGGCTTACAAAAATATATGCCGTGGTATTTTTTCAAAAACTGGTCAATAATATCTACAAAGGAGTGAATCAGAAGAGTTTTATGCTAAAGTTGTGGTGTCTGGATGTAAATCTTTGAGATTTTCAAAAATCTGCCCAGCAGATATTAAGCCTGCCAAAATAGGCAACACACTGTTCTGGGACACCTCCCCAACCCACAAAGGCTTATAATTGGTCAGGAATTCCATAAAAGATATTCTTAATAATGCCCAAAATGACCTTCTGTGTATAAGGTTAGGGTGAGATGGTTGGCCCTGGGGATGCCCTGTAGCAACATAGAAAGGCATAGCTTCTGAATTCCTTATTAATTATTCAGGACTATTCCATAAGTGGGACAGCTAGGTGGCACAGTGGATAGAGTGCCAGGCCTGGAGTCAAGAAGACTTGTCTTCCTGAGTTCAAATCCAGCCTCAGACACTAAGTATGTTACCCTGGTCAAGTCACTTCACCCTGTTTGCCTCAGTTTCCTCCTCTGTAAAATGATCTGGAGAAGGAAATGGCAAACCATACCAGTATGTTTGCTAAGAAAACCCCAAGTGTGCAGAGAGTCAAACGAGACTGAATAAAAATTCCTTAGGTAAACAGAAGTATAGAAATATTTTTGTAAAAATGAGAAGGAAGAATAAATAACTGAACTAATATAAATAATAGCTAGCAATTATGGTGCTTTGTAAAGCACTTTATAAATATCACCTCATTTTATGATATAAATGATGTTTTATCTCATTTTATCCTCACAGCAATCTTGGGAGGTAGGTGCTGTTATTATCCCCATTTTGCAGATGAGGAAAGTGAAGTAGCCAGAGGTTAAGTGACTTGCCTAGAGTCATAGAGCTAGTAAGTGTTCAGGTCAAATTTGAACTCAGGTCCAGGTCTTCCTGACTCAAAGTCAGTACTCCATCCACTGTATCATTTAGCTATAAGATGTTTCTAGACAAAATTATATACACTCTAAGTGAAATCTTTTCATTGGACTTAGGCAGTTATTGTACCATTTGTTTACTGTTTTATAACACAAGCTACTTGGCATTATAGATTGTGCCCTGTGCCTTTAGCTGGCTAGTTTGTAAAGTTGATGAGATTAGGGACCACAACTTTGCATCTTTTGTTTTGCAACACTTAACACACTTTGCTTGGTATAGACCACAGTCTGCTAATTTGTATAATCTGATTTTATGTTTTCCATGGAGTCCTGAGAAGACTAATTTTTATTGGTGTTCGACCAAATGAAAGTTATTCTATGGATTTTTGTTGTGCTGGAGTCAGTGCTTTTCCTGTTTAGCTTGTAAGTCAGTTAAAAACCAAAAAGGGGGATATTTTCTCATGCTACACCCAAGTGACAGCCAAGAAAATTATCACCTTAAAAATAGCCACCTAAGCCGTGTTTAAACTATGAATTGTGATTATCGAGATTTACAGTAATAAAAACTAAGGATTCTGCTCATTAGAATCCATTCCCCTGATTGGTTTCTCCTTCTCCTGGACTATTATAAAACCTTAGCTATGCTGTATTTATTCTCACTCTCCTCACTGGCTACTTCCTCCTCTGCTGGCCCTCCCTGTTTTAGAACTATGAACCATGATCAGATCAGCTTATCATTCCGATCATTATTTCTGGATGCAATATTTCAATTCCACTAATTTTCCTAACTCCTCTTTGGGTGTTTTCTTTCCAGTTAGAATGCAAGGTCCTTGAGGGCAGAAGTGCTTGGCTAGCGGGGACCACAATAAATGCTTCACTCTGCCTGCCCTGCCCACCCCTATCTAACTAACCTCAATCAGTTCAAACAAGTAAGGGAGGTGTGTTAGAAAGCTTTGAGTGCTTGGGAATAACAAACAGTATTTTAGAGATTCAATGAAAGTTGAGTATTTGTGAGCAGACGGCCAACATTCTGGTATCCTAACATTCTTTATGTGAATTGTTTTCAATGTAGATCTCTTCAAATACTTCACAGTTGGGTAGTCCTGAGCCTGTGAAACGCTGCGGGAAGTCAGCACTCTTCCAATTGGCAGAGGTGAGTTTCCAAGTAGCTTTTAATCTGAAAGTTAATGAAAAGTTTAATCATTAAAAAAAAACTCCTCTTAAATATACTCATCAATTCTCAACAGTAGCAATAATAGGCTGTTTTCAGCAATTAGATTATATACTCTATAGTGTTTGGAGTTAAGGGTAAACATAAGGAAAAAAAAAATTCTGGTGGTGAGGTTTGTTAAACATTGGAAGAGGGAGGTTGCACAATCTCTTTCTCAGGAGGTTTTAAAAAGTGGGATAGTTTCTCACTTGCCAGACTGGTTTATGCGTATCCAGCTTGAGGGCAGAGGAACAGGAGAGGTCGTTGGCACAGGTTCTGGTTGTAATATTAGTACAAAAGCCTTGGTCCGTTCTACTTTGAAAGTAGTTTTTTTTTTTTCTCTTAGCAAAGTGATTTATCAACATGATTTAGGAAATCTTGTTTAAACTCCTCTCAGACATTACATAGTGAATGCATTAGTCAAGTTGGGAGCACATGTTATGCCTTACTGCATGACTTTTGTGGAGGCTGTGGGCCAAAAGGTGTTGTGGCCATAGAGGCTGTGGACCGAGTAGGAGTCACATTTCTCTTGTTCATGATATGCCTGTCCTCCCACAAGAGTTATAGTTTTTAAGAGCAATAAATAATATCAGATATTACCTACTTTTTCATCTTCATTTTATCAATAAGGAACTGAGACCCAGAGACATTAAGTGACTTGTCCTAGGTCACACAGTACTTAACAGAGCTGGGTTTCAGATCCAGGCTGTAGTAGTTTTCTGCTATGGGCACTAGGAAGCACAGTGGAGAGAGCTTGGAGTCAAGTCAAGTGTCTTCAGACACTTCCTAGTTACGTGACCTTGGGGAAGTCGCTTAAACTCTATATGCCTCAATTCTTCAAATGTAAAAATGGGGATAATAATAGAACTCAATTCCCAGGATTATTGTGAGGATCAAATGAAATGATATTTATAAAGCGTAGTGCCAGGCACATAGTAGGCACTTAATTTTCTTCCTTCTGTTTCTTCCAAGATAATTAGCACCCATATAGCCCTTAAATGTTTTTGAAATACTTTATATAGGTCGTATTATTTGAACTTCATAAAGGCTTCCTCATCTATAGGTGCCATAGTTATCCCCATTTTACAGATGAGGAAACTGAGGCCAAAAGGAGTGAGTGACTTATACCAAGATTTTTTTTATTCTAGAGGAGAGTATTTTCCTTTTTGTCAGAATAAGAAGATAATAGGCAAGGGACAAAATAGAAAGTAGGCTGATAGGATTTCCAAAGGGATCTCAGAAGTCATCTAGCCCAGTCCCTGGCTTTAAATATCTTTACTGAAGTAGCTTGGGTAAGTGCAGCAACAGTTGAGCTAGCAGCTGTTCTGGGAGTGAAAGACCAACACAAACTCAACAACAAGAATGCTGCCAGCACAGGTTCTTTTGATCTGCTTTATTAAGGAAAGTAATTGTAAGGGGTTAACAGTCTTACTCTAATCCAACATACAAATGTCATTCACTTAGTTCAGGAGGAAAAAGCCAGCAACCTGAACTTCAGAGCAAATACAAACAAATTACAAACATACATTAGAAACAGATAAAATCACAATTCATAGTTACCAGGAAAGCATCGACATCTGGGTTCACCACCTGGGAGGCTCTTAGAGCTGCTGCAGAGTCCACTCTTCCAGTGGCTGACAGCCCCAGACAGAACACCATCCTTCGAGTTTTTATACTCTGTTCAGGGCTCAAAGGATTCACACCTAATCAGAAAGAGGGTATGAGCCTGGGGCTTTACACTTAGCAAAAGGGTGTGCCTGGAGCTTTGTACCTAGTAAGACTCAATCAAAGACACTTAATTAATTTAGCATTCTAAAGCACTTATGTAAATTTCTATGCCTCTAGGCTGGCCTTATAAATCCTACTGGGGACTGCATTTTGGATAGCCCTGGTGTAAGCTATAAACATACTATAAACTAAATACATGTGTGTGTGTGTGTATATATGTATATGTGTATGTATATGTATATATGTGTGTACATGTGTATGTATCTATATATGTGTGTATATGTGTATATATGTATATATGTGTATATATTCTATAAACATTAGCTGAGGGGTAAAAAATGGTGATCTAAGAAGACAAAGGAATATCTGCACTTCAAATACCTGGAACATCAAAGGGGTAATAAATAGACAGTATTTTTTTACTATGAGCATAAAGCTAGTGTGCCTTTTACATACCGTTTTAAGATACAAACCCCAAAGCAAAGACAGTGAATAACCTGAAAAGCCCCAAGAAATTCTCTGATAAAGAAGAGCGTTACTAAAAAGCATTTGATAATTTTGTGGCAAAGCATTGCCTCATTTGTAAAGAACTGGTCAAAGAAAATTTAATTCTCAAACATGAGTAAATAAATGTAAGCAATTAGATCAGTGATTTTTCACTGAGATTTGTAGAAGAATAAATAGGCTGGGAGATGGCAGGGGAAATTAGTGACATTGCAGGGAACAATTAAACATAGAGACTGTCATTTGGAGTGACTTTCAGAAAAGTGGATTGTTATAAATTCCCAACTCTTTTCTTTAATCTTAGGCAAGGCAGTTAACATCAATAGACCTCAGTTTTCTCATCTATGAAATGGGGATAATTTGCACTTCCTGCCTCCCAGGATTGTTGTGAGGGAAAAGTAGGAGATACAATAGATATACCTATATGCATATATAGTGTATATATATATGTATATATATACACATATAGTTATAAATTTATATACATATGTACACACATGTATACATTATTATTTGCAGAAGTGGTACCATTTGCTGTGGCTGAATAGCTTTTACCACCAAATATACAAGGTATCCCCAAAGGCCTCATTGCAGTTTTAAGCTTTAAAAAGCATAATGTCGTACTAAGAGCTTTGGGACTCTCCATATATTTATACATACACAAATACATACATGGATATATAGACACACGTATCTATCAGTATACAGATACATGATATATAATATTTAAAGTTAATATTAAATAAATGCCAAGTAGCCCCCCCAAAAAAAATCTAAAAACTGCATTGTCTCAACCATCAGTTTCAAATATTCTTTTGTTGCAACAAAACGAACCCCGGGTGGCTTCTTTCAGTGGTGTGATAAAGAGGCCAATTTGTTTTTGTAATGCCTTGTGTTGGAATGGCAACTGAGCAAAAAAGTTATTCTTTATGAAATAAAGAATGCTAAATCAATCAATTATTCTTTAACTTTTTTTAGGGAATGAATCCCAAATATGAAACAGATGCTGCGTCTTGACAGATTTTTGAATTCTACTGTCACATTGAGGGGATTCTTCTATCACATGGAGGGATTCAATAATTGCAATTACTGAAATAAATTCATTACAAGTATATAGGAATGGTGATTAAATTGGTATAGGGAACTCCAAAGTGAAGAAATTCCCTTTACTAAGACAACTTATGGTTTTAGTAAGTTGCCTAGGGTACTAAGTAGTTACGTGATTGCCCAGTATCACGTAGCCAGTATGTTGAAGCAGGACTTTGGACTCAGCTCTTTCTGATTTCAAGGCTGTCTCTTTCATAGTACACCATGCTATAGGTATACAAGATGCATTTATTCTGAGTCTGTGTGCTTTTCATTTGGTTTAAAAAATATGCTTATGTAGAAACTAGACATATCAGAAAATAAGGATTTCCCAAGAAATCACTCTTACAGTCTTACAGAGAGGATGTTCCGAAAGTCTTAGTACAAGTTTAGTCAGTGAGTAAACTAGCATTTATTGTTGTTAAGTCATCTCAGTTGTGTCTGAGTCTTCATTGACTCCATTTGAGCTTTTTTGGAGGGGGAAAGGCAGGACAATTGGGGTTAAATGACTAGTAAGTGTGTCAAGTGGCCGAGGCCGGGTTTGAATTCAGGTAGCTCCTGACTCCAGGGCCGGAGCTCTACTCACTGTGCCACCTAGCGGCCCCCAGTTGGGCTTTTCTTGACAAAGATACTGGGATGGTTTGCCATTCCCTTCTCCAGCTCATTTTATAGATAAGGAAACTGAAGCAAACAGGGTTAAGTGACTTGCCTAGGATCATAGCTAGTCAATGTCTGAGGCCAGAAGAAGGTGAATCTTCCTGACTTCAGACCTGGCACTCTATCCACTGTACCACTGCCCCACCATTTTTCAAGCATCTACTGTGTACTGTACTAAGTTCCAGAGATGTAAAGAGAGGCAAAAAAAAACCCAAAACAAAACAAAAAACCCAGCTCTTGCTCTCAAGGAGCTCATAGTCTAATGGAAGAGACAACTTACTAACAACTACACACAATATATATATGCAGGATAAATTGTTAAATTTAAATATTAAACCTTCAAACTGCAGGAAAAATTTTTAGATGTCCTGTATAAATATACCATTGTGACAATATCATAAAATACCTTGTGGAATATGAATCTTGGTATACCATACTGTTAACTAGCAGGTAACTAAAAATACATTCACCATTATGTGAGTCAACTCTAAATAACCATCAATAGAAAAAGTCCTCAATCTTTCCTAGCTTAAGGGAGTCCTTGATTCTTATATTGCTCTCTATCAAAATACAGGACAGGTAGGTGGCGCCATAGTGCACAGAGCTCCGGGCCTTAAGTCAGGAAGACTCCTTTTCCTGAGTTCGAATGTGGCGTCAGACACTTATTAGCTGGGTGAACCTGGGTAAATAACTTACTCCTTTTTGCCTCAGTTTCCTCCTCTGTAAAAAGAGCTAGAGAAGGAGACATGCCAATGACTCCAGTATCTTTGCCAAGAAAACTCCAAATGGGGACATGAAGAGATAGACATGACTGAAATGAGTGAACAGCATCACAGTACAGAATTGAAACTCCATGAGTTTGGAATTTACTGTTACCTCATACAATTTGTGTTACAGTTGCCACTTTTGTAACTGCATGCATGTGTACATGGCACATTTTAATAAGCTTTAACATTTTAAGTTTAGCAATAAAATAACTTTTTACCTCTAGTATGATATGTAAGATAAAAACTACTCTGGAGTATGTCCATTCAGACTTGGAGCAAAAACCATTAAAATTTGCAGTACCTATTTTCCTCTTCCTTTGAAAAATTTTCATTCGCATTTTCTTTAGCATATCTTTCTACATATTGGAGAATGTTAATATCACATTTTATCACCAAGTAAAGCTGTAATGTGTGGTAGGAAGTGCTTAAGGAAAATTATCACCTGGCCAAAGAAAAGATTCGATTTTCTAGGATAAAACACAACATTCGCAACCTTGTATTTAAAGCTGTCCAAAATCTGGCTTTCTGCTTTTGTTTCATATTACTCCCCTTTATGTATGCTTTATTCCAGTCAGACTGGCCTGCTAGCTATTCATCATCTTGAAACCCCATCACGTACTTCTGTTCCAATCACAAGTCATTTTCTGTTTGGAACATACTCCCTTCTTATCTCCACCTAGTAAAATCTCTAACTTCCTTCAGAATATAATACTTGGTAGAGAAGACAGAAGCCTTTATGGTAATAGCCCCTTAGCTATTATCAACTTCTACCTCTTGTAATTGCATTTATTTACTAATGCATACTTGTCAGCCAGCTAGCATTTTTTAAACACCAATAATCCGCATGCAGAGGGGACTGTATTAAGTGCTTCTTGAGAGAAGGGGCCAGTTCATTTTGTCTTTTTATGCCATCAATTACCATAGCACCTTGCAGATAACAGGTACTTAAGAAATGTTTGTTGAATTTCTTGAATTTGATTGGTGTAGTGTGTTAAAGGTAGAACTTTTTTTTTTTTACAAGTGTCTAAGAGTGACAGCCATGTAACATAGCTGATAATGCTGGGTTTGGAAATGACAGCATTCTTGAAATTGGATGGTATGAAAATCCTGACAGGCAGTACACTTCTAAAAATCAAGAGACAGTCGTTGGCATGTCTACTATGTGAAAAGTACTGTGCCAGGTAAGGGAAGAGTGGAAGACTCAATCTTTGCTCTTGAGCTGATAAACTGGTTGGATAGACAAAGGCCAAAGAAGTTAAATAGGAATATGTTTCTGTCCTTCCATATTTTTGTGGAGAAGAGGAAAGGAGGGCAGAAACATTTATTATGTACCTGCTGTGTGCCAAGCATTTTACAAATATTCTCTCATTTGATACTCACAACAACTCTGGGACGTAAGTGCTATTATTATCCTCATTTTACAATTGAAGAAACTGAGGCAGACAGAGATTAAATGATTTGTAATAGAGCTAGTAAGTGCCTAAGCCTGGATTTGAACTCATGAATTCCTGACTCTAACCCCAGTGTTCTATTCACAGTGCCACCTAGGTGCTTCATCTGTGGCAATATATCCTATCACGGTTGTAACTCCTTCTAGTCAATCAAATATTTGTTAAACACCATGGTTGGTGCTGGGAATACAAATGAAATGAATGAAACAATCCCTGCCTTCAAGAAGCTGGTTTACCAGATATGGCAGCCATATCTTTCTGATACACATCCATGTCCTCCCATATGTATTTCACAACCAACATACTAGGGAGTTTCCAATAGGACATTTTAACATGAGCAGGTAACTAGTACAGGATATGGGCTATCCAGCTGTTACTCCGCTCTTGGTGGTGGGTCTTTCCTTTTTTAAGTCATGGATGTATCTCTGCCAACACATTTAGTGAGGATTTTCTTGCTCAGTTCTTCAGTGATAATATTGCAACCTATTCCCATTCCATTCCTCTTTGACCTTCAACATTAATCCTTTGAAGACCATGGTATTCTGAGAATCAGAGACATATACAGTGTTCCCAGAAGAAGAGTGATATTTTTAAAAATGGGTCTTTATTTCAGGGAGAAACATGGGCTCATTAAAAACAGGTGCATTATTTCACTAAGTCAGTATGCTTGCTCATAGTAAGCACTGCTGGCTATCCTGGCTCATAGGTGCTTTCCTCTTCCTGTTCATTTCCAGTCCCCATATAACAATAATAATAACAACTCCAGTAACAGCTAGCATTTATGTACTACTGAAAAGCCTTCAGAGTGCTTTACAAATATCATCTCGTTTTCTACTCAAATAATTGCCAGCCTTGAAACGCAAGAAGTATGAAGATCGAGACAGGGCATGATTAATTGCTAAATGAGTGTGACAGACAATGAGTTACTAACACCTCAGAAGAATGAGACAACGGTGAGCATGATAAAGAATTGAACTGGATTGCTCACCACAGAAAAGAACAAACTTGAAAGAAATTACTTTTTTAAAAAGAATCAAAAGAATTTAATTGCTAATTGAATGTGAGAGGAGAGATAGAAAAAAAGGATAAAAATGATTCCCCAGATTTGGAGTCTAGGTGATAGGGAGAGATAATGATAGTTCAGTGAACAGGAAAAGGAAAGTCAGGAAGAGGAATGAGTTTTGGTGGAGGAAGATCATGAGTTCCCTTTTAGAAATTTGGAGTTTTAGAAATGAGCTCAAAATCTAAGTGCCATATCAGCCACAAAGCTAGAGAAAAGTCAGGGCTACCAGTCTAGGTTTATTAGGCATCATAATTGAAACCACGGTTGTAGGTATGCCAGTGGAGAATATGTGAGCATTTAGAAAGAGGGGTAGAGTTCACTGTGAGCCAGCATATGTTCATTAAGAACATGACAGAGAGACTAGCTGCATTTCCTTTTTTTATGGTCTGTGTTTATTAGACTAAATCAGATGAATGCTCTAGTCATAATAAACTTGGATTCCAGCATAACATCTGAACAAATCTCTCACCGTGTCCATTTGGACAAGATGGAGAAAAGTTATCAGGTGATAATACAGTTAGATTGATCTGGAACTGAGCAAACAACTAGATCCCCAAAGTTTGATATACCATAGTAAAACATAAAAGAGCCCTAAGTGAGTTTGATTATTAAAGATAACTGTGGAGAGAGAGCGAGAGAATGATTTGGAGTTAGTAAAGTATTGAATTGAGAACACCTGTGTAAGTATTGGCCTTGGAAAGAAGAAATATTTCTTCTGAAAGAGACTTTAAAAAAATAGCATAGCAGCACAATAGAATTACCATGTTTAGTGTCTGGTAGCCTTTTTATTTATTGTATTTTCATTGGGGAAGAAAACTTTCCTCTCAGGTCTAGGGACTAGTTTTTTATTGAAATGAATTAGAGGACATCTGTGATGTTGAATTCCCTCAGAATTGCTCTTTTTAAAAAACTGGAGATTATTGATTGATTTGGTTTCATATTATTCAAGGAGGATGCAAAAATTATAGTTCATTAGATATCTGTAATAGGAGAACAGTAAGGAATGTTTTCCGCCAATGGCTTTTGTTTGTTTTTAGAATCAGATATTTTAAAAGACAACTTTAGTTTAAAATCACATAAATGGGTAGGTAAGAAGTAATGTATATTAATGACTCTATAAATAAAATCTTATGGAAAATCATGACTCATTTCTGGAATAAATGTGGTTACAATGTAAGTCACAGTGCATGAAATATTAAAAAATCCCTTGAATAAATTCTGCTTGACTGATCAGTCCAGTCACTTCAGCAAACTCATGTGAATACAGCAAGATCCACCTGCCCCTACTAGGATCTTAGTTTGTATGTTTTCTCTTATGTGCTTCCATGTGTATTTTTCATGTTCATTGTCTTAATTTCCCCTTCAGATTATCAATTTGTCAGGTATAGAAATTCTCTGCCTCCATATCTCCCCAAAACACCTATACCACTTTTCTGTTTAGATAATACATAATACACAACAGCCACCATATATTATTACAAATATATTAGCATCGCCTTCCCATGGGCCACTCCCCCAAGCTCAACTTGCCTTTGCAACCTGAAGTATCGACCTCAGAGATTGTCTTCTCTCTACTCCTGTAAGAGTGGCACTCAAAAACCACTGCTAATGTGCTTCCCATCGATTATGAATGAGAATTATGTTTTAGAAAGAGTACTAAGCAGGTATAACAAGGACAGTTGTTATAGGCACAATCCTTCCAAAACAGGAGCATACCCCTTGTACATACAAGGGAATCATCTGGGATGTTCTGGAGCTAGCTTGAACCAGCTTGCAAAAGCTTAAAAATTTTCAAGATGGGAATGTATTCCTTGGAATTTGGCAAATGATACAAACCTGGGCTTGATTTGTTTTATTGATTTTCTGGACTTAAGAAAGTGATGAGAAAGTGTCAGTAATGTAGATTAAATTTTTAGAAGGGTGGGTGTGTACTTTTTCTTTCCTAGAGAGCCAGTTGTTAAACATTTACCAGTGCACTGTTGGCATGGATAATAGATCATATGATCACAGCTGGAAGTAGCCTTGAAGTCATCTAGTCCATCTTCCTCTTTTGACAGATGAGGAAACTAACACCCATAGAGGCTAAGTGACTTGACCAAGGTCACAAAGGTTAGAAGTAAGCTTTCAGAAACAGAATTTGAACTCAGACCTCCTTACTCCGGAGCCAGCACTTTTACCACTGTGTGGCTTTTAGACTAGGTAGGGTTGAGGGGCAGAGGTGACATTACTTGAGAACATATAATTGGAGAAGGGGGGTCTATTATATAACTTCACATAAATTTTTAAAATCTTTCAACCCCCAGAAATCTTCACTGGCCTCATCTCCACATGAAACAATGTAGCTCCTAGGATATCCGACATTTAACTACATACTATTTCATGTGAATCAACATAATAACCTATTTTAAAATAGCTTATATAAAGCCTAGAAAGTGGAATTATGCAAGAAAGATGACAACCTCCGTTTCTCAAGTCTTATGGAAACAGTAAAACTATGTTTTCTTTCTTTAGTTTTAGACTAAAAAGTAGACAACCCAATTATTTAGGCAGCCCTGATGAAAGACATCCTTATTCCTTCACGATGTTACATTTGAAAAAAAATATTAAAAATTATCTATTATAAAAGAGATTATTTTTACAATCTTATTAAGTATATTTTATTATTTTCAGATGCTATCTTATGCTTAGTATATATTATTAATTTGGCTTTATTTAGATGTAAAAGAAATGCACGTCATGAAAAATACTGCTAAGTGTAATGTAGAGGCTAGGCCTGCTCTTTAATTGATACCTGTCTGAGTAGGAAGACACACTCCTGAAAAAGATTGTGATCCAGACCTTTGCTTCAAAATCTCTGAATAAAAAGGAGAGGAGTTTTCCAAATAAACACCCCTGATTAGCAATCAGTAAGTTATTCTTATTCACAGACAAAAGCCTCTTAATTGTTTGTTACTGGGTCAAGTTTCTACCCTGCCCTATTTTTAATCCAGTTAGCTTCATTGAAATATACAATAAAAGACTTTTCAGTCAAGATATCAGAGAATAATTTAGATGGGAGCTAAAAGAAAAAAAAAACCAGCAAAAGGAAACATCAAAGAAAATTAAAATGATCATGAAGGAAATAAACACACTTTCCAAAAATATACTACCAAAAATACTATACAACACAGCTAATATAGTAGAAGCAATACAAACAGAAAAGGGAACATGGCAGAATATCTGCAGAAACAAAAGAAATTAAGCAAGAATTGGTTAACGAAAACAATTTAAAAAACAAAGCAAGCTCTTGAAAAAAAAGCTTTTAGTTTAAAATCATGGGAGTTACCTAGAATTTAAAAAGATGCAAAAAAATCTAGTCAGTATACATTTATTAAGTATATGCTGTGTGCTAGGCATTGTGCTAAGGGATGAAAAGAAAGACTAAAAAAACAGCCCCTGCCCTCAAGGAGCTCACAGTCTAGTGGGAAAAAAAAAAAACATGCACACAACTATGTGCAAACAAAATATATACAAGTTAAGTTGGAGCTGGCCTCAGAAGGAAGGCACTAAGATTAAAGAGGACCAGGAAAGACTTCTTGTAGAAGATGGGACTTTATCTGAGACTTGAAGAAAGGCAGGAAAATCAGGAGCCAGAGATGAGGACTGAGAAAGTTCCAGGGATGGGGAAGAGCAAGGGGGCCAGTCCAGCATCACTAGATCTCAGAGTAATTTGAGAAGTGTAAAGGGTAAGATGACTGAAAAGGTAGGAAGGGGCCAGGTTAACAAAGGGCTTTTGAAAAGGCTTTCCTCATGCTAGGGTGGCGTTGATTTGTCACTGCCATGACTTCTGGGAGACCAGACATTTCCTTCAAGGGCAGGTGCATCAAAAAAGATCCAGGAAGAAATGATTTTGTTAGATGAGATAATTACTGAGACTATAAAAGAAAATTAGAAATAATAAATAGAATCAACAAACAGTAGACTCACTAAAATTTATATAGCACGTACTATATACCAGATAACTGTGCTAAGTGATTGGGAGGTGGTGCTATTATTATCCCTATTTTACAGATGAAGAAACTGAGGCAAACAAGTTAAGTGACTTGCCTAAGGTCACACAGCAGCTAGTAAGCGTTTGAGGCTGGATTTGAAATCAGGTCTTCCTTATTCTAGGCCTAGCACCTGTGTGGGATGAAAGACCCTCAGCAATTAAAAGTTAATAAGGAGCCATCTCAGGATGAGAACAGAAATAAATTTTATTCAATTCTTGAGAATTGGGCATCCTCTGCTAGAACAAATCTAGCAAGGGAGGCACTTTACATGGGGCAAAGCACCAATAATTATACCTAACACAAGAGAATTCTTGCCCACCTCTGACCCTTCACACCATTGGCTGGGAGGTGGGCTTACAATCTGAGCATGAAAACTAGACAAAGAACCGGGGAATTGAGGCACAGAAACTCCAATTCTCATTCCTTTAGTTAGTGATTACAACTGAGGTGACATCTATAAATCTGAAGAAGGAGAATAGGATAAGGGGAGGGGGAGACCCTCTCCATTCTTTTACAGTACTTTTACAGTAAAGTAAAGCAGGTCACAGTGACCCTATTCTTACTGAGCAAATCTTTAAACCAGAACCAGAAGAAAGAACAAAAAGTTTCAGGGTAAACTTTCCCAGAGGCTGAGCCATCAGACTCTCACGGCCTCAGAATTTTTTTTACTTCCCTATTTCCCTATTTCTTGATTTTTAAACATTTCTTAGTGTGTGTGTGTATATATGTGTGTGTGTGTGTGTATATATATATATATATACACATATATACATACATATACACACACACACACACACACACACACGACTTCTCTGTGAAGTCTTCACATTTTATTTACATCACACACACTCTATCCACTACACCACCTTGTTGTTGTTGTTGTTGTTAAGTCATATCCAATTCTTTGTGACCCCATTTGGGGTTTTCTTGGCAGAGATACTAAATAAGCTTGCCATTTCCTTCTCCAGCTCATTTTACAACTAAGGTTTAGATGACTTGCCCAAGGTCACACAGCTAGTCAGTGTCTGAGGCCAGCTTTGAACGCAGGAAGAGAGTCTTCCTGACTCCTGGCCCAGTGCTCTCTCCATTGGGCCGCCTAGCTGCCCCCTATAAAATACATAATGGATACTACATATAAAGGAGATGCAGTAAAGATTCAAAGAATATATAAATCATCCAAAGAATTGGGAAAAATGTAGGCTTAATTGACAGACCTGGTGTATGGGTCAGTGTGACCATCTTTGAGATCCCAGAGAATTGGGAGGAAAAAAACCAGTGTGATCACAATATTCTAGGAAATTAAAGAAGACGTAACAGAAATCAGCTATCATATGTAAATAGAAAGAAACCATGGGGCCTGAGAGAAGAATCTAAGAATCTATTCATAAACACATTAAATACCAACATTATAATGACAAGGAAAAATGCTTCAAACTGCCACACTTTACTATGTATGAAATTATTCATGAAGGAACATTAATCAGGTTCTTGTGGGTAGTTGGGAAAATTTAAATGCTCCACGTACAAAATGTAACAGCATGATCCTTTGACCTAGAATGACCTACACAGCAAAACTCAGCATTATGTTTCAAGACAAAAGATGGGCAGTTAGAAAGCAGTTGTAGATTTAGAGCTGAAAGATATCTTAGTGGTCCTCTAGTCTGATTGCCTCATTTGGAGGAAATTCCTCATATGTAAAATGAGAAGACTGAAAGAGATGGCCTCTTTTCAAAAGATATATATATGTAGATAGATATATAGATATATATGTCAAAAGACATATGTGCTTTAATGAAATCATCCAAGAATAACCTGGCTTTTCAGGCACGAAGAAAAGTGTTTAAAACAATTGACAGTTCTCAAATCAAGATAAACCTGGTGCTAATAATAATGGCTTATATGTATATGACACTTGGAGGTTTGCAAAGTGCTTTCTATATATCTCATTTCATCCACTAAACAGCCTTGTATACATCCTGTCGTTATCTTCCTTTTACAGATAGGGAAACTGAGACCAAAAGAGATTTAAGTAACTTGTCCAGAGTTCATGCAGCTAATAATTGTCTGAAGCAACATCTTCACTCTCCTCTTCTGGACTCCAGGTCCAGTGTTCTCTATACCCCTGCAACACTGAATGTTTCAGAAGGGTTTTTTCAGAGAAAAGGAAGACGGGGACTGGGGGTGGGATTGGGGTTGGAGGGCAGGAATGGAGTCCCAAGGTGAGGAAAGAGAAGGTGTTATAAGATCATGGATATGAGGGCATCTAGTGCAGCTTTCTCATCCTGCAAATAAAGAAAATTAGGCCCAGAGGTTAAGTGACTTCTCCAAAAGGTCACATATTTGTTAAGTGGCAGAACAGGAATCCACGTTCAGCCTCTTGATTCCCAAAACCAGCTCTTTCTGTGAAGGAAGTAAGGTGATCTCAAAGTAAAACTCCTTTCTTTGATGAAGTGGAAGTCAAAGGTAAAGAAACCTGCATAGTTAATAACTTTTGATAGGAGAAAGTTGTTAAAAGTTAATTTTGTAAATTTGAAATTTAGAAAAAAAATGTATGTTTGTTGGAAGGAACAACAAGATGATTGAGGGAAAAATAAAAGTACAAGAATTAAATTTACTAATTACAAAGCTGATTGCCAATAGACTTAAGACCTTCGATGAAAAACAGAAGAAAAAGAACACTATATTTGTCCCAACTATATAGAGAATAAAGAATTTCTTTTTAAAAAATGGGAAGTTACTAGAGAGAAAATCCATGTGTTCAAAGCATAAGCTCTAAAATGAAAATAGATATTAGATAAATATATTAGATAAGGGCCTGATCTAGAATCTTAGATATGTATGCATCTATATCCATATGTACACGCATACGTGTGCCAGGCAACTAGGTGGCACAGTGTATGGAGTGCTAGACCAAGAGTTAGAAGGACCTGAGTTCAAATGCAGACTCAGATATTTACTAGCTGTGTGATCATGGGCAAGTCTCTTAATCTTGTTTGCCTCAGTTTCCTCATCTGTAAAATGATCTGGAGAAGGAAATGGCAAACCAACTTGAGTATCTTTGCCAAGAAAACTCCAAATTGGGTCACAAAGAATTGGACACAACAGGGCAGCTAGGTGGCACAGTGAGTAGAGCACTGGCCGTGGAGTCAGGAGGACCTGAGTTCAAATCTGGCCTCAGACACTTGATACAATTACTAGCTGTGTGACTTTGGGCAAGTCATTTAACCCCAATTGCCCTGCCTTCCCCTCTCCAAAAAAAAAAAAAAAAAGAATTGGACATGACTAATCAACAACCACCACCAAAATTTTTTTAAATAGATTTATTTACATATGTATATACATGTATATTTGGATGTATAAATATGTGTGTGTGCATCTAAAACAAAGACACACTCCCTAGTGGAGCAATGGCTAAATCAAATTAACAGACAATTTTTGGAGGAGGGGAAACAAAACCTACTGAATAATCACGTGAAAGAATGCTTAAATTCTCTAATGCAAATCAAGATAACCCTCAGCTATGGCTTTATGAAGGAAGGAAGGAAGGAATTAATGGAAAATCATCTATTAGCCTTTTACTGTGTGCCAACTTTGCTAAGTGCTGGTGATACAAAGAGAGCAAGTAAAACTAAAATGTCAAAAATAAGACAAAATGAAATTCAGTATCTGTAGGGCTTGTATAGAAACAGACAATCGGATATTTTGAGAGCACCTTTGTAATATACAGGAAGAATAAGAAATCTTGTCATACCTTTTGATCCATTGTTAAGTCTTAATCCAAAAAATATTGTGAAAAGTTAAAAAAGGATTTATTTGCACAAAAATATTAAAAGGTATATGAAAGAATGCATTTATTTCTAATAGCAAAGAATTAGAAACCATCTATAAATCTGTCAACTGGAAAAATGATTGAATAAATCATGATGTATTAATCTAATATATTATGGTATTGTAAGAAAAGGCAAATATTAATATAAAGAGATAGAGAAAGTCATAGTAATAATGGCCAACATTTGGTTGAGCAAAGTTAAGAGATTTGCCCAGGGCCACACAGCTGTAAATGTCTGAGGCAAGAATCGAATTCAGGTCTTCCTGACTCCCAAGTCCTGTATTGTATCCTCAAGTCTCCTACTTGCCTGCCTCACAACATAATCAAAGTGCTGGAAAACAAAATTAAGAGGAATGAGAATTCATATTGACTATTTTTCAATTGTTTCAGTTGTGTCTGACTATTTGTGACCCCATTTGGGGTTTTCTCGGCAAAGATACTGGAGTGGTTTGCCATTTCCTTCTCTAGCTCATTTTCCAGGTGAGGAAACCGAGGCTCAAACAGCATGGTTATGTGACTAGCCCAGGATCACATAACTAGTAACATTTGAACTCCTGGTGGTCTATATATTGCGCCACCTAGCTGCCCATATTGACTATTGCGTTATATAAAAAAAAAGCAAAAGAACCTGAAATGAGCTTAGAATGAGAGAGTAAGCAAGTACATCCCTTTATTTGTTGTCTTTGGATTCGGCTCTTTCCATTAAATACTAAAGGATATATGTAAGTTTTACCCCTTATTTGGCATGTTTATTTGGTTATTTGTCTTGGCTGGTGGTTATTAAAGTTTTAAAAAATTTAATGTTGCTAAAGAAAGAATGAATAGGGGGAGTGCTCTCTGGGAACAAATCACCCAACACGCTCTTTGGACATCCTTGCCTGTGTGTTACCGCTAGCTAAACGGTTTTGAATTCTTTGGTGCTGCTGCTATCTAATATACATGATTAATTATTTTCCCTTATCATTGCACTCAGTATTTTAAAGATGCCCACATAAAAGGAATGAATTGGTCCTCTTAACATTCGTGGAAGGGAACTAAATTTGAAACTGTCTTAAATACAGAGATTAAAAGACGGTTCAGCACAAGTTTATTACAGCCACCTAAATGAGGTCCAAGTAAACATAAACTCTGAGACTCAGGTGTAGCTGTAATAACACTTGCCGTGGAAATAGGAGCATAAACCATTTGTCATTCGGCACATGAACTCGGGCCCTAAGCACATTCTTTTCCCACACTGATTTCATATCTCATTCGCTGA
Source organism: Phalanger gymnotis (assembly GCA_028646595.1). Taxonomy (NCBI): domain Eukaryota; kingdom Metazoa; phylum Chordata; class Mammalia; order Diprotodontia; family Phalangeridae; genus Phalanger; species Phalanger gymnotis. The sequence goes on from CM053622.1 coordinate 524,559,998, forward strand.
ATCGTTTTGGCGGGAATAGCTTCTTATACAGTATATATCCTGGAATCCATATCCCGACTTTTGTTTTCCCTTTGGAAGAAGGGAGGGGATTTAGATTTCTCCCTATACATCACGTTCAGACCCTTCCAGTTGAACAAAGCTTTTTGAAGCATCCATGTTGTTTCAGTTGGCAGAGGTAAAATTAAAATTCTGGTGATTAATTACCACTGCTGCGGTTGGGAGGAGTAGCTCCGTGTGGTGATTGCCAGCCTAAGAGGCAGAGGATAGCACAGTCCTAATTATCATTGTTGTTTATAGAAGTGTTAAATTAACCCTTTCCTGGCATGAATCCATATACATACATATATATATAGGCACTCACCTTCCAAGCAGATTTTCCAGGCCTGTTCTAAAGCTGTTGGTGCATATGATTCCAAATTGTAATCTTAGAATACCTTTGGTGCAGTTTGAGTACAGCCCTGGGAAATAGGTCTGGCTCAGGTCATGCTAATGAATTTGCATGTGGGGCTTTAAAGAAGGTTATTACTCACTTTGATAATAAAACAATCCATAATTTATACAAGAATGTATTGCTTCAAGGCCTTAACTAACAGCCCGCTTTCTACCCGAGGTAGTTTGACTGAATGGACGGCATCCATTATTTTGCGCAGTGTGATTTTTATTCGCTTGATTTTTATCTGAAGTGGTAACTGTGTATCTTTCACTTGTATGTGCACTTTATGTAGTATGCATACTCATTCCCCTGATTCTCATCAGAAAAAATTACATTTTTTCCCTTAAAAGGGATACAGAGTATTATACTCTTGGGTATGAGGTACTTCCTAATGGAATACACACAGGCAACGTGGTGTAGCCAAAAGAAGATTGTATTTAGAGTCACTCTTGATGGCAGGAATGGATTAGTCTCTTAACATCTCTGAACCTTGGTTTCTGCACTTGGAAAGTGGAACTAATGACACCTATAGTAGATAGTTCATAAGGTTGTTTTTAAGGATCAAATGAGTTATTGTATACAAAGTGCATTGTAAACCTTAATTAATTCCAGCTAACTAATTAGATAGAGATAGAGCATTTATTAAGTGCTTGCTATGATCTCATTCAAATTAGAGTTTTTTAAAATTCATTTTGGATGTATGGGGTTTTATCAGAACATTATTATGAAAGGATGTTTTAGCAATGAAGGAAGATAATTTACCACTCCCGGGAGAAAAAGTAAAGTCCCTATCTTAGGGTTTACGGTGGTGGCTATATGTGTATATGACATAGTTAATGGGAATGTATATGACATACATGATTGAGAACCAGACTCAAGATTCATCAGATCTACTCACAAGTACTCAATATTTACAAAATGGCAGCATTATGTAGCCAAAAGAATGTTAGATTTGGAGTTACTCTTGATAGTAAGAATGGGCAAATCTCTTACCATCTCTGAATCTCAGTTTCCCCAGTTGAAAAGTGAGGTCAGTGACAATTATAGTAAGTACTTCACAGAGTTTTTGAAAGGATCAAATGAGTTGTTGTATGTAAAGTGCAGTGTAAATCTTAAATCATTAAATTAATTCCAGCTAGTTAATTAGATAGAAAGACAAATATAGGCGGACAGACAGATGGATAGATGTTACTGTTTGGTTGTTTCAGTCATATCTGATGCTTTGTGACCCCATTTGGGGTTTTCTTGGCAAAGATACTAGAGCATTTCACCATTTCCTTCTCCAGCTCATTTTACAGATGTGGAACTGGAGCAAACAGGGTTAAGTGACTTGCCCGGGGTCACTCAGCTAGTAAGTATCTAAGGCTGGATTTGAATTCAGCTCCTCCTGAGCCTAAGTCCTATGCTTTATCTGCTTATCCACCTAACTGCCTAGATAGATGGATGGATAGATAGATGATAGAGAGATAGAGAGCATTTATTAAGGGCTTAGTATGTATGTGCCGGGCACTGTTCTAAGCTCTAAGGATCTGTATAAAAGTAAGCAAGATAATCCCTGTTCTCAAGGAGATCATATTCCAAAGTTTTAGTAAATTAATAAATAGGAATAATAAAATAAGTGATACAGTAAAATAAAAACTTCTATCATAGCTCTAATAACTTTGAAATTTGTAGCAACAACAACAAAAAACCTGAAAAACTTGAGAGTTATAGGTAATGAGTATTTTCCTTGCTTCAAGCTGAAGGTCACAAATTTGGAAGAGAACAGAGGATATGAAAAGGAAGCAGCTGGCTGCATAGATGGTATTAAAGGATTTGGCTTTCTTGGCTGTGGCTTAACCAAATGCCAGAATGATGGACTCTTGGCAAGGCATAGAATGCATCTCACAAAACCCAGAAAGAACATCTGATAAGAGACTTGACAAAAAGGGCTGTAAGCTGAAATTTGAGAGGGATGAAGCTCTAGATAGAAGTGTAAAATAAGAATGAAGCATAACCAGCATGCCAAAGGAAAAACAATCAGGAAAAAGCCACAGGGGTTAGTATCACACACCTGTGACCTCAGGTGCGAATGAATCAATGACTAGATTACGGCTCATTGATAAAGTGAATTTAAAATCTGAACACAAGACACATATTGTTCTCTTAAGTACTTACACTGAGATTTGGAGAGACGCTGCCAATGACCTTTAATGCCTTAGGAGGATGAATAAAAAAGTCATTATTGACCACTCAATATGTTCCAAGCACTCTGCTAAGAGTTTCAGTAAAAGAGGACGGTCCAAGCTCTCAAAGAATTCATGTTCTTCTGACCAGCGGGTTGAGGAGAATAGAAGGGATCAGCCCCCCACTTATATTAAGAAGGGGGGAGGAAGCAGAAATTTTGATTTCCTTCCTGCTGGGTGGGGATTGAGATATAGGCAGAGGCACTGGGTCCCTCCAGACATGTCCAGATAGACTATGGCAAGACCTAGAGAAGGGTCATCCTTTTGGCAACAGCTCAAATACAGTTAGGACAGAGTATCAATAACCAGGGTAGCTACAGTGAATAGAGTGCCAGGTGTGGAATCAGGAAGACCCGAGTTCAAATCCAGCATCAGATACTTACTAGCTGTATGACCCTGGACAAGTCTCTTCACCTTGTTTGCCTCAATTTCCTCATCTGTAAAATGGAAGAAGCAAATGGCAAACCACTCCATCGTCTTTGCCAAGAAAACTCCAAATGGGGTCATGAAGAATCAGATACAACTGAAAAAGACTTGACTAAAACAATATCCAGCAGTAAGCCATTCTTACTTCCTATGCTAATGACCTATATAATGTCAATGACTTACCATACTATGTAGGCTAGGATATGAAATGTGCAAGAGAAATATAGGCATACTTTGGAGATAGTGTAGGTTCAGTTCCAGACCACTGCAGTAAAGTGAATATGCAATAAAGTGAGTCACACAAATTTTTTGGTTTCCCAGTGCATATAAAAGTTATGTTTACACCATCCTGTAGCCTATTAAATGTGCAATGGTATTATGTCTAATTATATATACATGTATATACATATATATCTTAATTAAAAATACTTTATTGCTTAAAAAAATGTTAGCCATCATTAGAATCTTTAGTGAGTCGTAATATTTTCGCTAGCGGAGGGTCTTATCTTGATGACTGCTGACCAATTAGGGTGGTGGTTGCTAAAAGTTGGGGTGGCAGTGACAATTTCTTGAAATAAGACAACAATAAAGTTTGCCACAATCAGTTGACTCTTCCTTTCACAAAAGATTTCTCTGTACTATGTGATACTGTTTGATAGCATTTTACCACTTAGAACTTTCCAAATTGGAGTCAGTCCTCTCACAACCTGGCACTGCTTTATCAACTAAGTTTATGTAGTATTCTTCAATATTATCATGTCTTAGTGAAGAGGGAGGATGAAAGAGAGGGAGAGAGATGGGGCAACAGCCAGTAGGTAGAACAACCAGAACAGCACGCACGCGCGCGCGCACACACACACACACACATACACAGATACCCCTTTATTAAGTTCACCATCATATATGAGTGTGATTTGTGTGCCCCCAGAACAACAATTACAATAATAACATCAAAGATCACTGATCACACATCACTATAAGAGATATAACAATAATAATGAAAAAGATTGAAATATTTTGAGAATTACCAAAACGTGACACAGAGACATGAAGGGAGCATGTGCGTGTTGGAAAAATGGCAGCAATAGACTTGCTCAATGTATGATTGCTATAAATTTCCAATTTGTTTAAACACACACTAACACATTAACACACATTAACACTTTCCTTGCATGAATCCATATGTGTGTGTGTATATAACACATATATGTATATATGCATATATATGTACATGTATGTGTGTATGTGTGTATATGCACTCACCTTCCAAGTAAATTGCACACACACATACACATATTTACAAAGCATAATAAAGTGAAGTGAAATAAAACAAGATATGCTTGTCGATCTATTATAGGAGTAGGGTAGAATATTGTATCTTATGTAGATATATATTTATCTAGTAATTTATTAACCTATTAGGGCAGCTTAGTGAGGAGTTTTTGGTTAAGGATGAAAGTAGAGATGGATAGAACTGCTACCATTGAGAATATACTATAGACTACTTGGCCAGATGGAGAATGTGGATAATTCTCCCCCAATCCATAAGACTGAAACAGAAATAATATGTCATGGTGACAGGGGATGGGGAGGGCAGACTTCAGCTTTCCAAAATTCTGTTGAAATCATAACTTTGCTAAAATCGGGGCACTTGACAAGTTCTTGGTAATTTTATTTTTTAGAGGAGAGAAGGCACCATATGGAAAACTACTACTCTCGATATAATTCTGGTCAGCAAGGAGATGTGATAGTAAATGATAGTAACTTTGGGACAAAATGTTTGTTTGCTCTTGGAGTTCATAATAAAAAAAAGGAGGCAATATTGGGCATGCTTGGCCTTGTAGTCTAGACTTTAGAAAAAAGGGATATAAAAAAATTCAAAGAAATATAAATATTTCTTGAACACTTTTAAAAAAGATATGACTTAAGATGGCTTTTAGGCTTTAAAACATATGATGCTGAATGAAACAATCATAAATAATTTCTGTAAAAAAGAAAATGAAGGAAGAAATGTGTGCCAAAAGAGAACCTGGGTTCCTATCCCCATCTTGCCATTTACTGTACAATCTCAAATAAGTTACAACCTCTCTGAACCTCAGTTTCCTCATCTGGAAATCATTAGACTCATTAATTCTGTGTTTATATCTGACCCTAAAGCTATAGTCCTATGAATTCATAACTGTTTGTTCAACAATACCCAAAGTTTTATTAGTGAATCAATGTCAGCTTGCAAAAAATTCTACAAGTTGCATGCCACCAGACTCTGTCCTTGTCCTGTCCCACTCAACATTAAATGACTTGAATAAAGACATTCAAATCATGTATATCAAATTTGCAGATGCTACAAAGCTGTTAAAAGAAGATAATTCATTGAAAAATAGAATCAGCAAGTATTCAAAAGCCATCAAATTGATCACACGTTGTGACAGTAAACCAAATAGAATATCGAGGGATAACAAGAATAAATGGAAAGTCTTACTTTTAGATTAGAAAAATAATCTGCATCAATTAAGGACAGAAGAGACCAGGCTTAGAGAGTACTTCATGTGGAAAGGATCTGAGGATTATTATTATTAATAGTGTTTATTATAATAAAGATAATATAAGCAATAGTTATTTATAACAATTAACTGTCATATAGAACTTTAAGATTTGCAAAGTGCTTTACCAATATCATTTCATTTTATCCTAACAAACAACTCTTGAGTATAGGTGCTAATTTTATCCCTGTTTTACAGCTGAGGAAACAGAAGCAGATAGCTTAAGTAGCTTGTCTGGGGTCACATAGCTAATAAGTGTCTGAGGCTGGATTTGAACTCAGATCTTCCTGATTCCAGATCCACAACTTTTCCCATTGCAGAAGCTAGCTGTCTTAATTGACCACAAGGGAGTTCCACTAAGCTCAAAATGACTCGGCTATCATAAAAACATGTGCAATTGCAGGCAGCCTTAAAAGCAAGGTCGCTGTTGTTGTTGTTTGTCCTTCATTCCTGAAGAGGACCAATGACACCAGGAGGGTGATGTCTTGACTTGCCATAGAAATATAGTATCCAGATGAATGGATATCCAAAGTACCGGGAGCTGATTAAGCCCTATCTGGATGCCGCCCTTTAAGAGGAGTGCTAACAAACTAGAAAATATTCATGAATGGACCATCAGGTGGGGAGAGGGAGAGGTCTAGAAATCATAGCATAGGAAGAATTGCTGAGATAACTGGAAATATTGGGGAAAAGAAAACTTAGGGACAACATGAAGTTTTTTTTTCCAAATATTTGAAGGTCTTTATGGAAAGAATGTATTGTTTATTGTTGCTCCAGAGAATAGAACCTAAAGACTAATGGGATGAAGGCATGTGAGGTAGATTTCAGATTGATAAAAGTATTTTCTGCCCAATAGAGCTGTCCCGTAGTAAACTGATTATCTCAAAGAATATCAAGGTCCCTTTCAAGGAGAACCTTGGAGACTGTCAGGGGTATTGTTGAAGACAATCCCACAATAGGAGAGACAGTTAGATCTGACTGATCTCTGAGACTCCTAACATTTTGTGATTCTTTGGACTTTGTTAACAGTGATTTTTTTAAACTTTAGATAGGTAGTTAATTTTTTTCATTCTCTCCAAATATTTCGCCAGATTTTTCAGTTTTGCTTACAGTAGCATCATTCTGTCCTTCAGTATTAAATATTATCCAGTGGTGAGAAGCTTTGAAGTGTTTAGAGCCCAAAATGATTATATGAAACCACATCTGGTGTTTTGTCCAATTACCCACACTGGCAACGTTATAGCATTTCCCAGAATAAATCCCCAGTGTGACTATCTGCATTTGTTTGACTTTATTCATAGCCTAGGCTACAATTCAGGAGTGATGAAAATAATCATTTTGAATTATTTGAACAAAGTCTAAAGTTTACAAAATGCTATTCGACTTGCTCAGATGCACCTGAATGGATGCAAGCTGTCATTGCCTTACTGTTAAAATCAACATTTCATAAATGCTGCCTCTATGGTGAAGAGCTTTCCGTAACTGTGCATTGCAAGGCTTTCCCAGAGATGATAGTTGAAAACCAGAAAGTTTCTTTTAGGTTTTGTGTTTCCAAACCTTTTTTTTGCCAATATTTTATATATAACATGTCATTTTATATATAACACAGACACTTGTGTTTGTATGTATATGTTTATACACATAGATGTATATGTGACATATATATTCCTTAACCCTGTATACAAAAATTATACAATCAAAATTCAGAGAGTATAATAAGCATTTATTAAAACACTAACTGTATATATAAGGCAGATGATACTTAGTGTTAGGGAATACAAATTTGAAATAAGAAATAGACCCTGACCTCAAGGAGCTTCTCATCTAATGTGGGGTCAAAGAATACATATGAAATAACTGGGAGATAAGTGAATTTATCATATTCTTCTTTTTATTGTAAGTTGTATAATCTAAACAGGATCATAAAGCTTTAGAGGTGGAAAGGACCCTAAAGAACATATAACTCAGCCCTTTCATTTTATTTTTTAAATCAAATTTTATCATTTTTTACCTGACAAAAATCTTTTTCTCTCTTCCTTCTTCCTTGGTCTGTTGGTAAACAAACAAACAAAACCTTTGTAACAATTAAGCCTAGTCAAGCAAAACAAATAACCATATTGGCTATGTCCAAAAATTATCTCTTATTCCGTATCCTGAGTCTATCACCTCTCTGTCAGGAGGTGTGGGTAGCTGAATCATCAGTCCTCTGGAATTATGGCTGGTCACTGCACTGATCAAAGTTCTTAAGGTTTTATTTATTTATTTATTTTGGAGGGGGGAAGGCAGGGCAATTGGGGTTAAGTGACTTGCCCAAGTTCACACAGCTAGTAAGTGTGTCAAGTGTCTGAGGTCAGATTTGAACTCAGGTCCTCCTGACTCCAGGGTCGGTGCTCTCTCCGCTCACTGTGCTACCTAGCTGCCCCTCCCTTTATTTTAAAAAGTAGGAAACTAAGAACTTCAAAGTCTCAGTGACTTCCTAAAGTTCTCATTGGTATTAAGTAGGTAACAATTTGATTTCATATCCTCTCATTCCAAATCTGGTGCTATTTAAACTATACCACATTCCTGTCTATTCCCTAAGGTAGGACCTTGTTAACCACTCATGTGATTTCTTAAAATAGCCTAAGAACAGATCTTCTTACCTCTACTTGCCAAATCATCATCCAGGTCCCTTCCAGATTCATCTTCCTTATTCATAGATTTAGTCATGTCATATAATTATTCAGTATCCTTCCGTGGTGATTTATTGCCTGCTGAATAAAGTTCAGACTCCTTTGCTTGTGTAATGGCCACCACAATGGCACACCCAGGATGGCTGTCAGTGCAGGTTCTTTTATCTGCTTTACTAGGAAAAACAGCTTTTTCAGGGGTCAACAATCTTCTTTAATTAAACTGAAAAAATACAGAGAAGAGAAATAAAGACCAACAGACAGGGCTCTCCTGTCTGAATCAAAGCTCTACATCCACCGCTGAATGGAGAGAGCCTTCACCTCTTAGGAGTCGGGGAGCTCTGAATATATGGCCACTCAGAGTCTTGACCAGGGAACCACAACATCTTTCTCATAAGCAAGCCCCCGAAGCAAAAGCTCACCTCTTAGAATATATACTCTTTCAGCTAACAGGCATAGAGCCACAACCCTCCTGACTCAGTACCTAATTAGAAATTAATTTAAAAAAAATGTGTGAGACTTCCCACAAGCAAGCAAGCTTCCCTTAATGGGTTCCATGTGAGGCCTATTGATGGGTGGGAAAGATCTTATTCCCCATTAACCTAACAGCTTGGCATTTAAGATTCATGATAACCTGGCACTGTTATGTCTCTCTGGTCTTATAATAATAATGGCTAGCAGTTATAGAGTACTTTTAGATTTTGCAAAACACTTTAGGCATATTACTTAACTTAATCCTCACAACCACTTTAGAAGCAGGTGCTATCATTATTCCCATTTTATAGTTGAGGAAACCAAGGCAGACAGAGGTTGAATGACTTGCTCAAGGTCTTAAAGTGTCTGAAGCTGGATTAGAATTTTAGTTGCCTCTAGAGAGCATCATGATTGTTGTAATAATTGCTTTACTGATCTCCCTGCCTCCATTCTTTTCTCAGTCTGCCCTCAATACAGTTTCCAAAATTGGGGAGAGAGTAAATAAATGTGACATGAAAACCAAAGGAATCAAATGTTAAAAAGAAAAAAAAAATTGCCAAGATAGCATCCCTAGTATATAATTCTGACCACATAACAAAAACCTTCCTTAGCATCTTATTTTTTCTAGGATAAAATGTAGATACCTTAGTCTTCAGGCCCTCCAAAATCTGGTCTGTAATTTGCTTTTCTGAGCATATTTTATACCACCCCACTTTCACACACTACTACATACTATTGAACTATTAGCCATACTCCAAACTTAGCAGACCATGCCCATGACTATTTCTATACTTATTTGTATAGTCTGTTCCATATACCTGGAGTGTATGTTTGTTAATTCTTGCCTTTTGGAACCCTAATCTTCCTTAAAACTTAGGACCTCCTGAATGAATTCTGGTTTCCCTTCTTCCTGTCTCTCTACTTTGCAGTTTATTTTGAAACCAGTAGCAGAGATAATATTAGAAGCTAATTTTTCTGTTTCTCTGCACTGACTCCAAGTTTGAGCATAGACTGGAGAGGAAAGAGAAAGGAGGCAGAAAAACCAGTTAAGAATTGTTTTTGCTGTTCAGTCATTTTTCAGTCCTGTCCAACTCTTTGTGACCCCATTTGAGGTTTTCTTGACAAAGATGCTGCAGTGGTTTGCCATTTCCTTCTCCAGCTCATTTTACAGAGGAGGAAACTGAGGCAAACAGGGTTAAGTGACTTGCCCAGGGTCACACAGCTGGTAAGTGGCCAGATTTGTACTCAGGAAGATGGGTCTTCCTAACTCCAGATCCAGCATTCTATATACTGTATTACCTGGCTGCTCAAGAAATTATTAAAATAATCCAAACAAATAGTGAAAATATCCTGAAATGAATTGTTTCAGTATAGTGTCATAAATGCAAGTAGATCAGCAACTTCCAATTCTGGGAAAAGAAAGATCCCAAAATCCATTTATCTTCCTCCTAACTTGGAAAGTCCCGGTTGTTTCCTCCAATTAGAAATAAGATTACCTAATTTTGTATCCTGGTTAATTGTTTTCTTATAATCACTTGGTTTTATTTGATTATTTTTAATACATAAAAATCTGTTTCACTGTATTCTAGGTCTTTGGACTGAGTGAGAAATCCATTGACCCATTTATTACACCTCTTTTGCCAATAAATCATATTGCTTGGATTGTTTCTTCAGTTATTATTAAATGACCATTACAGTTTTGGCTAGCCTACCAGGGACTAGGGATCCCTGCCAAGGAATTAGACAGAGGGAAGATTAAAAAAAAAATCTCAGTTTTGAGACAGGATGATGGTCATCCCATCAAAAGTATTGGAGAACCTGGGAGAAGTGACTCCTATAGAGAGAAGGTAATGAGTTCCGTAATGGACGTGTGAATTTGAGATGGCAACAGGATTACTAGGTGTAGAAATCTCACATGTAATTGTAAAGCATGACTGAAATAATATACTGTGGAATACAGTGAGAAACTGAGAGTAGAAATTATCTTCATGGAGGTGATAATTAAAAGCATGAAAGCAGCTAAGATGATAGAAAACATAAAGAGACAGTTAAAAGGGCCCATGCTTGAGGAAGAGGAGAAAGGTGAAGAAATACCAAAAGAAAAATTATTAGAATGCAGACTCTTAGTAATATACTCTATAAAGATTGAGGAAGATTAAACACTTGAGGTGGGAAACGGTGGAAGCCATTGGCTTTAGTAATAAGCAGGTCATTTATAAGGAAGAGAAAAGTTTCAAGAAGTTAGTGACTGATGAGTTGACAGTGAGGAAACAACAGTAAATTTAGACTAGTCCATTTAAGACTTAGTGAAAGAAAGGAGAAATGAGAACATAAAGAGGAATGAGATAACAGGGTCAAAATGCAATTTGTAGGGTTTTTTTTAATTTGAAGGAGAGGGCGGTAAGGGAGAACTGAACATGTTTTTAGACAGAGGCTAAGAAACCAACGAAAGATGAAAGAGAGAGGGAGAAAGAGAGAGAGAGAGAGAGAGAGAGAGAGAGAGAGACCGCTACCATGAGAATGGATGACACAAAAACTATGTGAAGCTAAAAATCCTATAGGCATAGGAGAGGCAGGGAGAGATTTAGCCTAATTGTTCATTCTTAATTTATTGATTGTCCATTTAAAAAAAACGGTGTTTTATAAATTTTACAAAATCTGAGAGCTTGCTATGAAAGGATATTTCATTCTTATTTTAAATAGATTTACTGCCATTTCTTGCCCTCATTATTGTGACCAACCCACTTAGTGAGCCTGTCTCCTCCAGGTGGCCACTATACAAACCAGATAATGTCAATAATGCCAAAAGTTCCCGTAGTACAATTGTCCTCTAATTGGTATTTTCAGCTTGATTAGTGAGAATGTAAACAAAACAAGTTGCTGTCTTTTCTGCTGGAGATCCTATCTCTAAATTGGAGTCCTAAGCTATTTGGGTGCTGGCAAGAAGAATAGAATATTTGTCCTTAAGTTGCATTCATTTCAGCCAAATGTCCCAGTAGAGACTCACAGGGCTGCAGGTTTGCTAAGAACATTTAGTATATCTTTTGAACTGCTTACGTTAAAAATAATAACTATTATGGTGGCTTTCTTCATTGAACCAAAAACACTTTACAGACAGTGCTCCAGAGATAGCAGGGAGATATTATCATTATATCCATTCTACCAATAGAGAAGCAAAGGAGAGCATGGCAAATGAAATAACTGGTTGAAGCTGGCTACTAAAAGTTATAGGTCACTGGTGAATGTATACTTCTTGGTGTACAAGAACTGTAATTGATGAAAATTACTAAAATATTTTGGGGGGAAGCAGCTAACTTACTCAATAATGATACCATTTTTATAAAGGACTTATTACTGTAGCATATGAATTTATTTTAAGAAATGGATAATAAAAAATTGTTAGTAATTTTTCCTGTGGTTTTAATTTTTTGTAGATGTGCCTAGCATCAGAAGGAGTAAAAGTAGAAGACGCCAAGGTGATGAAAGCAAAAGAATCAGAAGGGAGAAGCATGGAAGAATCTGAGAAGGGAAAAGTAGAAAGGGAAATAAAAGTAGAGAAATCAGAGGAAGACAAGTTGCAGAAGAAGACAGAATTGGAAAAGCCAGCCGAAGAAGTAGTCAAAGACTGCCCGAGTGTGAAAACCTTTGAGGAGATTAAAGTGGACCAAATGAAGGAGGGAAAGAAGGAAGATAGTGAAGAGATAAAAAAAGAAGAGTTGAGGGAAGATCAAAAGCGTAGCCACTTTCCTGATCCCTCTTCTTCCGTCAGTAGTAAACTAATCGTAACTGATGGTCCCAGCAGAAAAGACCCCATATGTCATTCCCATGAAACTGCGATCGTTGAGGACGCCTCAGGATTAAGCAAACCAGAGAAGCTGAAAAAGAAGAAGAAGAAGAACAAAATGGACCGACATGGGAATGAAAAGTCCACTCCCAAGAAAACCTGCAAAAAGAGGCAATCCTCAGAGTCTGATATTGAGAGTGTTATATATACGATTGAAGCAGTTGCAAAGGGAGACTGGGGCATTGAGAAACTTGGTGAAACCCCTCGCAAAAAAGTTCGCACATCCTCAAGTGTGAAGGGAGGCATTCTGGACACCAAGTCACCAAAGAAAAAAGTGAAGTCAAAAGAGAAGAAGATGTCGAAGGAGAAACTGTCGAACACCACCAAAGAGTCCAAGCCTCTGGATTTCATTAGTGTTACTGCCAATAAAGAGGTTACCGGAGAGGTACCGGAGTGTGTAAGAGCAGAACCATTGACTCCAACGGAGGAGGTTCTACCACAGAGCTTGCCAGGACAGGTCAAAACAGAGGAGAGTGACTGTAATAGAAAGATAGAAATCTGTGGCTCAAGGAAATCTGAGAGGTCTTGCAAAGGTGCTCTTTATAAAACTCTGGTGTCAGAGGGCATGCTCACATCCCTGCGAGCTAATGTGGACAGAGGTAGGTTACTAGTGCTGTGCTGAAATGGGGAGTGAAAAAAGAGCATCAGAGTTTTTTTTTAGACCTAATGGAAGAAACAGCAGCCAGTTTTCACTTGGCCAGCAGTGGTACGGTCATTTTAATTATACATTTTCCATGATTGGTGTCAGTTTCCATTCATTTGCTGGGCTGCTGTCAGTTCCCAGAGTACAAATGACCCTAGTAGCTTTAAATTATTACAGACTGGCAATTTAGAAAGATTGAGGCTCAGTTTAGTACTCTTTGGGTCTAGTAATTTAATTGAATTCAGGTTTGGGTTTTTTTTTATCATATTCACAAAGCATATATTAATCACTATATGCTAGGTTTGTTGTAGGTGAAGGAGGAGATAACAGATAAAAAATGACTCCCTCTCTGCCCTCAAGAAGCTTACAAGCTAATGGGAGGAAGAAGGCAGGGAGTTAAGATAGGTAGTAAATAACTAATGCAAGACAGAGCATGATCAAATAAAGGAAAGAGCCAGATAAATGTTTTTTTTAAATGAGTAGGAAATAACTAAAACTGATCCAAAGAATTTATTATTTTATGCCAGTCTGTTTGACAGGATAATAACCCATAACTGCTAATTCTTTGAGGAAAATTATATACCCTGGTCCATTCTGTGGCATAATCAAAGTTACAGGTGGAGTAGTACAATTAAAAAAAACCCATTCTACATAGAATCAATCTAGAAACTATGTAACATTGCATCTTCATTTTTTTTCTCATTCAGTCAACATTTGTATTGAGCACTTACTCTGTGCATTGCCCTGTATTTTATCTTTTACAATATTCTAATTTCATTTTAGCACTTCTGTTTACATGGATAAGAAAGATACTTGTCAAATGCTTGAATGGAAAGAGAGAAACATGACATCATTAGTATGACGGACCTTGAAAGAGGGTGCCAGGGAGTGCATATATGGTCTCCCGGGGCTATTATTGAGAATTGTAAAAACAGTAGTGCTAAAAGCAAAGTAGTTCCCATATGTTTAAAAATCTTGAATAAGAAAAGTGTTGGTATTGCTCAAGCCACTCTTGGCATTCTGTGATCCATCCTTTCCCTTACCACCCAATATTTATATATTTGAAGTGCTTACATCCAGGGTAGTTTATGTTAAATTGAAGTAACACATGGGTTATTTGTGAGGTTGGTACAGTGCTTTTCCACCCCCAGGATAGCAACATGAAACCTATTGTATTTTGCTCTCCTAGGGAAAAGAAGCTCAGGAAAAGGCAACTCCTCTGATCATGAAGGGTGTTGGCATGAAGAAAATTGGTCATTTACCCAGTGTGGGACAAGTGGGAGTAAGAAGCTAAAAAGACCAAAGCCAAAGGAAGAGTTTGTCCTTGGGTAAGGGCACATATATGTATATAAAGTCAATTATACTTGCACACACTGTATGTGTAGTACAGTGGAAATTACATGATAAACACAGTCAACTATAGTATACATTCAAAAATATTCTTCATGTGCTGTTTTCCTGATCCAAATTAAAATATGTCATATTTATGTACTGCCATCATTTTTGCGGAAATTCATCTATGTCAAAACCATCAAATCATTATCTCAATGAATGTGAGCATTTGGAGCATGCTAGCCATTTAATAGTAATCCCTGGCATCATTGAGCTCTTCCTGTATTTCTTGTATTCTGTCATACAAAAAAGATAACACAAGAGAAGCATCTGATATTCTCCATACCCTCAAGGAGGTGAGATAAGAAAATAGTGATTCAGCAGGAGGCGCTCAGTAAATATTTGTTGAGCTGAATTGAATATAAAACAAAGAAAGAACAATGTTAAAAAGGTACCAAAATGTGCTTTATAGAAGACAATTGAGGAAGGTGATGTGAGGCCAAGTTATTGGTCAGTTTCATGGAGAATGGAGCTTAGATTTAGAGTTGGAATGAACATATGAGGTCATCTAATTCAGTACTTTCATTTTACATTTGGGGAAACTGAGGTCCAAAAAGGTTAATTGACTCACCCAAAATCACATAAGTGGTAAGCAGCAGAAAGAAGATTCGATCTCAGGTCCTCCAGCTACTAATCCATCATTCTTCCCATTGCATCACTGATAATTATATGGTATTGTGTGTAGATATATAATTAAATATACAAATATACCTAATATATAGATATAAAAATACCTTTGATATAGATATATTATGTACAGATATATAATCTTATAATAATTATCATTAAAAATAGTTATATGGTCAAGTACAGTTCTCTAAAATAGGAGCATTTTAAAGTGAATTCAAATCTAATCCTGCCAAGATACAGGCAAAAAATATGATTATTTATAAGGAAGTAGGAATAACTATCATTTTCTGTGCCGAGTTACAGTTTCTCTTGGTCAAGTAGAAAGGTTCTCCGTCAACTCCTATCTGACTTCATTGTGTTTTGGTAATTTAACTCATTAATTAAAATAATTTTTGCTTGGACTTTTTTTTTTAAAGAAATCAATACCCACCCTGAGATAATGATAATAATAATTATAGATACTTATATAGTGTTTTAAAGTTTGCAAAGTATTTTCAATCCATTTTCTACTTTGAGCTTCACAATAACTCTTCGAGCTTTTTTACAGTTGAAGAAACAGTTTTAGAGAATTTAAATGATTTATGGTTAAATCCAGTACAACAGGGGATAGGTATTGAGAAACTCATATGTCTTGTGCTTCATTTAAACATATTGGTGATATCAGAATGTCATAGATTTAGAGTTATAAAAGACCTTAGAGATCTCCTAATCCAACACCCTCTTTCTTCTCATCGCCATTATACAGGAGAGGAAAGTGGGGCCCAGAAAGCTTAAGTAAATTACCCAAAGACACGCAGGTAGGAAGGAGCAGGAGTGAGACTTGAACCCAGGTTCTCTGATTCCAAATATATCTTGAGTAGTCATAATACTAGATTTGAGAATCATTTCTTTAGGCAGAGAGGGCACATAGCACAAATGGTACTCAGTATCATAATCTTTATTTTTTAACATCTTATTGATAATCTTTTTTTTAATCACTGTTATTTTCAACCACTACTATCAATAGAGCCTTCCCTTGTAACATCCTTAGTAAGACAAAAAAAATCATTGGCCATGTCTAAAAATGTGTGGCTCATTTCATACCTCCAGACCACCACATCTCCGCTGAAAGGAGCAATGCTTTACCATTAGTCTTGTGCAATCATGGCAGATCACCACATCGATCAGAGCACTGCAGTCTGAAGTCTTTCAACCATACTGTGTATTTCCACAAAACATTATCATTAAATATTTCAAAGAATTATTCATTTTGGCGTTTGGAGGAACACAAGAACAATAGGCTAGTGTGGCTGATGGAGCTCTGATCAGGAGACGTAGATTCTGGTCCTGATTCTAGACATAGATTCTAGTCCACTGCCTGACTGCATGACCTTGAAGACTTTGTCATCTTTGAAATCAGAGGATAGTCACTCAACAAGCATTTTAAAAGTGCTCTGTGCCAGGTCTTGTGCTAAGCACTGGGGATACAAAGCAAGGCAAAAACATGGCAATCCAGTTTCCTCGTGCAAAAAATGAATAACTTGGACCAGGTTATCTTTTCAATTCACCTGGAGCTTTAAAATTCTAGACTGCTGTGATGTATAGTGGAGGAAAAGAGCCATAGGAATTTAATCTAGTGGATAAATCCATGCCATTCTGCTGTATGAGTGAACAACTAACTACAGGAAGAAGAGAAGGAAATTAAAATCACTTCTTCATCTGCCTTTATTTTATTTTAAATATCTCTTTGCCATAAAATGAACAAAGGAACAAAAGTTGGTTGATCTTTGTTAGGGGGGAGCTTCCTATTGCAAAATGTGATATGAGATAGCAATATTAAATCAAAGTAGAAATAATTAAGAATTGTTCAAATTATAATGCTAGAGCCATAGAGAAGCAATTCCTGAGGCCATGAGTAGAAATTGAGTTATTAAATTAGCAGTGTCATGCTACTTTGTCCATGGTGGTAAGAAAAGAAATCCACCTATTCAGTTGTACTTCTGCCAAAAATCCTTAAGGATTTCTCAGGAGTCCGATTGGAAGAGAACAAATTGAATAAAAACGAGGGGCCTTTTTCGAGTGTACCACAAAGTAAGTACACATTATGTTGGTTTAAGAACATGGACAGAATGAGAGATGTTTAGTGTCTTAAAACCTCATAATCTAAGGTTAGATTTAATCACAGAATCTCAGAGGCTCTGTACTCCAATCCATACCTGAACAGAAATTCCCTCTACAGCATACCTGACCAAGTTATCAGCTCAGCCTTTGTTCGAACACATCTTCTGAGAGAGAATCCATTACCCTTTGTGGTTGTCCTTTCCATGTTTAGATGGATTACGCTAGTTATTAGAGGGAGTTTTTCCCTATATCAAGCCTGGAATTTCCCCTTTGCAGCTTCTACCCTTGCTAATCCTGCCCCGTGGGACCTAGAATAAGTCTGATCCCACTTCCATATGACAACCTTTCAGATACTTCTCCAGGCTAAACAATTCAGTCCTTTCAACTGATCTTTTGCAAGAGTGTTTCTTAAGCCCTTCACCAAGGCTGTATTTTATCATAAAATAAAAAGGGAAGAAATTATTTTAAATAATGGCTTATAGAGGTTCAGATAATTTATTTCATTCCTCTTGTTTCTTTAAAATCTAAACTGAGTCTAATTAGATTTACCATCACATTTAAAATAGTACCACTGACATTTTCACATTACTTCTGACCCAAAAGCATTGTTAAATGTAATGTTACCAAGAAAAGAAAAAAAAAAAAGGGCTGAGTGCTTTGGGTCAATGCCATGTGCCTTTTCAGATATCTACCACTGCTATATGGTACTCTGTGCCAAAGAAAGACACATGTAAAGTTTTAGACACTATTTAGGAAGAGAGTACCAGAAGAAAGGAGTGGGAATTATGACTTCCTGGCAGAAAGCTCCATTGTCCCCAGTTAAGGATATGACAACTCATAGAGATGCTTTAACTAAGCATTTTTGAGGTACCGGAAAAGATAAATGTTCTTTTAGAAATTTGGCCCAAAAAAGAAATTGACATGTGGGTTCTCTTTAATATAAGGAGCTTATGCCCATGTGTATATTAATGACAAATCCTTTTCATCTCCAGACTTAAATCAAGAATAGGGTTTTTTTTTTCTTTAAGGTAGATTTTTTTTCTGTATTTTTTTTTCATTAAGGTAGAATTTGACAGACTAGATTGTTTGGCACTTGCTGGTTTAGAATTTGTCCACTTTGAATAGTGAGAAATGGTGGCAGATGTGTTATAATTCCCTGAGAATTATACATATGAACATTTTAACCTTTAAGCTCAGGAAATTATTCATCCATATACTTTCTTGCCTCAATTCTAGCTTGACGAACTTCTGCAAAGAAAATAGAAGCCCACTTACCTTCCTCTCTCTCTCTCTCTTTCTCTCTCTCTCGCTCTCTCTCTATCTCACTCTCTCTCTCTCTCTCTCTCTCTCTCTCTCTCTCTCTCTCTCTCACACACACACACACACACACACACACACACACACACACCTCTCATTAAGTCTTCCTAATTATATCTCTCTTTTATGCATTTAATTTCTAAAAACATTTTTTAAACCTTATTACCTGCAGTTAGCTTTTGTCTTAAGAGGCACATCACTCCCATGAAAAACTGATTTTCATTAGGCTTAACATACGTTCTTAACCCAGAAAAAAAGTGTCAGCCACAATATATCATACCCTTTTCCTACACTCCTTCCCTTGAACTTAGTTAATAGTGTCCCCCTCCCATCTCTACCACCTTCCTTTCTCATTGGACTGCGACTTCTCATATGGTTCCAATCTTCCAAAATTGAGATCATTTTTAAACTGAAGCAATTTATCATAAGATATTGAAACCAGAAGAGAGCTTAGAGAGATAATCTGATCCATGGACTCTTAGCCTTTTTTTCGTGTTATGGATCCCTTTTCATAATATTTATTTAAATGTGTGACAATAAAATACATAGGGTTACAAAAGAAACCAATTATACTGAAAGTGAGTTATTAGATTATCTCTCTAAGGTCTCTTCTAGTTTCAGCATTTTATGATAAATTGTTTCAGTTACCAAAATACTTTTAAAAACAGATTCGTGGAATCAAGGTTAAAAAACCCCTGATCTAGTCCAGTTCTCTCATTCTCTAGAGGAGCAAACTGAGGGAAGACAAAGGGGAAGTGGATGGTTCAAGACCAAGGTCATACAGTAGGTTAGTAACGGAGATAACTCTTGAACCCTCAACTCATTTCACTCACCTGAGACGGGAGCTTCCTCCCGGGTTAATGGAAAGCTGAGAATGGAATATTTTAGGTACAGGGATGCAGTTCTTTCTCCTTGCCTGCCAAGCCAGGATGTAACAATGGAAAAGAGTGCCAAACCTGGAGTCAGGAATACCTGAGTTCAACTCTAGCCTCAGACACATACTTGCTGTGTGACCCTGGGCAAGTCACATAACCCTGTTTGCCTCAGTTTCCTCATCTGTATAATGAGCTAGAGAGGGAAATGGCAAACCACTCCTGTATCTTTGCCAAGAAAACCCCAAATGAGGTCAGGAAGAGTTGGACATGACTGAAAACAACTGAACAACAACAAACTATATACTTAGTTACTTAGATTTTAGAAAAACATTTTACAAAGTTTCATGCTATCCTTGTGGATAGTAGAGAGATGTGGCCTATTGATTCTGTCTCTACAGTATTTCTGTTATTGTTTTTCTTCTCGTCTGTCATGCAACAGATGATTTAGGCTAACAGTGGAGTACAGGCTTGAGGATTTCTGACCAGTAGGAATTTCTCCCTAAGCCTGGTCAGTCTCTTGATACCTTTGTGCTACTCCCACTCCAAGTTCTTTATCCAGGGAGTTCCCATTATAATTATTTTTATACTATGTGAATTACTGCCAACAAGGTATCAAGTCGATCCTTGACTCAGTGACCCTAAAGGATGCTCATTTCCTTGCTGTGGCCTTAAATCCCATAGACCCTTTCTTCCCAGTGAGGGAAAAAGAAAAGGATGTGTCTTAATAGGAAAAAAATTACTCTATTTGCTGTAGAATTTTATTTTCCCTTTGTCAAGCAGTTTCATGGGTTGTTGCAACCTCAGAGTATCAAACATCGTGGTTCTCCCATAGCCTCTCTCTATCTGCCCGGTTTGCTTTTAAGTTAAATTTTACCAGATTTAAAGCCAGCAGCAAGCAATGATATTATGGGCACCATAGAATTACTACCAAATATGTCAAAATCAATGACAGGACCTCCCAATCATTGATGCGGTATTTCGAGGATCATCTTGGGTGAAGTTGCCTTGCTTCTCATATAATGCTTTTTAAAACAAATTGGCCTTTTGAAAGTCTAGTCCCTTGTTTTTTGCTATCTGTTTAGGATTTTCTGTTCTTATTTTCAAAATTATTTTTCCTTTTTTTTAACAAAATAAAGGCATTATATTTAAAAGCCTACTACTGCAAAATTACTTGTGCATATGTAACACACACACACACGCACACACACACTCACACACACACACACACGCCCCAATATGTATGAGTTTGGGCAGCTGGGTGGCATAGAGCACCAGGCCTAGAGTCAGGAAGACCTAAGTTCTAATGTGACCTCAGACTCTTAGTAGCTATGTCACCCTGGACAAGTCACTTAACCTTGTTTGCCTCAGTTTCCTCATCTGCAAAATGTGCTGGAGAAGGATATAGCAAACCATTCCAGTATCTTTGCCCAAAAATCCTCAAATGGGGTCACAGAGTGGGTCGCAACTGAAAAACTACTAAACAGCAATGTACTAGTTATAAAAGACAAAAACACATACAGAACATTACTTTTGTTGCTGTAAGGTCTACAGAGACAATGTACCCAAGCTTTAATTTTTGAGGAATTCCCCTTTGCTAAAGACAAAAGACATCAAAAATGTATTTTAAAATGAGAATAAAAAACTCTCCTGTGTATCACTCAAATAATTTAGTCAATCAATCAACAAGCGTCTATTAAGCACCTCTGATGTGCTAAGCACTAGGGTAGGGGTGGGAAATTTGCAGCCTCAAGGCCACATATGGCCCTCTAGGTCCTCAAGGGTGGCCTTTTGACTGAATCCAAACTTCATAGAATAAATTAAAGTTTGGATTCAATAAAAGGGCCTCACTTGAGGATCTAGAGGGTCACATGTGACCTTGAGGCCACAGGTTCCATACCCCTGTCATAGGGAAACAAAGGAAAGCCAAAACCAAGAACTGTTCTTGAGGTGCTCACTGTCTAACAGGGCAGACAATATGCAAATAACTATGTACAAACAAGATATATATACAGGATAAATTAGAGTTAATCAAGAGAAGGAAGGCAGAGTAATTCAGTAAATGCCTCAGCTTTTTTTTTTTTTAATTTTCAGTTCCAAATTCTCTCCCTCCCTTCACCTCCTCCTCCACCCCTTGAGAAGGCAAAAAATATAGTAATAGCTTAGGTTTTTCGAAATAATAGGATGATATCTTAGACTTTAAAAATGTTTCAATTCCTATCTAAAGTGTACAATATAATGTCATGAATATTTCCCCCAAAAGTGTTATTGGTAAACATCCTGAGCAAAATCTGTTCTCTAGTTTTGTTTTGCTTTTTTTTTCCTACCCAAGGTCACAAAAAGGTTCTCTACTTCTTTCAAATGATACGTTTGTTGACATATTTTTCCTCTATTTGTTTGAAACCATGTGCTTCACATGCTGTTTGATTTTTTTCTTCCCCTTCCATTAGCTTAGCAAAGCTGGAAGAAGAATTTGAAAAAAAATTCAATAGCCTCCCTCAATACAGTCCTGTCACATTTGACCGGAAAAGTGTATCTGTTCCAAGAAAAAAGAAGAAGACTGGAAATGTTTCATCAGAACAGACTAAAACCAGCAAAGGTTAGATGTGCTATAGTTTTCTGCAGCACTGTCAGACTCTGTAATAAATTGTCTTCTGAAATCCTGCTTCCTTGACTCACATAATGCTGGAGTTAGAATTGAGGCAAGGAGACTATTCATACTGTTAATCATTTTCCAAGTTGTTTTCCATTTTATTCTTTTCTAAAGGTTTTTTTCTCTGTTTCTCTCTGTTGGTTTTTGGTTTTTTTTTTTGGCTTTCCAATCTTTGCTTTCAATCAAAGATGCATTCAAGACTTCTTTTTTAAACTGCAGTTTTTATAAAATCTTGAGCATCCTGACCCTCAGATTAGCCTTACTTTGTAATACTGAGGCTTTCTTGAGCAGAAACTGCTGCTTGAATAGAATTTTTCTGCTGCACATAAGTCATAGCTATGTGAGTTAACACCTATGTAAGACTAACTGAAACTATAAAACAAGAGATTTATTACCCTGGTAATTATGTCTGTCAAATGAATAGAAGCAATCTCATACTGGCAACATCGATCAAGCATATATTACATTGATGTTTCAAGTATGTTGACTCAGCTATTGTATTAGCTTTGTAATTTAAGAAAATCTTTTTATTTTACCCTTCCCTACTTAAGGTAATAAATTTCTTTAGAAAAAAGTTAAATTTAAAAATCTATCAGTTTTATGTACGGCAAATCCTAGTACTTGCACCAAATTGCTTCTATGTAATAAGATCAGGAATGTATTTTAAGTTATTAAATTAAACAACTCATATGTTGGAGAATAATTTCCTCCCAATAACAGTGGGAGGTAGAATGCGTCTTATCACCCTCATTTTATGAATGTAGAAACCGAGGCTTAGAGAAATCACATGACTTGTTCACTGAATCATACCTAGTAAATGTCAGAGCCAGCATTTGAATTCAGTTCTTCTCTGCTGAATCATTACTCTTTTTGCTACATCATAGTGCACATTGCCAGGCCTGGGCTATGTTAGAGCAACACATGTCTGGCTCTCTGCTAGAAACATTTCACTCAAAACTTGATAAACTCAGATTGTTTTTTTCTCTTAAGGTGAACTTAACACAATGGGCTACCTGGAACAAGAGAGATACTGCTCCCTAAAGATCAGAATACTAGCAAATCAGTAAAACATTGTAAATCATAGCACATTTCCTTAGTTATTCAGCATCTGGCTCTGTACACCAATGTTCATGCCATTCGTCAGGAAATTAACTGAAAATCCTTTGTTGAATCATTGTCTGTTGTCTGTCTAGAGTTACCCCTATTTAAACCAGGGCTGTCCAAAGGCGTTCAGCCTGCAGTGCCATTTATATGGGCTGCCTACCAGCATAGAAATTTGCATGTATGCTTTAGTAAACAAAGCAGAGCTCTCACTAAAATGGCAAATCAAAATATATTGTCTATTGTTTCAATCAAAACCTAAGGTTGGACAGCCCTGGTTTAAACCAGAGAAGATCGGTCCTCGCTTTTTGCATGATGTCATTTTCGTTTTAAATGTATTCTTTTCTTTCTTTTTCCTGAAATTTTACAAACAGAGATTTGGAGAGTCTGGAGAGACACATTAACATGATAAGGGTTACTTGTGCTCAGTAGAGTAGAGAAAAACAAAAGTTTCTTCCCCTAAAGGATAAAACTTCTTATATTAACCCCACCCAGAGACCAGAAAAAACTTTTGGGGATGAGAACTGGACTAGTGACAAAAAAAGTATAGATTAAAGTCCAGGTTCAAACTGAAAAAAAGAAAAAAAAAGACCTGGATGACTTTAAATAATTAGGTTTTCATGATTTTGGACAGGACTGGGGAAGAGAAAGTTAAAATTACTATTTGAGCAGTAAAAGGTAAGAATTGATTCAGGTTCCTCAACTGATTAATAAAGATTAGTTTTCTGAATAAAAAGCCAAAAGAATTGAGTTTGCCTCCATAACATCTGATTTGGGAAAATGAAGCAGAGTTGGAACTAGGTCACCCGAGAAGTCTACATTAGGTATAAAGAGAAACTTTTAACAGATTGATAGTTATGTATGTCAGTAGGGTGACCAAGGGAAATTGTGCTTCTCCATAAATAAGGACAGGAGAGGATGGTCCAACAGGCAAACTAGATGATTTTGTGAGGTTTTTGTTTTTGTTTTTGTTTTTAGCCCCAATTATTTTTTAACTTGGAATTACCAACTTTCACACAAGAAAAAGAGAGGTTATTATTGTCATATGGAATGTACTATCCTCATTTGAGACAGCACAGTACTTTAAAATTGGTGAATGGAATGTGGCATGAGAGGTTTAGGGTTTTTGTTTGGTTTTACCGTATTTATAGAGCACATACTAACATGCCCACCTGGGAGTTAGGATTTGTTTTCTAATGTCTTGTATAAAATCCTCTTTGGGGGCTTGGTTGTCTGTATTCTACTGTTTTCCTATGCCAGCAGAGGTTGTATCATGTTGCCTTCCCTCTTATTAACGGATGATACATCATAGTACTCTATTATCTTATTCTTCCTTTGCCCTGGAACAGTATACTCCCAATCCACAAATCATCAGATGTTCTTGCGTATAATATGGAAGTTTAGATTTCTTTAAAATTTTCATGACTGTTTCTCTCCTTGCTGTTTACTCTGACTTACTCAGATGGAGGGAAGTAAAGTAGTTGTGTTTTTTTTTAAACAGGAATTAAATAATATAGGCTGTATTTAGCAAACTAATTATAGAAATATGTTTGTGACTGATTATAATTTGATATTAGGATGCCAACATAGCACTAGTATCCTAGTCTACAAGTTATTAATGGAATTACTGTACCAGCTGGTCCATAATCAGCCTCTCTTTAATGGGGAAAAAGATAGAGAGGGATGTTTTTTTTTTTCCATGAGATCTGAACTCTTTTGGTTTTATGTAAAATAAAATGTTCATAGCATTTTTGTTGTTGTTCGGTTATTTCAGTCATGTCCAACTTTCCATGACCCCATTTGGGGTTTTCTTGATGAAGAAAGATACTGGAGTGATTTGGCACTTCCTTCTCCAGCTCATTTTACAAGGGAGGAAACTGAGGTAAACAGGGTTGAGCGACTTGCCCAGGGTCACATAGCTAGAAAATATCTGAGGTCACATTTGCCCTCAGATCTTTCTGATCCCAGGCCGGTACTCTATCCACTGTGCTACCTAGGATACTATATATCATAGCATTCTGTTCATTTGTTCCCTTATTCCTATTTTTATTGTTTCTATTTAATGTTTATTGTATTATAATTATATATAAGAAGCTAGACAGATTTTGTAGATTATATAGAATTTTTCAATAAGGATAAGGAACGGGGACTGCACGTGTAGTTTCATTGGTAAAGGGAGTGTCGTCAAGTGACACATCCAGTGCGTGTGCTTAGCGTCATTTCTGCAATTCATGGTCTTAGAGCCCTGAAGTAACAAGCTTGAAAGGCCTATTACTTGCCTAAGGTCACACAACTAGTATGTATCAGAAACAGAATTTGGACTGCAAGTCATCCTGGTTCTGTGTCAAGCTAATGATATATTATACTGTGTTCTCTAGAGAAATTATTCTACATTTGTTATTTTAGATCCAAATTTATGGAATTTTTGTTGTTAAACTTGTATATTTACTACTAGCACCTGCTGCTGAGTTCTCCCAGTGATCTCATTGGCATGTAGCACGCCAGGTAATCAATCTCTCCCTCTGTAGATCCTTTATCGAGACAGAATGAGCTGTGTCAGAAACCATTCCAGATACTCAGATTCTTTGCAAGTGATTAAAAATCCACAGCCTTTTCACTGAACTATGTGGCATTTGAAAGTGGAAGAGATGGACCACTCAAAAGATGATGAGGATGTCCTAGCTCCTTCCTAGGCATTATCTCCTCAGAGGTCTTTGCTAACCTCCTTAATGCTTTCTTGTGATTAGGGCCCAGTGCTCTTGGTCTGAACGAGTGAGTGAAATTTCAAGTGATGTGCCCCAGCTGTCAAAAAGGATCTAGGCACAGAAGCAGGAATGAATCATCTCCTTTTGCTCCTCTCTTTTAAATACTTTTTTATTTTTTATAAATATAAAATATTTACAATAAAATTTATAATAGAAGTATTTTTATTTCATATTATTATATTACTTATTTTTATATGATAAAAATTTTAAAATATTTTTTATTTTTCCAATTTTGTGATGGAATTGAAGGAAAAATATAGTTCTAAGTACAGATTAAAAAATTTTTCAAACAACTTGCAGCCATTTAATTATTCCATATATTCTCATATTTAGTACATAGTAGACAATATAGACTTAGGTCCATAGTAGGCAATCGATAGATGTGTTGACTTGAAGGAACCCATAGCAAACAAACATGCAACACAATCTCACTTAACCTTATTTCCTCAGTCTTTTTCAAGTTTGTGTTTTCTACATGCTCCGTGTTCATGTATTTACCTTTAAAACATGGAGGAGAGCTTGGTTTTTACTAGAAGTCTGTATTTCATTGTGACTATAAATTATGATGTATTAACTGTTGGCTTTCAGAAATGTCAGAGTCAAAGTTCCTTACAAATTGTTTTAGGAATCATCATTTAAAGTGGATAGGTCTCCAGTTCAGTGCAAAGTATTCATTTAAATAAACGTTGTTGGATATTTTGGTTCTGTCCTCTTTATCTCTATTTTCTTATCTCTTCTGCCTCTTCACATTGTTCCTTTGACTTTAGTCCAGCATACCGTGAGGGATTTTTCTGTTTTGTTTTGTTTTGTTTTCCTCCCCTTTCTCTTTCTCTCTCACCATATTAATCTACACCTATACCCTTAATGCATTAATACTTCAAGACTGTAACTGATGGAAAAAATACAGGAGGAAAAAAGGGAGGAATTGGAAAGTGGAATGAGAGATATAGAGGTAGTAGGGCTAACAGATTAAGAATTGAGCATATTGTCTCTTTTTTAGAATCACAGTAAAATTAAAACATAGTGTGCCATAACTCAGGGAAATCCTAATTTTCTCTAAATAAGAATTTCTTCTAATACTTGCAAAACTAATGTTATTAGGCAGTTGTGACCACCTCTCTTGACTCATACAACTCAGTCTATACATTCATACATACCCTCTGGGCATACAAATCCACCTTCATATTGTTCTAGTGTTAGAAGCAGACTTCTATGATTTGTTAACAACCCCAATCCAGAGTGGAATCCCTTGCAATTCATGCAGAAGATATTTTCAGACTCCTTAGAAAGCCAGAGAACTAAGCAAGGATGGAACCACCTCCTCATTCTGCCTTAATTGGGCTCAGTGCAGTCTCATCTGTCAGGGGTCTGATACTAGAGCAGAATATCCACCATTACAGAAGTCAAAAGCAACTGACGATATACCTATCCCAGAGGTATTCATTATTTTACTGGACGCATATCATTATTTTCCTCTGCATCCATAAGAAAAAAGGGGGGGGGGAGAGTGAGCAAAGAACAAGACCTCTAATCTTTTTGTCACTTAAAATCATAGAATTATATTTCTGTGTTCAGAACCATTCCATCATTGCAGCTATGCCTAACATATTTATTTCCAGCTAGATAATGAAAAAGCAAGGCCCAATGAGTTCACCTACCTGGGAACCTTCCAAATCACCACAGTATGCTAATTCCCTGATATTGTTGCTAATTTTTGCTACAGTGCTCCAAATACCAAACATGTTTGTTTTGAGCAATTCCTTAAAAAGTTAATGCCTCTAGAAGACCGCCTACATTCATGGCACAGCCTTTTCTTTCCTCTTAGCTTATGGTATGACTTTGTTTTTTTCCCCCCAATCTGCAGTGCTGGGATGTAGCTACAGTATATAACTATAAAATATTCATCTATATTCACCCCATTCCCTGGAGAGCCACTTTTTTTTAAACTGTTTTTGTAACATCCTCAGGAGAAAGCCTATGTTTGTTGTAACTTAAACGTGGTCCCTGGAGACATTTTATAACTCTTTAGAGCTATGTGGAAATGTTAATTGGCCACTGAGTATTTAAATATCTGCTGTACATAGGTAAGAATTTAAGACCATAAGTTCACATTTAGGAAAGTTTTTTTAATTTATAAGCTGGCATTTATTTTTAAGAATTGAATAACATGAGGCAGCTAGGTGGAAGGGTGAGTAGAGCACTGGGCTTAGAGTCAGGAGGACCTGAGTTCAAATGCGGTCTCAGACACTTGACACACTTACTAGCTGTGTGACCTTGGGCAAGTCACTTAACTCCAATAGCCCTGCCTTTCCCCCTGCAAAAATTTAAAATAAAAAAAAAAGAATTGAATAACAGAAAGCCTGGATTTGGGCATGATAGTTTGTGATAATATAATGTTTTTCAGTTCATAATAACCCACTTACTACTTTGTATCCCCCAAAGATCGACTCCCTTTCAATACCAAGAAGCGCACCTGTTGCTTTCTTCTGACTCCACTAATTCTGCTCTGGCTGCCATTTCCTGTCCCTATAGAAATATGTTTGAGCATCAAATTAGTGATAGTCACTAGTGATGCTGGTGTCTTATTGTGGGGAAGATAGCAAAGGAATGATGTACTTGTATATAGGGATTTTTTATAACCAAGTCCTAGAAGTCAGTACTATGTCATTAATTGTTGTAAATACTGCAATTTCCTTTCTTGAAAATGTCTTTCTGTGTGCTTCTGAGTAATGTACATACTTAAGGTACATGTTTACAGTTTCCTATGAAATCTTCATGGGAAAAAGATAATGCTTAAAAATTGACCTTCATTGAATAGTATTAACTAAAACATGGCACTGCTTTCCCAAGGATAATTCAGGGTGGGGGCAGGGGAAAAGAGCCTACCTGGAAGAGCATAAATCTGTGCTTTTGATACCTGTCATTTTTTTTTGCATCTGATTAATGATTCAGAGGGTTTAGGACTCATCTGTGCTTATAACTAGGAGGTGCCTGCTACTGGTGACCACGAGAGTAATCAGTATCCTATCTTGTTTACTTTTGAGCAAATGACCCTTATAATCTATAAAATAGATCCTTTTACTATGAGATGTCAGAAAAAAAGGAAAAAAAATGGATAAGTGGGGAAGTGTTTGTTCTTTTCTGTTTTTATCTCTTGTAGTAATTTAGCCAACCAGTTGTTACTTTATTTTTTTTTTTGGCTATCATTCCACTAAGTGCCAAGTGTCATCACTTTTTATTTACTAATGATGTCTTTTTCCTAAAAGTGTAGAATATGCATAGAGCATTAGTTATACCTTAGTTAGAAAGATTATGTTTGCTCAATTTTTATGAAGCCATTAATTGCTACACTCTTGGCTGGTATTTTATGACCGTGTCCTTTTAGTTAATAGGGAAAGAGGGATGGTGTGTTTCTATCTAGCTTCTCCAGCCCTTGCCTCAATTACTCTGAATGCATAATGGTTGGAAAGGTAGTTGAAGAAAAAACCTGGCGCCTTCTTAGATTTGCAGAGGACCGAACGGACGCCTTGGCCAAAACTCACAAGTTATGTATTCAGGCAATATTAAGCACTTGAGGGGCTGAGGACCAAGCGAAGAGTAATCCCAGGATGAAGAAGACACTGGCTAAATCCTTTAGAAGATTATAATTCAGTAGATAATGATAATGAGAACTAGCATCCATATCTACTAAATTATGATGCGCTAAGTGCCCTACAATTTTTATCTCATTTGGTCTTCACAACAGCCCTGGGAGGTGTTGTGGTTGTGGTTGTGGTTGTTGTTGGGTGGTTTCAGTAATGTCTGACTCTCTGTGACCCCATTTGGGGTTTTCTTGGCAAAGATATTGGAATGGTTTGCTATTTCCTTCTCCAGCTCATTTTACAGATGAGGAAACTGAGGCAAACAGGGTTGAGAGACTTGCCCAGGGTCACACAGCTAGTAAGCGTCTGAGGTCGGATTTAAACTCAGGAAAAGGAGTCTTCCTGACTTAAGGCCCAGAGCTCTGTGCACTATGGCGCTACCTAGTTGTCCATCATGTGATTACCCATCTTTTCTATCTATGACAGTCAGTGAGTGGACAAGTATTGGAGCAAATGTACAGGGAGCTGCTATTCACTAAGCCTTAGTTTGAAATAGCTTCATCTAGGACCTAGACCTCTCATGTGTCTACTTTGAGTAAGAGAGTGAATATGGAGTTGAGTACGAGGTAAATTGAAGCAATAGGGCGCATGACCATTTCATGATAACAAGCTCCTGCTTGTTACCAAGAACCAGGGTGATTCCTTATAAAAACTTTCTTGTTTGTCTTTTCTTGTATTTCTCCAGTGGCTGAGATTTCCCTTCTGTTTTCTTCTAATTACTTACTGCTCTAGCTCAAGAGGTGGTGCTGGGTGGTATAATAGATAGAGCTCTAAGCCTGGAGTCAGGAAGACCTGAGTTCAAATCTAGCCTCACACATTTACTAGCTGTGTGACCCCAAGCAAGTCACTTAACTTTGTTTGTCTCAGTTTTCCCATCTGTAAATGAACTGGAAAAGGAAATGGCAAGCCACTCTAGTATCTTTGCCAAGAAAGAAGTTGGGTCATGAAGAGTTGGATATGACTGAAAGGACTGAACAATAGCTCTGTGTTGTGAAAAAAGCACAACAGTTAAAAAGGGGGGAAAATGAAAGCTTTAATATGTAATGCCTGTAACTTGTTTTCACATTCTTTAGGCTGTGTATCTAACAGTGGTGCACAAAAGCATAGGCGTTCACGTATTTCTTGGCCAAGAGAACCCCAAATGAGGTCATGAAAGGTCAGACACGACTGAAACAACTGAATGACAACAAAAATTCACTTTTTGGCTCTGAAGTTGTTCCATTACATTTTGCATTCAACTGTGTCACTCATTTCAGTTTTCAGTGACAGCTTTTATTTATTTTTTCCTGGGGGGCTGGGCAAGTTAAAAAGGTAGTCACTTAACTGAGAATAAGTTTGTAAAAATCTTCTTCCACTTATTAAATCCCAAAGAATGACCTTTTTCATGTTAAAAACTGACAAGATCTACCTTTAGCATTGTCCTTGGGTAAATTGTACTGTTTAGGATTCTCACAGCTTTTCTTAGGTCTTATGTTTCAACCTTTTCTTCTTCACTATCTGACCTGTCATTCCATACATAACATGATTTTTGTGCCTATTTTTATACACAGCATCTTTATTCTAGAGCTGATTTTTTTTCTCTCTTCCATATGTCTTTCTAGATCAGGGGTTCTTAACCTGAGGTCCATGATATAGGTCCAGGAATAGATTTCATGGAGTCACTAATCTTTGGTTTCCTCTGTAATATTTTGTACTTTACATCTAGGCATCAATTACAGATGGCTCTCACTTTATGTAAGTGAATCTTTCCATAGACCTCTAAGTACAGTGATTTTTATATAATGCAAATTTTCCTACAGATGTGGGGAAGGGAGGGAGATGGGGAGGGGCCACCCAGTGAAGCTGACACCTAATTTGAGGACACATAGGGGCTGGGGACAGAGGAATAAGAGGAGAAGCATGTGGGCCAGGAACTGGCATGAAGTACTTGAGGAGATCGATGTGTAAGGGGACAGGGGGGTGGACATGTAGGCAGGTGGGCAGAGCAGGGCAAAGGTCTCTCTCTTGCTGGATATCTCAAGCCAAGCCTCCAATCCAGAAGAGACGACAGAGGCCTTTCCACATTAGTTCTTTTGCTTTACTTGGAGGGGTTTTTTTGGGGAGGAGGGGAGGAGCTGGGGTTTAGGTTTATTTTTTGTGATGGTGGTGGTGGTGGTGGTGGTGATAGAGGCCTTGGAGCACCCCACCAAGGTTCAGAATGCAGATTGCTTTCAGAATTCTTTACATAAAGTCAAATTTGCATAATGCAAATTTACATAAAGCAAGATCTGTAACTATAAAAGTGGCTATGTATATTTGAACTTTAAACATTCAAAGGTATAATTATTTAAAATATAGTTGTTTGTTCCAGCACAGTAGAGATATGCAGTGAATTCAAATAATGCAACCTCTTTGCAGTATTCATTAACACTAATCGAGACCTTGCTGTATTTTATGCAGTTAAAAACATTATATTGAGGGAGAGTACGTAGGTTTCACTAGTTTGCCAAAGGGAATCCTTGACACAGAAAAAGGTTAAGGATCCCTCTTTTAAATTGTAATGAACATAGAAGTTATTTACTTTATTTAAAGGTAGCTAGGTAGCACAGTGGATTAAGGCCTAGAGTCAGGAAGACCTAATCCCAAACCAGCCTCAGATACTTGTTGTGTGACCCTGGGCAAGTCACTTAACTTCTGTCTGCCTCACTTTCCTCAACTGAAAAATGGGGATCATAATGGCACCTACCTCATAACATTCTTGTGAGGAGCAAATGAGATAATAACTATAAGGTACTTAATACAGTGCCTAGCACAGAGTAGGCACTTAATGTTTATTCTCTTTCCCTTCTCTCTGAACCATTCCTCTAGAGTATTTGAAAAATCATTCATATAGTTAAGTAATTAATATCCTAAAACTCTTGAGAGATTTCAGAACTCTTTCTCTCCTTCCTTCTGCCTTCATTGACATGAAATATGATTTTACATTAGTACCATGTTAAACTGACTGTCGGGATAATTTTCTGTTCTATAAAGTATAAAATCTACTTGATATGCAGTGTATTGATCGAGTCTGTACAAATAGGGCCATAGCATATGGACTTGACGTATATGTTCCTCTTATACATCTGTCAGTGTATAAGATGCACAACTTTCCCCTTGCTCACATTGTTGAAAGTAAGCATAGGCAAAGGTTCTAATCTATCAAACCCTAACCAGCCATATCACCACAGATGGAGAAAAATAGTCTGTTGGATGGGAAGTCAGGAATGTCAACTTCATCTGTAACATAAAGGCCCACCCATACAAAACTGAATACCCTGAAGTACTCAATAAGCTATAAAAATGTGACTAATTTGGGGAAGCTAATACTACTTTAGTTTTTTTTCTCTGGTTAATATCTGAAATGCTCACTTCTCTGCTGTCTGATGAAACAAAGACTCCCTAAACAGATTTTCACGGGAACTTCTTCCTTCTCCTTCCTACCTTCACGCCCCACCCCCCAAAAAAGGAATAACCTGGCAAACATTTTAATTTTTCAAAAATCATTCTTTCTTTTCTATAATAGCCTTCCCTTCCTCCTTCCCCCCAGTATAACTTCAAAGAAAAGTTGTCAGTTATTATGAGGTCAGTAGATGTCTTGAAAAGATAGCTTGCTCTCTGTGAAAAGCCAAAAGTCATCTTAGTATAATTCCTCAGCAAGCCAGGAAAGATTACGCTCACACTGTTCTTCCTTTTGTGGTATTTTATTTGTTCTTACGAGCAGAATCTTTGTTCAGACTACAGGGTAAAGCCTCTGTGTTGCTAACAGCTTTTCTTAAAAGCTATGGAATGTAATTCTGCTTCTTACATCCTAAGTGGTTTCTGCTTGGGGAAGCCTAGTCTGTATTAGTCTTAAAGAAAGTCTCTTCCCAATAGGTCCCTAGCAGAAACATTTACCCATTCTGTGTCCAAAGAGGGAAAGGTTTGTTATCCGTTCTTCCATTAGAGGATGTCTCATTGGGCTCATTTGGGTGGGGGGTTGGGGTGATCATTTGAGATCACAAGATACTTCTCTGTTTTATAAAAGATTGCTCATTAAAAATGTATTTATATTAATATTGTCTGTAGGTTCATTCCAGTCTCAGAAAAAGAACCTATTCCACAAAATTGTCAGCAAATATAAGCACAAAAAGGAGAAGCCTAATGTTCCGGAAAAAGGTACTGGTGAATTCCACCCTCCATTAAGGTTTCTTGGACACCTTCTGTCTGAATACATTCTTCTCTGCAGACAGTCCCTCCCTTTTCCTTCCTTTTCTGCTTGCTTCATCTTCATCAGCTCCTGGCTCAGCCATAGTAAATATATCCTCCAAGGTCTGAGGTTGGCTGGTTAGAAGGATCTCCTTTACCATAATCCCAGCCACCCAAGACTTGAATCCTACCTTGCCTTTACTTTTTTGGGAGGTGAGGGAGGGAGGTTGGGTGGAGGAGGTGGTCTATGGATCCTGAAATCTCTTTTGCCTCTCTCAGGTGTTCACTTCATCTATTATCGTATTGTCATTTTTTTTTTTAATAAAAAAAGCTTCTCAAGCTTCCATCCATGCCTTTATCATTTCTTTTCCTTGACCCCATTTTTCCAACTTTTGTCAGTTGTCACAAGTGATATTCATGTAAAAGTGTCTTACAGAGTCCTTGGGTGGGGGGAGGGGGTGCTCCTTTCTCACCGTCCCTATTTTTTACTTCAGTTCTTTTCTTTACTTATCTCTGTGGTTCATCGTAGGTCAAATTTCCCTTTCCAATTCCTCCAAATTTTGTTATGTCTACTAGAATCCTGTTACAGGCTGGTTTCTCTCCTTAAAGCACTGGCCTCATTTCTATCTGCTTACTGGGTTCCTGAATTTTATTTCTGGCCCATCTTGAGATTAATTTCTCTTTCTGGTTAAATCTTGTTTCTCCTAATAATTAGCAATAATACTGAGTTACTGTTTCGTTATTCTTTACAATTTACATAGTACCTTCCTCTTGAGAACCCTGTGAGGAAGGTAGTGAAATACCTTTATCCTAAATTAAAGATGAAAAAACTGAGACTCAGAGACATGATGGGATTTACATGTGTTTACATGACTGGCAAACTGGTCGTGGGCAAATTGATGGGAGGGAACCAGGACTTGAACCCAAGTTTTATTTTTGTTTGTTTTTTTAAACTCTTAAGCCAGTGCTTTCCCCACTATGCTATGCTGCTTTTCTTAAATTCTAATTTGAACCTCTCCTCCAGCCCATGTGTAGACCCATGTACTGAAATTTGTACATTGTGTGTCCCTCTTCTCTTCATGCTCTGCTATCTCCCTACACATACTTTTGCCATGATTTATTGTGAACATGCTTGGCTGTGCATTTGTTTTATACTTACATGACTTAATGTTCTGTGTTGCTTTGCTCTGAATGACCTTGTTATATATGTACCTATATATAATTCATGCATGTAGATATTTGTACATACATATGGCTAAAATTGCTTCATTTACTTTTACCCCCTAATAAGCTGTTTTCTTCAGGCAGAAAAATGTGATGTGCAATATTTTAGGAGATGTTGTTTCCCTCTGAACTGGTCTTTTATGTTTCTTTGACCAAATTGCTAACCTGACCTTAACCTAACCACATAGTTTATAATTAAGGAAATTGATTGGCATTATTCTGAATCCATTTCCAATATTACTTTGTTTTCTTAGTTGGTGAATGCTATTTTGATAATTTGATATTTGATAAAATCATTGAAATAAAACTCCTATTTTTATGAGAGTGTTTCTGTAGCTGATTTAAAATATATATACATGTGCACTGAGGTGAAAGCTTTACTTTCTCTTTCTATTTTTTTTCATTATTTTTAGAAAAGGTCAATAAGTGGTCAAATAAATTACTTACCATTGACACCATTCAGCTCACTAAGGTTGATAAAGGAAGTGCACATTTCCATGTTCCAGTGAATGTAAATATGGTTAGAATATAATTGATCCAGATTGCATGGTCTTCCAGCCAGTGTTAGTCTTGAGTTCATTTTCTAAAACTGGTTTCTATATACAAAGGAAAAACTAAGCTCCCATGGGAAAGAAGTCTAGTTGTAATGTTTAATTTTATTGTTTTTAACAGAAGTTTATTGTAATAATTTCTGCATTGATGAGAAATGAAATGTTTTCCAAGTTGAACTAGCATAGAGGTGAAATGTTTATATTACTTGTGTGTGTCTTGTGTCTGTGTCTGTGTCTGTGTGATTATGAGATATTGACAGAAATTGATACACTTGGACACTTGGAGTCTTGTCACTTCCTAAATCATGAAGCTTACAATGTGCTTTAGTGATATGAGGAAATGTAATTAGCAGGTCTTTGACCACATTTCACTTTTTTAAAAAAAAATTAATCACACTATTATATTTAAAACCACTCTGATATCCAAGTCCCAAGCCTCTGAACCAATATAATTTTGTAAGGTTGTTTAAGATGCTTGCTATTGCTGCTACATACAATTTTGTGAACAAAACAGAACTAAGAGGAAACTTAAGAGTTCATTTAGTCCCCTGTTCTACAGATGAAGAAACTGAGGCCCAGAGAGTGAGTCACTGGTGTCAGACTGCTAGTTAGTGGTAGAACCAGAACAAAAATGTAGTTCTCCTCTCAGTCCAGTTCTTTTTCACCATTTTGTACTGTCTTTGCTCTTTTATTCAACAGGGAAAATAGTAATGTGTAAATTGGCCTAAAATTTATCTCAAAAAGTATTTGTATTTCAGTTAACATTAAAAATACATGCCATTTATTTTTGTCATGTAGGAAAGAAGGCTTATATCTATAATACGGTTTTTTGTCATTATTTTACCTGTACAATAGCAATCTCGTATAAATAACATTTATAATGATATGTATAGTTACATAGAAGGAGCACTAAACAGAGGGTGGAAGACCTGGTTTCTAGACGTTTTCCATATGTCATGTGACCTTGAGCAGGTGCACCTCCCTTGGCCTCAGTTATATCAGCTGTCAAATGAAGAAGTTGACCTTGGTGTTCCCTAAAATTATGCTAGGCTCCCACATCCTATGATTTTGTCATCCCCAAGTCTCTCCTGATTAGGTTAAAAATTCAATAGATATTCACCAACCAATTCTGATCTTTAGTTATCTTCAGCCCAAAGGAAAATTGATTTTGTGAAAGTCTCAAAATTGTTTAAGGTTTCAGTTTTTTTAGTTTTAGTTTTTTTACTTATTAACTTGTATAGAACAGCACAAAGAAAAGTAAATGTTTTTGATTCATTCCTGATTCAGCCAAAAAAAAATGTTATAAGCAGCTTTAAATGGAACAGTAATTTTTCAAACTACATCCACCATTAGTTTACTTAGGGGGTTAAATACACAATTTGTGGATTACATAGGCCCTTTTCTACTCTATTTGGTCATTTTACTGCTTCTTAGAAACTCTCCTGGAGACCTTATGGGAATTTAGAAGGTGAAATTTGAAATCTGTCTCAGTACAATTTATTAGTCATCCTAGTCTTAGCTGTCTGGTAGAAGAAATTTAAAACTGTTGCTTAAAATAATATTGGTTTAATTGAGGTCTTTGGTTCTCCATGCAAGGACAATATATTAAAGTAGAAACAGTGTTGGATTTGGAAGTCTGAGAGTGTGAATTTAAATCCTAGCTTTTCCACTTAGGATAACTGTGACTTT
This sequence comes from Phalanger gymnotis, assembly GCA_028646595.1. Taxonomy (NCBI): domain Eukaryota; kingdom Metazoa; phylum Chordata; class Mammalia; order Diprotodontia; family Phalangeridae; genus Phalanger; species Phalanger gymnotis. The sequence goes on from CM053622.1 coordinate 524,597,393, forward strand.
GGGCAAATTCACTCACTTTCTCTGAGTCTCAGTTTCCTTATAGGTGCAATGAGAGGGTTGGTCTAGATGGCCTTTAAAATTTCTTTTCAGCTCAAAATTTGTGATTCTATGATCCTGTGATAGTAATAGAAATTTCGTTGAGTTTCTTTTGTGCTCCCCTGTGTGTCATTCACCTTACTAACCAATATGCCGCTCCTCCCTCAAAGGAACCTTAACAGTTGGAAATACGTTCGAAATTTTAAAAGTTAAGCTTAAAATGTTTAGACATTTCTCTGCTCCTATCATGATCTCATAAATCTAAATGAGATTAATTCATTTGCTGATGTGCACATCTATTAATAAAAAGCCTTAGTACTGGCTTTAAGGAGAAACTTGAAAGTAGTAGAAATATGAATTATGAAGAGTCTGGTATTACTACTTTATTTATGTTTTAAGAAGGCTGTTGGGTTACTTGCTTTGGCTGAAAAGCCAGTGGTTTCTACAGCCTCCATTTCTTGAGTTCACCCGTAGTCTGTAACTCTTACTTGTTTGATGTGTTTGGTTTTGGCCAGACTATGATTTCCCTCATGAGAGAAGCCCGTTTCTATTTAGTAGTCCAAGGGGTTCACACTAAAAGTACTTTAATGGTGCCTCTAGCAGTCAATAATTATAGAATATTATGAGAAGTATAACAGATTACGCAGGGGGTTCACAACTATTTTTGTTGTTGAAAGGCCACTGAGGGAAAAAAATAGTTGGGAAGCACAGGTCTAGGAACTCCCTGTGGGGACATTTCCTCTACTGTTTTGCATTATGATTTTGAAGAGTTGCCTGAGGCATTAGGAAGTTGTGACCTGCCCAGGGTCAACACCCTAAGCTTGTCAGAGAGTCAAGAATTAACCTCTACAATTCCTGAAACTGGTGCCACACTGCAATACTGCCCTCCTTGTTTGCTTTGGTTATAATTAAATTTCTTTACTGAAACAAAAAATGAAGCACAGCCTTGTTTGTGCTTGTAGCATCTCAATTTAGCTAATCTTTTTTCCCAGGTAGATGCCTTCATTTAATTCAATGAAAATTAAAAAGTGCCGGGGGTTTTCATTTCCACTCCTAAAAAGAAATCAGTAGCACCCAGGCCATTTGATTGCTGCCCTCCATTTTGAATGGGCTTGCTGGGTGATTTTTAATACCTCCCAGGATGAGTTAGATTAGTTTCATTGATTTATTTTTCATGTTCCATCAAATACCTGACTGCTGTTTCAACTCTTGTGAGACTAACCCTAAGGCAGTAAGATTTCAGATTTGGTCATAATTTCAGCGTGAGTTTGAATCCCTGTTTGCAATGTGAGTTCACAACTCTGGAGCACTCTAGAGGCCGAGAGTTCTTAGAAACCCCTTACTCTCCCCTCTGGGGAGCAAAGTTTGGGAAGCAAGATGTTTGGCTTGCTTTGTTTTTTAATATTGATTGAAGGGCTAGGTTTTTGTTTTATTTTGGTTTTCATCTGTGCTCTTGAAATGTGCATATGTTATGACTGTGGATTCAGTTTATTAAAGCCCAGTATCTCTGGCACTTGTTCCTTAGTGCTAGGTAACTTTCTATAATCTCTTAAAGATAAAAAAGAAAGGGTCAGCTAGTTGGTGAGGTGAGTAGAGCAATGGCCCTGGAGTCAGGAGGACCTGAGTTCACTTGTGGCCTCAGACACGATACATTAACTAGCTATGTGACCTTGGGCAAGTCACTTAACCCCAATTTCCCTGCCTTGCCCCCTCCAGAAAAAAAAAAAAAAGATCAAAAGGAAAGCTGAATGTATATGTATATGGCAGCTAGGTGGTGCAAGTAGTTGGAGCCAGGAAGACCTGAGTTCAAATGTGGCCTCAGATACTTACTAGCTGTTGGACCCTGCACAGGTCACTTAATTCTTTAATTTTCCTTAGTTTCCTTATCCATAAAATGGAGATAATAGTAACATCTACCTCCCAGGGTTGCCATGAGGATCAAATGAGAGGCTAACTGTAAAGTGTCTGGTACATAAGAACATGTGGTTGGCACATGGTAAGCACTATATAGATGTTAGCCATTATTATTTGTAGGTGGTGCCTTACACCCCACTCTTCTCCACACACACACACACACACACACACAATTTATTTACCTCAAAAGGAAAAGATCAAGCGGTTTTTCCCCCATCTCTTCTCTGACCAACAATTATAAAATCATGAGTTTATTGTTGGATTTCTGTATAGCTGTTCCGATATCTTTGTGTTCTGTTTTGAAATGTCTTTGCCTCTTCAAACACCTCTTTATTTTAGGATCCCCAGCATTTCCTGATTGTTTGCCGAGCAGAGTTTTTGCTTTCTCTGGCACATCTTGGTTGAGATCTGCTTGTGCTTCCTAACATATGTGGTATATGAAAATTGAGAAAGAACTTGGGTCTGAATCTTAGCTGTCCCACTTAGGACTTATGTGACCTTGGACAAGTCTCTTCACTTTACTGACCCTCATTTTCCTCATCTTTAAAATTAGCTCTAAGGACCCTTCGCTCTAAGTCCTTAAACCTTGTAAATGTTCTTCTCTTCTCTATGGGATGAGACCAAGCCAAAGGGCATTTTCTGGAGTTGGGCTTTAGAGTGAGACTGGGTCAGTTGTGAGGTCAGAATTATAAGTGACAAGGAATTAGTGTTTAATTTCAATCTACTCTCATTCCATGGTCTCCACTTCTGCCCAGTTAACTTACTCAGGTCCTTAACAAGATCCATAGAAGGACCTTTAGCCCTTTAATACAGTGGTGTAAAACTTAACTACAAATGGATCCCTATAGGGCCACATATGGACATAAGAAAACTACAGATTATCATTATCTGTATTGCATTGCATTTTTATTTATTATGTTGAACATTTATCAATTACATTTTAATCTCATCGGTTCTGCACTGGAGAGTTTTGCACAGCAAGTGGCCTCAGACCTTGAGTCTGACGCCTCTGCTTTGTTGTTGTTTAGTCCTTCAGTCATGTCAGATTCTTTATGACTCCATTTGGGGTTTTCTTGGCAAAGATGCTGGAGTGGTTTGCCATTTCCTTCTCCAGCTCATTCTACAGATGAGGAAACTGAGGCAAACAGGGTTAAGCGACTTGCCCAGGATCACACAGCTACTAAATGTCTGATATGTAATCTCCCTGATGTTGTTACTCACTCCAGCAAAACAGATTCCAGCACATCCATACTTTGTCATCCTGTGTAATTTTGGACTATGTCTACCCATAAATTTTCAATAGGGAATCTATCCAATGCATTGGAGGCCTTCCTCTAGGTTGTTATTGTTGTTTTAAAGCCAGGCTGCCTTTTTAAGCGTGTCTTCACTGGCTATAGGACCTGCAATAAGGAAGCTCCTTTTACCAACACAGAATGATATTTGCTCTGTAGCTTTATAGTCTTAGAGAGTTTCCCTGTGAACTTAGAGATTGTGGCTTACCTAGAGTCATATGGCCAATTTGAGTCACAATTGGGACTTGAACCCAAGATCTTTCTGACTTTGAGACTGGTCCTCTATCCATTATGCCATACTTGCCTCTAAGGTAGCCCTTATCCTGGGATAAATTAGATTTTACACCAGCAGGAAGTATACAGAAGGTTTCCCATCTAGATCAGAGTGGTCTTAGATTCAAGGCTTTCTCCTCACTGGGACCTTATTTCTGCTGTCTAAACTACATTTCTTGTTTCTCCTTTGACTTTCTGAGCTCTCTGGTTCCTTTTTATTGTTTCCTAATTGTTTGCCTGGTTCTTGGTCCACTGACACTTTCACTTAATCACCTGTGTGTTTTCTGAGTTGTGGCTTCCCACTTGGTCTTTTAGCCCAGGGACAGTCTTGATGACTTGCTTCTGTGTATGTATCGTCCATACCAGTGGCCAGTGCCTACCTTTCATTCCCAACCTTCCCTTGATTTCACCCAGTGCCTGTGAGATTTACCCATCGTCCAGTGTCAGAACACAACAAAAATAACCATTATTGGCTAGGAAGAAAACTAGTATTTATTAAGCACTTACGCTGTGCTAAGAACTTTATAAATATTATCTTGTTTAATCCTCACAACAACCCTGTGAGGTAGGTGCTGTTATTATCCCTATTTTATAGCTGAGACAGTGGGAATAAGTGACTTGCCCAAGGTCACACAGTTAGGAAGCATCTGAGGCCCGATTTGAACTTGGCGCTTCCTGACCCTAGGCCCAGCACTCCATGAACTGCACCATCCAACTGTCCACCAATTCCAGACCCACCAGCCTGGAATTTCAGGACCACAGAGCAAACTGGAGGCCTGGTCAAACCTGATCTCTGCCCAGAAGTGACCACATACCTCAGTTTCAGGTTGAGGGACAATGGGCTCTACGAAAATATTGGGAGAAAAAAAATCGACTTTCTTCCATCTACATGTCTTTTTCCAGCACTTCTTTTGCCACCTAAGAAGTTTTTTTGTTAACTTGCCTGGAGTTTTGCCACCCACTTATCTCCCTGTCGGGGTAGGAAGAATTGAAGCTGTTTCTAAAGACCCTGCTGTCTAGAATATATTGAAGAAGCTGTTGCAACACTCTTCCCCTCCTTCTCCTCATCCTATTTTGCCCTTGTTATCATTAGCAGTGACAATTAATATATGAACTAGGAGATTGGGCACCCTGGGGAGAAAGGAATGTATAAAGGAGGTTACTTAATGTTTTTGGTAAATACTGGTTAAAATTCCTTCAGATTTATGTAAAGCCTTAGCTTTCCAACATTAACCTGGGGATTGTTTTTCTTTTTATGTATTCCTATCTAAATTGCCCCACCCCCCCTTAGCAGCTTCTTACTATATTTCTGCTCCTTCCAAATTTTTTTCTTAAATCTTGAAGTGTACAGCAGTATTGCTCTAAGATAGCCCAGATATGGAACTGTACTTTTTATGAGCCCAAATAACTGGCCTACTCAGGAAACAAACATCTCATATTGTTAAGGGAGCTTTGTTTGGCTTGGGCCCAACCCTATAACTTGAAAGGAACCTTTTTTTCCTCCTTCCAGTTTCTGGTGCCTTGCTTGACAAGAGTGTTTCAAAGCATTGCCAAAGAATTTGTTTAGGAGCAGGACTTTTACTGTATTTCCTCATTACTCTACATCTAGGCAAGAGTCCAAGCCTCAAATCATAGAGTGATTTCTGCTGAGCATCTTTTCTGTTGGAGTAAATGCAAATTATTTTAGCTTTCTAAGTCTTTCAGGGTTGAGATGCTTTAACTTTTCAGATTAAAGGCCTTGTGAATTCATAATGTACCTCACCCAAGGACAGACTTATAAAATAACTGTTGGGAGAATTAGAATAAAAAATTGAAAAAGAAGTCTGACCCATGTGAGTGCTTACACACACACACACACACACACACACACACACACACACACACACACACACACACGCAGTTACTTTTACTCTGATTCTGTCTTGCTCTTTTTCTGTTTTTTTCCCCTAATTTGTGCATCTTTTCTTCAACTCTGTCTCTGTACTCCTCCTCTGTCTCCCCCTACATACTCCCTCCAATAGCACCTTCAGATATCTTCAGGTTTTATTTCCACGAAATATCAAAACACATCTTTTAAAATCATCATTTTAGTTACCCGATCTGCCCCCTGCTCTCTCCACAAAGAATTATCTCCGTGCCCGGCATTGAGTTTTTGACAGTGAAAATGAAGTTGCCTTGGGGAAAACTAAGCTATATTGCCCCTATATTAATCAAAAATATATTATCTGGCCACTGTCATCTCTTTATCTCAGCTTCCCTTCCCTCCCTACCCCCCAAAAAAGGTAGAACAGTAAAAATTACCTCTCACTAAATGTAAGCCAAATGTAAAAGTAATGTGTTTTTTTTTTTAATTTGGGGGTAGGATAACGGTTCTGGTCCTGTGATTTAATTGTTTTGGGAAAGCCTCAGTGTAGAAATCACATACAGTTGCAAATCAGGAACTAGTCTGTTTTTTTTCATAGTTTTAGAAGAGTTGCCTAGGCCACTGAGAATTAAGTAACTTGTCTACACAGTTAGTTTGTATGGGGGGAGGATTTGAACCCAAGTCTCTCTGATATCATTAGTAATAGATAATTAACTCAGATCTGCTTAGTGTCACCTAATGTATGTTTGAAAAATACCATTAAATGACTTTGTCAGAGAAAACAAACTCATATTCTGCCTTCTAAATTAGGGAGAAAGTCCTTGCCCCCATGAACCATGGTGGTGTTACTACAGTGTTACTACACTATTAAATGGTTCCCTTTTGTGTGAAAATGGAAGTCTCTGAACTAGCTTCTTCTCACATCTTCCACTAAAATCACTTTGTCTTACTGGGTTCAGCTGAAAGTGAGAGAGTATAAGGCCCCTGCACTGAGTTTATGAGTGCCAACCTTTCCTTTCCGAGTAGAAAACATTAATAAAATAGGAGGGATAATTATAGCTCGAAATTATAAAAACACTCTTCAGTTTGTAAATAGCTTTCTTCACAACAGCCCAACTTGTGTGACCTTAGCCAAGCCTTTTAACCTCTCTATGCCCCAGTCTTCTCATCTGAACATATTTGAACTTTTATATGTAGGTTATACAAGAATAATGATATGCATAAGGATAAGAAAGTAAAAGAAACTAGAGGCCTAACACATCCAGTTTCTTCTAGGTCCATTCTACGGTAGTGAAATCACACATGGTAACAACAGGCTTCTTTAGTTAAAGGAATACTACCTCAATCTGCATGTACTCAAGGAGAAAAAGAGTGAAATTTACCCAGTCTGCCCTTTCTCACTAACCAGAAAATCCCAAACATTTTGCAAATGACGCCCCAAGCCCTCCTTTCCTTTTCTCTACCTTCAGGGGAAAAGTGCATTTTCTGTGTGTGCAGGACACTTACAAATTGCCCTTTTCCCTGGCCTTTCACCTCTGATGATGCTGTGTAAACTTGTGCATATTAACCTTGTCCAAATAGGTTTCTGTAGCCTGCTGTGTTTGCGCCCCATGTTTTAATTTGCAACTCTTTATCATTGGCTTATTTCAGCCATACTTTCAGAAGACAAAAACACCACTGAGCCTCCCCGCAAGACTAAAGATGCCCCATCGGTTCCAAACACTCCAGAGCCAACAACAACGCAAGAGCCTTTGGTTGGCAGCCAGAAAAGGAAAGCGAGGAAAACGAAGATCACACATCTTGTCAGGACAGCAGATGGCCGGGTGTCACCAGCAGGAGGTACTTTGGGTAAGGAGGAATGAGATATATAAGGATAAAGGGGACTGTGGGGTAGCCCTTGATCACAGAATGGAAGGCAATAATTGTTATCAGAAATCTACCAGATTTAATAGGGTCCTTGAGGGAGTGACTCAAGTCAGTTCTAGATTGGGGTTTTAAAAATGAATCTGGATTATGTATTTGGAAGAAGACTATATTCTTTATCAAAGCACTTGAAGACATTGCATAAGGCTTCTATAAGTCTAAGAGCAAATTTTGTTTCAATAGAGTTCTTCGGGAACTGATTCTAGTCAAATCTCTAAATTTATTTGTCATCCTGTGGATTACAAAAACAGCTCTTTCTCAAGAGAGAATGTCTGGAGTTCTTTGACAGTTATGGGACTGTTTAGTCCTATATGCTTTTCCTTTCTGCCACCCAGGATCCTCAAAGCCAAGCTGGCTGATTTAATTTCTTCATATGTTAAAATTTAGAAGCACTTAAAAATTTGATTTATCTGATAGCCCACCACTTTATTGCAAGCCAGGATTTCTAGTCCTCAGACCTTCATCTGCTAGAACCCAGCTGGTTCTAGGCATGGCTTTTCCTTCTTACTCTCATCCAAAACCCTGAAGAAGTTCCAGCCCATCCAAGTGGGTTGTGGTTTGTCCTTTGTTCTTGAAGAAGGCCATGATATCAGGAAGATGATGACATGACTTGCAATTGAATTGGATTTGACTTAGGGAGGACTGTGCAAAGTTACCAGCCTCACTTTCTCCTCCAGAGCCATCTGGGTCCAGTGGCCAGATATAGATCAGGACGACTGGAGGTGGCCCAGGATGCAATGAAGACCTTGGCCTTTTTAAGTTGAGGTCGTTCTGAGTTCTCAGTTTGAGGGAGGCAACATCCATTCAGCGAATAGGCCTGTTTAAGAAATGAGTCAAGGGATGGCTCCTTTAATAAACAAATCAAACTGGGAGGGGAAGACCGTCAGGGTTGCTGGCCAAAGAGAAACGGCTACTATTTACATTCACTCTGAGCCCAGGGGGTCGCAAAATGACCGTTAAGTGGTGCTAGGGCAAGGACCTATTGTTGTCCAGTTGATGACAGCCAGAGTGAATTGAGCTTAAGGCATTGTCTTTAAGAAACTGACCCATATATATCCCACATTCTAGACCCTTGGCTGTAGCAGTTTCAGAAATGCTGGTGTCTCTGGAATTCTCAACTGCCTAACATTAGCTGTTGTAACTGCAGTTTTGTGGCTTTTTAGCACCCAGCAGAATGTCTCAGAAGTTTTTTCAGGAGTCGAGATATTAAAAACATTCTTCCTATGGATAACATTTAAATGCACCACCATTTGAGTAAAATTAAACATTAAAAGAAGCAAAGAATTTATTAAATTAGTTTTAAACCAGTGTTATCACTTGAAGGACAGCAAAATGAGGAATCCCAATGACTTTTTCTTATATATTATACATGTATTGTGCTGGGTTTTCTTTTATTTAGAACTTTTCACGTTGTAGGATATGGTAAAGATTTACTTTCACTTTTTCAAACTGAAAGTCTTTAGATGATACTTCCATTTTTAATGCAGCAAGACATCATGGAATTTTTATGTTCTATACTAGACACTTTAAGGCCTTTACTGTTTGCTCCTTTATTTAAAATTGCCTTTCAAACTATGATAAAAATACCTCTTCTACAAAGACAACATGGTAGAATGAAGAAATTGTTCTTTTTCCAGTAGAGATATTTGAGTTGCATTTCCACCAGGTCTTTCTCATCTTATTTTTACCGATTTTTTGATATTACACCACTCTTGTTTTCAGATTTGTATCTCCTCCTTCCCCATCAAGTCATCTCTCATAACAAAACTTCAAAAAGAAACAAAGAAATTCATGAAACAAACTAGCACATCAACCATGTCTCATAGTATATGCAGTAATTCCATTCCCCGAGTCCCCCAACTCGGCAAAGAGGGAAATAGGTTCATCAACTCTTAATAGGTACTTTGTACCTGATCTCCTAGGTACCACATAACCAGAAACCCTTTACCTTTACTCAGAAATGATGCCATTAGGCAAAAACACATCAGATCCTCAAAAGTAAGAGAAAGAATGTGGGGTATTGGAATGAATAAATACAGTAATCAATTTAATTAATTAAAAGCAAGTCAGGGAGGATGCAATCATTCATAACTGCTGCACACTTAACATCCGGATTTCATCAAAGGCATTTGTATTCTCTGAGTATTGAAGTGCCCCTCCACAGAAGTTGCCTCAAGCTGTATTTTAACTCAGGTTTCTTTCCCTCTTCTAATCCAATCCTGACCCATTCTACGGCCTTGGATCAATCTCTTAAACTCTTTTCAACTTGGCTTCTGATTAAACTCTTTTCAACTCAGCTTCTGAGAATAATGCTGCCCATGGGAATAACTGGGCTTAATAAAGGAGCCTTGTTGCTCTGCAAGAAGAGAATGTGTATAAGCCATTATATTCTCAGTATACATCAAGGGGAACTGGGAAGGAATGTTACCTTCTTAAACAGTGAGTGCCGTGGAGTCTTCTCTGACTTTTGTCTACAGTCTGGTAGGGCTAAATCCTCTTTTGATAAATTTTTCTTTTGTTACAGATGACAAGCCCAAGGAACAACTGCAGGGTAGTCTCCCTAAAGCATCAGCCACAGACACGGATTGCAATGAGGAATGCTCACAAAACATTGAAGCAGAGGAGATTCGTAGTATCACGACAGACATGCCAGCTGTGTCTGCATTCTTCAGCCTGGCAGCCCTGGCTGAGGTAGCAGCAATGGAGAATGTGCACAGGTGAGCCGGGTGGGAAGCTTCCTTCTCGGATGCCCACCCCCTTCTTTGGCAAAATGGATCCAAAGAAGGCAGCCTCCAAGTCTAGACAAGCCTCCCTTCTGTGGTCTGAAGTCCATTTTTTTCATGGCCTAGTAGGTCTCCTAGAATTTATTTTAGATTTATGCTGTACCTAGCATATTATATGTCTATACAAGCTAATTAGTTACATGGAAAACATAGATGAGGAAATCAGCCAAGCAAGTATCCTATTATTGGTATATAATATTTATTATTGTATTATACGAGATTATATTGTTATAGATTAAAGTCATGTATTATAATAATGGCAGTTATATAATGGTATATATTAATATAATATATAAAACATGTAATATAGTATATATAATGTTACATGTCATTATATGTTAAATATAGTAGATATACAATTAAGGCCTCTGCTGCCTGATGTCTTCAGTATTCAGGACAAACTGAAATTAAAACCAGAATAGAGGCTTTTTATCTCTTCTCAAGTAATTATCCACTATACACTGTTAATGTATTGTTATGTATTGTTTTATTACATTTAATATATAATTATGTATTGTTATGTGTTGTAAGATATTATAAGCAAGTATATTATATATTCAAAATATGGTGTTGTATACATTATATAAATATATACTATCATATATGTTATAGGTATATACTATCTTGTATGATATTTCTTATATAACACATACTATTATAATATATAATATGCTATATTATATATAAAAGATTGCTTTCGTGTTGTTTTATAACAATAAAATAATTATATATAATGTAGTATCATATAATATATAAATAATATATGTATATTATGTATAGATATTTTTGTATTGTATAATAGATTAATATTTTAATAATATGCATATTATATATCATATAATATACTAGTACTAGTATATTTGCTTGGCTAATGTCCTCTTCTGTATGTTTTTCTAGGTCACTAATTAGCTTGCATATGCATACAATATAATAATATTATTACATATTATGTGTAACATTATAATATGTAATATATATATACCATTAATATATTACTAATAGTGTTACCATTATTTCTTTGTTCTACAAGTGAATCCCACACTGCAAAATAAATTTTAAGGAGAGACTGTAGTTTGAGAAAAGAGTACTGGCCCAAAAGTCAGGGACCCCACGTTTTATTTCATGTTGTGCCACTAATTTACCACGTGCAGTAGTTTAATTGTTCATCACTTCAGTTTCTTCATCTTTGTTGTTGTGAACATCACATGAAATAAGAGATTCATTCAGCAACATTCAGCATTTAAAAAGTGCCTACTAGATGCAGCTCAGAACTCTGGGCACACAGAGCCCTCTGGACATTTTTAAGCACTATCTGATGTTGTCAGCATTTAGGACAAACTGAAATTAAAACCAGAATGTAGGCTTTCTTTCTTCTGATTAACATATTGTATCTATACTTATGTCATAAATGGCTCATAGAATTTAAAATTGGAAGAGATCTTAGAGATTATGCAGTCTCTAACTGGCTTATTTTCTAGATGTGGAAACTGAGACCCAGGAAAGTGAGGTGACTTGTCTAAGATCATACAGAAAGTTGTTGGCAGAACAGAGACTTGAACCCAGGTGTTCAAATTGCAATATTGGATTACTTTCAATTACTTTAAATTATACAGTAGCAAGTAGCTATGTGGCACAAAAGATAGAATACTGGGCCTGGAGTCAGGAAGACTCATATTCATGAGTTCAAGTCCAGCCTCAGACTAGCTGTGTGACCCTGAGCAGGTCACTTAACCCTATTTGCCTCAGTTTCCTCATCTGTAAAAATGAGCTGGAGGAGGAATTGGAAAACCACTCCAGTGTCTTTGCCAAGAAAGCCTGAAAATGGGGTCACAGAGAGTTAGACATGACTGAAGCAACTCAACAGCAACATGTTGTCTCCTCGGGTTTTAGGTTATCGCAGCTTTCTAGAAGCCAAACATCTTATAATTTGCTCAAGTGCAGCCATAAATTCCTTTTAGTAAACAAACTCTGAGAGACATTTTTTTAGCTGTTGTCCAATCAGTATTATTTACAGTTGTCAAAACACTATCCTAGGGGCTTAAAAAAAAGTTTTAGAGAATGGGACAATTAAAATAAGTCCTTCTGGGATGTATGGTTGTGGTATGGAGGTAGAGGGGTCTGCCATGCCGGAAGGGCCCTTACTATGGTTTCACAAACAGACTGGATCTGGCTTCTGAGAAGCATCCTTGCCTCCTAGAGAGGCTCACTGTCAATATACCCGTTACCTGGCGTTAAATTATTTGGGTATGGCAACCCATTAAAAATGCTAAATAGATCTCATAGCTCTACAGTCCCCTTCAGCTTCTACAATGAAAGTGACAGAAGGCCGTCCCCATCCCCCAATGCCATGAAAGAATCACATAGTTTTTAGACCGTCCGTAAACATTAACTTAGCCGTCAGTGCTCTAAACGTGAGGCACTTATCCAATGACCAATTAATGGATATGCTGCTGGAAAACCGAATTACATTCATCTTAAGTTCTTACCATAAATGAAGCCAAAAGACAGAAGGAAATCAAAGCTACATAGAAGGATAGTTCACTGGTTCTTCTTGGAGATGAAAATAAAGGAGTTGGCAGAAATGGCCGTATCGTGTGTACAAAGACCACAAGGAATATCATTTCATAGGTGATCTGATGATTTCACACTGCAGGATCGTGATCAGGATTTTCAGAAAGGCCACCGAGGAATCACAAAAGCTTACGTGGCAATGTCTGTTCCAGAAGATGAAGAGGTAGAGCAGGCTTAATAAAAGCAACAAGAACCTCCAAATTAAATCAGTTTCACGCTTTGAAGCTCAGTGACTTACATGGAAAAGTGAGTGTAGTTGAGGACAGTGGAAAGTACTGTACAGCAGTAAGAAATTTTAAAAAACAAGCAACATATTTAGATTACCCATACATCTCACTCTTACATTTCGTAAGTTCTGTCTTTAAGAAAGGAATCCAAAGGCACTGGGCATGGTAAATATTGAATAAAAGCACCAAAAATGAGATTAATTATATTTTGCAGGAAAAAATGGCTTATTACTGCTATGGAGATAGTTCATTAATCAACCATCTGTGCACAGACACAAAGATCAAATGAATGCAAAGCTATAAAAAAGAATAAAAGTAGAAAAAAGAATAATTAAATCGATTCCAATCTGACCTATTAAAGCAAGTCATTCATCCCGAAAAATGGGAAATTGATGAATGAAAGGACATCAACACCAAACAGAATGATTTTTTGTAGAGGTTTAACCACTATAAGTTAGTTACTCCAATAAATCACCCAAAAGAATTCCCTGAGTCAGTAAATATTTGACTTATTTGCCAAGTGGAGAAATGTGGCAGCCAAGGGTAGCTTGTATAAAAAAGTATAATAAATACTTTTTTTCTAAAATCATACAGAGAAAGATGCTGAATTCGTCAAGCATTTAATGCAGTATGCTAGCCACTGTACAGACCCAGAATGAAACAGCCCTTGCCCTCAAGGGCCTTATACACTGTTGGTCAGAGAGGTGCAGAATGTTCATGAATAAGAAAATACAGGATGTATACAAAACAAATAAAAAGTGATCCTCAGAGGAAGAAGGCACCAGTGAATGAGTGAGTCAAGAAAGGTTTCTCAAAAGAAAAGTCCTTGAATAGAGCCTTGAAGGGAGCTAAGAATTCTAAGATATAGAAGGCAGGAGGGAAAGCATTCTAGCCATAGCAGATGACAACCTGTGCAAAGACAGAGATAGAAGAACAGCAACGAGGCCATTTTGGCTAGAAAACAGAGCGTGTGAGGGGGAGTAATGTGTAATCAGCCTGGAAAGTTAGGCCAATGCCAGATTGTGAAAGGCTTTAAATGCCAAACAGAGAAGTTTGTCTTTTATTCTAGCTCATGAGTAGTGGTATCTTATAAAAAAGTAAGTAGCAATGGAGGAAATTTTTTTTGAAAAAGTCTTAGAAAAGTTCAACGGGAGACTAAAACAATCAATCAGTAAATATTTATTAAGTACCTACTATGTGCCTGGCACTATGCTAAGCTCTGGCACCCAGGCAAAGTCGTCCTCGGGTCCTTTAAGGATGAAACAGAAAGGAGATAAAAAATAGAGAAACTCTGTAAGGTTTTTTATAATGAATCCCGTGATCATGAACACTCTACATTTGGAGTCTAATATTACAGTCCCTAACATACTTTAAAAGGAAGTAAAAATGGCACTGAAGAAAATAAAGATGAGAAAAACCCATCCTTATAATACCAGTTTTCTTCCAATGATGTTTTATGGTTGTGAATCACGGAACAGTAATATTGCTGAAGAATTAAAATTGGGTATCACCTAATGAGCAATGGAGAATGTATAGTGAATGTATAGTATAGGCTGTAACACATTATAAACAAAGAATGATAAAGGAAAAGCAGAGTAAAAGCTCTATCGAAGAAATATACAAGCCTAAAGGAGGATGGTTGATAATGTGGCAGGAGCACAAGAAGGAGAATCCTTGTGCTGAATTAGTATTCTCATAATGTTGGGAAAACTCAAGGAAGGCCTTCAGCACATTGTGTAATCCCTTTAAGGTGAACATATGGGAGAAGGTCAATGAGAGGATGGTTTTCATTCTGCCTGATTAAAGGAAATATATGCATCAATGCAGTTACAAATCCACTGGATTATATGAGCACAGAATGTCTGCCTGTAAAGAAGCTTACAGTCCAGTTGGGGAGGCAAAACATATACACTTAAAAAGATAATAGATTATTTGGCAAATGGATGGCAAACAATTATTAATGTTATATATTTATATAATATATCCATGTTTATAATTTATTTATTATAAATAATAACAGAACAAGATTCTTTAAGCCCCTGGTGGAGTGAAAATTTTAAAACTCAGCAATACTAGAGTTGAGAAGAAGGTTGAATTTAGGCATAGTAGAGTGGGTATAGGGAAGACTTCAAAAAAAAGAAGCAATACCTTGGATAGAATTTGAAGGACAGTTAGAATTCACATAGGGAAAAGAAAAGGGAAAAAAGCATGGATGAAGGTCTTTTTTCTTAGATTATATTACTTAAATTCATCATCAACCTCATATGATTTGTGACTTACCTTAGAGAAATCAAAATGTGGAAAATTTAATCACCTTCATGTGGCCCCTTTCTTTGAAAACAGTTCTGCCACTGCTTCTTGGATTACGGGCTTAACATGATTTTATGGGATGAGAGTGTGGAATATCACTCATTTAATGAACATTGATTAAGATTCATTCGGTTCATGGTACTAGCAAACAAAGCACAGGTTAATTATTGTGCAAAATTGAAGGGGAAAAAAGTCCTCCCCCATGCCTAATACACTTAGCGTAGATGTAAGAATCTAACATGGGAAAGCAGCTTTATCCATGGAGAGGATAAATAAGTATGAATTAGTTTGTAAGAAGCCACATAGAGCCTTGATTGTCTTTTCCTGTTCCTTTTCTTATCCTTTTCTCTTTCCCCTTTCCTGCTTACCCCTGATCTCAGTGCAAATGAGGCACGTTCATCTTGATTCAGAAACTATCAAGCTTTTCCGACAATGGCCTCTTCCACAATTTCTCATCTTTTCCCTTTTCGCTTATTTTTCCCTCATTGTGTTCCTCCTCAATGTTTGTTCATGTTATTTTCCTTGTATCTTTGACACATCAAGGAGAATGAATTTGTGTAGAACATTAAATTAGAAATAAGTAAAAGCCATCTTGATTTCCCTTTCTCGTTAGACTTGTTTTTTCATAACAGATAGTTGAACAGATGTAACAGGCTGCACTTAAAACATGCACACTTTATTAACAGATTAAGCCAGAAGTTTGATTCTTACACATTTTTAATAGTGTGTGTTTGTGTGTGTGTGTTTAAATCCAGAATTCTTAAACCGATTCAATGAGCTTCACCAGAGTTCAGGGAACTGAAAACTTGGTCATATATACCACGTATCCCATTTTATCTAGTACACCAAAAAACACTAGTAAAAACCTAATAATTAAACAAATATGAATCATTATATGCTTTAGCTGGTTTCATCCTTTGGATAGCAGCTGCAATTTTTTGGATGAAAACGTGATGAGTGTGAAAGGTGAAACGAATAAAAACATGAGTACTATTTCACACAACCGGATTCAGACCAGGACTTGATAGATATTATTCAGGCATGTTCTTTGCTCTGTGTGCTTCTTTTAAATATCCAGAAGGTCCCAAATTCCATCATTTCTGAATGCAAAACTCAATAGGAAGTGTTAACATTTCGATGATTTGTTTTGTCAACCCTTCATCTATGGGGTTTTCTTTTCCCCCTTTCCTTTAATTATACAAATGATAAATGGAAAATCATCTGTACACTATGTAAATTTCCATCTAAATGACTAAAAATTCCAAGAAATTTTTGACCAGTTTTGACCAGAGCTCTCATAGCAACCAGTAGACTGGTTGCTAATTGTAGCCCTAAGACAATGATTGGTAATGATGGCTCATAATGGAAAAGTAATGTCAATATCCACTTCCTTTCCTCCTCTTTCTAGTTTCTATAACCTTTTTAATAGGTTTTAAAATATGTCTTTGATTTAGAGGAATTGTCTGATCTAGCTGTCTCATTTTATGAATGAGGAAACTGAGGCCCAGGGGGTTGACATCACCTGCCATAGCTGATAAAGCCACAGTGCTGTGATTCAAACCTAGTTTTTCTGACACTAATCTTAAACTCTTTCCACTTTTGAAAACTCATTATTGCACAGCAGCTTTTCCTGTGTGCCTCTTCTTTGATAGGTACTAAGTTAAGACACTACCTTTATGGGTAACCTTATACATACACATTTTACATCTCTCACAGACACACTCGACTGGGTTGGAGTTGTTATGCACAACTTAAATTGGTACTGAGGAATAGAAAGTTATAGTCCTGAAGATCTCAGGACTCAAAAAGAATCAATCTATTCCAGTATCTACATCTCTTAACCAGCAGCCAAGAGTCTTAAGTCTGGCTTCATTTCCTCTGGCCAATTCTCACTTCACTTGGGATCTCCTGGCACCCTAAGTTTTCCCTTCTTTAAAATGAGAATAAGTTAGGGTCAGATTCCATCTCATGGAGAATTAGGGTGAGGACAGATATGGTGAGGAAATAAAGAGTTTTAAAAATCCTTTGAACGTGAGAGACAATTTAAAATGACAACGGTTTTAACTAACAACACACCAAAATAGCAGCAGCTGTTCAGCAGGGTACTGAAAAGCCTTTGTTATTTGTTCTAGTCTCCAAGAACTGTCCCTGAATCATAGGATCTTAGAGCTGGAAAGGTTCTAAGAGATGATTCATTTCTTCTTTTTTCTTGTTCTTATTTTACAGAAGTCAGCGGGCAACTCCCCTTGCCCATGATGGACAGCCAAAAGAAATGCCACAGGCTCCTGTACTTATTTCCTGCGCTGACCAGTGAAGCTCCTCTTTATTGTAAAACATTGTGCTTTACCTAATATCCTAGCCTTGTCTTTACCAAGGGAAGCTAGTCAGTCCATAGGATGGAAAATAATAGATTGCGAACACGTGATTGGTGCCCTGCACGGCCCAGATTTCACTTGAAGCCAGAAGTTAGCAACTTGGGCCAGGTCGTCCTATTGGAACCCAGAATCTTTGAGGGGGATGTTATTTGTCTGATAATGAACAGAATGAGAATGATCCTGGAGCTTTGCTTTCTATTGAAGGCTTTTAATGGTAAATTGGTGGTTACTTGGAAGTGGCTGCCTTTACTGTAGCTCATCCAGTGTCTCTTCTACCAACCAGAGAGTGTGAAACTAGTTTCGTATAATACTTAGTTATTCTTTAAAAAAAAAACAAAAAACAAAAAACGACAACAAAAAAAAAACTGACGCACTGCACTAGTTATTATTAGATATTCCTAGTCATTTTTGTACATGAAGATTTAAGTTCTAAGATGGTTTATATAATAGGTTATGCCTACATTTATATTGTAGAATAAATTAAAAAAAAAAAAAACCTGTTCCAGAGAACCCCAAACAGCATGGGCAGACGTACCATTGTTAGCGGTGTATGCTCAGCCACGTGGTCCATACATTCTGCACTTTTATATTTGCCACCAGAGTGGTAGTTTGCTGGCAAAAAGAAAAAAAAAAGAAAGTCTGACTTTACTTATAGGCTGAGTCTTTGCTTAGGCTTGAATGATCAAGGAGAGTTTGCATAGGGTGAGTTGTGGTATATATATTTACCCAGATGGAGGAAGAATCCTGCAGATTACTGATGGTATCATGCCTTGAGGATTCTTTTATTTTTTACATAGGGGTCTAAGTGATCAGTGGAACATTGATACAAACAAATAAAATGAAACAAACAAAAAAAAGGACAGAAAAATTGTTCAGAAGTGACCTTAGAATTACTTCACTATTCTGAAAACATTGAAGACATTGAATTCATGTGGACTCGGAGACACATACCTTTTATATCTCTCACAGACACACTGGACTGGGTTGCGATTGCTATGCACAGCCTGAATTGGCATTGCAGGTTTTTTTTAGAGCCATTTAGAGTTTGTGTTGGTTAAGAGGTATGTGAGTAAATGATGATGAGAAGTACGCTTGACCCAAGTGGGGCTATCAAATCTAGATCCACCTGCCAGTTCCCATTTCTTTTTGTGTTTTGTTGCTTTTGAACATTAAACCGTAGATAGCCAGTGCCAAGTGGATCAGCTGGCTTAGAACATTCAACATATTGACTTAACCACCTGACTTTCACAGTGACTTGTTTCCTAGCAACAGATGCAAAGTGATAAATCAAAATTAGTCTGAGGCTACAAATTCTACAGGGTATTTGTTCCATAGCACAAAGTATTTCCCTACTCTTGCATCACAGCACAAAAAAAAAATACCAAATTTTAATTATTGGACTCCAGCAATAATTTTTTTATTGGTCTTCATACTGGCTGAATTTTGATAGTGTTAGGTCGAGTCTGAAGCTCTTGAATTAGGTCTCTAAATGATGAGAGTTTACATGGTTTTATCAGGCCTTCTTATTTATACTTGACTGAATTGATAATGATGATTTTTTTGTAATTGTAATTTGATGTAATAGCCATACAAAAAAAAAAGTAACTCTTAATACAGACTAGGTTTAGCTTTTCATGGTTGTAGATATGACTTCAGTTTCGGTGCTGGAAAATATGTACAACATACTACGCAGGAAAGAAAAAAATGGAGTTGTTTTTTTTTAAGGTAACTGCTAAAGAGCAATGAAGACAAAAGGCATTTGGAATGATGTCCTCAAAAATACATACTCTGTGTGGATTTGGAGGAAGAAGGAATAGAAAAAAGGTTAATCCAAGGTGAAAGCTTAACCCCGATCAGGTAGCACTAAACCTAGTAAAGAGTCCCAACAAATACATCGTACCTTAGGTTTTTACTATGAACCTGTTTTATTAATGTTTTCTAAATTTTAAAAAAGTGAATGTTTGAAAATTGCTGGGTCCCAGTGTGGTGGCTGTTGGAGTTTTTGGACCACTTGCTAGCAGTGATTTAGAAATTAAGATTAGCTAAAAACCCAAAAATCGTACGGTGCGGACCATGCACCTTGACAATGGTACTAACTTGTTATTCTATAGAACACGTTAGAATAGGTCTATTTTTGCCAGAGCCTTCTCCAATCTTCCTCCAATTACATTTCACTAGTGTTCCTTAAGAGATTGCTGTATATTAATGGGACCTTTTTTAAAAAAAAACAAAACAAAAAACAAAAAGAAACAAAAGGATTACTTTTTTCTATGTGAATTAATATCTTACTTGATCTGCTTTTTCCTAAACCTCAGTGGCTTTTCCCTTAGGTGGGGCAGGGTGGGTGGGGAGAACTTACTGGATATGACTGTTTTCAGAGACTTCTAAAACCTTTTTTTGTAGAAATGCTTAATTTTTAAGCAGTTAGGCACTGAGAGCTGCAGAAATCCTGCAAAGCTTTATAGTTCTCTAGGCCCCTGCCTTGTTTTTTCTCTGAGTGAAGTCTTGATTTCGATAGCTAGAACTGCTCATGCCCTGAATCTGCTACAGAGGGGTGTTGATATTTTTCAGGTAACACAGTTTGTTAGCACAAATACTTCAGACCAACATTTAATGTTTTCTTTTCTTCCAGTTATTTTAATAGCATTCTTTCCTTTTTTTTTGTAAAGTCATATTGCTATGGTGTGTACCTTAGTATGCCAGCAAACACTGTCCCACAAGCTTCCTTGAGAAAAAAAAAATGTTGCACCTTATGTATATCTCAAGCAAACCAAAATATGATGCTCTTCTGCTTTGTTTTTATTCTAAATATGTTGTATCATATCTTTCTGAAACCATTCTGAATTGAGTTGAAATTATCAATATTTATGCATTTAACCTTAATTTCTGGATTCAAACCTGTATATAAATCTTTTGAAAAAAATTGTCCTAGCCCTTCTCTGTGATGCTGGATATGGGGGTTTCGTCTCAGAGGGAGACGTAGTACTGTTCCAGTTTTCTTTGGCTTGTATTTATTTAGTTATTCTGGGTATTTCCAATGTAATTTTGAGGTATGTAAAGTATATTATAGTAGCTGAAGCTACATCTACAAGAAGCTGCGTGAAAAATTACTGTAAGGCATCTTTTAAGTTTTAATTGTTTGAGTACTGTATATGAGGTTGAGAAAAAGAAAAAGAAATGTTCCATAGAAACATTTTGAGATACAGGTTCCGATCCCCAAATTAGGTTATTTTCTAGATTTGAGACCAAAACTGTTAATTCATTAAAAACCTTCTTAAGGTTAAATCATGCTGTTGTAATCCTGTGACAGTCTTTATTTATGAATGTGCTATAACTTCAGAAATGGAGTGTCTTTATTTAATGAGACTGGGTGAGCTTTTCAACTAATGCCATGTCCCAAAGCCATGCTAAAATAATTTGATTAGTTATAAAGTCCCAAATCATCAATTCGTAGTTCCAACTCATACTTTTAAAATTGACAAGAAACGTCATATGTCTAATGAAAAGAAGTGTATGAGCTGATCTGATATCAGGAAACAAACTTTTTTGGTCACCTCTTTTTTTTCTCCCTTGTTCAGAAAAATAGTACCCTCCTTGAGTAGTGTAAACTTATTTTGCACTCTGCAATCTTTGGCCTACTGTATTGAAATTTTCTACCCATGAAAAGTCTCAAAAGAGTTATAAACTGCACCAGAAACAATTGCAAGCAGGAAACTGAATGAAGAATACCATGTTTATGCGGAAAGGGGTAGAACGGAAGTGCATCTGTTACAGGTTCGGTATTAATGTGAGGCATTTGCTTGCCAATCCAACTACTGTATGCATCTTAAATATGCAGAATTAGGGAATATGTGGGCTTGAGGCAGGCCTATGTGCTAGGAAAGAGGACTTTTTATTTTGGGGAAAATGAGGGAGAATATGCGAGGTCCATTTTCCCCGCTTGCAAAGGGAAGACAGGGTTTATATGAAACCAATGTGGGTTAATATTTGATTGCACTCTACATGGAGTGGTCATTATAAGGCCAATTTCGATAGGCTACCTCGGCTTTAAAGGATAGTTTCATTACTTCCTATCTGTCTCAAAAACCACACCATCCGATGCTTTTTGCCCTCAGTGCCA
Organism: Phalanger gymnotis; assembly: GCA_028646595.1. Taxonomy (NCBI): domain Eukaryota; kingdom Metazoa; phylum Chordata; class Mammalia; order Diprotodontia; family Phalangeridae; genus Phalanger; species Phalanger gymnotis. Next base: position 524,619,081 of record CM053622.1, read on the forward strand.
CATTCACACCTGCAGTGTTTAAAATTCCAGTAACCATCTCCTACAGAGAGGACAGTGTATTGCTAAAAATGGGCAGTGGTAGCATGGTAGTTACTGCTGTTTCATTTGACCTATGAAGTCTTCTTGTTGGCTGCTTGATGGAATCTAAAATGGAGCTGTTAATTAGCTCTGAGAGAGATTGCCTGGCACCCTTTGAAAGCTAATGTTGTTAAGGGGTTGCTCTTTCTTGATATGAACATTCCCAAAGAAGCATTTTGTTTATTTGTCTTGGTTTGGGCTTTAGATATTTTTAATATCCTGAATTAGACTGACTAACACCGTACTTCATTGAAAAGAAGCTGTTGGTCAGTTCATCTGTTATCAGATGTGTGCGGTAGATTATTGAATGGACTGCTTTGCTTTAGTCTTAAAGTCACTGTTAACGTTGTCACACTGTATATCAAGTCATCATGCTTGCCCTTTGCATGGGAGACATTATCTTCTACATACTTCAAGACATTTCAGACAAAGAAGCTGCAAGCGGATGAATCAAATTCAGTTGCAAGAGAGAAGTAATATTTGTTTTTCTCTCGCCATCCCTTCCATCATTTCCTCATACTTTTTCCTTTACAAATCCAAATGAGGATTCCTCTTTTGGCCAGATAGCATTTGGTATTATAGAAACTGTAATGATTTCAGAAAGGCAGATCCTACACTTTAAATTTTTTGACTCTTACTTCCTTTTTTTTTTTCCAGTCAGTGGTCAGAATATATCTTCATCCCAAATTGGGCTGTGTAACAGTACTAATGGGCATATGAACATTGCTAAATTCTTCCAAAGACTTCTTGGTCCAAAGTATGTTAATTGGTACCAAGTACCTACGTCATCACCTTTTCCCCTTGAAATGCAAATCTTACCTCATAACCTCTAAACTAAATTACTTAAGTTGATGTGTTTTATAAAATTAACACACTAATCCTACCTTATGACCCACAAGAGGGTGGCAGACTTTTCCCCCTCACTGACGCACTCATGTTAGTTAGTGCCGGACACCGGCTCTGGAAGCTACTGAACTGTGGATATAATGGTGTTGACCAGAGAGCTCAATGAGATTTCACATTTCAGTAGCATTTAACAAGTTTCTTACTCTTGGAAATTTAAATGTAGGAAATGGCAACAATAATAACCTGCTATTCTACACACCTGATTCTGAGCTTTGATTATAGGTTTGACTCAATTAGACATCACAAACTAGGCACAGCTTCATCTGACCACCAGGTCTTAAGTCTGTTGACAGTTTCAGCATGACAGAATTGCTCATTTTTATTTTTATTTTTGATTTGCTTTCAGAAATTGGCTTGGTTCTCTTTAGATTTGATGTAAACATACCATGTAATAAATGATTTCCATTAATGGTACAACAGAATTATTGCTTTCTTAGATGTGTGTGTAGTAAAAGTCAATATACACATTTATATAATTTTTCTTCAAAATCTTATACCTAATTTGATATTTCTAAAAGGTGCACATGTCAAGTCATGTGTATAACATGCTAAACTACTTAACTGTGATCTTGAAACTGAATAAAAATATTTAATAAAAATTTTAAATATTTTAAAGAAAACAATTCAAATAGATTTCTTTATGCTTACATTATCAGCTGTAGAATAATGCTTTGAAAAAAATGTATTCTTTCAAAGTAGGCAAGAAAAAAGCTTAATGAAATAAAATATCTGCATTCTGTTTATTCAAAAGAAATCAGATGGCATTTTCATTGTATAAATACATCTTTCCCAGCTTTGTTGTTGTATTAAAGGTTCTAAATATTTCTCCACAAATTTTTTTAAAGAAATGCCTATACTCTGACTTACTGGACAGAGGTCAACAGAAGGAGTTTTTATTCCCCAAGAATACTGGCTCAGGGGTCAGAGGGTCTTAGTTCAAATCCTACTTCTGACTATTACTTGTATGAGTTTGGGCAAAGAGTTTAGATTATGTAACCTTTGTGAAACCTTCAAGGTCAAAATCTAGATCCCTCTGAGACTCAGGGAATTGGGAAGGTATGATACATTCTTAGAAGAAAATTAGTCTGGAATGTGTCATCTCTCTTTGAAATAAGAAGTATAACCAACATTTGCAAATAGAATTTTTCAAATTGCCACCTAAAGCCTGGATTTGGACCCCAGATTCTTGGAATGAGATTTCCTTATTAAAGTGTAGGTACGTTTTCTCTTTCGACAGAGCTATGTATGGTTTACCACGTCCTACCCTCTTCACATTTGATGTTTCTTCTATGAAGATGTTGATGTTTCTATGTTTTTTACTTCCAATTCACCTGGAACTTCTCCCTATACTCTTGAATAAACTGGTCTAGTAGGTTTGACATATGGAAATCAAAGAATGGGCTAAATTCATATCCATTAAATTCACTTCTCTTATGGATAACATGGGCAATAAGATAATAAAATTAGCCAAAATGATAACTTATATTGAGAAGCACCAGTAGCTTCAAGACAGGGCAAAAGGACTGTACCTAGGTAATAATAGAGGGAGTTCCCTATGCTAATGAAATCACAGGTTCAGACCAAAATCTTTTAAAGTGCTAGATATTGGGAATACCAAGACAAAATATTTCCTCAAAGAGCTTACATTTTTCTGGATGATTTTAAGAAAAATCAAAGGGAATGGTACTGATGCCATCATTCCATTTACCAAAAACAGTTTTTATAGAGAAATAGTGTTTTATTTAACTTCCTATGTAAATATGCATCAAATATTTACTGAAAACAAACTTTGGTATCTTCCTCCTTACAACCTCCAGTTCCTATATAATTCACAAATGTAGCAATAAAGAAACTGTTATGTGTAAGAGTGCTGGAGTGAAGATCGTGAGTATCAGAATGAAAATTTTTGTGTTGTGTTTTCAAATCGACCTTTGTAAATTTCTTTCTTTCTTGAGCTACTTTCACTTGCTGAATATGCTTTCTTTTAGTCATTCTATTGCATTTCCCCCTTCAGGTATTTTTGCCCAAAGGTTACAAAGTCTAAAAAAAGACTTTATAGTTTTTTTAAAAAATTATTCTTGTGACACCAATAAATCCTTTTCTCCCTCAACCCTGGTTTTCTCTACATTCTCACCTTTTTCAGACTCCTGCCACAGCAAAAGTGAAGTACTTCAGGGAAAATGGGGTATTTAGAATGAGTTCTATGAAACATTTTCCCTGGCATCAGCAATCTGAAATCTCAGGTCAATAGGCCGAAAATGATCACATAAAATGAAATCCCCTACAGGTGAAGATAAGATGACTCTTCTGATTTTATAACTATCCCACTTAGAGATCCTGAGCCCTCTGTAATTTTATGAAAGGTCAGTCATATTATGGGGGCTTTGGAAAGAGGTTCAGAAGAAGTAACTCTGGAAATGAAAGTTTCTAAGGGATTCCTGGGGAATGGAAGAGGATAGGAGAAGACCTATATTCAAGCAGGGTTTATTTATTTTGAGTAAGTGCTTTGTATTTTCTTTAAAGCTCTATGTGGTCATGAAACTGGCTTAGAAATGCTCTTTTTCCTATGAAAAGCTATCTGAAAGATTTTACACTATATTTTTGCCCTGATCTTTTCCATCATTGCCACCAAATAAAATGCATGGTACTGGGGACCATGAAAGAGAGCCTCAGCCATATAGAAGTCAACCACCTAAGTAAACACTACACGAACTTCTCTAGACAAAGGAATGTGTGCAATGCTCGATAGATTTGGGGGGGGGGTAGGGATTTGAGTTCTGTGATTTCATAAGTTTAAGGAATTCCTGGTTCAAAAACTCCATCAATACAGAGGAACAATTCACGTAATGTCTAGTTTTGTTTGCCTGGTACACTGAGAAATTAGATGACTATCCATATATTTCTAAAGATATGGTATCTATTCTAAGGCCTGGCCTTTATACCCTATACCATGCTCTCCTATATTTAATGATCACCATTTTTGCATTGCCACGTGTTCCAATCACCAAAGGATTCACCAATACAAATGCTTCAGAAAAAAAGTGATTTTTTTTTTGTGTTCTTACATCCTTTTAAGGAATATATACTTCAAATGGATCCTGGGGAAAAAACTTAGCAGCACTGGAATTTATTTTAAAGCTCCCCTTTTCCCCAGATTATAGTGCTTCCCCTTTGCTGGGTGTTTAGCTAATAATTTTTCATTTAGAACTAATTTAGTAGAACAACGTTTAGCATGTGTATGGGACTCAGGATAAGTATTGTGCACCTTCACCAAATTGAAAATTGCGTCATTATAGTAAAATCTCTCTTTAATGAACCATACCTGCAAGGCCCCCTTTGTTGCAAAATGGGTGATCTTGCTCCATTGCCTTCAACCAATTTGCTTTCATCCAGTTCCAAAAGGTCTTATTTCCTTATTTGCATTAAGTTTCTTCTACTATGGTCACCAGGTCAGTGTCGTGACAACTCTGTCTGCCTTTTGACGAATCATGAAAAATAGTTCCATATTATTTCAGTGTCTCCTGTCAAGAAAATAAGCATTTCATTTTTTTTTTCCCAAAGGCTCTCATCTAGGAACCCACAGTACGGAAGAAGCTATGGTTGCTTTCATCATTCTTCAAATCCATTTGGTTCATATAAAGTCTATCATTTAAACTTTTGTAAAGGCAAAGATTGGAGGCTACCTTTCATGCCATGAAGGAATCATAATCCCCTTGAACTTTGGGCTGATTTAACCAGTCTGTTCCTCAGTTAGGACTCAGGAATCTGGTGGGGTGGTTTGATTTGCAGTATGTTAGGCACTGGCATTGGGTTTGGGATGCTGAAAGAACAGAGCAGAAGTTTTCAGCTATAACTTTTGAGTTTCAAACATATTCTATTGTGGAGATGGTGCCTGACATACAGTAGGCACTTAATGAATGCTAGTTGACTTGTTCACTTGCTGGTTGGGACTAGAAATAGGTAGAAAATAACAGTACTGCTACCAAAAAATTCTGGCCTCATGGAAATTTTCCCAGCTGTGCTGCCATCTTGTCAAGGTAATCCAATGATCTCATAGACCTGGTGTTGGGGAACCAGCGGCCTCGAGGGCACAGGTGGCCCTTTAAGTCGTCTGTCATAGACAATGGCCCTATTTTTAGTTTGTACTTTCATTTCTCAGAGTCTTGTATGAGATCCTTTTGAGCTATTTGAAGACCAAATTATTATTGTTTTCACTGAGTATAGTTTTTCTGGCAAAAGGCACCACTTAAATCCTGGTGAGCTCTAGGAGAATAGAGTCACTGTTCTGGGTAGGGTGAAATATATGTTGTCACATACTCACTTTGGGTTTTGAAATTGGGCCTATTCCAAGAACACCATAATTCTAATCCTGCCCATTCATTTCAGGGACTTTGTTGGGATTACTTACCCTTTGGATGCACTGAAGGATTTATCTGCTTTGTTTAAGCTATTTACTCAGTTTGGTATTGTCATGGCCAAATCCCCTGTTCTAGGAGAAAATAGGTAAAGTCAATTTCTCCCCTTAACTGGAGAAATTCCTATTTTAAGAGCCAAGGTTCTTTCCAGTTAGTTATGCTAACTGCACCGTAATTTATGTATGAATTCCCAAGGAATTGCCAAAGTTAAAAGAGATTCATTTGAAGGTCACCAGGAACTTGATCTGTGCCCCCCCCAAAGACTTAGTCACATAAAAGTTGTATGTTGCCAAGCACCAGGGCTTCCAACTTGGTATCACAGATGTTCTGCTTTTAAAGAATCCTGGCAGACATGCATACCACAATATTTATTCAGAGCCCACTGTGTGTAAAGAGAAAGCACATAGTACTGGGGGCATTACAAAAGAAGGAAAAAGATAGGGCCCCAAGCCTTCAAATGCAAACAGCAAGCCATTTGAAATGGCACCTTAAAATTTCTTTGACTGTTCTGCTTTGAGATAAAATGTGTGAGCGTTGTTAAACATTCCCTAAGGGCATTGTCCTGGAAAGAATTTCGCTGGGACTTTTTTTCCTTGCATAAATTATTTTCTTTTAAAAAATTATTCCTTTTTTCATTCCTACCTACGCATCCAATATTCCATATGCCTCCTTTTGAAAAACAAATGGTTTTCTGCTCTTGGGTATGCACTTTTCACTTCCTTTTCAGAGATGTTTTTTGTGTGACATTCTAGCCTGCCGCCACTAACGCCTCTTCTTCTACCAAATAGCTATTTTAGAGAGAAATCTGTCCCTCCTTTGGAGTATATTTCAGGGAGAAGCATCCATAATTGTAGTGGCAAGATGAACTGAGTCATGAATTAGCTGGTGAATAATATTCACCTGGAAACAGAGAGGCCTTGCCTTCGTGCAGAGAGAGATGCAGCAGGACTGAGTATGAGAAAGCATCCTCCACAGGCCTGGGAGTTCCATCAGGCAACAAGGGCTGATATCCCCGTTCCAGGACGTTTGCTCTCTTCCCGGCTATGGAATACAGCCAGGAGTAGCCTTCTGAGCCTTGGAACGTCACTGTGATTTCCAAGATTAAGCTGCTATGATGCTTCTTATTCCTTTTTTTGACTAGCTTTCAACTAGTATTTGAATTTTCCCAGGCCTCCCCACTTTCCTAAATTATTAAGATGTGCACAAAGTGCCTAAGTTGATAAACAATAAGGAGTATTTAATTGCATAGTACTTTAGGAAGAGGCAGCTAGATAGTGGCACAGTGGATAGAGAGCACTGGACATGGAGACATTTAAGACCGGAGTTCAAATCCAGCCTCAGACACTTGCTAGCTGTGTGACCCTGGGCAAGTCCCTTCTGTCTGCCTCTGTTTCTTTGTCAGTAAAATGAGGGAGCACATACCTTGCAGGGTTATTGTCTTGATCAAATGAGATAGTATTTGTAGGAGCTCTTAGCTCTATGCCCCCGTGTATAGCAGGCTCTATATAAATGCTTATAGGGCAGCTAGGTGGTGCCATAGCGCACAGAGCATCGGGCTGGGAATTAGGAAACCACATCTTTCTGCCTTCAAATCTGTCTTCGGCCACTTACTGGCTGTGTGACCCTGGGCAAGACATTTAGCCTTGTTTGCCTCAGTTTCCTCATCTGTAAAATAACCTGGAGAAGAAAATGGCAAACCACACCAGTATCTTTGCCAAGAAAACCCTAAGTGGGGTCATGAAGAGTCAGGACGACTGGACAACAACATATAAAGGCTTATTCGTGTCCCCCATCCCTACCTTTCAGGATTTTTGTGGGAATAAAATGAGGCAACATTTGTGAAATGCTGTATAAATGCTAGCTACCATACTGTAGTAGATTGCAGTAGTTAACATTTATATAGCATTTACTACAGACCAGGCACTGTGCTAAGCATCTTACAGTGATCTCATTTCATCCCCACAACAACCCTGCAAGGTAGATGCCATCGTTACCTCCATTTTACAGGTGAGGAAATCGAGGCATACAGACTATAAGTGACTTATCCAAAGTCACACAGCTAGGAAGTATCTGAGGCCGGATTTGAATTCAGGTCTTCCTGGCTCCAGGCCAAGCACTCCATCCACCCACCGCACCACCCAGCTGCCCCCACTATATTCAACCTGAAGGTTTCAAAATGTGTTCATATACATTACCTAGCTGCATCATCCCAACAACCCTGAAGAGGCAGGTTGCCCTAATACAGGGGCAAGGATTAGGATCCGCATTTAACTAACTGAGGCCCAGAGAAGTTAAGGGATTTGTTCAAAGTCACCCAGATAGGAAAGTCTCCTGACTCTAATTCCAGGAATCTTCCACTACAGTAGTAACTGATATCCCTTCCACTTCCCACCTGTTTTTATGTGGAATAAACCTCCGCAAATATTAACGAGACGCTAAGACAATGAGAATCAGGTTGTTGTGAACCACTGAAGGTCTCGGCTCCAGTTATCACAGGCCTTGGTGCAGTGGAAAGATCACTGGTCTTGGAATAAGAGAACTTGAGGTCGAATCATTCCTTAGCCTCATACTACCCATGCAGCAGCATTCATTAAACTCCTATATGCCCAACACAGTGCTAGGCTCTAAGAAAGCAAAATGAAACAATACATAGTCTCACCAGGCTTGCATTCTGTTGGGAGAGATAACACCTGCATATATAAGATCTAGAGAATTTGTTGTTCATCCTTTGTTTTCCGAGAGGACCAATGCATTACAGGTGATGTCTGGACTTGCGCATGAATCGGATTTAAGCTAGATAGAGTTGTGAAAGTCATCAGCCTTACTCTCCCTCAGTCATCAAAGTCCAGTGGCAGGATAGTAAAGGCGTACAAGCTATGAGAGAGGAAAGGCATTAGCAATTGGACAAGGAAAGGCTTCTCATAGAAGGCAGTGTTTGAGCTACGTCTTGAAGGAAGCAATTCTATAAGTCAAAGGGGAGGGAGGGCATTCCAGGCATGGACCATGTGCGTTGCAAAGACCTGGAGATGGGAAGGGGGTCATGTGTGATAAACTGCACTGGGTACTTCTCTGCACCTGTTGTTTTTTTTTCTTTACCTGTACGGTGAGGGGGAAGGGTTGGATGGCTTCTAACATGTCTTCTAATTCTAAATCTATAATCCTATGAAAATGATGCTTTCCTTTTCCATTGGCACCCACGTTTCCTTAGCACATTTCCCTGAACCCCCTGCTGCAAGATTGTATGCAAAACACTTACATTGATTTTTATGGAATCTATTTTGCTCTCTTGAGAACCCCCATGTAAATAAGCATGATTCAGTTAATAAATCATCCAAGGAGAGGACCACCGTTCAACCTCGTTGCTCGTCGTCGTAACCCATAATTGAGGCACCCATTTGTCATTTGTCTCTGGGCACCTGCAGGTTGTTGTTGCTGTTTTCCTGAGAACCTACCTCCTTTCCAAATCACCAAGAGAGCCAAAACTCCAACATCTGCAAGGACCCGAGAGAGAGAGAGAGAGAGAGAGAGAGATTTCTTGGATAAACGTAGTTGGGCCATGCCCTTCTCTTGCTCGTGATTGGCTGGCCACAGGATACTCTCCTGAGAAGTCTGAGCCAGCTACATTTCAAATTATTTCAGGAGCGCAGAGTCCCCCTCACTTGAGGAAGTTTCTAGCCCATCCAGAAAGAGAAAAAATGTTTTGAAATGGATAGTGAAAAGCAATTGAAATATATAACTAGTCAAAAAGCATTAGACCAAAGTGTACAGATAGCCTTTCTGAATTTCAGCATAGATCACAGAAACAAGCATCTTCTCTTACTTTGGAATGAGGAATTATTTTTCCCCTTTGTTGGAAGACTGAGTGGTATTAAAATTCTTACATCAGAAAAGTGTTATCATTGCCTGAGATCCTCCACTCGTAGAAGCAGCTTCTTGGAAATTCAGATGATGTTTTCGAAAGCTATCTCTTCTCTTTCAGGATACCCAGTGACCATTAATAACTGATATAGCTAGAATAAGCACTTTGAGCTTTTAGGAAGAAGAAAAGAGTCAATTCAATTATTTACAACCTGGACCATTCCCAGCAAATTTCTGCTTCCAAGTTCTTATTGACATCATCACCTCAATTAAATGCTTTGCTGGCGTAAACAGCATCTTTGTTTAATCTAATTGAGCAAGAGCCGAAAAGGCCTTTTAAATCAAAACAATGATCTATGGGCTCCTGGGTTATCAGCACAGAGAATCCAATGCTGCCATAGGCTGCCCTTTACGTCAGTCAGAGAAGACACAGACGATCCCTAGAATGGCAGAGAACAGAGAAGGACCTTCGTGGGACAAGGCAGGACAGGGAAATGAGGCAGTCAGAGCTTTACAATGTGATTTAATGTTTCTATTTAAAGCATTATGAATTCCTAGGCTATTAATTCTTTATCAAATGTAAGGTTTGGTCTTTTGGAGTTTTTAAAAATTCTCAAGGGATCAAGTAGATATGGTTTTTGGATCGTCCACACCACTGGTCTGCTTCATTATTATGGATAATTGAGAGCTGAATGGACAATATAAATCCATGGTATTGTCATTGCTGCTATAGTTTGACTATTCTAGGGCACTAAATGGTACTCTTGTGTCCTGAGAGACAATGCGACTTCTCACACTAATTTATTCCCAGGGAGTGGTTTTCACAGAGAATCTGAGTCTTTATGGCAGAATATAAAGAGAAAATCGATCGGTCTGTGGTCAGAGGGTAGTTACTAACCCTTGCCTGAGGCTGGTGACAGTGGATCAGATATTATATTTGCTGTATTCTTCACATAGCCATCTGAGTGGGATTGTGCTTCCTGATGACATCTTGTGATGCTCGAATGGAGCGCTTCATGCATTCATTTTTTTTCATTAATTATATCCAAATGGTCACCACCATTGTTAAGTCTAATTCTTCATTAGACTTTATAATTATGTGGCATCCCTAGAGCATACAAAACTTACAGAAATGGAAGTCTGCCATGGTGTGGAGGTGGTGGGATGTGGTCAGTATTTCAAAGCAGTTTGGTCGCACTAACAAAATCCATGGTATCTTAACTAGTGGAACTGTGGAGGACCAAAGGAGCGGCATTATGATTTAGAGGGAAGAGCACTAGAGGTAGAGGCAGAGAATATGGGTTTACATCCTGCCTCCATCACTCATTCCCTGTGTGACCTTGAACAAGTTCTAAGAACTCATTTTGTTAATCTGGAAAGCTATGAATGGGGACTAGATAGATCAAAAGTCCCTTCTGGCTTTAAATCTACAATCCTAACAATCTCCATTCCTTTGGGTGAATGGATTATGGATTTGCCTATCTTATCATACATTTCCTTAGATGCTCAAGACCTAATGGGAAGAATAAGGTGTGCCACTATCTCCAAGCTAGTACACTGGCTACATCAGGTGGTGACAGAATTTCACTTGCTTTACACTATTTGGAGATCTTGGAGGCATTTTCATAAAAATTGTCCCTGCTAATAATAGATTAAAATAATTTGAAATTAATTTTTGTAAATAAAGACATTAATATTCTCAAGTATAAAATGACACCATACCAGAGAAATTACAAAACCTCTTCAGGATTGTTGTTTTCTTTAACAAAAAAAAAGAAAGAAAAGCAACTATTTGATAAACACACCCAAATGCCAAAAGCTTGGTGGCCCTGAATTATAAATAAGAGAATACCATACCTTAGCTGTTGATTAACTAAGAAGATTATGCCCTTTAGCTCACTCAAAGACCGGAAACTTCAGATGGCAACGGGTTGTTCTTTTGCATTTTGGTCCAGGAGTTAGTTTTGTTTCTGTCTTGGAAGATGGTACCCTCTCTGATGGTGGCTGTTTCTATAAGACAAGCACAGAGCAGCCAAGGATCCAGCCAAGGAACCATATGCCGCCCTTAATCTCCAAGTACATCTCACACTCACACTAAGCTTGTGGCCATACAGCTCAAGAGCAAAGGTGACAGAATCCTAGGATCATATTTAGAACCAGAACGGCCTTTGGAGGTGTAATCCAATCCTTTCCTTTATTGATGAGGAAAGTGGGGCCCAGAGGGGTCACTTGCCCCAAGCTATAAAGGTGATGGAGCCTAGGTTAGTCAATGTGCCAGGTCAAGAAACTGTTCCCGATCTCTACTGGGGGAGATAATATACAAACAAGCTATATAATGGAGAAACTGGAGATAATCTACAGAGGAGAGACACTACAATTAAGGGGGGAAAGATTCCTGTAGAAGGTAAGGTTGTATCTGGGACATGAAGGAAGCCAGGAGGCTGAGATGGGGAGGGAGAGAATTCAGACACGGGGGACAGCCAGGGCAAAATGCAGGGAGTCAGGAGATTGAATGTCTTGTTTCAAGGCTAGTGTCTGTGTGTGTGTGTGTGTGTGTGTGTGTGTGTGTGTGTGTGTGTGTTGAGGAGGGGGGAGGGAAGGGGGGAGGATAAAAAGAGGGAGCTTCAAACACAGATCTTTTTTTTGCAGGGGGAGGTCAGTGCAGGTTAAGTGACTTGAGCAAGGTCACACAGCTAGGACGTGTGTCAAATATCTGAGACCACATTTGAACTCAGGTCCTCCTGACTCCAGGACTGGTGCTCTACTCACTGAACCACCTAGCTGCCCCTAAACACAGGTCTTCTGATGACAAAATAGAACTCTCTTCACCGCGTTCCCCCCATTCACCAGGAATAACGTGCTCACAAAGCAATTTTCCTGGCTGTCAGGAATGTTTCTTGCTAACGTGAGCATATTTCATCAATGTTGCCACTATCAGCATCAAAGGGGACTTGCACCAATCAGTAAGTAGACAAACCAACCATATTTATCAAGAGAGATTCTATTGAGGGAAAATGTTTGATGTTGTTTCATAAAGTCAATTTCTCCTAGTAGCTATCTGCTGCTAAAAGCACAAGGGTGTCTTCAGATGTACTCTGCAGCAAAACACAATTTGCATTTAAATATTTGAGTTAAACATATCTTCTGTTTGTGGAACACTAATACTGTTGACATTGTCCTAGAGCAGTTCTCTTCCAGGAGTGAGAATCTGCCTGCACTATCAGGAGTCAACAAACTATAAGTGGTATCGTAATGTAGGAAAATAGAGGCTTTGCTGTTGTTTATTAGGACCGTGGTATTCCAATTGACACAGTCAAGGAAAGTGATGACATCAGTATTATTGGTGAAATCACAGGATCATAGGATTTGGGAGTTGGAAGGAACGGCAGCAACTATCTCATTTAACCTATTCATGAGAGAATCTCCATTGTAATATATTGGACAAGTGGTTAGCTAGCGTCTGTTTGAAGACTGCCAAGACAGGGGAATCCATCCCCGCTCAAGGCAATCATTCCACTTCTGGATAGATCTGATTATTAGGAGGTTTTTCCTAACTTCAAGCTTTGATTTTCTCCACACACACACTTTGGAAACAGATGGGGATCTCTCCCTGGAGGATGTAGCCCTACTACCAAAACTGAATTTTCAAGAGTTCATCAGTGGGAAAAGATGGCCCAGTCAGAGAAGAGTCTAGCTTATATTTAGGAAAAATTCATCCATAGCCCCCCTATGCAAGTCTCAAATTGAGCTGACCTCTGATAATCTGGACAAATTTCCCCCCTGATGTCTTAAGACCCGAGATAGCTCATCAGTTGCATATTTAGAGCGTAACTTTTTTAAACACATCTTTCCAGCCACACTATCTATCTTGTCTTAAAACATGTCTACATGAATCTCTTGATTTCACTAATTTCTCTGGGTTTGACCATTTTTGCTTCCTTCTTTTCTGTCACCCAGAGAGGGGTATAGCCCTCCTCTTTTCAATGCTAATCCCTCCACCTATATTCTTAATTCCCCTGCTACTTCTGAAATCTTGCTCTCTCCCTCTTTTCAGTATCTTCGGTCTCTCTCCCTCCACCTATCACTTAAGCTATGAACATGAGCAGGTCTCTCTTGTATTTGATAAGATTTTTAAAAGTTCCTTTGTCCTTACTATTCTCTCCAACCACTATATTACTTACTGCCAAATCTCTCATGAATAATTAATACTTGTTTGCCTCAATTTCCTCACTATCTACTCATTCCTTAACTCCTTGACCTGGTTATTGCCCCTCTCCACTTGACTAAAACTGTATTTGCCAAAGTCACCAGAGACCCAGCAAGTTTTGCTTAGTTTTTATTCTCCTTAATCTCTTAGTAATACTATTCCACACCATTGATCACCTCTTCATAAAAGTTCTTTCCTCCCTTGTCTTCCCTGACATTATACTGTCTTACTTTGGTCTCAGTTCCCTGGCTCTACCTTCTCTGTCCCCTTCACAAAGCCCATATTCCCAAAGTTCAGTGCTCGGTTTACTTCTTTTCTCCTTTTTCACTTCCTCCCATAGATACCCGATTGAGTCTCCCGGCTGTATCTATCATCCTGAGGCCGCTGGTCTCCATAGCTACCTAACCAACCCTGACCTACATCCCAAGCTTTAGTCTTTTATCTCTAGCTGTCCAGTAGATATAGCCATCTGAATGTCAATCAAGCAGCCAATACACAAGCATTTAGTAAGTACCTACTATATGCCAGACATTGAGCTAAGTACTGGGAATGATACAGACAAAAAAAAAGTAGTCTCTTTACCTCAGGGAGCTTACATTCTAATAGGAGAGACAATGTGTATGTGTGTGTATGTATATGTATGTACATATACATATTTATATACATACACATACCTATAAACACAAATGTATGCATGTATTCATGTATCTGATACAGTGTGTTGTTGTTCAGTTGCCTCCAATTTTTTGTGATCCTATTTGAAGCTTTCTTGGCAAAGATACTGGAGTGCTTTATCATTTCCTTCTCCAGCTCATTTTACAGATGAGGAAACTGAGGCAAACAGGGTTAAGCGACTTGCCCAAGGTCACCCAGCCTGTAAGTGTCTGAGGCCAGATTTGAACTCAGAAAGATCTTCCTGACTTCAGGCCCAGCATGCTGTATATGCACTGTGCCACCTGGTTGCCCTTGATACACAAAGAAGATATAAGGTAATTTTAGAGGTGAAGGTACTAACAGCTAGGTGGGACCTGAAGAAACTGGCATTTGGGGTGAAGCTTAAAGAGGTACCTGTGGCACAGTGGGTATTGTTGGACATGGTGCCAGGAAGACTTGAGTTCAGATCCAGTCTCGGAGAGTTACTAACTGTGTGATGCTGGGCTGGCTACTTGATCTTTTTCAATCTCTGTTTTCTCATAAGTAACATGGGGACAATAATTGCACCTACCTCCTGGGGTTGTTGTGAAGATTAAATGACATTAGATTTGTAAAGAGCTTTGCAAACTTTAAAGACCTCTAGGTGTCAGCTATGATTATTTTTGCTGATTCTAAGAAACAGAGGTTAGGAGGGAGCGCATTCTGGCATTTCCAAGTCACAGAAGCAGGAGGTAGAATATTTTGAGTGAGGACCAAGTAGAGCGTTATGGCTGGACCATAAAGAGTACAGAGGGGAGTCTTGTGTAAGAAGATTGGAAAGATGAAGAAAGCCCAGTTCGGAAAGGGCTTTGGATGCCAAACGGAGACGTATTTGATGCGAGTTAACAAGAAGCCGATGGAGTCTACTGAGTAGGTTGTGACATGACTCCAACTGTGCTTTATCCCTTTAGCAGCTGTGTGGGTGACAGATTAGAGTGGAGAGATAACCTCTAATTCAGCGTGTCTAAAACTAAATGCATCACCTTTTCCCCCAAACCAGCTATCTCAGGACTTCCTGATTTCTTTCTGGAGTATTATTTTTTCCCCACTTCACTGGACTTGGGAGTCAGCCTTTTACATGTCCCCCTCCTCTGTCTCCCCCACCATCCACTTAGTCACAAGTCCTGTTGCTTCTTATTAATTTTATTATTCTATTAATAATTATTATTCTATTAGGAAAGACCTAATATCTCATCTCCATCTCTTCCTTCCACCACCTTCTCCACCCCTCGCACCTTGCCCCCCCACTGCTCCCACCCTAGTTCAGGTCTTCCTCAGCTTCTGCCTGGACTATTCCAACCACAGTCTCATGACTAACATCCGTTCCTCTAGTTTTCCCTGCTCTAGTGTGTTGTACATGGCTACATAACTGATCTTTCCACTACGCTGCTTTGTACAGTCAATCAATCAGTAAACATTAGTAAGCACCTCCCATCACCCCCAACTAACAAATTATCAGTGGCTTCTGATCGCCAACAGAATCAACCCCAGACTTCTCATAATATGATATTTCTCCTTAATATGTCAGCATGAAGGAGCAGGAACAGGTCCAGACTGTGAATCAAGGGACATCTGAGGTCAAAACCTGCCCGGGATGCTTACTTGCTGGGTGATCATGCACAGATCACTTAAACCCTAGGTAGTAATATCTTTTAATACTGACCTCACACAGTAGTTGGAAGGCTCAAATAAGATGTTGTTTGCAAAGCTTTTTGCATGCACCTTAAAAGTACTAAGAATACCACTATTATGCTCTTATTTTCCTGCCAATATTCACTGAGCATCTGCTGTGTGCAGATGTATCAGCAAGGCACTAATCACAATATAGATGATGATTGTCAAAGTGCCTATGTGGTTCTGCATCACAAAATATAGGAGACTCTCCACATAGAAGGTAGAAGAAGGAAACCATTTATTCAGACACCAAATAACCAGATCCCATAACCAATACGCCCAATCCATCGCAGCAGCAAAGAACTCAATTCATAACACCACAGCAGAGAACCACTCCATCCTAAAACCCTCTACCCCTTCTGCCCCCTCCCCCCGCCCCCCTGGGGCCTTCCCGCAAACAAACTCACAGCTACCACACGTCGACTCTTTCCCTCAGCTCTAACTGTAGTAACTGCTCTCTCTGCATGTGACAAAATTTCCTTTTCCTCTAAGCAAGCTCCTCCCACCACATGTGACTTGGGCTTCTTGTGATGTAAGCAGGTCACATGGCCTATTAATGGGTGGGAAAAATCTTCAGATCTAAATTGCTATTACAGCAGAACAGTACCCAACCTTATTTTCCCATACTCTCCCTTACATGAGTCTTCCAGTTTTGTCAAAGGATCTGTTTATTGTTATCATGCAAACTTAATCATCCAAATTGCTTGAAATTCTTTTCAATTTAACAAGTATTTATTAAGTGCCTACTGTGAACCAAGCAGGGCATTGCACTAGCTATAAGAATACAAAGGCAAATACCATATATACATACACACATGCCTACATTCTACTGGGTGAATGCAAAATGTACATAAGTAAATACAAAACAGGGACTAGGGACTGCATCTGAGATTTCATTGTTAAGAGGGAGCTCTTGAGTGAAAAAACTCCCTCTACCAATGCACTGGCATCGGTATGGCAACTTCTGTTCTTAGAGCAATGTCTAAGGCACTGAGGGAGGGCCATCTCCAGTCATCTTGATCTATATCTGCCCCCTGGGCCCAGATGTCTCTGGAGGAGAACGTGAGGCTGGTGGCTTTGCAGAGCCCTGCCTCACTTAAATCTAACTCACTTGCATGACATGGTATCAACTCCTTGATGTCATGGTCCACTTCAAGAATGAAGGACATACAACAACAACAACAAGAAGGGACTGAGAGTTTTACATGACTTGCACATCTCACAGGGACATTATGTGCCAGGAGTGGGGCTTGAGCCCAGGTCTTCATGGTTCCAAAGCTGTCTCTCTATTCACTATGTTATGCTACCTTCCATACATGAAAATATAGGGGGCAGTTTCGAGAAGTATCAAGAAAGGCCACAGGGAGGAGGTAGCATCTGAGCTGTGCTGTGAAGAGATTCCATTAACCTAAGGGAAAGATCAAGAAGATGGTAGAAAAGAAGAGCCATTTTTATTAAGGTAAAGAGGTAGGATGTCATAGAAAGAGAATTGCTAGCAGGCCAGTTTGACTGAAAAGGGAAGTGCACGAAAGGGAATAATCTGAACTAAGACCAGAAAGGTAGATAGGATCCAGATTGCATAGGACTTTCAGTTCCAGGCAGAGGGTTTTGTAATTTATCCTAGGGGCAAGAGGGAGCCATTAATATTTTTGGAGTAGTAAGTGATTTGGTCAGATCTATATTTTAAGAATTAGCAATTTGGCAGCTGTGTGGAGGGTGCATTGGAGCAGGGGGGAAGGGAGATCTGGAGGCAGGGAGACTGCATTAAGAGGCTATGGCAATAGGCCAGGCAGGAGGTGATATGAGCCTGAACTGGGGAAGTAGATGGTTGAGTGAAGAGAACAGATTAGATTTGGGATGTGGAGGTAGAGTCGACTTGAGAGTTTCTAAATCTTATTTTTCCCCCAAAGGCCCAACTCAAGCTCTGTGAAATCTTCCCTAATTGCCCAAATCCTTAGTGATCACAGGCTTACTGTCTATATTATATAGCTAGAATTCAGGATAGATTGCTATTATTCTGTATTTTTTGTCTGTATCCTGTCTACCCTAAGAGACTGAAAACCCCTTGAGTTTTGTATGACCATAACTTAGCACAGCTCCTTGAAAATGTTAGGGATTCGTAAATTTCGCTGAGTGCCCTGTATACAGTGGGTACTCATACGTAGTTGCCGATAATTCGACTAAATTCAATGAACTTTTTAAAAGTACCTACTGTATTGGGCATTGGGAGAGACTAAAAGTTTAGGAGATACATGGCTCCTTTTGGGATAGATTTTACTGTCCTGCAGCATACTTCCTTATATAAACACAAAGAACTATCACAAAAGTACATGCTAAGTACAGAAATGAGATTTGAGCAAAATATGGGAGGACCAATGAGTAGAGGCCATTGCCACCTTTGGAAAGAGATGAAGGAAGGTTTCCAGGATGAGTTGGCTTTCTCCAGGATGAGTTGAACTTTAAAAGATATGCAGGTAATAAACATCTATAGTTTCATATATCTGACCCTTTTTCTGGTCTGATGTATATATGAAAATATCCATTTGACTTGGTTGTCTAAGTTCAGAATTTAAATTTTAAAAAAAGACAAAGGAGAGAGCTGTAGGGATCCAATAGGCAGTTTAGGCGTGGTAGGACCAATGGAGGAATAACATAAGTAAAGACATGAAAGCATGGGGTGTAAGGTAGGTTGGGGAGCCTAGGGGATGGAGCTGTGATTTCATTGGTGTGGAAAACCCTTGTTGTTTTCAATCATATCTAACTCTTCATGACCCCATTTGAGGTTTCCTTGGCAAAGATACCTGGAGTGTTTTGCCATTTCTTTCTCCAGCTCATTTTTTGGGGTTTAGACTGTGGGAACCCCCTTGAGCCCCACTCTGAATCTTCCCGCTTGATCTGGCTTTTCACGCCCAAATAGCCTAGCCTAGCCTTCCATTGTCTGGCTACCTCTGGATTGCCTTCTGGCTGTTTCCCACCCTTGATCCTGATCAAAATATCATACCCTAGCTCTCCTACTGTCTGTCATCTCCAGGTAGCCTTCAGTTACTTCTCACCCTTAATCCCGTTTTCTTAGTTCCTGGAGTCTGACCTCATCCCAGTCCCATCAAGATCCTCCTTAGATTCCTCCTCAACACTCTCCCTAAACCCCTCTTCCCATCGCCCCAGGACCACCATACATCCCTCCTACTATCTATGTGTATATAAGTTTACTTGCTTCCATGAAGGTGCTCAGATTCAATCTAGCTCCCTGAGAGTCTACCCAATATGGCGAACCATTAATAAACTTTGTCTTTTTCCTCGGCTGAGAAGGCTCCTGTCAAATTCATTTGGCAGGACCTGGCCTGCCTGTATTTTGGGGTCTCGAGCACCCCTCAACCCCAAACCTCATCAATTTTACAGATGAGGAACCTGAGGCAAACAGGATTGAGTGACTTGCTCAGAGTCATACAACTAATAAGTGTCTGAAGCCACATTTGAACTCATGAAGATAAATCTTCCTGATTCCAAGGCCCAGCATTCTATCTACTACTCCACTTAAATGCCCTACATGAGGAGATTCCATCTTCAGAAACAGGTCAGCACTTTCTTTGCAATTTATATTCTTAGGTGAGGGTTCTTCATTGAGATATCGGAAATTGTTTGGATTTTTGTTTTTAATGTTTTGATAACTATATTTCATGGTAATTGATTTCCTTTGTATTTTATTGTATGCGTTTAAAACCATTCTTCTAAGAAAAGGTCCATTGGCTTCACCAGACTACCAGAAGGGTCTATGACACAATAATGGTTAAGAAGCCTTGTCTTTGTTGCCTAGAGAGTACCCAGAAGTTAGGTGACTTGCCCAAGGTC
>CM053622.1:524639260-524666858 GCA_028646595.1 Phalanger gymnotis
ATCCCTTGACGCACTTCTTAAAGAGGCCTATTCACTGAATGGGCTTTACCTCACTCTTAAGTGAGTATATGAAAAGGCATGAGCCTAAAAGGGCCAGGATCTCCCATTGCATTCTGGGTCAACTCCAGTCATTCTCATCAATATCTGGCCACTGGACCCAGATGGCTCTGGAGGATAAAGTGAGGCTGGTGACCTTGCACAGCCCTCCCTCACTCAAATCAAAGTCAACTGCCAGTCATGTCATCAGTTCCTTGATGTCATGGTCCTCTTGGAAAACAAAGGACTAACACAACAACCCTGGCACTTATTAGCCCTATAACATGGGAGCTTGCACCAACTCATAAAGTTATTGTAAGAAAAGCATTTTTGGTAAATGTTAAAGTGCTATTTAAGTGTGTTGAATTATCACGACTATTATTATGATCAAGTCCCCTGGCTGGATGATGGGGGAACAACTAGGTGGGGCAGTGGATAAGGAGTCAGGAAGACTCATCTTCCTGGGTTTAAATTCAGCCTCAGACACTTACTGGCTGAGTGATTCTGGGCGAGTCACTTAACTCTGCCTCAGTTTCCTCATCTATAAAGTGAGCTGGAGAAGGAAATGGCAAACTACTCCAGCATCCTGGCCAAGAAAATGAGGTACGAAGGGTCAGGCATGACTGAAAAACAACCGAGCTGAAAGAGCCCTGGAGAACATCTGTAATTCAGATGGCACAAGGAGGTAGATTTCATTTCAGAGAATTTTTTCCCCTATTGCTCAACCTAGCAATGTTGATATAGACAGGAAGATTCATAGACTAAGAGTCTAACCCATACAATAATTATTCCACAATATGCAATAATTTTTTGGCAATTAATTATATCTACACATGAGTAAGATGGCTAAAACTAGGCCCTTCTTTTACAATGGTTTAGGTCTTATTGTAGGAAGCTGTCAGTTTTCCTTATTCCCGTAAAGAACTGTGGGTAAGAATGATATTTTAATCAACTTTGTTTCATGCTCCATCAGTTGCTGGCTGCACTTGCCTGTGGCTTTGGCATTTACCTAAGTCCCAAATCTACATTTGAATTTGGAGCTCAAGTTAAAGAGGTCTGATCTATAAAAAGTTGGTGTGCATTGTATTTGCAGTTCTATTCTCAGCTTTGCCATCAGCTAGATGTTAATTCCTGTTCACACCTAGTTTAACAATTCTGCATATGCAGAGCCTCCTGCATGAAAGATTTATCAGACAGATGTTGGGTTGAAGAGAGGCATAAGGATCATTGCATGCCAGAACTAGAAGGGATTTCAAAAGGTCAGCTGGGGCAGTCCCCTGCCTCCAGATAGGTGAACACCCAAATCACCCACGGCAATTGCCTGGCGTGGTTTTAAAATTCTTCAGGGATATTTCCGTAATTTACCCTGGTGTCTTGTTCTTATGTCTAATTATGCTTAGGTTATTTGGCTTGCTAGTAAGGTGTACTGGAAAGAATATTAGATTTGGATTTGGAGGATCTGAGTTCACACCCCAGCTCTGGCATCTACGTGATCCTGGGAAGTGATTTCATCTCTCTAGAGGTGAATTTCATAATGCGGAAAACGAGGGGTTTGAACTAAGTGACTTCTAAAGGCCCTCCCAGCTTAAGAGCTTTATGGTCACCAAGTAAATCATTTCAGTGGGACAAAAATGAAGCATCAGTGTGGGCTGCATCTAGAGCAAAATGCAAAATTTGTAATCAAAACTCTTCCCAATTGTTCAAACTAAGACAATTCTACAGCAGAATAGGCATTCTTTTTTTTTTTTTGAAAAAAGTGAAAAGGCAAAAATTGTGGATCTCACTGATGGACCCTTATGGACTCTCCCCATGTTCTCCCCCTTTACAGGAGTACTTAAGCTGATTGGATGGCTTTGAATTGAACATAATACATCCCTATTACAAGACATCAGGGCTTCAGTGTGTTCATCTTCAATTTTTTCCCCCTCAGAGTAGGTCTGTAATTAAAGCCATCATACTGAGAGTGACAAGCTGTGTCTCCAGGAGGCCAAAGCATCCGAATGATTCACTGAATTTCTCACTTCTCATCCAGATGTTTTAACCACATGGGGACATGTCCCAAGTCAGATCATAAAGGCTATTTTAATCATTATAATGGTTCAAGAAAGTAAAAAGCAAAATGTATCTTATTATCTCATACATTTTTAGTTTTGGTAAGGTTTAAAAATAATCTGTGAATTTTTGGAAAATCTATAGTGTAAACCCTAGATGAGACAAAAAGGAGCAACTGTATTTGTTTTAAATATAAAGAAACATGATAAGTAAATCGGGCAAAAAAATGAACCAAATTTTCCTGTTTTCTAATTAAGTAATCATATAAAAATCAATTATTCTCTTTTCCCTGAAGTTGTGTCTTTATAATATGCCAGACTGTATTACATTATTTAGGCCCTGCTAGAGTGTGAGTCAGAGAGAAGCTGAGCCATAACCTTGGGTTTGTGATTCACTAGCAGCCCAGGAAAGATCTACCTGGCCCCCTCTTCTCACACCAATAAACAAACAAACGAAGGAAGGAAGGAAGGAGGGAATACTTAAAGTACTCAATACAAAAGAAGCAAACTTTAAAAAAAATATACACATGTGTATAGGTATATATGTATACATACACACATAATTTTTATATTATCTCAATTTCCAAATATATCCCTTCATACTCCTTCTCTAAATAGCCACCCCCTTGTAACAAAGAATGAAAAAGAGAAGAGGAAGAAAACCAATTAGGCGAAACTAACCAAAACCAAATCTGACTGTGTATACATTGCTCCATACCCATAGACCTGATCTCAGTAAAGAAGGGACAGAGGTGCATTTTCTCATCTCTTATTTGAGGCCAGCTTGCACATAATAATTACACAATAAAAAATTAGAAATACATTTGTTCATATTTCTAATATTTAGAAAATATTTGATACCCTGTAAGTAATTTTGTTTCTATGTTTATACTGATATCCACAGGCAACTAAATCCCTAAAAAAATCGTAGTTTCAATAATCTGGGCATTCAAGATGAAAATGAGTTTTGGGACCATAATTACCTGTAAAACATATGTGTATGGGAACAGCCACACTTCATGATTTTTTAAAACAAATACCACTTGGGAGTTGTTATAAATTATAAATTCTATGAATGGCAATGTAGCAAAATCTTTGAATTTGCTATGTATGTTTATATATGTATTTGTATGTATAACACATGAATTATCCTCCTTTCCTTCCTGGGTAGATGTCATAACTATATTGGACGTTTTCCCAGAGCTGATTTGGTAAAGAATACCTGGATTTACTGTAAAATAGTACTTCCAAGCATAACAGTCAGTCTACCGAGGTGGAAGAAACATTATGTAAGCTCTATTACCAATGTGTATGAAATTTTAGTCAGACTGGGGGGAACTGAAGTGGAATTCATAAAGGAAGTTTGGGGGGACCAGTGGAATATATCTCTCCGGAAGGAGATTATCTTCTTTGGTGTATTTATTTAAAAGTGAAATTTCATAGCAAATGCTGATTGTACAGTGAACCATCAACATCTAGAAAACATGTATGCCATGTATCTGTATCAAATTTTGAATGAATTCACACACATATACATGCACACACGCACACTCACACACACACCTTTTTCACAGAATGGAAGAAGTATCTCTGTTACACTAGAAACACATTCGACTCTAGTCTGATATCAAATGGAGTTGCTCTAATTTTAGAAAATTCAAAGAAAATGAAATCTTACTTTGGCCTCTATAATATAGACTATTGTTTTAAGAGGGAGGTAGTTGGACATAGTGGGCAACGGATAGAGTGCTGGGCTTGGAATCAGGAGGACTCATCATCATCAGTTCAAATCCAGCCTCAGGCACCGTGTGACCTAGCTAGATGTGTGACCTTGGGCAAGTCATTTAACCCTGTTTGCCTCAGTTCCTCATCTGTAAAAATGAGCTGGAAAAAGAAATGGCAAACGACTCCGGCATCTTTGCCAATAAAACCTCAAAAATGGGGTCACGAAGATTCAAATATGACTGAAACAACTGAACAACAATAAAGTTGGACATGGTGGAATGATGAGCAGTATGGTAAAGTGAAAAAATTCTCAGTTCAGCCCCTTTACCCTCTGTGTGACCTTGGACAAAACAGTTCCATTTTTTGAACCTCATTTTCCTTATCCACAGAGAGAGCAGAGTGGATTAGATAGCCTCTGATTTTGGCCCTAGATCTATGATATGTTGGGGCTCACTTTGGAGTGAAGAACACAGAGGTCAAGTTCTGCCTCTAACCCTTATTAGGGTATGATGGCTGAAAAACCACTTCATCTCTCAATGCCCCCAGGCAACTCTCCAAGAAGGTAAATTATAGATGAGGTGCTATTTAAGTATGGGAGTTTTCACACACTGATTCAATCTACCATCCCCAATACATTTGAATATAAAGCATAGGCCTGACTCCTCAAAGGCCTCTCATCAGAAAAGCAAGCAGAGAAAATGGCCAAGTTTTGTACAAGCAGCCTTTTAGAGTGGCCTAAATAGATGGTTTCACTTTAAGGGGTTACTTACATTAAAATCTTCAGAACTGCAAATATTCCCGTGTATATGGACTGGATCCTTAAAACGCAGTCAGACGATGATAATGTGTTACAGCATTAGTGCTATTTATAATCAACAGAATTACTAACGCTGTAATCATGTAAGTTTGGGGATTATAATTATGACAGTATAAATAGCAGTCAGAATGTCTTGAAGCATCTTGCTGACGCTGATGGCAAACATAGCCCTGGAGGTTTTCCAAAGGGGAAGGCCAACCAAGGGGTCCAAACTTGCTTGAGTATGCTCAAGTGTTTTATAAACCATTTTAAAGATGCCTCCTGAAGGCACGCCAACTCTTTATATTCCTAGCAACTAGATGTAGTTCGGTCGTTTTCAAAACGCATCTATATAGAGTAGATCTGTACACCCACCTTTGCTGAGCTCCTTCATGGTAGAAAGTCTAAGGAGCTGACCCTGTGTGTGGTCACTTCTTGGCTTCTGTAGGAAATCTGCCTTTCTTTGATGAGGCCCCACTCTCTGGGCTGCTACCCAGAAGCTGCCTGTATGTACACAGCTCCCTTGTACTGGTCCAAGCAGACTGAATCACATAGATTTCTTACCAATGATGCTCTCTAGAAAATGAAATCTGGAGATTTTATGGTTGATAATTAAGAAGTTCAATACCCCTAGTGAAATAAAGATTAAGCTGCTTGAGAAATAAATAGTTTATCTCGTGGCTGGTGTTATTTCCTTGTGGCTCAATTTGGAAATAGAGTGTCTTCTTATTCCTTACTTTTCCCATCCTTTTGTTAGTAATCTTTTTAGTAGCCAAGTCTCTCTTCACTTTTAACAGCCACAGTGTACGTGTAAACATCCACTCAGAGCCTGATTATTACCTATATTACATATGTATATTATATGTATAAGTATATACATATATAACATAACAGGTTTACATATCCATATATACAGAGAGAGAATTGTGGACAGACAGACAGAAACAGAGAGATGGAGAGAGAGAAAGAGAGAGGAGGAGGAGGAGGAGGAGGAGAGAGAGAGAGAGAGAGAGAGAGAGAGAGAGAGAGAGAGAGAGAGATGAATAGACAGATCGAAAGAGATGGAGACAGAGAACATACACAAAGGGAGTAAAAAGAAATTGGGCACAAGAGGGGGAATAATGGGGTCTTGAGAGACGGGTAAGTTGGAGAAGAGGAGAGACAAGGTGGAGGGAGAAGAAAAAAAGGGGTTCGGAGGAGACAGGAGAAGTGCTTTCTAATGGTGTAGTTTCCTCTTATACAAGGGTAGCAAAGGGCTAGGATTCCCACCTGTTCCAAAGGTCCGTTTAAATCTTTTGTTTCATCACAGAACAGACGACTTCTTGATGTCACTGGGATTGAGGAGATAGAGGTTAAGAAATGAAATAAAATCAATCCCTTGACTCTTAAAAGAAAAAGAAGAGGTGCTCTCTGCAAGACCCAGCATGATCTTTGCCCCTGAATTCCTCAACAAAACTTTGTAACCGCTTTTTTGGTTTTCAAGGGCAAAGATGACGAGCTAACGTGCTGACAACGACTAGAAAATTCCCCTTCCAAGTCTGAGCTTCTGTGTTTCTGAGATTAAGACATCAGTAGCTACCTAGAAAAACTAA
Source organism: Phalanger gymnotis (assembly GCA_028646595.1). Lineage (NCBI taxonomy): Eukaryota > Metazoa > Chordata > Mammalia > Diprotodontia > Phalangeridae > Phalanger > Phalanger gymnotis. The sequence continues at coordinate 524,645,461 of CM053622.1, forward strand.
CTGTTCCCTTCTAGAGGATGGTAGAACTCAGCCTGTGACTAAGACCATCCCAGAGCCATGAAAAGTTTAATAAGGGCTGCATGGAGCATGTGCAGAGATGACCTGCCTGCTTCTAGCCAGACTCCACGCCTCAATGATTGTGAGAACTTGGCGCTGAAAGATGTGGAGACTTCCAGCGATGAAAAGACTTGGTACTTTGGTATGATATGACAACCTTTAACTGATCTTAAATCTTTTCTCTATCCCTAATAGCAGCTGGTGGAAAGGATTCTGTGTCAACTAAAAAAGAAGAGACAGTTTCTGGATCTTCTGGATGGAAAGATCCATCCTCCAGGGAGCTTCATGTAATTCTGAAACTCCCCTTGAGGGAATGGGAAGGTGGCTCTACCCTGCCCCCCTCCAGCCACAAGGAGCTAGAACAAAATGACTGCACTGGGTGAGCTTTTGCTCTTGGTGTGTTTCTTTTCCTTAGCAGATGAACAAATATTGCCCTTCATCATCATCATCTTCATCATCATCACAATAACATATATTGCTTTCAGATTTGTAAAGCATTTTACATATATTATTGATCCCCACAACAATCCTGGGAGGTAAGTGCCATTGTTAGCCCTGTTTTACTGGGAATGAGGAAACTGAAAGAATTGGACTGGATGTGTACAGTTGTGGAGAGAATATTGTGAGGCAGAGAGGCCCAGGGGTATTGAATTTATTGGGTAAAAATGACTGGGTGGCAAGGCAAGGTGTTTCTTCATTAAAAAGAGTGACTAGAGGCAGCTGGGTGGAGCACTAGAGTACTGGCCCTGGAGTGGGGAGGATCTGAGTTCAAAGGTGGCCTCAGACACTTGCTAGCTGAGTGACCCTGAACAAGTCACTTAACCCCTCCAATTGCCTCCAAGAAAAAAAGAAAATTACATTTTTTTTAGCTTGCCAGTCAAAATAATGCGACATTTATGGGGAAAGCACAGACCCAAGGTGCAATGTGGAATGCCTGTTCAGTCAGTCCACAAACTACTTCAGGTTCTGATAAGGTATAAATATCAACCTTCTGAGTGAGAATATAATAATAGCTATAAGTAAATAACTGAATCCTGCTTTTAAACCTTTCTGTCAATATGCACTTATATTTTATATGTGTCATTTCTTTTGTATAGGAAATAAATACTTGTCTAATACTTGACTTACACTATATATTGTGTACCTTTCTATCGCCGCCCTCTACAAGAGCCAAAACCTAAGTTATAAATAATTTTGTATCATAGCACTAGAGTAGGGGTACATAGTCAAGAGGTAAGGAAAAGAAGCCTAGTTTAGCTCTTCTCTTTAAAGGCTATGATCCCCCAGAACTGAGGCCAGTCCTGACCACATGCAAAGGGTCAGAGTTCAGAAGGACCTCCTTAGGTCGAAGGAGTAGATGAAACTCCTGTTCTTTTTTTTTAATGTTTGATATAAACTCCATGAAAGGTATCCCTTTCAACAGTAATCTGGTCTATTATCAAAGCAGGTAGGTTTTAGAGAGAGATGGATCTGGAGTAATGAAGATCTGAGTTCAAATCTTGCATTGACACTAGCTGTGTGACCCCAGGCAAGGCACTATCTGCCTCAGTTTCCTCATCGGTAAAGTGCGAATAAAATAGCACCTACCTCCTGCCTCTTAGGATTGTTGTGAGGATAAAATGAAATAATATTTGCCAACCTTAAGCCACTAGATAAAAGCTTATCATTATTATTAAAATAATAATAATTTCACTTTCACCCTTAGTGCAGACCTGATAAGAGAACTAGCACAATCTTTCCACTTGACAACTGTCAATAGGGTGGATTTTAGTGTGTGCAAAGTGGATTTTTGTTATTATCTCTTAGGGTTCAGTTTCCCAGGATCTGTGGCCATAACAATCTCTGTTTCTCACGTTTTAGATATGAGTTCTTAGCCTCATGGTTCAAAACATCTCTATCACGCTTATGCAGCATTATATAAGGATAAATAATATAAACATGTGTGCTTAAATTGTAAACATCCACTGCGACTGCACAGTGAGATACAGGGAGGAGGTGATGTAAACTTGTGAGGCTATTGCTGGCAACATGCCTTCTTTGCCTGTTGCCCTATGAAACAGGTGGGCATTAGTTAGTGAGTTGGGGAACCTTTATGGTTGAATGCTCAAGCTGGAATGCTGTATGCCTTTATCAGCCCCCATCAAGACTTGGTAGGGGGGAGTCAATGTGTGCCTCAACCAGCCCCCATTGAGACTCGAGGGGATTTAGGGGAACCCTCTAGGGTTGAATGTACAAGTTGTGCCTGTCTCAATTGACCCCATTGACCCCGGCCCTTGCAAGAAGGGCGATTAAGGAATGCTGTAGGAGTTTGTGGTGCTTCTGTTGTCAGCAATACTGTGTTAGAGAAAACTAGGCTAGAATAAAGCTTATTATTAACTCCTTTGAAGCTGTCTTTCCTGTCTGACCAGATCAAGAGTGAACCTGTTAGAGGCTAGAGTCCAGAAACTCCAGTGTCTACTGTGTATTGTCTAACAACATAGTATCTTAGAAATTGTAAGAAGGAGTAATTCTGGTATGCCTGCTTTCCTCTGCTGCTTTCTGACATCTGTTATCAATCATACCTTTCCTGCTAAATGGGTCCTTAAAATATGAGTACCAGAGAAATGGAGGTTCTCATGCATGGAAGGATGCCCATGCCTGAGAGGCTGCCTTGCCAGCATAGCTTATCTGACAGAATTCGAATGCATCACCTGTGGAGTCATAATGTAAGCCCACCTTTTTAGATTAATCCAATTAAGTGAGTAGATTATGTACTACATTGTACTATTTTTAAAAAATTATGATAATTTCTAATTCTCTTAAAATTGTCTTTTCTTATAATGTATATGTTCCCCGGGCCAAGTACATAGGCAGTAGATACAGTAAGCTGAAGTCAGGAAACATTTAGGCTCATCAAATGCATAGGGGCAGCTAGAGTATGGGGTGGATAGACTACAGGGCCTAGAGTCAGGAAGACCTGAGTTCAAATCTCACCTTAGACATTTACAAGCTGTGTGACCTTTGGCAAGTCACTTAACCCTGTCTCAGGTTCCTCATTTATAAAATGAGCTGGAGAAGGAAATGGCAGACCACTCCATTATCTCTGCCAAGAAAACCCCAAATGGGGTCATAAAGAATCAGACATGACTAAAATGACTGAATGACAGCAAATACCTAGGAAATGGAATTAAACCAAACTAAATTCAATTGACATCTAGATTTAATTGACATCTAGAAATGGCCATAAAATTATTTAAATTTCAAATTCTTTTAATGAGAGCAGTGGTCCAATATAGATGCCCATTCTTCCTTTAAATCTTTTTTCTTCCTATCCTGTCCCCCACCCCCACCCTCAAGGATTGCCAACTTTCCTAAAGAATATTGCAAAGTTTTTATTGACTGATAATCAAAATACCTTTATTTTAATGTTATTGGTCTATATAGATATTGTTTAATGAAGAGGTAAATAACTTAGTTGGAGAGGAAGAAGGAGAGTAGGGGCTAGGTACCATAGGCTTGGAGGGGAAGAAGAGTTGTGGGGACAGGGGAAATGAAAGATAGAAATAGAGAGAGGAAGAGAGAAAGGGAGACAGAGTCAGAGATAAGGGCATGGGTAGGAGATCCTCTCATTCAGTCCCTCTGCCTCTTCCTCACCCATACCAGATGACTATATTGAAGGACATGGATGGCCCCTGCCTCTTGGTGGCTGACTTTTTTCTAGGATTGGAAGCCAGGTGGCAGGTGAGGAGAATCTTGAAATCTGAAAACAAAACAAAATGTTGTCGTGACTCTAAAAAAGATTGAAATCAATAGTTTGGAGAAGCCATTGAGTTATTTCTTTGTCAATCTGTCTGTCTGTCTGTCTCTTTCTCTCCCTCTACCTTTCCCCCCCTCCCATGGGAGCTGAGAGGATTATCAAGTGAGGAAATGTAGAGGTAAGATAAAGGGTCCCAGTAATGTGCCTTGGGAAACATCTACACTTAGCGAACATGACATGCACAATGAATCGGCAAAAAGAAACCTAAAAGGAGTAATCAGACAGCTAGGAGAGAGTAATGTCACAAAATCCCAGACTTCAAGAGATAGTATCCAGGAGGAGAAAGTGAACAAGGATATCAAAGGCTGCGGGTTGAGAAAAGGTTATTCATCTTGGTAATTAAGGGATCACTGGTAATTTTAGAGGGAGTAGTTTCAGTTATACGATGAGGTCAGAAGTCTGGTTGTAGAAAATTTAGAAGAGAGTTAGGGAAGGAGAAATAGAAGCACAAAGTACAGATGACTTTCTCAAAGAGTTTAGGCATGAAGACAAGGAGAGACATAGATCAATAGCTATTGGGGATAGTAGGATCAAATGCAGGTTGTTTTTTTAAAGGATGTATGAGATAATAGACCTGTTTGTAGGCAGCAAGGAAGGAGCCAGTGAATACAGAACGAAGATGTGCGTGTGTGTGTGTGTGTGTGTGTGTGTGTGTGTGTGTGTGTGTGAGAGAGAGAGAGAGAGAGAATGATGAATGATAATGGAACCAATCTGCTAGAGAATAAGGGAGGCAGAGGTGGGAAATAGAATATTATGTAGGGACATTTTTGTCCTAGAGTCAATAAAGGGCCATCCGTTGAAGATTTCTAAATGAGAAAGGGGGCACAGATATTTGCTATTTTTTACTTCAGTGGACTAACCTAAGATCTCATGACAAATGTATGAGAGACATACAAGCAAGCATTATATTAGGCAGAGGGGGAAGACTGTAACTTGCAAGGAGGATCGGTCCAACATACTTTCTACAATGCTATCTCTCAACTAAAGTTCAAAGTCAAGCTTCCACCAAGATTCCGATTAATACTGTTCTCAAGCTCCAGTAAAAACAAAACAAAACAAAACAAAAACTTCTCATTAGGATTATAATCTCTATCAATTAACCTCTATTGACAAATGAATCAATTAACAAGCATCCATTAAGATTTTTGCTGCTTGGCAGACACTGTGCTAGGAGCTAGAAAAAAGACAAAAATTAAACAGTTCCTACCCTCGGGGAGCTTACCTTTGATTAGAAGACAAAACACTTATATAGGCAAATATATACCAAAAAATATGCGTACACAAATATATACATACAAAATGTATACAAACTAAATGAAGGTAGTTTTTTGGGGAGAGGCAAAGAGATGAAGGAACGCCTGACATTTAAACAGTTCCCCCAAAAAACAACAACAAAGCAACTTCATTTCTCATGCTAAAAATCTAACACTCATTTGTCACACATATGTGCTAGTGCCTGCCATGTATAACTTTACAGCTAAAAACACATTCCCCAGGAAAGTCCTTTCTATGTGCAGATATCAGTGATGTCTACATTTTCTTCGTGTGGGTTGTTTTGAAGCAGTGATTATAGTTGGCATTAGCTGGTAACAAGCGAATGTATGTGAGCAAGAGAGAAAGAGAGAGAGGAAAATGAGAACAAACACATTCATGTCACCATATTTATCATTGTCCTTGAAGTAGAGAAAAGATATTACCAAAGGTTTCATTTTTCATGCAGGAGATTGTGGTAGAGGAAGCCAATCTGAGTTCTTGCCCATATTGGCAGGCCATACATTCTGTCAACTTGAGAGCCGGTTAGCTTCTGCAGATAACTAGCTTGGCTGCTAGGGCTTGGACAGATGCCTTGGACAAATGCCTACTGGCTTACTCATAATTGCTGCAGTATTAGATTTCTGTGCACTGTGGGTTTCATGTAGTTGTGGGAAGGCAGGGGACGCTATCTAGCCCAGGCTTAGTTCTGCTTAGGACAAAGCACACTTTTAGGGAATGGCTGGGATCCTGGAAGAAATGTCTGCATCTGCCCCAGTCCTTGGATGGATAGATGTGGGCCAAGCAGAAACCAGGATCAGTCAGGTAAGCCTTCCATCAGTTCATGGAGGTGCTGATCTACCTCCATTGCAAAATAGGACAATATGAGGAAGGAAGCAGTCAGATAAAGAAGGATCATGTGATGTGCGAGTCATAAAAAGGGAGTAAGGAAGATTGGAAGTCATCGAATTGAGGAGCCTAGAGAAGTTTATTCAGGGCACGCTTGGATACTAAAGAATGCCCTTAGGAGAGCAGTTGCTTTGACAAGATTATTCTGATTAACTGAGGCCTTTTTATGATACTCCATACTATAAAACTGGGTATCTAGCTAAGATACGCAATTAGGCCCATCCCCAGGTGAGAAAGCATTGGGGTCCTGAAGGGCTTGGCTTCACAAGAGCAGGTTGGGGGGTCCTGAAAGTTGTGCCCTCATAGCCACACAACTCGATACAAAAGCAAGAGCTTGGAGTCATAGAACCTTAATTCTAGTACTCTGTTACCACCTGTATGACCTTGGGCAAGTCATTTAACTTCTCTGGTCCTCGATTTCCTCATGTGTAAAATGAAAGAGTTTAACTAGATAACTTCTAATCTATAGATAGTAAACAGACAAATAGATCACAGAGACAGATTGATAGACAACATACAATAGATAGATAAACAAATGATAGAAAGACAGATATATGACAGACAAAAGATAGAAAGATGGTTGGGTAGATAGACTGATAGAAAGATAGATAGAAAATAGACGGATGGATAGATAGAAGACAGACAGACAAATGGAAGGATAGATAGATGGATGATAGACAATATATAGACAGATAGATGGATAGATAGATAGACACATAAAGGATTTATTAAAGAGCTCGTTTTATTTGTCAGATACTATGATAAGTACCAGTGATACAAACAGAAGCAAGAGAGATAGTTCTCTCAAGAAGAGAGAACTAGAAAGTAGGGGGAGGCATGAGTCATCTTAGAAGTGAAATGTGTCCAATTTGTGACCGTGGTGAGCGTGGTAATGGAAGGAATGAGTTAACAAAGTGAGTGAACATGTCCTTCCTAAAATGGTGGTCTTGGAGGGAGTCATCAATGAAGAGAGGAGGGCCCTGGGTTATCCAGATGACAATGGGCCAAGTGAGGGGTAGAAGGATTCCAGAGAGTGCAGGAACAGCTATGAGTGACCTTAAGCTTTCACAATGGATCACTATGCTCATCCAATATGAGGGATTGGACCCTGGGGAAAAGAGGTCACACTTTATTGAACAGTGCCCTCTCTTTCCTCAGTGTCACAATCATAGGATCATAGATTTTGAATTAGAAGAGTCTATTGAGAGAAAGAAGCTTATTATTTTGTCCTTCATTTTTTCAAAGAGGACCAATGATACCATGGAGTGATGTCTTGATTTGTGCATGAATTGAATTTAAGTGAGCTGCACAAAGTTATGAGCCTCAGCCTTCCAGAGCCACCAAAGTCCAGTGGCAGAACAAAGGTCAGGTGATGGCTGGGGATGGAGTAGATGACTGGCATCTGACTGAGCTCTAAGTGTTTCACAGCACCTGCTTTTTCACATGCTTGGGGTAGATGTCTCCCTAACTCACTGCTGGGTTTGAGGCCTACTGGTTACCCTTAATCTGGTTTAGCTTGTCTCTGAGATGGGTTTTACTGGGTGTGGTCACTGTACGTGCTACAGCTTCTTGAAGCCACGGGTGAGAGGTGGGTGAAGGTAGACACCAAAGGCAGATGAGCAGCCCTGAAAAGGGCTAGGCAAGCCCTCACTCCAGAGGCGCTAGTCCTCCCTGAACACCTTACGTGGTGCTACAGATAAAGCACCAGGCCTGGGGTCTGGAAAACTCATCTTCCTGAATTCAAATCCTGCCTCAGATACTAGCTGTGTGACCCTGGTCAAGTCATTTAACTCTGTTTACCTCAGTTTCCTCATCTGTAAAATGAACTGGAGAAGGAAGTGGCAAACCACTCCAGTATCTTTACCAAGAAAACCACAAATTGGGTCATGAAGAGTCAGACATGACTGAACAATAAAATATTGTAGCCACAGGCTATGTTTGAGAGACTTAGTAGCTTGCTCAAGGTCACACATTTGTTAATTGTCTGAGGCCGGATTTAAATTCATATCTTCCTCTCACCAAGTCCATTTCTCTATCCACTGGGCCACCTAGCCACTTTCTAGTGCCCGAATTTCATGGCCTCCATAGGCCAGATCTGGTTGAGCATCTGCCAACGTGGGGAAAGAACATTTCACTACTGGAATATTGTTAGCATATGTCTTCATGCCTAATAGAGAAAGAGAATAGCATAAAACCCATTGGGAAATTGGAAAACAAGATAACCCTGGTAAGAAGGTTTTTGGTAATTTTGGTAAAAACACTGACATATTTGAAGCACTATGAAAATGTCAACAACAACCACCATTGTTATTTTGACTAGAAAATGTAATCTGTCTTTTCTTTATCCTTCCTTTCTTGCACACACAAAATTCATCTTCAGTCCAAGAAGCTCCAATACTTTAATTTCAGATCAATCCTGTAGCACTCCCGTGGTTGTGATTCATGGAAACACAAAGAAGTCACGGTGACGTACCCAGTGAGATTTGTTAGGGAAGGAGCTGGGATGCGGTCCAGGATGTTTCTGTTTACTCTTACGTCTGCCAGATAAGCCCTTCTAGTAAGGAGAAAAAAGAAATTTTAAAAACTCAAATTGTCTGGTAGTTTGTGTGAATAGTTGTGCGTGTATTGTTTTATAAAAATAGGAGGGAATTCTCATCAGGATTCAAGTATTTGAACCAGGACCTAGTGAAAGAGACCACAGTTTTGATATCTCTCTGTCACAGACTTAGTGACTGGGTTAAAGTTCATCTGTATAATACTGGAATGATCTTTCTGCCCTCATCTGTTCTGTAGACTCACAGATTTGGAAGCGACCTCGGAGGTTATTTAGCCCAATGCCTACCAGATGCATTGAGTTTCCTCTTATGACATCATTAACGAGTAGTTACTTGGCCTGGCTGAGACCAAAAAAAGCATCTGGGTGTTTTATTTACATGCGCATTTGTGAGCTAGGAAAGCTTCTGGTTGTTTTAACATGGATTTGCATTTGGAATGGAAAAGACATGGACTCTTCTATCGGTGAACACTGTCTGGCAGGCCACACCCACACTACCATCTCCATTAGCTATTTTTGGCCTGGACAAACTTATTTGACAAACAAAATTCTGAACTGTCAGCACTCGCAGCAGGAAGTTCAGTGGAGTTTCAGAATGTACACTGCAACTATATTCCCACCCCAGGACTCTAAGGAGATGAGGCTTTTGAAACAATAAGGGTTTATTAAATGCCTGCTATGTGTCAGGCACTCTGCTGGGCACAGAGGATGCTGAGATGAAAACGAATGCATTCCTATCTCAAGGAAATTACATTCTACTGGGGAAGGGGAGGAAACAATATGTACAACATAACTCTTCTAGGTCTGCCACCCAACTTTCACTCTCATTGACAGATTGCATCTCCAGAGGATGCTGGCTACTACTTTCTCAGTGTCTATTCAGTAACTCTGAGGAGTCTGGGTTCTCAAGTAAGTGTGGATAGATCTCATTATGTAAAAGTCCTCATCTGTTAATCTGTTTGGGCATGTAAGGTTGGATTTGTATGTATGTGGTTCCCTGCCTGTAACAAACACAGGGTAAAGGGCTCCCATGTGCGAGACATACACAGAGAGCAAAGAGTGACTGTGTCATGGCACCAGCGGTCCTTTTCTCTCTCTGTGGAGTCCTCATCAAGTTCCCCTTAAAAGTGTAGTTCTCTACTGAGCTCCGAGGGTCAGTGCCAGGAGTCAGAGAGCAGATTGTTAAATTTGCAGTGTGAACATTTGCAAATGCTATAAATTGGCAACTGCTTTCCTGCTGGACTATGAGCCTCAGCACCAACTGTTATATTATATATAGCCTCACAGAGGCAGCAATATGGCACAGAGGATAGAATGCTGGGTCTAGAATTAGGAAAGACTGAGTTCAAATCTGGTCTCAAATACATACTAGATGTGTGACCTCAGACAAGTCATTTAACTCTGTCTGCCTCAGTTTCTTCAAAAAATGGAGAAGATAACGATAGCACTTGCCTCCATTGGTTGTGAGAATTAAATGAGATATGCTTAGCACAGTACCTTCCTTCCTCCTTTCCTTCCTTCCTCCCTCCCTCCCTTATTTCCTTCCTTCCTTCCTTCCCTCCCTCCCTCAACAGGGCATGATCGATTGTCTTCCTGTGGGTCATCATCTTCTTTCATCTATTAATCGAAACCTTTCACTCCCCGCACATTGATTAAAGACTTATTGGTCCTGGTTTACACCCCTTGATAGACCAATTGATTCAATCCAGCCATCTGGAGCCTTCCATGGTTGTAGCAATTTGGATGAGGTTGAAACCCTCACTCATAAGTAATATGTTTGCACAGAATAGAAACAATGCAAATACAAGAAAGCATTAGCAGATAGAAGTAATCCAGAAAGGCATCATGCTGGATATGGTACTTGAACTGAGGTTGGAAGGGAACTGATGATTCTATGAGGCAGAGGTGAGGAGAGAGTGCATTCCAGGCAGGGAGACTGACAGTACAAAGTCCGTGGAATGGGGAGGATGAGTGTTACATATAAAGAACAGAATGAAGGCCAGTTAGTCTGGGCGGTAGACTGTGTGGAAAAGGCTCATGTAAAATAAGGTTTGAGGGGCAGATTGGAACCCAGTTGTGAAGAGTTCTAAATTACAAACAGAGGAGTAATTTGAAGTGATTTGGGGGTGACTCCTTGAGAGAAAGATAATTTATAACTATAGCACTGCTATGTATTTCAGTTTAACAATTAAAGTTTGCTTCTGGCTTTAATTCAATTCAACATATATATGTAGAGCGCTTATTAGAAGTCTAGCTTCTGCTGGGGCTGTACCAAAGAAATCTATCTGTGATATAGTCTCTGCCTCCAGAAGATTTTCATCATTTAGTGGGGTCAAGTTATAAGATGTGTTATAACCATCATTTTGATCCAAGGTAGAAAGACACAGAATCTGTTCGTGGGGTGCTCACCTAGGTACAATTTGTGGGAACATATCACATGAGATAATGCCCAGTGTTGGAAGTCCTCCACCAACATAGATCTCCAGGAGTTGATTATTAATAGACAGCTCCTAGAGATTTTCTTGAGGTACATAGAAATCAAGTGACTTAATTAGTATCAAAGACAAAGTTCTTGACTCTGAACTCAGCCCCCTAACCACTTACCAAATTGCCTCTGTAGACATAATGTATTGGCGTTAAAACGAAAGATACGGCAAGGCCATTGGCCATGTTGTCACCAGGATTCTCCTTTGTCACAACCTAGGGTATACCACTGTTTTCTTCACATCTGTCCAGGAGTCGCTCAGTTTTTCCAGGACTGAAGACACACCTGAATTACTCCTAAATGTTGAAAGTATACTGTTTTAAACTCAGGAGGGCAAAACACATCATTTTGCACCTTTGCAAATGCACTATTTAGAGAATTGAAATGCCAGCCATCTTTGAACGTACCAATCATAAGGAAGTTAGATAAGGTTATAAATGGGGATTAGCAAACTTTTGCACTCACTGGCTGGGCCCATGGGCTTATTCCTAGCTGTTTCTGTCACTGGGGAAGGGTCCTAGTCTGACCAGACTATCATATTTCTAATATATAAACCATTTAGACATGACATAATTAAAGAACTTCTCTAGTGTATGGAGGAGAAAAACCTTATTTCCAGTGCTAGCAGCAATCAAGTCCTCTCTCTCTCCATTCTGGTTTCTGTGGTGACTCAAATGTGAATTGTATTTCCATTCACATTAGAAAAATTATGCAAACCTGGAGACAATCAAACACCAACACCGTGCCCCCCCCAGCCTGATCTTTTGAAATCACTTTCATATAATTAAGAATTAAGAGAAAATTAGAGGCAGGAACTAACTCCCTGAAAGTCATAAAGCAACAGCTCAGAGAAGTGTGAAAAGTTAAGCCTGCCTTCCAGTATTAGCTTTTAATTGGGCTTGTCCTGAAAGCTATTGAGCAATCCACTGGACACTGATAAATGCATATGTCATAAGTACCCTATGAGAAAACTTGAAAAATTAATTAGAAATTATTTGCTTGAGAAATTAATTTGAATTTCTTCTGATAGATGAACTGTGAATTGGCTGAAGTTTCTTGAGCAATCCTGACCTTTTCTGAGATGGATATCCTTCATGTGGAATGTATGTAATGAGCCTAGAAGCTCTTGGGTATTAATGACTAGGCCTCAGAACTTATGTTCCCCTCTAATGTCAGATTTCCATATTTCTTATCTGATTGCCTGCACCCCAAGCTAGTATGCCTTAAAGAAGGCAACAAGGGCTACATCTGAGCCCTCTGAAGGAAATGGGGTGTGAAAACTAAAGGTAACTGTGCTAATGTGGATAATCCCAGTGGGCTTTGCAAGCAGCATCTGTTTCTGAAAACGAGAACATTTTTAGTGCATTGCTAATCTTTGTGCAGGGAGGGCGAAGGAGATTCCTTTGAATTGGGCCAGTGGATATCATCTTGGTTCCAAGGAAGTTAATGAAGTGACTAATTAAAGGCAGAATATTTCGCTGTCATCACTGCCCACTGGAGAGTCTAACTGTGACAAAGTCTTTGCATAAGGAGCTTATGTCCTAAAGGAAATGCAGACAGATGTCACTTGCCTTTTCCCCTCCTTACTTCAGTGACGATATCTTGTACCACACCGTCAAATCAAAAAAGAGAAGAAAAAAGAGCATCCATGCCTCCTCTAATGTATCTGTAAGACTTAAATAGTTAAATCCAGTACTCTTCACACATCCCTGTTTTCCCAAAGCATCAAGAAAAAAACAAAACAAAACAACTGAAACAACAACAACAACAAAAAAAACCAACCCAACCCTTACAAGAGAAAAGTGTAGGGTTGAAATTGTCCATTTCTCTCATCATCTGATTTTTCTATCAGAAATAGGCAGAGCTAACATCAAAGAGAAAATTACAGACTTGTCTTTACAATACAAAAAAGTCAATAGTGATATGTCCCAGAAAAGGGATATGTTCATTTGTCCGGATTACTATTATTTTTTACTTGTGAAACTGGCCTTTCTATCTGCAGGCTTCAATTGCCTTGTTGGAGCTAAATGGAATGGCTCCAAGTATTGAGCCTAAATATCTGCTGTCTGGCGGGTGGAAATATAAACCTTAATCCTTTCCGCAGAGTCCAACCCTATAATTATAATAAGACGTTTAGCTGCAGGGTATGTAACCATGGGTAACTGGAAGTACAAGTCTAATTTATTTTGAATGAAGGAATTAAAACAAACATTCCTTCAAAATAAACATTGCACACTTTCTAGGTGTTATATTAACAGAACTCTGTTGTGTTGTGTGCAGGGGGAGAGAGAGAGAGAGAGAGAGAGAGAGAGAGAGAGAGAGAGAGAGAGAGAGAGAAAGTGGAAGGAGGAGGAAAGGGGGCAGTTGTATGTGAGTATATGAACAGTCTCTCCTCTCAATTAGTGTAATTTCCTTAAAGTCGATGACCATGACTGTTATTTCCTTTGTACATCCTCACAGGCAGCATGGCTTGGTAGATAGGGAGCAAACATTCAAGCCAAGAAAACACGGTTTCGAGTGCCTCCTCCGACATGCTGGTTGTGTGAACAGGAGGTAAATTGTTTAACCTGTCACCACCCTAAGCAACTCTATAAAGTCTCAAGTTACAGACAAGCTACTTACCTGCCTCAGTGGAGACAGTTTCCACCCCAGGAGTTCCCTGTCAAGGGAAATGGCAGGTCTGATCCAAAAGTCAAACAAACAAGAAATGAAAGATAGAACCAAACTCCTCCCAGTGTTTCCCAGAGTGCTCTGCAAACAGCAAATGCCTGATGTGGTTGATCGCCTTATAAAGAGAAGAAATATAGACAAGAAGTAGGACCTTTTCCCTTTTAGCACCTCACTCTAAGTTCTGAATTTATTTCCCTTGATAGGGTCATCGAATTTATAGGACGTTAAGGGATCACCAAGTCATAGACTCAAGAGAGTCATCCTACGCTGAAATTGCAAGGGACCATAGGGATCATCTAATGATTACCCACCAACGTCTTCAGCAAGTGTTCATTCAACCTCTCTCTCAAATACCCCCAGTGTTCTAGTATGGTCGGTGTTCAGTTGTTCTTCAGTTGTATCTGACTCTTCATGATTACCTTTGGGGTTTTCTTGGTAAAGATAAGTTTGCCCTTTCCTTCTTCAGCTCATTTTACAGATGAGGAAACTGAGGCAAACAGGGTTAAGTGATTTGCCCAGGGTCACATGGTTAAGAAGTATCTGAGGCCAGATCTGGACTCAGGAAGATGAATCTTCCTGACTCCAGGCCCAGAGCCCTATCCACTGCTCCACCTAGCTACCTGGTGCTGTGACACAGTATTTACTATTCCCAAGAACAGTCCATTTGGGATGTCCTGGAGCTCAACAGATTTCTATGAGTCAATTGTTTAATTTTCAGTGTGAGCATTTATACTTTTGAAGTCAGTAAATGCGACAAATCAGGACTTGATTTATTAATTTATTGATTGTCTAGACTTAAGGAAGTGGTGAAGAGAATGTTGCTAGTGCTGATTAAATTTAAAAGTGTGCCCCTTTTTTTGAGAACTACTTGTTAAACATTTACCAGCACGTCCTTGAGTCCATTCCATTTTGACACAACTCTAATTGTAAGGCAAGTATTTCTTCATTGTAAGTTGAGTTCTGCTTCCTTCCACCTTCTACCCTTTGGTCAAGATTCTGCCATCCAGGAATGCACAGAAAACATTTCTAATCCTCCTTCTACACACTAATCCTTCGAATATTTGAAAACAGATATCATGCCCACTTGTCACGTGCCTCTCACCCCCAGTTTTCATCATTCCCAAATGTCTGAGATTCAGTTCTGGGTGTTAAGGAAGAGAAATGTCAATGTAGATAATTGAAAAACTCTGAGTAATCCAACTGGAATTGTCCTCACAATCTTATCTATGGAAAGTATTTCGAGAACTTCCATAGGGAGGGAGAGAAGGGCTGTTAGACTGACTACCACACTGAAGGTCTACAGAGCTGTTGTGCTGACCTCATTGTTGTATGTTTGTGAAACCTGGATAATATACCAGCGCCATGCCAGGAAACTGAATCGCTTCCATTTAAGTTGTCTTAGGGAGATTCTGAAG
Source organism: Phalanger gymnotis (assembly GCA_028646595.1). Lineage (NCBI taxonomy): Eukaryota > Metazoa > Chordata > Mammalia > Diprotodontia > Phalangeridae > Phalanger > Phalanger gymnotis. The sequence continues at coordinate 524,660,598 of CM053622.1, forward strand.
ATCACCTGGCAGGATAAGGTACCAGACACTGAGGTCCTTATTCAAACTAAACTGCCAAGCATTCAAACTCTGCTTCAGAGAGCGCAACTCTCACGGTCTGGCCATATTGTTTGAATGCAACATATACACTTGCCAAAAAGAGTATTTTATGGAGAACTCACAAAAGCATTCACATGGCGGTTAGAAGAAGCAATATAAGGACACTCACATGATCTCTCTTAAGAACTTTTGAATTGATTTTGTGATGTGGGAGGAGACACTGGTACAGGACCACTCAGCATGGCGTACCCATATCAGAGAAGGTGCTGTGCTCTGTGAGCAAAGCAGAATTGAAACAACTCAAAGGAAATGCAGGATGCACAAATTTAGAGAATCCATCCCAAATGTCCTTTCACATGTACTATTTGTGCCTGACCTGTAGTAGAACATTCCGAGCTCGTATTAGTCTGATCAGACACAGTCGGACATGTTGAAACTTGACTCAAGCATAGTGATGTCATTTTGGTCCTCTTCCAGAAGGAAGAACAACGACCAACCAACCAACCAACCAATCAACTATATATCTCTTATTGCCTTTCCATATTGTACTTTGTATCCCAGTTATCTGTGCTCATGTCTCATGTCCCCTACTAGATTGCAGGCTCATCGAAGGTAGAGGCCATTGTTTTCTTCTTTTTTATGTTCTCCATCTCTCCTAGCCTAGAACTGGGCATACAGTGGGTACTTTATATATTTTTGTTGAATCGAATTAACTAGACCAGGGGTGGGGAACCTGTGGCCTTCTAGGTCCTCGGGTGCGGCCTTTTGACTGAGTCTAAGTTTTACAGAACAAATCCTTTTATTAAGGGGATTTGTTCTGTGAAGTTTGGATTCAGTCAAAGGGCTGTACTTGAGGACCTAGAGGGCCACATGTAGCCTCGAGGCTGCAGGCTGACAAGTCTTGAATTAGATTGACTCTCTAATGGAAGGTGAAAAGACACTTTCCAAAAAGAGTCCAGTACCATGAGATACTGACACTTTCCCAAATACTAGCTGCTTTTCAGCGAATAATCTTACACTATTGGTCAACAATGAGAGCTCTGGGGAGGTGTGACGTGTATTGTGTTACCCATCATCTTCTTGGCTGATACATTTTTTAAAAACACTGGAGGAATAATGGAAAGAGTAAATAGCACTATACGAAGTGTCTTGGGTGTTCATAATTCCTCCAAGGAGTTAAATGGGGGAAATGGAATGATAGCAGGACAATGGGGAAAGTATATAGGAAATGAAGGCAGGTGTACATTTCCCAGCATCCTCAAGTTTCCTCTTCTCTTACCCTGGAAGAGAATTCTGGTCTGCTATTCTATAACTTACTTTCCAGGTAACCAGAAGGAATCCCAAGGTAAGGATGTCTTACGGGGGCAGATATTCCACAGGTACTTGCTGCCTCCTTGCTTTGGCCTTGCTCTCTTAGCCTGAGCTAAGAAGTGAAGGAAGGATTGGGACAGAGCCTCAGAGGAGCAATGGAGGCAAAGACAGAGACCCAGAGCTGAGCTGGGATCAGGATACCAGAGAGCTGTGAAGGGCCAGTAGGACAGGACCAGGAGCCAGACCCATGCGTCCTCTGGACGGTCGGGAGACTCTTTTCTCCGTACTTTCCAGTTTGCAGAGCGGGATGGATTCCTGCCATACAACAATTTCTACTATTTTTTCTCCCTACACCCTGGAATGGTGAGGGTGGTTAGGAGGGTCTCTGAGAAAGACAATTGGGTGAAATAATTTCTTCACAGTTTTTCGATGTGACAATTTCTTTAGCTTTGCAATGAGACAGTTACTGAACAGGTTTGCTATGTGACAGCTCTTTCACAGTTATTCATTTTACTGTGTTTTAATAAATCATGTGGCCCTAAACAGTCAATCACCTAAGTCTTCCAAATGAAGTTAGTCTGCTGAGAGCAGATTTCCCAATGTGGGATGGGGGCTGAGAGCTAAATCAAGGTTTCTGTGTCTTTAATATTTCAGAGCGGTTTTCTGTTTCATTTCTTACAGACCTGGTGTCACAAATTTGAAGATGGGGCAGGGGTGAAGAGGCTGGCTTAAGAGCGAAGAATGAGCATCTTCTAGGGAGCAATTAGGGATACTTCAGTCTTCAGACTGAAGAACTGGAGCCATGAATACTGCTTGATAACACTTATTGCAAGAATTAATCTACAGAAATGAGCCAGAAAAGGGATATAAACAGCTATTGTCACTGCAGTACTGGGAACACTCATCCAGTATGCATCTATCCCAAGCCATCCATCAGGTGAAAGAGTGGAAAAGGATAAAGGGAAAATCCATTCCTAGGGGGTCAAGAATGACCACAATAGAAACCCCAGGAGAGAAAACTCAGAGTCGGAAGGGGTCTTAGAGACAATTGAGACCAACCTTCCATTTTACAGATCGGAAGACTGAGGCATGGAGAAATTGTGACTTGAAATTGCGACAAGAAAGTGAGTTGCCCAGGATCATACAATTAGTAAGTATCTGGAAAGATTTGAACTCAAGTCTTTCTGACTCCAACTCCAGTATCTTTTCTACTATAGCTATCATGTGGGAATGCACTTTATGAGCTTTACCATGTGACCGCTTAATTCTGTCTTTTGCTTCTCTGCTTATTGTTAGCCTATGTAGCTATTGGCTTATTGGTGATACCCCAATTGCCTATAATTTCCAAGCACCTCATTTTATAGATGAAGAAACCAAGGCCCAGGGAGATTGTGGCTTGCTCCAGGTCACACATAGTTAGGAAGTAACACAATTAGGACTGGAACTCGGAGTCTCTGACTCCAGCTCCAGTGTTCTTTGCACTACACCAGGCTGTATGTCACATAAATATCTTGATCATGGAACAACTTGAATGAGACAGGGAATAAGGCACAGGAACAATCATACTTAATAGCTTTTATTTATATAGTTCACTCTATAAAGCGATTTCCTAACAATGATCCTGTGGGTAAGTATTGTAAGTACTGAAAGTGAGATTCAGATGATTTAAATGACCCACTCAGACCTGGTCAAACCACAATTGGAGCCTTTATTTTTTAAATTCCAAATTCACTGTTCTTTCCATTATATATAGAATAAATGCCCACCCATCTGGTATGACTTTAAAGATCCCTAAGGGCCCTCTTGTCTCCCAAAATATCTCCCCTATCATCCTGCCAGGGTGCCTGAAATCCCACTAGCAGAGGCATTCATTTGAATAAAATCACTGTCGCCAGAAGACTCCCAGTTAAAATGAAAATATCTTGGGATGGTACTAGGCAGGAATGTAGCCCTACAAATATATCAATGAGCATTATTAATACAATTCAATCAAATGATTAAAATATCAGTTGTTTCCTAAGAAAGAGCAATACCATGCGGGGGGTGGGATGCAGGATAGATAATATTCCATCTTGAAGGAAAAACTCAGGGTATTGAGTGTGGGGGTTTCTGTCCGAAGAGGTCGAATTTAGATGGAGTGAGATCATAGGGTGCTCTAGGAAGCCAGAGTGGAACATGATGGCCCTAGAAAACAGGGTGGGGAAGCAGCTCAAAGAAAGAAAGGTATCATTTAAAAAAAAAACATGTAGTGGCCACCTAGGTGGCGTAGTGGATAGAGCGCTGGGCTGGAAGTCAGGAAGATCTGAGTACAAATCTGGCCTCAGACACTTACTAACTGTGTGACTCTGGGTGAGTCACTTAACCCCTCTTTGCCTCAGTTTCTCATCTGTCAAATGGGGACACACTGGAGAAGGAAATGGCAAACCCCTCTGGTATCTTTGCCAAGAAAATACCGTAGGCTGGTCCATGGAGTCACATAGAGTCAGACATGAGTGAACAACTAAGGTGGCACCAAGGCCATATTTTTCCTGCTTGCCAATTTCGTTGAGGGCTAGCCTCAGGCACATAATGAGGGGTAAACCCCTCACATACTCCCTGCCTCTCTTTCTCTAGTCTTGTCTTGTTTTTGCCGGGAATAGATGTCCTAGGATGAAAGATGCTATAAAAATACAGGATGTTATTGCTATTGCTACAAGTAATTAACATGAAATAGGATCAGAACACAACAATCCCTTGGAAGCTAATCCTTTTAAGTTAATGGAATTGAAATATTGTAATTCATGAACGAACATTTAAATGGTGTTGCTTGGACAGTTACTGTGTGTTATTTATATTTGTTGAATTTTTAAAACTGCATCCCTCCTTCTCAGGGATGCCTGAGGGCACAAGTACAATGCATTAATGAATTCATTATCATAAATGAATCACTAAGAAGCAACGGTAATTAACAGCTTAAACTAATATAGTTTTAAAATAGTAGACTTAGTACTATTCTACTGGGGAAAGTTGGTTAAAAGAAAAGCTAACCATAGCATCTTATTTAGGCTTAAAAGGAATCTTAAGAGTAATTAGAATCCAATGACCTTAACAGTTGTTGACCACGTACCCCATCAGCAAAAAAAAGAAACATACAAAAAGCTCCCACACCTTTACTTATTTATAAATTACATACTATACTACTCTTGTTACACTATACATATACTACTATTGTTAAAATTCTGTACATGATAAAACTGACTGTATGATCCTGGGTAGGTCACTTAACTTCTCAGTGCACAATTCTCTATAACTGAAAATTGCAGACAAGGTGCAGTTCAGCATAAATAGTGTTTCCTCACTTGGAATTTCTCAATAGTGATGTAATCTCCAGTCCAGTATCTATTTTCTATTTTGGGATATCTTCTATTGACACTTGATGGTACAACAATCTGAAGGTTTGGTTCAAAGTTCAGTTTATTTCAATATTTGATTTTAATTGTCATACCTGAAAATGATTCGTCCCAAAGAGATACAGATTCAGATGGAGTCTGTGGATACGAAATCATCATTCTCATTTTCTAATCTGATATCCTAATTATGCAGAGGTTTTTGTTCAAATTTGGCTGTAAATTTCCATCTTCCCTGACATCAATCTATTTTTCTTGCACATTAATCAGAAGGTGTTGAATTTTTATATTAAAAATGGGTCCAAAATCCACTGAGATTCTTTATTTGGAAGATTTAAAAACAGGTTAGAAAATTCTATCTAGTTATTATTATTATCATCATAATAATATGGGCAGGTAGGTGGTACAGTGGATAGAGTGCTGGGCCTGAAGTCAGGAAGACTCATATTTCTGAGTTCAAATCCAGCCTCTGACACTCACTAGCTGTGTGACCCTGGGAAAATCATTTGACCATGTTTGCCTCAGTTTCCTCAGCTGGAAAAGGAAATGGCAAAACACTCCAGTATCTTTGCAAAGAAAGCCCCAAATGGGGTCACAAAGAGTTGGGTATGACTGGACAGAATTATTTTTATTTCCAAGTTTAGTATGTAGATATAATCTTTATAGATTTCACATTTACATTTTTTTTAGCAACCTAAAGTTGAGAGAATAAGTATCCAGGAGAAGATGAACCACAAGGTTGCAGAGAGGTTATAAAAGATAAGGATTGGGAAAAGATAATCAGTTTTGCCAATTAAAAGATAACCAGTAACTTCTAAGAGAGCAGTTTCAGTTGAGTGAGGACTGGGGGATAAAAAGGAGATGTCAGACCTGAAAGATTTGAATCTGATGATGCCTTTCAGAGAAATGTGGAAGTTTGGGAGAAAGGGATGGGTTTAAGGGGAAAAGTGATATAATGAGATCTGCAATGCAGATCACAATGGAAGGAAGGAAGGCAGGAAAGAAAGAAGGAAGATGGGAAAGAAGGAAGGAGGAAAGGAAGGGAAGGGAAAGAAGGGAAAGGAAAGGGAAAAGGGGAAGGGAAAAGGAAAGGAAGGGAAAGGAAAGGGAAAGGAAGGGAAAGGGAAAAAGAAAAGGAAAAGGAAAAGGGAAGGGAAAGGAAAAAAAAGCTTGGGAGAGAGGGATGGGTTTAAGGGAAAAAGTGATAAAATGAGATCTGCTATGCAGATCACAATGGAAGGAAGGGAGAAGGAAAAGAAGGAAGGAAAGAAAGAGGGAAATTGTGGTATGGTGGTTTACTCTCTGGTCACTAACGTGGAGTTCACAGCCTGCTCTACTGAGCTCCTGCTGTAGCCCAGGGTGATCTGGCTGCACTGAGTGGGATGCTGAGGGTTGAGGGTGTGTAATGAGGGGGGACAAACAAGGGGAAGAGGAGAGATTTTGCCTGCTCTGCTACTGTGGCTAGGCCATGGTGGGGTTATTATAGTCCAGGAGATGTGTGTGTGTGTGTGTGTGTGTGTGTGTG